>JAJMCH010000005.1:0-600000 GCA_030585105.1 Wickerhamiella shivajii | reverse complement strand
CTAGCCTAGTACTATGCTTGTCTTTGTCCTGTTTTTCGATTTTTCGATTCCTACTCAAGTCAGCCCGTAGGTCACTAGTTCAAGCCTGCTGCTCTACTTTTTCCGCAGTGTGCATCCACCGTGAAAACTACCTGCTCAATGTCTTACCATACTTTTTGCATAATTCATACTGAGATCAATGCTTTCGTGAGCTACATTAAGCCTTCATTATAAACAGCTTGTGCTTACTCAATCTTTTCATGTCTTTAGCAGGCAAGGTCCGTCAGGCGGTTCCCGCTATTGACGAGGTGGTGACGAACTACACATGCGGATATGTTACGAATCTCGAGAAACAGGCCTCTGACCCCGCAACTGCGCAGTCTCTCCAGCTGGACAAGGAGCTTTCGTTCATTATCAGTCTGCTTCAAAGTGCTGGGGCTGATCAGTCCAAAATTGACAATTTGGCTGAGACATTGAGGCAGAGCCTCTCCACAATATACAACAAGAACGTTAACCGCACATATGGCAACGCTGCGTTCCGCAAGATCGACAAGGAGACCTTGTTCAATGCTCAAAGGTCCAATGCTATGCGGTTGAGCGACGATGTCCTCACTGAACAGGTTGATATGGACCTCTTGGCCTCCAATCGTAAGGTGGAGTCGAAGGTTGACAAGAAGAAGCTCGCCAAGGCAGAAAAGAAGATTGCAGCTAAGATCGCCAAGCGTGAGCAAGGCTTCATGAAGGAGCTCGAGTACGAGTCATCGAAACTGCTCCACAGAGATGAGACAAAGGACTACGACGAGTTTTTCCTCACCGTCAATCCTCTGGATCTCGGGCCTTCTGCTGGCAAGACCAAGGACGTCAAGATTGAAAACTTTGACCTCCACGTGGGTGCCGGCCAACGCATTCTCAGCGATGCCAACCTCACCCTCTCGTACGGCCACCGTTATGGCCTCGTTGGCCAGAACGGTATTGGTAAGTCTACACTGCTGAAAGCCCTCAGTCGTCGAGAGCTGCCTGTGCCGAAACACATCACCATCTTGTATGTCGAGCAGGAGGTTACTGGTGACGATAACACTGTGCTACAGACAGTTCTGGACGCAGATGTTTGGCGTAAATACCTATTAAAAGACCAGACTCGCATCCAAAACCGCTTAGCCGAAATCCAAAGCGAACTTGAGCAGCTAGAAGAAAACGACCCCATCGCAAAACAACTCGAGGAAGAATCGGACGACCTCGAAACAAACCTTAATGATGTTTTTGAGAAACTCACCGACATCGAATCCGACAAAGCAGAGTCCCGCGCAGCAGAAATTCTTGCCGGTCTTGGATTCAGTCCTGAGAACCAGCTCAGGCCCACAAACACATTCTCTGGTGGCTGGCGTATGCGTCTCTCACTTGCCAGAGCCCTCTTCTGCAAGCCCGATCTCCTGATGCTCGATGAGCCTTCAAATATGTTGGATCTTCCCTCCCTAACATACCTGTCAGACTATCTTACTTCTTATCCCTCTACTGTGCTGGTGGTCTCGCACGATCGCACATTCCTTAATGATGTTGCGACTGATATTATCCACCAGCACTCAGAACGCCTTGACTATTATCGTGGATCTGACTTTGATCAGTTCTATGCTACCAAGGAAGAGCGATTCAAGAATGCCAGACGCGAGTACGAGTCTCAAATGGCGTATCGCAAGCAGTTGCAAAGCTTTGTTGACCGATTCCGCTACAACGCTGCTAGGGCTCAAGAGGCTCAGTCTCGTATCAAGAAGATTGAAAAGCTTCCTGTGCTCGAAGAACCCCAGGAAGATACGGCGGCTGTGTTCAAGTTCCCCGATCCCGAGCCTCTCAGTCCTCCTATCCTACAGTTGCAGCAGGTGTCTTTCAGTTACCCCGGAACAACTCGCAAAATCCTGGACAATGTGGATCTTTCCGTCGATATGGACTCGCGCATTGCATTGGTCGGTGGAAATGGTTGTGGTAAAACCACCCTACTCAAGCTAATCATCGATAAGCTCCAGCCTACTCAGGGTTTCATCCAAAAACACAATAGACTTCGGATTGGATACTTTGCCCAGCATCATGTCGACGGTATGGACCTTAGTCTCAGTGCTGTAGAATGGATGGCTAAAGTTAGCCCTGGTAAGTCTGATGAGGAGTACCGTAAGTTGCTGGGACAATTCGGTATTACAGGAACACTAGGTCTACAAAAACTGGCGTTGATGTCAGGAGGTCAGAAATCTCGTGTAGCCTTTGCTTGCCTGAGTCTTGCTAATCCCCACATTCTTATTTTGGATGAGCCTTCAAATCACTTGGATATTGCTGGTTTGGATGCATTAGCTGATGCCCTCAAGAACTTCAAGGGAGGTATTCTCATGGTTTCACACGACGTTACCACAATTAAGCGCGTGTGCAATGAGATCTGGGTTTCCGAAGACGGCCATGCCATCAAATACCAGGGAACAATTGACGACTACAAGAAGTACATCTTGAAGAAGGCTACAGGGGCCGGAGTGGTTGCGAAGCAGTAAACGACCGCATATTCTGTACTTTGCAGTACCCTTTGTGTTATATTTTAATATCGTTAATCTTTTGGCACATTTATGGACTGATCGACATGTGAAAGATTGTCATGACGTCATGTATATAGAAATACATAAAATTAAGCTAATAGCATTTTTACAGACCGCTTCCCCGACTTTTCATCTTTAATGCTTTGAACAAATACCTTCACCTTGTCAAATATCGATACCTTGCGAACCCCCTTATCGGTCTCTAAAGTCAAAGTATAGGTGTTCTCATCAAGATGAGCTTTGCTTGGATCACACATATCAGATATATGAATGACGGACTCCAGACCGTACTCTGGAACTAGAATACCAATGCCATTAGAAAATACCTTGATGGCATATCCCGCATGGTATGAATCCTTCTGCTTCAACATTTGGCCAACATAGTACTCAATGGACGCCCTACCGGCAAGCTGTGCATTACGATGTCTGAAGTTGATATTGTCGCAAATGGCCTCAAGCTTGTTTTTAATGTAGTGGGTCTGGTGCAAGGGCTCATAGCCGATTGCACCAGCCAATTGACGGTGTGCAACAATGTCAGCGTAACGACGGATAGGAGAGGTGAAATGCGTATAAATATCAGTTGCCAAACCGTAGTGGCGAAATTCAGAATAAGGGAACTGGCCACCAGCAAAGTATTCTGCAGACATCATGCATCGCGTAGCCATAATACGCACAAGCGTATTAAAGAAGGGGTCCTTGTCATCCTGAATTCTATCCAAGCTATCCGCTAACTCCTTTGAGGACTGCACATCAATTTGGGGTTTATCACGCAGCCTCAGCTGATCGTTAAGTACCTCGAAATTGGTTGCAGGGGGGGCTGGATGTCTTCGAAGCATGGCAGTTTGGGGATAAGCCTCATAAATCTTACGAGCAACCGTAATGTTGGCCAACAACATGAATTCCTCAACCAATGACATAGTATCCAGATGCTTCTTAATCTCAACGCTCGCTGGATCAGCGGTTTCAGAATCCATGTTGACCTTCACCTCTGGAGAAGCAAGATTCAATGCACCAGCATCCAGGCGCTGCTGCTTGAGTTTCTTGGAGAGGTTCAGTAAGATGCGCATTCCCTTAGTTAGCTCATCTTGCTGGGTCTGATCATCGATCCGAGCTTGAGCTTCCGAATATTCAAATGCATACCTTGACTTGATCAATGATTTAGTGAATTCCGTACTGACGATGTTTGCATCGTTATCAAGCTCCCAGATAACGCTGAATGCATACCGCTCGACATAAGGACGTAAAGAACACAAATCAGTTCCCAGGAGGGTTGGCAACATATCGATACGTTTGTCCACTAAATAAGTAGATGTACCACGAAGAGCACCCTCGCGATCAAGCGCATTTCCTGCTTTGACAAAATGAGTGACATCGGCAATATGAACACCGACGTGATAGTTCCCATTAGGAAGCTGGTAGGCGTGGAGAGCGTCGTCGATATCTTGGCATCGCGGGGGGTCGATGGAACAAATGAGCAGGTCACGTAGATCTCGTCGTTTGCTGAATTGGGGATCGTTTACTCCAGGTTGCCAATCGTGGCCCTCCGCGGGGAGGCAATCAAGCGCTGCCTTGGGGAATGGACGATACTCAATATCGTGTTCAAGTAAGATAGCTTCGGTCTCGGCACCTTGGTCTTCGATATTACCCAGGGAACGAATAAAATGACCCTCAGGGCTACGCGAGTAGACTGGCCAGCTGTCCACTGCAACGACAATACGTTTATTAACGAGCTCATCGGGTTTACGAGTCCGAATACGGATCCGAGGAATACGCTTGTCCAGAGGAGTAACAAAGACACTGCGTAAGGCACTGGAATTGGGGATTCCCACAATTGATGAGGTGGAAACGTTACCAACGTAGAATCTCCAGTTACGCTTGATGATAGCAACAACACGGGCCGTTGGCTGTATAGCCCACTCAGCCGAGTCTGTTTTCTCACTCTGGGCGAGCTTCGCAGCTTGTAATAGTAGCCGCCGTTCCTGTTCGGTGACCACTGAGTCGCCCTCATTCTCAGCATCCACTGACGCATCTACTTGAGATTCATCCGCTATCTGAGAGAGGGGGCGTCTCCACTTCGACTTCGGCAGCAACTCAACCACGACTTTGTCTCCATCGAATGCGCGATTCAGTGATTCGCGACCGACGATCAACAGTGGCTTCTCGAAGGCTTGTGTATTGACGCTCGCCTCCAAATAGTTGTACCGGGAAGTCGAGAGCTTGCCTTGATGCAGGGTTCCATTAGATAGACCGGCGAGTACCCGTGAGTCGCTGTAATACGCAGGGTACACGGCCTGTTTCTTATCCACATCATCAGCAGCATCCTCTGGGGGTACAAGGTCCAGCAGTTGACTGCTATTGGAATACTCGGAAATATAGTCTGCGAGCTTAGATACGTGCAATCCTTCTTTTGCAGCTAGCTCAAGATTCTTGCGGTCGTTCGTCAAAAACAGTATCTCTGGTGGGTTTTTGGTAGTCCTATTGAGATGTTCGACGTACCATTTTGCTGTAACTCGAATAGCTCGGTCGTTGCGGTCATTAATGGATTCGTCTGCAAGTCGTTCGACCTTTGAACCTTCGTTGAACTCGTTGTGAAACACATAAAACCGCTTCTCATGACCAGAAACAAGGCTTCTGAGTCTGGTATAAATAGGTAAGCTGCGATTGCGGGTCTCTTCCAGAACGGTTTGAGGGACAATCACATCATAGCAGCAATCCGGATTCTCCAGCAAATCTATGTATTTCAAAACAATGTTGGTGTCCAGCACGATGTAATGGGGACCACGCTTGGTTGTGCTGTTCGGTTTGGCCGATAAAACTGGTGGTAAAATATTTCCCTGAGCATCAGGAGGAGTATTCACTGCACAATCGTGACACAGAACACTTCCACAAGGAACGTCGTCCCGTAGATACTGCTCACGGAACACCTTTATTGCATTCCCGCTTTTTGTGGAGCGTACAAACACTTTTGTAGCCACGCTCTTTTCTCTACACTCTATAACCTCCATGGATCAGGCTGACAAATTACTGTTCGAGCGGCAGCTATCTAGAGAGAACCTCAACGAATGAAAAAGATTTTGAATAAAAAGAAAAATGAAAGAGAAGCTTCTCCAAAGTTTGATTAGAAAAAAAGTATCGGCGCTTGGCTTCGATCCAAGGACTTCAGGGTTATGAGCCCTGCACGCTATCCGGGCTGCGTCACGCCGATTTCTGAGAAGAAACCCGCTCTTGGATCTACATAAGGTATTCGTGAGAATTGCTTGGCGGATAAACGCTATGTTGGATAACTGTCTCTACTTGAGATCTGCCTATGTTTACAAACGTAACATTTATATCAATGCCTTCACACGGTGGTGCATGGCTTGGCAAACATATTCCTGCTCCTCTTCAGTGACTAGGAGCCTTTAGCAATGCCTCACTACGAAGGTCCCTCCAGTGTGGTAGTAGTTTGCCGTCCACTGAGAGCAAGAGGTGTCTTTCTTCGTATTTCGTATACTCGTGTGGCACACGAAGTTGCACGCGGATGAGACATTGATACATATCAAACCAAAACTTTGGAAAAACGATCCTAGTACATCTATACTTTAGGCTGCTTACTTTCTGGTGGTTTTGCCCGAGATAGCGGACGATAATTAATTAGCCACTTCCAGCCACCAAACATCATGGCAAACCACATTTTAATTCTGGCGGTATTGGCGATCCATTCGCTCGCCGCCAACTATTATATGAAAAACTACAGTAAACACAGAGCAGCTAAAACAAAGCCAATTGAGAAGCAGAAGGCAGGCACCCATCCAACTCGAGAGGCCTTCAAAACTCAGAACAGGCGAGTTTATATCATATTTGGAGGCTGTGAATTCATCGGAGCATGGTTTGCAAGATATTTAATTCTTCGGAAAGAAAATATTATAATTATGGTGGACGATCAGGTCCCTCCCAATGATGTCCTCAAGCATGGTGCACTTCACTATTACACTGACACTTCTGACATCCACTCGATGGACCGAACGTTCTCTGAAATACTGGACAGCTATTGTCTGTCTGGTGCTGAAGTGATTGTTTACAATTGCATCGTATCGAGAAGATATGCACAGAACCGATTACATCCCTCGTGTGACCTCGGACTGAGATCGACTGAACTCCTGCTGCTATCACTAACTAATTTCGAACAGCGTCGGGTAACTATTATCAATATTAGCGACACCATGTCTCTTCTTAAGCCTGTCCACTGGATGCAATGGTGGAAACGGGACTCCTGGATTCAAAAACTTCCAAATGACTCGGAGGGCATCACTCCATTTCCAATTGAGGACCGCAGCGATGTTGCAACTTCTTACGGCTGGTACCAAGGTGCAGTTGAGTCACTACTCCTGACTGCAACTGGGAACTATGCTGCTGCCTCTCTCAGAACCGATGGGCTGGTCAGCGGACACATTGGCGACCACCAGCTCACAGAGGCTTTGCAGTTCGGATATGGCGTCTGTCACAGCCCGAATGTTCCCGTCAGCATTCTACATGTCGAGGACCTTGTCCGTGCTGGACTTGCACTGGAGTACATGATGTTAGACCCAGCTACTCGCAACCAATACTCCCAAAGAGCGTTTACGGTGTACGGACCAGAAGATACAACTCTCCCTCACATTTACGATTATATCAAGAAGCGACGCGACCTGAAAGTGCTCAATGTCGATCCTGTGGTTGCTTGGATAGTTGGATGGGTTGTCACGGTTCTCAGTGTGATTCTGTCTTTTGTAGGTGTTCCCTCAATCACGTCTGGCCGGTCAAGAACCACCAATCTTCTTTGCCCATCTTTCACTTCTCTGAGCTGGGCAAGATTTACAACTGTCCAGGTATGCCGAGTGCGGAACCACAAAAACCACGAGCGAACTAAAGATCTGCTAAAGTATCGCCACAATTTCCATTTGAGCAACATCATTGACGACATCATCAACGAGATGGAAGCGGCAGAACGAGGTGTGAAGCTTCACTAGAAACCTTTTGAAAGCTGAGGCGCCAAATTACTATAGCTCGCCTTTTATGCGTTGCCTACTTAAGCCTGGGTCAACCAGTATATCCCAGAGGATTTCCCATTTTTACGTGAATTCTATATATCCTGTAGTCTTTTAATGGAGCATGCTTGAATTGCATTGCACAGATCAAGATTACTTAATTATGTAATCCAGTTGGGAGAAGTTCTTGGGAAATTTTCATTGCTAGTTTATTCAAATGGCATTCGGGCACACAGGACCAAAGCCAGGCGCACAAAAGCGCCTAAATAAATTAAACACAAGCGGATTGGGCAGATCCCTTGTGAGAAACAAAGCGAACACCGCAAAGAATCTCGGAACCTCTGATAGGCATACTACTGATATGGATTCATCGCATACTCAGCTGCAATCAGTTACTCAAGAACGTGCATTGGACGAATTCCTCAGTACTGCAGAGCTTGCAGACCAGGACTTTACTACTGAGCGTACAGCTAACATTAAGATCATCCAGGCCGGGAACAATACCCCAGAAAACCAGTATCTGCTCACAGATGAGCAGAAGGACGAGATTGTTCAAAAGCATTACGAAAACGCCGGAAAACTCACAGTGCCTCGACGCCCCAAGTGGAATAAAGACATGAGTGCAGAGCAGCTAGACCGTTTGGAGAAGGAGGCCTTTCTGAACTGGAGAAGATCGCTTGCGGATCTGCAAGAGAACAACGACCTGCTACTAACGCCGTTCGAGCGTAACATCCAAGTCTGGCGTCAGCTCTGGCGTGTAATTGAGCGTTCAGATCTAGTCGTTCAGATCGTCGATGCTCGCAACCCTCTTTTATTCAGATCGGTAGACCTAGACCGGTACGTTCACGAACTGGGAGATAACAAAAAGACCTTGTTGCTAGTCAACAAAGCTGATCTGTTGAGTCGAGAGCAGCGTCAAGCATGGGCAGACTATTTCAAGAAGGAAGGGATCGACTACGTCTTCTCTAGTGCCAAAATTGCCTTGGATAACCAGGAGATGGATAAGGAGAGCAAGCCTGTTGAGCCCAGCGACACATATGTGATTCCAATTGAGGACTTAGAAACTCTTTTGATCAACTCTGCGCCGGATGTTGGAGGCCGTCAAGTACAGGTCGGCCTTGTGGGCTATCCCAACGTTGGTAAGTCTAGCACCATCAATGCATTGATTGGGGCCAAAAAGGTGAGCGTCTCGTCCACCCCTGGCAAGACGAAACACTTCCAGACAATCAAGCTTAGTGACGAGCTTATGCTTTGTGATTGTCCTGGTTTAGTGTTCCCAAACTTTGCGCAGACAAACGGCGACCTAGTCTGCAATGGTGTTCTTCCTATCGACCAACTGCGTGAGCATATCGGACCAGTTGCACTCGTTTGTCAAAGAATTCCAAAATACTTTATCGAGGCTGTATACGGTATTCATATCCATACTGTGCCAATAGAAGACGGTGGTACTGGAGTCCCTACTCCCACTGAGCTCCTTTCTAGTTATGCCCGCTCCAGAGGCTATACGCGTACAGGTGGAGGCGAAGATACCTCGAGAGCAGCTCGTTTGATTCTCAAGGACTACGTCAATGGCAAGCTCTTGTATTGCGAGGCTCCTCCCGGCTATGAGGGTGATTTCAACAAGGGAAAGTATGGCGTGGAGAACCTTCCTGATGCGAGGCAAGCCCAGATAATGCAAAACTTCCCGGCAAACAGTGACCCTGCAGCTATCGATCTGGCTCAAGCAATGAGAGAGCTCAAGTTTTCAGACTATGACACCACCCAAGGTAGCTCAGGGAAGATGAAGGCTAACTTTCGCCCGGAAACACTCGGTGATGAGCTTGACCAGGAATTCTTTGGAGGACCTAATGTTCGTGGCGTCACAAAACTCCCCCCGCACTTGCAGAAAGCTGCGGCAGGGAACAGCAAGAAGCATTTCAAAGGCCGGAAAGGCAAGAAATAATACTTGGGTCGTTTCACACTAATAGGGCTAGGTAGCATTGCATTGTTCGATAGACAATTACTCTGTATAGAGACATGTTTGCATTGATCGCTTCAACGCGATAGCTCACTAGTACTTTGACTGGGATTAAATTAGATTATCTACATGTTACATTATTTAAAGAAGAATGGCAAGGATAGCGCCGAAGAAGCAAGATCCACCGACCATGAAAGTGTTTGCAAAATTTGAAGCGCTAGAGCTGCTGCTTCCTCCTCCCGAGCCGGAGCCGGCACTCGATGAGCTACCAGAACCCGAGCCACCGGTGCTAGATTCGCTGCCTGCAGAGGTTGCGGAGCTGGATTCCTCACTGGAGGTCTCAGTAGAGGAGTCGCTAGTTACCAAAGCGCCAGTAAGCGTGGATACGGTGCCGTCAGAGTAGGTAGTGGTATAAACAATACCTGCTCCAGTCTCATCCCCGGTGCCAGTCAAGTAGGCAGTGCCGGTGATGGTGATAGTGTTACCATCTGCATCGGTAGTGACGGCGACACCGGTGACTGTGATCTCATTGCCATCTGAGTCAGTGGTTGTGATGGCAGTGAGAGAGTCGTCATCGTTGGCAGCAGTGCCGGTGAGGGTGTGAACGTTTCCATCAGAGTCAGTGGAGAGACGTGGACTAGCAGTACCGGTGAGCGTGTAAACGTTGCCGTCAGAGTCGGTGGAAAGACGTGGTGCTGCAGTACCAGAGAGGGTGTAAACGTTTCCATCGGCATCAGTGGAGAGACGTGGTGCTGCAGTACCAGTGAGGGTGTAAACATTTCCATCAGCATCAGTAGATAGCGAGGGTGTAGCGGAACCAGTCAAAGTATAAACGTTTCCATCAGCATCAGTAGAGAGCACTGGCACAGCGGCACCCGTGAGAGTGTGCACATTACCATCAGCATCAGTCGAGAGAGATGGTGCTGCAGTACCAGTAAGAGTGTAAACGTTGCCGTCAGCATCAGTCGAGAGCGACGGCACAACGGAGCCCGTGAGAGTGTGCACATTACCATCAGCATCAGTCGAAAGCGACGGCACAGCGGCGCCGGTAAGAGTGTGCACATTGCCGTCACTATCAGTGGAGAGTACTGGCACAGCGGCACCCGTGAGAGTGTGAACATTTCCATCTGCATCGGTAGAAAGAGAGGGCTCTGGGGCGCCGGTTACAGTGACAACACTGCCATCTGAGCCTGTAGACAGGACCACACCACCAAGGGTAGCGATGCCTGAGTTCACAGAGCCAGTAACAGTGTGCACATTGCCATCCGAATCGGTAGAAAGGACATTTCCAGTAATAGTAGCGGGACCGGAGCCCTCAGAGTCATCACCAGTGCCCTCGGCAGAGCCAGTCAGAGTGTAGACATTTCCATCAGCATCGGTGGAAAGAGCGTTACCGGTAATAGTAGGGACTCCAGAGCCGTCAGCTCCAGTGGCCTCAGGGGAACCAGTAACAGTGACAACGTTTCCATCTGAGTCTGTAGAGAGGACCTCACCACCGAGAGTAGCGATTCCTGAGTTTTCTGAGCCGTCTCCAGAAACGGTGACGACGTTGCCGTCGGCGTCAGTAGATTCGACGCCATCTGCGTTGGCAGAGTCAGTAGCCTCTGGCCCAGCGTAGACAGTTCCTGTGGCGGTGAAGATACCAGCAGAAGGCACAGAGACTCCTTCAGTATTTGTCTCAGAACAACCGTAAATCAGGCATGTGAATATCGAGACCAGAGGGTCACCAGAAGTGTATCGATTATCAGCAGCCACGACCTGCACTAAAGTGGCGGCAACCAGGTTAATGAGCTTCATGTTCACAGAGTCTCGTGGGGCAGCGTCGTTATTAAATCCTGTGGGCAGGGCTGGAGTTCATGCATGCACCTTTGTGCAGATATGTAAATGCATGCAGGCACTCCCAACTTGCTGTACCCTAAAAAGCAGGGGGGCACATTAACAAAAAAAATGCTGAATGAAATAATTTCTGCTCTCCTTTGCCCATATTTACCTCTCAGCAGCTATCACCAAATGCGTCCATAAGCAGTCCTGAATAACAATGGTTTCACACCTGCATGAATGTCCAGCAGACTACAGGGGCGAACTCGCCCCGTCGGCTTGGTTTCGGGAAATTGTGGTTTTTTACGCAAACGGCGCCCCCTAGTGTATCTGGAGGCTCGACCATTCACCGGCGGGGTCACCTGTCTCTCTCTCTGCATGGTCTTACTTGATTTACACAGTGCCTTAGACCAGCCATGCCCCAGTTACGCATCCTATCAGGTGCTTGTTAATTGGGGCATTTCGGGAATCAGACCTCGACTCGAGAAAATTAATGTATTGGCATTTTTGGCGTTTTTCCTTTTTTCTTGTTACTCCCTATAGGCATACTTAGGCCTCTTTGCATATAGTTTGCTGAAGACGTCATCTGTAACGTAACGCACGTACTATGTCCCAGCAGGTATGATTCGCTAGCTCAGCTTCTTGCAGCATTCCAAATGGCTCATGGGGAATGGCGATCATTTACGACTTGTAAACAGAAAATATTTCGTCGCCCCATTGTTTTATACCACATAGATCATAGTATATAGAAAATTACTGACAAAATGGGCTACAAACTGCACGATACTCACCGAGGAAGTTTGGTATGTGGCTCGTGCATGCCCTAGCCCATAATGTGGAGACAGGTTCATAGAATAGTACGGTTCAAAGAATTTACTCAATGAACCGAAGCAGCTTTAAACCCCAGTAAAGTACGCAAATTATAGCCTATGACCAAATGCCACATATTGCATTTGAGCCCCTTGACTGCAAGATACTATGCAATGTACTGTAAGTACTCCTTCAAACGGAAAGAGAGTTTACTATCTGGGGCCACGTAGGTTTCAAATTCATAGATCACTCGACATTGCATTATGGTCGAGAAGGGCTAAACCGAATCCTGATAAAGTAAAGGTAAAGACACGCTGCCATTGCGTAGTTGTGATTCACTGGCCGCCTACATGAATACATAGAGCATCAAAGTATTTACTAACTAGAGGAGACTAAATAACGCCTAAAGAGTCCATTATACGGCCACAAAGTTACCAAGTTCACGTAAAAAGACGCGTCTCACTCTCATTGTTAACAATCTATGCACTGCAGATCGCTGCAGTTCTAGCCATTCTGACGCTGCCAAGACTGACCTACGGCAGGATTGGAATTCACGTAAAAGTTCACAATTCGGTTTCTTTGAGAAGTTTTCTTGAGTCCTCTTCCGCTGAATGTTCATACGCGTAACCTCTTCAAACCTCATATTTCTCGCAGCAGAAAACTTAAATTGCAGGCCATTTGACGGCTAGGGTGAGCACGAAAGCAAACGTTCTTCTGACGAGGGTTCACGCTAGCCAGCTCTCCATATCTCTTTTATACACTAGTTATACGATTTGTGGTTTGAGAGCGATAATGAGTAGCTCGCCACATTGAAAGTACACGACTATTCCGAGGTACGAGTACTTTTTTTTGAATTTTGGATGCCCCGAAATTGCTGCAGGCTTGCGTTCAATGTCGCTCTAGGCGAGTGCACAGCAGGTGCACATTGTGAAGAGCCCACAAGTATCCTGCGATTAGATGGGAGATAATTGCAATCCGAGTACCAATATGTCCCCTCATTATCTGATTACCTCGGTCTGGATTGATGGAGCCTTTGGACATCCAATCGGACGACAAAGTTAAATACGAATAGGTTGCTAAATATACAGAGTCTAGTTGGTTTCAAACCTGATGTAACCGCGGGTATATTTCGGCTAATGCAGAAGCTCAAGGCATTAGCGGCGTCAGTAGGAAACGTAACTCTGCAGCATGGCTGACCTCAATTTAAACCAGCCTCTATGCGTTCAATTTCTGCGCTGTGGCTATCCAGGATACTTCCTGTGCACAATGAAGTGTAAGGCATAATATAATGCTACATTGTTCTTGACAGCATTAGTCCTGCAGACTGAGCATCACGAAACGACGCTAAATTGGAATTGAGCTGATAGCATCGTCGATAAAGATTTACTTGAAATGTATAAATAAAGGTCTCCTCGCTAGAGGCTGACTAGGCGCTTGCAAGGAGGTGCATGTTATGGCTGGCTATTCTGCCGCTCAAATTTCATCGACCAGCAGTAGTCTATAGAGGAATATAGGATTACCACGTGGACTCAAAAAGATTACAATACTTTAGGTGCTCCAGATCAGCTCCGATAGTGCCAGTATTCGTAATTCCAAGGCTGTGCTTTATCCTTAGTGTAATATTGCCCCAGAACTGCAACAGGGCAACCCTCGAATGCGATTACGAGTGAACAGGTAATTACTTGAAATAAAAGATTACCTCAATTTCAAGTTTGTAAATGCATGCATGTGAGACTTCATAATGATTAGTCAGTGTGAGTAAGTAAATTGGCTTTTGAATACAGGTCTTAGTCGCCTTTTGCGTGGCCTGAAAATGGCTCGCATACTTGGATGGCGTACTCAATAGAACAGTTAGGCATTCTGTCACGTAGTCTCCAAGTCACGATTATGACTAAGGATTATGAACCTCGAGATGCAAGCATATTCATATGCAAGGGACAATTGAGTATAAGAAATGGCCATCTGAACATCGTCTGGCATTAACAAATGAGTACTTCTAACGTCAACTTCAAAAGCACTACTGGCCTCAAAATTGCTGGCACTGTCTACACACCCGAGAACGCTAAAGGTAAACTGCCTGCTATTGTGATTGCTCACCCCATTACCAGTGTCAAAGAGCAATCTCCTGTCAACTATGCTAAACCATTTGCAAAGGCTGGATATCTCGCATTGACTTATGATGCAACCTATCAAGGCGAGTCAGAGGGTCTGCCAAGACAGCTTGAGGATCCTTCTGCTCGTGTGGAGGATATTAAAAACGCAGTGTCTTACTTGCTTACACTTGATAATGTGGATCCCGAGAGGATCGGTGTACTGGGTATCTGTGGTAGTGGTGGATACGCTCCAAACGCAGTTGCAGGCGATCTGCGGGTCAAGGCAGTGGCTACCTCTGCTGCGGTGAATTTCGGTGACATGATTCGAAATGGCTACGATCACAAGCTTCCTCGTGAGCAATTCGACGCCTTCCTCAAAATTTCCAAGGACGCACGTGAAGCCGAGACGAAAGGTGAGAAAGTCGACTTGGTTCCTTTGATCCCCATGACGAAGGAGGATGCCGAAAAGTGTCCTCCGAAATCTTTGCTCGGAGAGGCGTACGACTTTTACCGGACACCCCGGTGCTGCAACCCTCGTGCTCCCAACAGCATCTATCCCACTAGCTTTGACATGGCTAGTGGTTACGATGCCTGGTGCAACATTGACCGTATTTCCCCTCGACCACTACTGATGGTGTCAGGGAGCAAGGCAGACACTTTGCTTCAGTCTCAGGAAGCCATCAAGCTGGCTAAAGAACCCAAGGAACTGTGCGTTCTGGACGGTTTTACTCACGTGGATCTCTATGATGGTGAGGGAGCCAAGCAGGCCTCTGCTAAGATCATTGAGTTCTTTAACAAGTATCTTTAGACCATTTATACTAAGACAGTAGTAAACACTCGTTTACGGTTCCGCTAACCATAGCTGCGAACTCTGTAGTATCTACTACCGGGGCGAGGAGTACTATGTGCTCTGTGAACATCAAAGGCGTGTACTATGTACTCTATATTCATTAGTCCTTGGGGCCGATCATTTCCTCAGGACGAACCCATTCGTCGAACTGTTCGGGGGTGAGGACACCGAGCTCGACGGCAGACTCCTTGAGAGTGATACCCTTCTTGTGGGCGTTCTTGGCGACCTTGGAAGCTGCGTCGTAACCGATCTTGGGGTTCAAGGCGGTGACAAGCATGAGCGACTTGTGCATGAGCTCATCGATACGCTGCTTGTTGGCGGTGATGCCAACGACGCAGTGCTCGCGGAACGAGTTGCAGCCATCGGCCAGCAGACGGATGGAGCTGAGGAGGTTGGAGATCATGACGGGCTTGAAGACGTTGAGCTCGAACTGGCCAGAAGCGCCGGCGAAGGTGATGGTGGCATTGTTGCCAAACACCTGGGTGCAGACCATGGTCAAGGCCTCGTTCTGGGTGGGGTTGACCTTACCGGGCATGATACTGGAGCCGGGCTCGTTCTCGGGGAGGTGGAGCTCGCCGTAGCCGCAGCGGGGGCCGGATCCCAAGTAACGGATGTCGTTGGCGATCTTGAACAGGGAGACTGCGACGGTGTTGAGCTGGCCTGAGGCCTCGACGATGGCGTCGTGGGCGGCGAGGGCCTCGAACTTGTTGGGGGCGGTCTTGAAGGGCAGGCCGGTGATCTTGGAGACTTCCTCGGCGACCTTGACGTCGAAGCCCTTGTGGGTGTTGAGGCCAGTGCCGACGGCGGTGCCGCCCTGGGCGAGGAACTCGAGGTGAGGCAGGGCTGACTTGACGCGGGCGATGCCGTTGTCGAGCTGGGCAACGTAGCCAGAGAACTCCTGGCCGAGGGTGAGGGGAGTAGCGTCCTGGAGATGGGTGCGTCCGATCTTGATGATGTCCTTGAACTCCTCGGACTTGGCGTGGAGGGCGTCACGCAGCTCCTTGAGAGCGGGCAGCAGGTGGTGCGTGATCTCGGTGACGGCAGCGATGTGCATCACAGTGGGGAAGGTGTCGTTACTGGAGGCGCTCATGTTGACGTGGTCGTTGGGGTGCACGGGCTTCTTGGACCCAAGCTTGCCGCCGAGCAGCTCGATGGCGCGGTTAGAGATGACCTCGTTGGCGTTCATGTTGCTCTGAGTACCCGAGCCGGTCTGGAACACCACCAGGGGGAAGTTGCGAGTGAGCTTGCCGTCCATGACCTCCTGGGCGGCCTCTTTGATCGCGCCTGCGATCTTGGGGTCGAGCCCGTACTGCTCGTTGACGGTGGCGGTGGCCTTCTTGAGGATACCGAATGCCTTGATCAGAGGCTCGGGCATGCGCTCACGAGCACCTCCGATTTTGAAGTTCTGGAAACTGCGCTGGGTCTGCGCGCCCCAGTAGACGTCGTCGGGAACCTCAATGGGGCCGAACGCATCGGTTTCGGTACGTCTGAGAATGCGTGCGCGGGAGAAACAGCGAACTGCCTGGCGGTTCAACATGCAAGTGCAGATGATCGCATTTTGATATTTAATTGGTGCGAGCCAGGGTTAGGGCCGCAGCGAGGTGCCTGGGTCGGTGGGGGAGCCGCGGCCGCCAGCGACGCGACAGCGCGCCAGCGCGGGCTTTGGGGGGCAGCGAGGCTGTCTGCGCAAATATTTCACCCACGCCCGCCGCCGCTGCACCGCTGCAGGCCCGCGTTGATAGTTACGTAACCGCATCCCGAAGGCCATCCCGACGCATGTACGGTGCATCTGGGGTAATAGCGACGTAGCAGTTGATTTCGACTTTCGCCAATCGAGCTTCTGCTGCTAGAGTAGACAAAGGTGCTCAAAAAAGTCCCATGTAGATCAGCACGTTGCCGAGCGCGAGCGCCAGTCAGCCACAGCGAGCACTCAGCAGCCACTAGGTAGCCTAGCGTGTCCAGTCTCAGCACAGCGAGCATGGCACCGTCGGCTCGGCCATCAGCCACCGACCACCGGAGTCGAGCGACGTGGCCAACAGCCACGCAATTGCCCGCTATCGCCTCGAACCGAGTGCACTGCGGGCGACCTCGTGAGGTGGCGGTTCACATTCCACGATTGACATTCCACGTGGGTATCCGACATTCTAGTTCACATTCACGAGCAAATCTTACCCAAATCCGTAGTCACGCCTTACCGAGCCGAATTTAGCTCCCATAAACATCAAGAAAGTTGTTAGCTAATCGCAGCCGCAGCAATGGAAACCCGACGTCGAGCTTCCAGTCTAGTAGGGCACCTGCCGCAGGAAACCCAGCAAGAGCAGAGCGATAAGGTGGTCAGCGAGTACACCAACGCCAGCTGGGTGCACATGAAGGGCGCCTGGCTGATCCATATTTTCGTCATATGCATGCTACTACTACTTCTCAACTCAATCACAGTTCTCACACCAGAAATGTGCTGGACCCTGACCAATGTGTCGTACGTTGTCGGGTCGTTCATTATATTCCACTACGTGACGGGGGTTCCGTTCGATTTCAACGTCAATGCCTCCGGAGTGCTCGACGACCTGACATTGTGGGAGCAGATCGACAACGGCGACCAGTACACTCCGACCAAGAAGTTCTTGGTTGGCGTCCCGATCATCCTGTTTCTGATCTCGACCCACTTCACCCACTATGATCTCACAATGTTTATTATTAACTTGGGGGCGTGCCTGCTGGCGGTCATTCCAAAGCTCCCCCAGAGCCACCGTCTCCGGTTTTTGGTCCACGACGAGGGGGTGCCGTCGCAGACCCCGTCGTTCGTGCACCTCCCCATCGAGGACCGCGACAAGTAGAATATGTAATGCCTAGCAGCGTAGCTCGTTAGAGGTTTCAAGCGGCCATTTTGACCACAAGCCAGCCGTCTCTCCTTTATTCACTAAATACATAACTGTGCTACCAACACCGCAACCTCAACCTCGCGGTTGGGACTTCGCGGTCGTCTATTACGTAACCACGACCAGATCAGATGGCCAAGATTAGGCCGCCAAAGGTGCGGTGGTTCAGGGCCACCGACATTCCCCGGTGGAAACCGCCTCAATTCAAGTACAAGCCGGAGAAGGAGCCCTCGCAGTTCGACAAGTTCTCAGACGCCGACAATGACCAGCTCGAGAGGGCCTTCCACGCAAACAAGCCGTTCCAGCGAGTCATGGAGGACGGGCTGTTCAAGGTGGACTTTAAAAAGCGGCAGCTGCTGCCCACGTACTGGCTGGGCCCTGCGTTCGACGTAGTGCGGGGCACGTGGTTTCAAAAGTCAAACAAGAAGCCCCTGGCTGAGAGCATCGCCGCAGAGCTCGAAAAATTGTGGGAGACCGATCACGAGGGCGAGTTCTCCCTAAAGGACGGCCGCAAGGTCAAGTTCTCCGTCGAGGACGACCAGGTGCAGGCCGCTCTCGAGTCCCCTCGCTGGTTCGACAAGTTCAAATCGAGCACGTCCACCGAGACGTACGTGCGGGGGTTCCAGGAGGGCGACATGTTTGCGTCGGTGCGGTCTGCAATTGCCCCGACCGTCCAGCAGCTGTTCGACAGCGGCACCGCCAACAAGGAGGAGAGCGAGCCCACGCCCAAGGCCAAGCAAACCAAGAACGACGGGTCGCTGAGAGAGATCGACCACCTCGTGTTCTGCGTCCACGGCGTGGGCCAGAAGCTCAGCTTTAGACTCGACTTTGTCACCTTCGTCAAGGACGCGGGCTACCTGCGCAAAGGGCTCAGCGATGCGCTGGAGAAGGACGAGCAGGCCCAGGAGGTTGTGGGCTCGACGACCAACACCAAGATCCAGACCCTCCCCGTCCTCTGGCGCCAGGAGTTTGAGTTCCGCGCAGACAAGGTCAACAAAGAACTCAAGGGCTTGCAGCCGGAGACCGTTTTCTACCGCGACAACGTCATAGCTGATGTTGTGCTCGATTTTGTCATGTACTTTATCCCCGAATTGCAGAAACGCATCCTCAAGCTCAATGTAGACATCATGAACAGGATGTACAAGGAGTTCTGCAACACCCACCCCGGGTTCAAGGAGAACGGCAAGGTGTCTATCGTGGCGCACTCTCTCGGTTCGATGATCGCGACCGACCTGCTCCGCATGGACCCTTCCCCGCTGGACTTCAAGGTCGAGAACACGTTTTTGCTGGGATGCCCCGTGGCGATCTGCAATCTCCTCAAGGGCGAGGGCTTTCCAAAGAAGGGCTTCCATTCAAACACTATCTACAACATCATGCGTCCTTCTGACCCCGTCGCATCCCGGTTGGAGCCACTAGTGTACAAGCCCGCGGCCAACGTCACTCCTGAACGCCTAGTCGGGGCCCAGGACACTGTCCTCGAGAGCATCAAAGGCAGCATCGACACCGCGTTCTCCTACACCAACAAGCTAGCGGCGAATGTGAACTCCCTGTGGGGTGCGATCACCTCTCAGCTGGCCGAGGACAAGACTGATCCCGAGGACGAGAAACACCTGGAGTCGGCCCCTTCTGAGCTGTGCCGCGAGGTGCTGAAGCACTTTAAAGAGTACAACCGCCACGAGCGACTCGACTTTAGTATTCCTGAGGACATTGAGATCTCACTTGCGATCGGGTTGGCGGGCCACATGACCTATCTCGAGAGCCCAGAGCTTGCGGGCTTCATTCTGCGAGAGATATACCGCATCGGAGACGAGAAACCCCGACCCGTCATGGAGACTAAAGTCGAAAGGTATGTCGAAGAGAAGGATTGAAGAACTACATGCTCTAATGTATGATAAGTAAGACCTGTTAGTTTCAGACCTTATCAGGCCTTTTCAGAGGCCTCCTTCTTCTTTTCACGAGTGAAGAAGGACACCCCCAGACTGGTGGCCAGTAATGCGAACGCCGACCAAATCGCCCCTGACGCACGCACTCCTTTCGTAGCCCCCGAGAGGACCACGCAGGAATGAACCGCAACCTCCTGCCACACGGCTGCCACCAGGCAGAATACACACGACACCGCCATGAAACCCAAAACTACCGGATTCAAATTCATGTTATTGCTCGCACAAATCCGCATTGCCATCACGATGTATAAAAACACCATGAAGCATGCAGTCAGTACGACAAAGTATGGGCGTAGGAGGTGTAGACCAAGTGTAACAGGAGTTCCAGTGATGTCAGAGTGAATTGAAGTACAGGTCAGAGAGGACTGGTTGGTCAGGGTAGAGGAGTTACTCACGACAGTAGAGTTGGTGTATCCCTCTGTACAAACAGAAAAGTAGCCGGCTCTCATGCTCCCACCCGGAAAGTCAGAGCTGATGAGCTCGATGTTGCTGAACCACCCGTTTGGTACGACGCACGAGAGTGCTACAGTGATAACGAGAACGAAGGAAGTAAAGAGCGCAGCCTGAACAAACACACGAGGCTTTAAAAAGAAGGACACAAGCTGTAAGGGAATCATACCGAAGCCGCCTGATGCCATGTATATATACCTATACACCTCGCACAATATGCATGCGAGCACATGGTGGGACCCACGATCAATTACAATGACTAAAGTTCTTCTGTTTCAACGGTGACAGCTCGTGCTTTAGTGCCATTCAGTTTGTGGGACCGCCAGATCGACGCATCGGCTGAGTTTTAAAGGCCCAAATTTAGCTGTTGTGTTTTCATGCTGTATAAATGTGTGTACTCTTTTTATCTAGCGCAACTACGAGCTCTCTGGACAGCGCTGAATTGCATGCGCATGCAGGCGGACCCACCAGGCGCTGCGCACGTCCCACTCAATCATGATATTCAGCTAGCATTAATTAGTTATAGCAGGTCGTCGAGGCTTTTCTCAGAGTCCTTCTTGATTAGCTCAAACATCCCCTCAGGCATGACGGGCTTGCCATCTTTCTCGATGTACCTGAATGGCATTTCAGTTGATTCATGCTTGTTGAAGCGCAACTCGGGGAAATCAATGTAGGGAATCTCCCCCAGCGGCACCTGGTCTTGGACGACTCGCTGGGTCACCCTAACTGCGGTGTCGGTGGTCATCTGGGTCTTGCCAAGGTGACGGCCCTCGAATCCAAGCTTGCGTAGCTCGCCAGTGCGGTCACGAGGGGGGTGATCGCCCAGGATGCCGCCAAACAGGAAGTAGTCAAATTTTTTAGCATCGTCAGGAGTGAGCTCCTCAGTCGCACTGGGATCGAGGAGGACTACTCTTTTCTGGTCAAAATCGGGGTCGAGCTTGCTGAGCTGGGTAACATCGAGATCAGTTACGATGCATTGATCCTTCAGCTCGGGAGGTATCTCGGCGTCACGGCTCACTGACGACAAAATGATCGAATCCTTGCCGACCTCCTTGGAAATTGCCTTGTATTCGAGCTTGACCCAGGGGGAAAAGCCCTCCTCCATGTGCTCGATAATGTATTTCATGCTGGAAATTTGTCAGATGCGGCGAACAGGTGGAGGGCATTCTGGTGCGGATGGGAATATTTTATGTACTACAAGCAAGTAGGAGATTAGACTAGCGTTTTTCTGGACCCCTTGAAGAAGTACTGGACGATAGTGACGTTGACGATCGCCAGCCCGACGACGGCGATCATCTCAAACACGCAGAACCAGAATACGCGGTTCTCTGTGGACTTTACGGTGCTCTGGTTGCGCACGTTTCTCGTCTTGTAGTATGCGACCTGCTTGATCAGTCCAGTGGCCCGTTGCTCGAGCAGATTAACGTATTTTTCGAGGGTGGTAGTGTCAGCGTCAGCGTTGATCTGGGGCAGCTCGGCCCGCAGGTACTTGGTGTCGATGTCGAAATCAAAATCGACTTTTTTGTCGGCAAACGTCGACATCTCGTTGTAAAAGCACAATTCGTACTCGCCGACCTGGTTTGCGACAAATCCTAGTTCTTCTTCTTTGCCCTTTTCGATCTTTTGTACGATTGTGCCGTCAGGGCGGCTGATGACCGCGTCGATGTCGAAGTTACCCCCCGAGAGGACGTGGAACGAAATGCCAATGTTCGCGTCGGCCTGGTGCGCCTGGGCGTAGTAGCAGCGGCGGGCATTCGCGGGGATATCCACTGTGAGGGAAATTGCGCTCGAGAGGCCAAACATGGCCGAGAGGATTGTGCTGAAGCGCATGGTAACAAACACTAAATTACACGTCGCGTGTTACTAAGGGGTGCGCGCCACCATCGCGGTGGCGAGTGCAGACGTCCATAGAGGTCATTATGCTATTTAGCCGATTAGTTCAACGTTATCTACCTTTTTCTTTTTCTTCTCCTTCTTGCTGCGGTCCTTCTTCTTTTTGGTCTTGTGCTTGACCACAACCTCGCTGGGGCTGTCGCTGGCCGTTTCGAGGTCGAGCATCTTGAGCCGGGTGTTGACCTGGAACAGCGGCGATTTGAGGGCCTTGGCTTCCTTCTTGGGCGAGCCTACCTCGCCGTCGACGTCCTCGTCCTGCGCAATGTCGACTTTGACCTTTTGGATTTTCTTTTTTACCGCCACTGGCACGGGCGGGGTTTCTGACCGCGAGTGCGCGGAGGGCGTGTCGCTGTCTATGCTTGGGGTGCTGCTGGGGTCCGGCTCCTTGACGGGCCCGATGTAATAGGGGTCGAGCTTGCGGTCCTTGGGCCTGGTCTCGATGATCTCCTCGGGCTCGGACTCTGAGACGATCTCCTCTTCGCTCTCGCTAAAGTCGATCTCTGGGAGGTCCACAGGGGTATCGAAGTCGACATCTGGCGGGAGGGCCAGGCGTCGCTGGGCGTTCCGCGCGATTGGGTTGATCTCGCCCGCAAACAAAGACGGGAAAGCCACTGTGAGCAGGGCCGGCGGAGCGTCTGCAGCGTCAGACTGGGCGTCGAGCGCCTCGGCCCCCAACCTGAACAGTTCCAAAAACTGCGAGCTCCTCTCCTGCAGCTCAGCATCGGCGCTGTAGCTCAGTTTCTCGAGATAAGCGATGATCTTCGCCACGACTTCGGAGACCATTTCCCTGGTATCTCTCGACCAGTACGAGTAGAGCTGGATCCAGGCGGCAAAGACCTTTGTGACGGCTGAGACCACGATTGGGGTTGCCCTGATCGAGAGCAGGCTGGAGATGAAATCTGCGCCGCTAGAGATGTTTGCGGCGGTAAAGTAGTACGAGATGTACTCTCCCACGATCCACATGGTGTAGTTCAGGAGGGTCGGCTGCTTCTTGACGATCTGAGAGTTGAGGCTGAGCTGGACCGATGCGGCGACGACCGTCGATCGCACTGAGCGCACTCGGACTGCGATGTCCTGGAGCTGGGCGCCGACCACGTCGCCAATGCTGAGGCGGGCGTAGTTGAGCTCGACGATGTGGACGAGCACCTCGACGTACCACTCAAAGTTGGGCACGTATGCGTAGGTTTTCGCCGAGCAGAGGTCTGTGATGGAGTTGACGAGCTGGAGGGCGTACCCTGAGGGGAGGTCGTCCTCCTTGAGCTGGTCGACGAGCTTGTTGACGATCTCGTACAGGTTGTCGTCATTGACGAGCGGCAGGAGCATGTCGAGGGCGCGGCGGCGGATGCTAAGGTCCTGGTCGTCGACGGCGTCGATGACGAGAGAGGCGTCCTTGCCGGACAGGAACTCTGGGTTGACGCGGATGACCTTGCTGAGGGCAACGAGGCCGACGTACTTGAGGTTCTGGTCGTGCTCGACCATGAGGGTGCGGGTGTGGGACACGAGCTGGTTGGCGAGCGGGTAGTCGTCGGGGTCGAGCATGTCGCCGCGGAGGACCGAGTTGATGCACTCGTACTTGAGGCTCATGGCGTTGGTGGTCTGCATGAGCTCGATGATGTGCGGGAGCAGCTTGGGCACGAGGCGGGGCTCTGCGGTGGCGAGGCGCGAGAACAGCTTGAGGATCTTGATGAGGCACCAGTTGTTCTTGCAAGTCAGGAGCAGGTCGTAGAGGCTCGGGGCGAGGGGCACGATCTTCTGGGGCGGGGTCTGGTTCGCGAGCTCGCACAGCACGTTGACGGCCGCGGTCACCACGCTGGGGTCCTCGTCCTGGGCGTTCTGGAGCTGGACGTGGATGCGGGCGATCACGGCGTCGAGGGCCTCGGGGTACTGCAGCACGACCTTGTACATGGCCAGGAGCGCCTTCTTGCGGATGTACGACCGCGAGTGGTTGAGCATCTTCATGATGTCGTCGCTCACGTCCTGGGCCAGGAACGGGGTGACGATGCTCGCGAGCCCGCTGAGGGCCACCGCCACGCGGGGCTCCGACGTCGACGCCAGGTCGTTCTTGAGCAGGTTCGTCGCCAGCATCAGCAGCTCGGGGTCGCGAAACGTCTGCATCGCCGCCATGTACCCGATCCGCTTCTGCTGGAACTTGGGGCTCGACATGACCTCGAGCACGTGGAACCCGGCCCACGCCATGTCGAATCCGTACATTTCGAGGTACGCGAGCTTGAGAATGGCGACGCTCTTGACGTCGAGGTCGGGGCTGCGGGCCTCCTCGCGGCACTCGGCGATCACTGAGCGGAGGTACTCGGCGAGCTGGACCGGGTCCTTGCGCTTGCGCATGCCCCTGATCATGTCGTTGAGGCTCCGGTTGAAGAGCAGCCCGAATGGGCGCAGCCGCGAGTCCATGGTGAGGTCGAGCTAGTGGACGTCAGGGTTAGTCAGCGCGAGTTGAGGGGGGCGCTTGTGGGAAGGTTTTGGAAACTGTTGCGTAGAATTGAGATTTGGCCGCCCGGGTTGCGCTGGGGTCGCGAGGTTGGCGCCCCATCCGCCACACCCCGCGAGGTAAAGCCACCCCTGAGTCAGCAGAACCGACCAATATGCTTCGAACTAATCTGAGAGGCGCCGCCCGACCGCTCGCGCGCGGCCGCTTCTACAGCTCCAAGCCGGTCGAGGACGACCGCGGCATCGGCCCCTACCCCCACGTCAAGTTCGAGTACTACAACGAGCGCCCCCAGGACGTCAAGTATGATGACCAACAGGGCCGCCGCAATTTGGGCGAGCCTCTGCACTACAAATTCGACCTCATCGACGTGTGGTCGCCCGACCACTTCAGCCAGAAGCCCGACAGCACCGCCGCGAAGTGGAATCTCTATTTTATTGTCAGCATCATCGGGTTCTCGGGGGTTTGCTACTACTACCTGTTCGACGGGCCCAACTTTGTGCGTCGCAGCTACCCCGACGGACTCAACAAGGCATTGGGCGGCACCGACGACACCAGGCACCTGTTTGCTGCCCGCGAGGACAAGGATTACTAGATAGCAACCGTACATTACCGATATATCGCCTGCATGCTCGTTTAAGTAAGTATGCTGTTCCTCGACACCGTAATCAGAAGAGCAATAAACTACGTTCTGGTGCCGTTCGTGTCGAAATCGATCAATTTCTGCGAGTCGACCTGGCAGAACCTCGACCCCCACACCCGCAAGACCATTTATCGCACCGTGACCTACGTCTTTTGGCCATTTTTCACCGGCCTCGACTACCTGCGGTTCGGCCTGATCCGGGCCTACGTGCTCGACCCAAAGTGCGCCAGCACCGTCCTCTCGAACCTGGGGTCCGTCAATGCCATTCTCTTCGGCACCAAGCCGGTTCCTCCCCAGCGGTGGGCCGGCCAACAGCAGACCCGGGCGTGGGTGTTCCCGGTGCTGGTGGTGCTGGCCCCGCTGTTCTACGCGGCCGACATCGCCCGCTCGGTGGCAGTCGACTTCATCTCGACCGAGCAGAACGTCCGGGTCGACCACCTGCTCGAGTCGGTGTGGCAGAACATGTTCGGCTCGGCCACGCCTCAGTCTATTAGGGATTAAATAAATAGTTTTACAGGGTAGTTAGACTCGACGACTCGTCCAGCTTGACAAACTCGTTGCTCACGAGCTCGACCAGCAGCTGCCGCCCGGGCACGCTGGGGTGCGCCATCACCAGCCGCACCTGGCCGTCGGCGTGGCTCACGAGGCGAATGTCCTGCCCGGTGATGATCTGGCACAGCTTGGCCCGGCTCCCGTTTGACCCGCTGCGGACCTCGACCTTGCGCACCTCGACCAGGTCCTTGGACACTGCCACCACGTACGGCTCGTGGAAGGCCACCGTCTCGGGCGTGCCGATGAACTTCGTCAGCGGCTGGATCAGCCGCCCGCTGTTGGTGCACTGGATGCAGCACGCTTTGTAGCACATGAGGATCCGGTCGGCAGAGATGCGGAACGCCCCGAGCGGTGCCCCAAACGCCGACGGCGTGACCTTGCTCGACTTGCCCCCGAGCCCGTGCGACACCACCGTGTTCGTCGGCACCTGGTGGCTGCCCTTGTTCTCGAGGTTGAAGTACATGAACCCTTTCGACAGGTGCAGCAGCACGCTCTGGTGGAACGCCGTGAACCGCTTGAGATCGCCGCTAAAGTGGTACTGGCTCGACGCTCGGAAGTAGTCGACTGTGTTAAAGTCGACCTGCGGGCCCAGGAACCGCTTGGCCAGCGTCGTGGGCTGCCGCCCGGGCCTGATCGCCTTATGCCGTATCGGCTCCACCACGTGCAGCGCTCCGTCGTTCGTGAGGTACAGCACGCACAGGCGGTCACGCAGAAACGCGACTCGGAAGAAGATCACCTTGCCTGACGGGTTGATGCGCTCGCCGCGAGGCAGCACCGAGTTGTTGGTCTGGGGATCAAACCCGCGGTGCACAATCTCGTCGAGGCGGTACCAAATCAGGTTGCTGCCAGATATGATCAGCAGCAGATTGAACTCCTCGACGACCTGCACTGCCTGGTTCGGGATGGCCAGGCACTGCCGCCAGTGCTGCTTGCTAACGTCCGGGCAAAAGAAAATGCCGTGGCCGGTGGAGATGAAATAGTAGTCCCGTCCAAACATCTCTGTCTCTCGAATCCGCACCTTGGTGATTAGATTGGGCGTCTTGGAGTCCCCAAGACACCGCGTGAGCGCCGTCGAGTTGGCCTCAACTAGCAGGGTCGGGGCCTCGCCGTCAGGGTAGCCAAAGTGCGCCGAAAGCAGCTTGAGGCGGAACGGCTCCGAGTTGCGGGCGAAGTTCGCCGCACTGAACGCCGTCTTGGCTTTTATGATCGCGTCCACCCACTCATCCCGCTCCTCTTTAGACTTGGCGTAGAATGTGTAGTGGTCGCCGTCCCGTCCTAGATGCGTAATGCGAATAGGATACAGCAGATCCTTGCCCTCGTGCGATCCCTGGGACGCAGTGCTCCCTTTGCGGACCTTCGTGGTGACGTCGTCTTCTCCGGACGAGTCAGATATCTCCTCAATCTCATCGGGGCCGGCTCCAAACAAAGTGAACCCAGTAATTGGATCATCTGAAGCACTCTCGATTACCAAAAGATCCAACAGAATCGGGCGCTTGCTAATTATGAGCGACGTTCCGTTCGTAGTCTTGCGAAGCTTCGCCATGATGAGATAGTGGTCCATTAAAATGATATCTGTGTCAACCCAGTCTCGGCGGATACCAGACTTCCTGAGAAGCTTGCCCTTTTTGAACAGCTTTCTTCGCCGGTTACCTAGACCTAACTCGACTTCGACCTGGCTATTTTTAAACACGATCTTCGCGTCGATTCTCTGCATATTGAGCTGTTGATGGCCGGCATCTAGTGCAGCATCGCAGTCGTCTGACATTTCTTTCATACGCTTCAACGCTTCCTCGAGAACGGGGTAGTCTGGACTTGTTTCCAATGTCTTTTTTAGAATCGATTGAATCATCAACCTATAGCGAGGCGCTCGGGGAATCAGCAAAAAGAATCCTTCCTGCGATGTGGACTCTTTCATCCGCTTATCGCGCGAGCATTCAGCCAAGAAGTTTTCAAACGCGGGACTCGTTCGCATTTGTGTATCAAGGTGCTTGCTGACCCAAGGATAGGGTTCTTCGGCCTCCATCCACGCTTTCCTCGCGACTTTATGCCACTCGATAAAAATATCCGCCACACTATCAATGATATATGGGCCCTGCTGGACCTGTCTGATCTTGAGCTTTACGAGAAAATCCTTCTGGATGGCAAGAATCTTGCGAAAGTGTGGGAATACTCGCTCGCAAAACAGATCCTGTTCCTTCATGATCGGAGGCTTGATCTTCTCTAGGCTGGAGTAAACGTCTATAAATGATTGCAAGCGGCGGACGAAACCCGCCTCGTTCACAATCGCTTCGTGTATGGCATACTGCCGCAGAATCTCGCGCTTTTCGTCGCTGGTTTTGGATTTCATGTCCACAGTGATGCCCCAAAACACATTCCAGTCGGGCTCGTAGAGTCCCTGGTAGCCAGTGCCATCAGACTTCATCCGTTTGCCCGATACTGAGCCTGTGCGTCGAAGCATGAGCTCGACGCCCGAGTCGACAAGCTCCGGAGTCTCGGCCATGCATGTGAAAGAATAACACTGGTATGGGCAATCTCGGCGCGGGGAGTAGCAGCCGCCGTGGCTGAGTGGAGTGATCACGCCCGACACCGTCACATCTGTGCGTACTGTGAGATTGTGGCCCCGTGGAAATAAGAAGCCCTGCTGGAGCAGTGAGTTAATCACCTGTGCAGCAATCGTTTCTGCTTGAACCCAGTGGAGTGCCGAGACCTTGAACGTGAACAGCTTGGCCAACGCATTTCTCACACCATCCTCGGTGAAATCGGCCTCAATTGTCTGGGTGAGAAACCCTATCCACGCACTCAGCGAGGACAGCAGCCCAACGTTGCCGCACGCCTCCAGCTCCGTCAACGAGAGCCACTCTGCACTGAAAGTCTGTCTAGCGTCAAGCAGCGGCGGGATCGACGGGAGGTTGATCTGCATTCGCAGGTCGCTGCCGTTCTTTATAGTGGGAAAGATCTCTGTGGGATGAGTGTCGCCCGAGTACATACTGCGGCTGTCAATAGTCTCAGTGTCCTCGACCTCGTCCATGTGCGCAATGTTCACCATGAACGGTTGCTCGGGGTACGGTGCATTAGGATAGGGGGTGTCCGCGAAGTTGTCATGGAAAGAGTCGTCGTCAGGATAGGGTATTGACTTGCCTGACGACGGCCGTCGAGGGATTGCTGGAATCGAGCCAACCGAAAGGCGATGGGAATGTAACGACGTACTCGCAGCCGAGACTGTAGATGGGTGTCTGTCCACGGGGTACGGTGTCTGGGGACTTACCTGAGGCTCGATCCTAGCTGGAGGAGGGATTGGGGGAGTGTGGACCTCAGTGTCTAGCGGTCTAGGTCCATGCACTCTGGGTGCAGATCCTACCGGTTTTCGATGCACCGGTGCACCTAGAGGAGCCGGGGCGGGAGGCTGTGAAAAGCGATTTGGGGGAGGAGGAAACGCATGGGGCTCGGGAGTCCGCTCAGAATTGAATCTCTGGGGATGCACTGGCGGTGGCGGCACTCTATGAGTGGCAAAATCACCAGTAACAGAACGAGGCAAAGACGGCGGGGGAGGGCGTGGCCCGTGGGGCTTATTAGGGGAGTATTCAGCCGGCCGCGGAGGAATTGGAGGCTTCCTTGCGTGGTAGTCACTGGGCGGCTGCCCGTAGTTCATGTTAGTAAGGAACGCTCGTGATGCCAAGTCCTGAATTATTCAAGTGCGGTTGGCCGCACACCCCAGATTAAAACTACGGAAGCTACAAAATCTATCAGCGTCGGCAAACGCCTTGGCAGGCCACAATTGTTTTCTATGGAGCATTAAATGTTTGCACTTGTGCTTTGTCATGATCACCATTGATGCTATTAATGAGGGCCTGGCCCAGACCATCTTTGCCATCAGGGGTTCGTGGGGGCTAGTGTTTGTGGCATGGGCCCGAAATTATTCTGTGCATGATGTCTGGGTCTACATCAGCCTTGCATGGGCACTTGTCGTCTCGGTTATTCATGCAGGTATCAGACTAAACCGATATCTAGTGTCACGGGGTCCGACAAAACTGCACGAGGGCGACTTGGTGATGATTACTGGTGGCTCGAGCGGGCTGGGCCTGGTGCTGGCGGCGTTGTTGTCAGAGAAACACCGAGTGTGCATCGTAGACCTGCATCCCCCGCCAATCACCCTAGGCAACACCACTTTCCACCAAATCAACGTCCAGGACACTGATGCGTTCGAAACGCTCGAGACTCCCAAGGTGCTGATAAACTGTGCAGCGATCGCTCGAGGTGGGTCTGTGGTCGATACCCCCAGCGACGTCATGACTGAACTATTTAATATCAATGTGTTCTCCCCAATCAAGCTGGCCAAGCTGTTTGTTCCTCGCATGCTGCGCAAGAACGAGGGCTACATTGTCAACATCTCTTCGTCCACTGCCCTGGTAGGGCCTGCCAACGCTGGTGCATATGCAGCTTCTAAGGCTGCCCTCAAGGTGTACCACATGGCCCTACAGCACGAGCTCATCGACAGCTGCATAAAGTTCATCCTCTGTGTCCCTGGACAGCTAGACACCCCAATGTTCAAATCTGTGCACACTCCGTCTGAGTTCCTGTCTCCGGTGCTACCAGTGACAAAACTGGCCGATGAGCTGATTGCCTGGCTGCAAAACGGCTGGGAGGGCGAGCTCGCAGTGCCCTTCTACGTTCGTCTGCTGCCGATCATGAATGCACTCCTACCCCTCAGCGTGCTCGAGTGGCTCCGGTCGAGAACAAGGGCCGATCAGGCGATGCGTACTTTCACTAACTCGTAGAATTGTATTTATAGCCCACTAATTGCGGATCAGATCAGGCCAATCCGCGATGCGATGTATAATGCATATGCATCAGCCTGCATAATTATCCGACAGACTATATAACGGCCTCCGTGGTAGGCCCAGTTACTAATCATGTATTTGGTTACTGGAACTAGCAGTGGTATCGGCTTGGAGATCGCAAAGTACTTGCTCTCCATCGGCAAGACCGTCGTCGGGGTCTCCAGAAGAGCCACCCCTATTGAGCATGAGAATTTCAGCTTGATCCAGGGCGATGTGGTCGATGGCCCTACCCAGGACAAGATCGCAGAGTACTTCAAGGGCAAGAAATTGCTCGGTGTTGTGTTCAACCACGGAGTTTTGCAGCCAGTTGCTCCATTGGCCAAGGCCAACATTGCTGAGTGGAAAAAGTCGTTCGACATCAACTTTTTTTCCCTGGTCAGCCTTACTGAGAAATTGTTGCCAACTCTGCGTGAGAACAAGACCAATGTCGTCATGGTCTCCTCTGGTGCCTCCACACACGCCTATCAAGGCTGGGGATGCTACGGCGCTACCAAGGCCGCCATGAACCACTTTGCACTGACGCTTGGAACTGAGGAAAAGGATCTTACTGTGCTCGCCGTCGCCCCTGGTGTCGTTGATACCCCTATGCAGGTGAACATTCGCGAGAACTTCTCAAAGCACATGGACTCCGAGGAAGCCAAAGCGTTCCACGCCCTCAAGAAGGACAAACAGCTGGTTTCGCCCGAGGACTCAGGCATTCTGTACGGCAACTTGGCCGTCGATCTCCCCAAGGAGCTGTCTGGCCAGTATCTCCGTTACAACGATGATGTTCTCAAGCCTTTTGCTACCAGCAAAAAATAAGTATGCTGCAGATACTTGATGTAGCAATCTCAATTTTATCTGACCTAGTATCTATTATCTGACAGTGCTCGTCTACTGCCTCTGCTTTCTGCTAACTTAATCTGCATAGTCTAGTCATTTTAATGGCTCATGGGAAACCGATCATTACGCGTAGATCTGGCGTGAGTCTGATCATCACTATGGTGCTTGTTTCACGGCATTGCATATCCTGTGACAGCTACATTACCACCAGTGAGTTGATCTAAATTACAGTTAAATATTAGCTCCCGGTGTCAATTCTCGTCCATCGCTGGTACAGCGGACGGAGAAGTATCAGGATGAAGGTACTCCACTAGCATCATAGTCAGTGCGCTCGAGGGGATCGACGCAGACAGGCGAACCCCTAGGCCCTTGGTGGCTGCACCCCAAAACCCTGATTCTCTGACGAGACGCCTTCCTATGCTGAGGACCCCGAGCTTATCGCTAGCCCGTAGGCTGTCGGGGGAGAATGCGACCTGCTGGCGAGTCTTGACGACGTCGAGGATATTGGTGCAGCACGTGGCCACGACGGTGCCTGTTGCCGCACTGACTGCGTTGTCGAGGTTTGAGGGCTTTGATCTCAGCTTCCGTACATTCTCGTACACGACCCAGAACACCACTGAATGGGGGAGAAACACGGCGATGCCCATCCAGTAGCCCTGGAAAAACCCTCTAATGCCCTCCTGGCGGTATATTTGTCGGACCACCTCAATTGGGTGCCTGCTGCGGGCTGTGGAGATCTGCAGCCGATTTTTGAGCACCTCCATTGGGGTCCAGATAAAACTGCTGGCGAACTCGGCGACGGTGCCACTTATTACGTAGTTGGCCAATGGTGATAAATACTGGCTCAGAGACTGTTTTGACTGTCGATAAGCCACCAAGTACACTGTGAACCCACAAACGCTGAGGCTCATGGATGGAAGAAGTCCGTTCCAGTACGCTCTGAAGGGAATCTGAGTAGAGAACCCTGTCTGTCGAAGCGTCCGTACTGTGTCCAAAGGATGAAAAACGACCTTGGACACAGTAGAGGCGAGAACGGACGCCCCTATCGTATTCCAGTCCATGACAAATGAAGTAGATCAGCAGGCACGTGGGAGATACCTGCGGCCAGGTTGGGACAATTGAGCCCTAATGACTATGAATAAGAAAATTATCGGCCGAACTGTGTAAGCGTGTTATTCGCGCTCAGACGGGCTTCCTGCAGAGTTGCGGCAACTCCCGTGGCGTTCATGCGCGGCAATGGGACATAATTTATAGACTAGCACAGCTGTATATAGCTAAACGTAACCAGCGTATAGCACAAGGAGCACTGCATTGGCGATCAGGCATAGAAAGACACCCCCTTGGATTTTCTGGACTGCACCTCGGAGATGGCGTCGACAAAGTCCTCGTGGGAGATGCTCGACTTGCCGTTTCTGAGGGCGATCATGCCGGCCTCGACGCACACAGCCTTGAGCTGCGCTCCGTTGAACTCGTCGGTGGACCGGGCGAGCTCGTCCCAATTAATCGAGCTGTCGGTGGTCATCTGTCGGGAGTGGATCTGGAGGATGGAGGCTCTGGACTCCTCGTTGGGCAGCGGGAACTCGATTTTGCGGTCCAAGCGGCCGCTGCGCAGGAGGGCGGGGTCGAGGACGTCGACGCGGTTCGTGGCCGCGAGCACCTTGACTCTGTCGTCGCTGCCGAAGCCGTCAAGCTGGTTCAGCAGCTCCAACATGGTACGCTGGACCTCGCGGTCGCCGCTCTTGTCGCTGTCGAAACGCTTGGTTCCGATGGCGTCGAGCTCGTCAATAAAGATCACGGTGGGGGCCTTCTCCTTGGCCAGGGCGAAGGCGTCCCGCACCAGCTTGGCACCGTCGCCAATGAACATCTGCACCAGCTGCGGGGCTGCGAGCTTGAGGAAGGTCGCGTTGCTCTGGGCTGCGCACGCCCGGGCCAGCAGGGTCTTGCCTGTGCCCGGGGGGCCGTACATGAGGGCACCCTTAGGGGGCTTGATGCCCATGGACTTGAACTTGTCGGCCTGCTGCATCGGGGCCACCACCGCCTCGTCGAGCTCCTCGATCTGCTTGTCGAGGCCGCCGATATCGCTGTAGGTTTCTGTGGGCTTCTCGTCGACCTCCATGGCCTTTACTCTGCTGTCGTATTCCGCGGGGAGGGTGTCCAAAACCAGGTAGCTGTCCTTGTTGACGCCGACCAGGTCGCCAGGCTTGAGCTCGTTGGGGTCCACGAGGCCCACGAGCGGCAGGTACACAGTTTGGCGAGTGCTGGTTTTGATGACTGCTGATTTTGTGGTCCTGGCGGTGTCGAGATCGACGTTGGCTCCCTCGCCGGTGTCCTCGCCCTTGACGTCGAGCAGCTCGACGATGTTGGCAACCAAGTAGGGCAGGGTCTTATTATTATCGATTTTCTCCTGGTTAGACTTTATTCTCTCCGCCGTGGCGTTCTTCTCGTGCACCAGTCGCTGGTACTCGGACCGCATGACCCGCACGTCGTTGTCGAGCAGCCGGCAGCGGGTTTGGATATCCTCGAGCGAGGCGTTGAGGATTTCGTCGTCAATTCCCTCCATGCTGCTTCCACTGGCGTTCGCAGCCGCTGCGATTTCCTCTAAGCTAGACATAGTGGTATGGTGGAATCTCGTTTGGTCAGCAGATGAATGTTCAGGAAGCGAGCGATCAGGGCCAGCGGCGAGCGTAACAAGCGGCACGAGCGCGAGCTGGAGAGAAAGCCGGATCCCGAGGCGGGTTCTCGGGGTGCGGGCCCCGGGGCGGCGTCGCGTGTGCCGGACAGCCCAGAGCCCGCGGATTCGGTGGCACCGGAGCGAGCATGCCAGCCAGCGGGCGAGAACGAACGCAAGCCCGATCCAGACGAGCGCCCAGTCAAGTTCAGGAAGTTCAAGGAGTCGCTAATCGCCCCAAAGCTCGGGTTTGCCCCGACGACTTTCCTCGACATGCAGCCCAATATCTGCACCGACTACCAGAAAACCGGCTACTGCGGCTACGGCGACTCGTGCAAGTTTCTGCACATTCGCGAGGACATGAAGCTCGAGCACAAGCAGCGAGAGGCACGCCCAGAGGCGAAACGAGAGGCCGTGCAGCCCGACTCATGTCCAGTGTGTAGCCAGGCGTTCACTGATCCAGTCGAGACCAAGTGCCACCACGTCTACTGCATGGAGTGCTTTCTCGCCCACTCCAAGACATCGCCGCTGTGCGTTGTGTGCAAAAAAGACACTGGCAAGAGTGCCGTGAAGAAAAAGCTCCCGAAATTAGCCAGCGGCGACTAAACTGCTACTGCTCGGTCGAGAGTCACTGCATGGTAGCCTCTGGCCCAAGACGTCGCTGTGCTTGTGTGCAAACACTGGAGAGTGCGTCAAGCTCAAGCGAGCTACAAAGGGGCGGAGTGCGTGAAGCCTAAACGAGCTACAAAGCCGGCACAGTGCGTGAAGCCTAATCGAGCTACAAAGCGAGCAGAGTGCGTGAAGCCTAAAAGCAACGATCTCAAGTCGCTAGGCATGTCGCTGTGCAACTACTGGTGGGCCACTAAATCACTAATTACTAGCTATGTACTACTTATTGCTTGTTTTGGCCTTGCGGCGGCGCTTGGCTACCTCGATGCCGTTCTTTCCCCCGCCAAAAGCCATCACGACGTGCTCGTCGGGAAAGCCTGCCTTGTTGCGGAGGCGAATGACGCTCTTTGCAAACGTGTGCCTGTCCATCGCACTCGCCACCCTCAGGGACTCGTTCTCGATGATGCTTTTGTTGAGCTCGAACGGGAGCACCTTGAACACCTGCGTCCACGGCTCAGAGAGCGGCTGGCTGGCGTCGAGGTTCTGGAGGACAAACTCGACCAGCGTGTCGACCAGGCCGTTGGTGTACGGGGGATAAGGGCCCTGGTTCTCGGATTTATCGCCAGCAATAAGAGAAGGGCTCAGAGCGAGCTGGAAAAAGTCCTTGAGGTTCTCGACGGCAATGCACTTGAGCAGCAGGTCGTAGGCGCTCGAGGCAACCTTCTCGAGCCCAAAAAGGCACCCTGCCGCCAGTAGGCCCCGAGCAGTCGGCAGATCGCAGCTCTGAATGTCCATAGGGTGGCCGTACAGGGTCGCCAGGGCCGTCGAGACGGCGGGGGCGCTGAGCCCCGGGTCGTTGGACTCGAGGCTGATATGGTAGCCGTTCTGCGACGTCTGGGTGCTCAGGTGGTGGTACAGCACGGGGCTCTGGCTCACGAACAGGGCATGCAGCCGCAGAACCGGCAGATTTGAGATGCTCAGCACCGTGTCGGCCCAGGCAGCATGCAAAAAGCCCACATTATATACAAATGACCTGAGCTCGTCCTCTTCTTTGATTTTGAGCTGGGGCAGCACCGGGACGACACCGTTCATGACTTAGCTAAGAATTTCACGACGACGAGAGGCAGGCGGTTGGCACCCCCAGTAAGCGAGGCAGCAAATTTGGGCCAGCACGAGGTGGCCGGCTGCGCTGCTCGGCTGGCGTCGACGCCTGGGCCCCGGGCGGTTTTCGTACTCTGTATTAACATATATACATCTATCGTAAAGTACACTACTCTTCGTCAAGATACAAAGTCTTGCGGCAAGCGCTGTACACCACGTCTCCGTCGGGGAAGCACATTGCCTCGAGGCCCACGCTGTAGGGGGTGGGCACGTCTGCGCCGGTGACGCGGGAGACGGGGGCGTCGAGGTAGTCGAACGCAGTCTCCATCACGATCGCGGAGAGCTCAGAGCCCATGCCGAACGCGGGGAAGCCGGACTCGACCGACACGAGGCGGCCGGTCTTCTTGACGCTCTCGATGATGGTGGCCTCGTCGAGGGGGCGGATGGAGCGCAAATTAATGACCTCAGCAGAAACCCCGTCGGCCTCCAGTTTTTTAGCTGCATCGAGCGCGAACGCCACGTTGCGCGAGTGGGCGCAGATTGTGATGTCGGTGCCCTCGCGCTCGATCTTGGCCTTGCCGATCGGCACCAAAAAGTCGGGCGAGTGGTACTCCTCCGAGACGGGGAACGACTCGCCGTACAGGATCTCGTTCTCGAGCACCACCACCGGGTTGGGGTCGCGGATGGCGCTCTTGAGCAGGCCCTTGGCGTCCTCGGCGCTGTACGGCGACACGACCTTGAGGCCGGGGATCTGGCCGTACCAGCTGCTGTAGTCCTGTGAGTGCTGCGCGGCCACGCCCGCGGCGGCGCCGTTGGGCCCGCGGAACACCACTGGGCACGTCACCTGGCCGCCGCTCATGTAGTGCGTCTTGGCGCCCGAGTTGATGATCTGGTCGATGCTCTGCATGGCGAAGTTGAACGTCATGAACTCGCAAATTGGCTTGACGCCCGCGAACGCTGCGCCCACCGCCAGACCAGTGAAGCCCATCTCGGTGATGGGAGTGTCCAGAACGCGCTTGTCGCCGTACTTGTCGAGCAGCCCGCGGCTCACCTTGTAGGCGCCGTTGTAATTAGCCACCTCCTCGCCGAGAAGGACCACCCGCTCGTCCCTGGCGAGCTCCTCGTCCATTGCTGCGTTCAACGCGTCTCTCACAGTGGCGCTGTTGGGCGAGCTGGAGTACAGGCGCGCGAACGTCCGAGGGATACTAAGAAGTGCCCGTCCAGTAAGTCTGGAAGTCATGAGGTTGAGAGTTTGGGAGTTGCTGGTGACCCTGATAGGGCTAGGGCTAGGGGCGGAGGAGGTGACAGGACGAGCGCCCTGGCGCGCGCTGGCGAGAAAATTTGGGCAAAATTAAGCGCTGATTCGCGCACAATTGCAGCCCCTGCACGATTGCGCCTATCGCGGCCGGATCCGACACACGCAGGCCGAATTCGGGCCGCGAAATGCCGATAGGTTTGTCGCCGCATTCGCTCCGTACGTACCTGGCCATATACCAACGATTCCCCCGGAGATTTCCCCTCGCGCCTGGCATACCCAACCCCCAACATATTGCATATCGCCACCCCGCGCCACGATCTGAGGCAGTGCGGACACCGTAGAGCGTTCGCCACAGTCCGCCATGATCTTATGCATGCCACATATTCTCCTATAATTGTCTGTATGCTATGTAAAGTGTGAACTACTCGGGGATCATTGGCTGCGAGATTCCCCCGGGAGCCAGTTCTTTTCTATATTTGGCGTACGTCTTGGACCGGTCATAGCCGCAGCGAGCCCGCACGTAGGGGTCCAGCGGCCAGTACGAGTCGCCGTACTCGGTCAGAAGCCGGTCCCGCTCGGCGTCCAGCTTGCTCGACTCGGCGCCGCTGGCCTGGATCCACTCGATCGTGGTGGCTATCAGCCTATCGCAGATGGCGTCGCGGTCGGCCAGGAGCTTGGTGCGGGTGGCCTCGTCGGCCTCGGGCTCGTTGAGCTCGGCCACTGGGGGCGGCCAGTGGTACTCGTTCGCGCTCTCGCCGCCCAGCTCGGGTGGGAGCTCGGATTTCCCGGCGTACGCCAGCAGGTCGGCGTCCTTGTAGGTGAATGCGATCTTGGCCGCGACCACGGGGTCCATCCAGCCCTTGATCATGCTCCAGATGGTCGAGAAAATGCGGGGAGCGCGGTGGATCAGCACGAACCCAAGCGACTCGGGGTAGTGCGCCTCGAAGCACTGCAAGATGAACTTGATGATCTCGTTGTCCATGTTGGAGAGCGAGAACCCGCTCAGGTCGAAAATGAGCCCGGCTGTCTCGATGTCGTCGTGCAGCACCAGCCGCACCGCCTCCATCGTCATGAGCGTGTACCGCTGCAGCGCCTCGAGCGTCTGCTCCTTGGGGTGGTGCAGCTTGGCCTGGATCCAGATGATCGGCCGCCCCAGCTTGTCCTTGCCGGCCAAAATCGACTTTCCCACCTCGAACTGCTTGATGAATCCCTTGTCGTCGAGCCAGTAGATGTCTCCCTTAAACATCATGTCCTCCACGTCCCACGTAGCGACCCTCCACCGCAGAGTGTCGCCCATCATCTTGCTTATGGCGGGCAGGTCCCACTTGCGGGCTCTGCAGAACCGGAGCAGCAGTCGGTCGGCGTTATCAGCACGCACGGTGTCCTTGAACTTGATCAGCACCTTTTGCGGGTCAACGTCCTTGAGAGACAAGGCAAAATTTTCCGTGGCAGCGGCGAATTCCTCGTCTGAGGTCACAGTCTTGCCGCCAAACCCGAATCTTCCCGCTTTCTTCACCGCGGCAGGGGGGGTGCCTCCGACCTTGATATCGGTGGTAACGAGGCCACAAAAGCGCAGCAAAATGAGCCAGGACTGTTTCAATTTGTAGGTTTCATCGGGTGTGAGGTGCCCGTAGTGGCCTTTGGTCGGCAGTTTGTTCTCCACGTTCATTCCACAATGAGTTCAGTGGGTAAGAGCGGTTGCACAGTCGCAGTGGCTAAAGAGGCGCAGAATGCAGATCCACACCCGAGCAATGACGGCCGGAGAGGTCCTTTCCGCGGGAAATTGTAACTATATAGAGAGTTTGTACGCGTCTTTGCGGTTTTCACTCGTCGTGTGGCTGTGCAGCATCCTTGCATATCCGAGTCCGAGCACGACTCTCGGGGCTGGCTGTTCGATGGCGTCCATATTGTGTCATAACTGCTGTTTTTTGGCCGTATACATTTTGGTTTCCGGGTGGGCGCAGTCTAGTCGAAACTGGCACCAGCTGCACATCTTGTTTCAGAACCACTTGTAGTCGATATCGTTTCGGCGTGCGTACTCTGCTCGGGGTTCTGGACTGGTAGCTGTATGGACTGATGGTGCGGGTTTACTTTTAGTATATTCGTTTGGACGTTCGTAGCATCGAGTTTGCTTGTACGATTGTACGTCAAGACACATATTGCGACCGGCTCGCGAGATCTATTTACTTTGATTGGCACATGAAACAGTTGTGGTTTGAATGCGGGCTTGAGGTCTACTTGTGAGTGTCACTACAGTACGGGACACCACCACGCAGCGTATGCGTTAGCGAAATGTCCAAGCATTACACAACTCCCGGCTTGAATGCCTACTAGATTAGGCACTAGATACTATACTGCTAGCCCAAACTTGAGACTCTCATGGCTAGCCTGGTCTTCGTCTACGGTTAGCCTAGACTTTGGGATGCTGTCTTGAAGTCCCCAGTGCGGATCACCGGTGCAAGTAGCAACTCTAGCTGCCTTTAGTGTACTTGATCTTAGAAATACAGTATTATAGCAATCACAGTGAGACGGCGTTGTCACCCCTGAATTTTCCATGTTTTGCTCTAATAATAGCATAAAAAAGAGAATTATATTCGTTTCCCCTTTGTTTCACACGTGCAGTGTAGGACCACTGAGAATTAAGGTTGGTAGATGCTTGTAGCTTAAAATCATGCCTAGCTTACGGGAGCCTCGAGACATTGCAGTTCCGAGTGCGTCTTTAGTCTCGTTCCGTAGCCCGGTAGCTCATATAATAGTTTTAACACATACTGTATCCACCGAGAGCTGCACAGCCGTTGGTCGGTAGCGATTTACGTTACCACGACCGAGCAACAGGTACGTTCTGACCATGGCCCCGGTGTGCCAGATTGGCATGGTTATGGGTCATATGACTAGCAGGTCTCAAATCTTGTAGACTGGGGCATTTCGCTCAAGCATTGTGTTTGACAGTGCGAGGGTGTCTTTGGCGTAGTAAAACACAATTTGGTGGAGTATCTGTTGCACGCGCAGATTACTGTGAGTTAGTACGCGAGAATGGCATTCTGCAAGTATCCGCGGATCAACGAAATTCGCAGTAGCGTGAAAACTGGCTGACGATCGTATAGTGTCTCCTCGGTCTTGGAATATATTTGATATAAACCTGTCAAGGCAGGGATCAAGCCATTGGCTCCAGTCTGGAGACCAGCTCAAAAGTGATTAGCAGATTGCAGTGCAGCAGCGCAGAGGTGCATCGAGGATAATGGGGTAAGCTCACACAGTTCACAGCAAAATAATACGCCATTGTCTGTATAAATTGCGGGTGTGGCCTCCAGTTTTAGCATCAAACAATGAAACCCGTCTCTGTATTCCTCAGCATCTGTATGGCCCAGGCTCTTGCCTTGCCTCAACCTGACGCACTCGTGGAGAAGCGCTGCCTCAAAAAATGGTTTGGCAAGTCCTGTTACAAGAGCAGTTGCACTTCTGGCAATTGCGGCTCGGGCTCGGGTTCTGGTTCTGGTTCTGGTTCGGGCTCCGGCTCCGGTTCTGGCTCGGGTTCTGGCTCCGGCTCCGGCTCCGGCTCCGGTTCTGGTGGTTCAGGCGGATCTGGTGTTACAACAGTGACTGTTACTGCAAATGGTGGAGGCTCCGGTGGGGACTCCGGTGAGACAGTCACTGTGACTGCACCTGCTGTCACGGTCACGAGCGTAGTCACTGCCAATGGGGGTGCTGGCGCTACTGTTACTGTCACTGAGGGCGGTCAAGCCGCAGTCACGGAGACTGTGACTGCTGCAGGAGGATCAACCGTCACTGTCACTGAGGGTGGTGCAACTGCCACTGTAACTGTTTCTACCTGTGGTTCTGGCTCTGGAGAGGGCTCTGGTTCTGGAGAGGGCTCCGGCTCTGGAGAGGGCTCAGGCTCGGGCTCAGGCTCAGGTGAAGGCTCCGGCTCGGGCTCAGGCTCAAGTGAGGGTTCCGGTTCTGGTTCTGGCTCAGGTGAGGGTTCTGGCTCTGGCTCGGGATCCGGTGAGGGTTCTGGCTCTGGTTCTGGCGGCTCGGGTGAAGGTTCAGGATCAGGCTCAGGCGGCTCAGGCTCGGGCTCGGGCTCGGGCTCAGGAGGCTCAGGCTCGGGCTCGGGCTCGGGCTCGGGCTCAGGAGGCTCAGGCTCGGGCTCAGGCTCAGGCTCAGGTTCTAGCGCCTCAGGCAGCGGCAGCTCCTCAGGCGAAGGAAACTCGTCTAGCGGATCTGCGTCTTCTGGCAAAGGCAACTCCTCAAGCGGCTCGTCCAACAGTGGAAGTGGAGGATCGAGCAGCTCGTCTAACAGCGGCTCAGGAAGCTCTAACTCTCAAAACGGAGGCTCCTCAAGCGGAGGAATCGCTAATGGCGGCTCTGGCGGCAGTGCAGCGGCCGGCAATGGAGGCAGTGCGAACGCTGGAAACGGCGGCAACGGGGGCACCGTTAGCATCGGCGGCACTGGCTGCGCTACTTGCGGCAAATAGACAGTACACAGGTATATAATCGTTCATTAATAGTACAACCACTTGGCAAACGTCATATTATCCCAAATTCGTCAACATCAGGAGGCCAGTAATCACAACTCCTAGATTACCTGATTCAGAGTACTTCGATCTTGGGATGATTACTAGAGTAGTTGATCTCTGTGATTACTAGACTTTTGATCTCGGATGATTACTATTCTACCCCGCATTTCACCATCAAACAATGTCTAGGAAACTGTGGAGATGTGGATCCAATGGATCCCTGGAGCTGTCTGAGACCAAAATTCGTACGCTCGAGCCTGGATTCGTGCGAATTGTTCCCCACGCTGTGGGTTTCAACCCTACTGACTACAAACACCTCGTGAATAAACTCGCAGTCGGAGCTGGTGCTGGTTGCGACTTTGCCGGAGTAATTCAGGAGGTTGGGCCCGAGGTGTCTGGGTTTGCGGTTGGTGACACTGTTGCTGGCGGCCAGACGGGCTCGAACCTCAAAATCCCCGAGGACGGAGTTTACAGCGAGCTCATTGACGTGAGGGCCGACTCGCTGTTCAAGTTCCCGGTGAAGCTGGTGGAGGACCCTCGAGACGAGATTCCCTCGGGCCCAGTGCAGTCGTTCGAGCAGGCTGCGAGCTTGGGTGTTGCTTTGGGCACCGTAGCGATCGCCTTTTGCTGGCACAACAAGACACCTTTGAAGCAGAACTCAAAGAGCGGGTTCGCCCTCGTTTACGGGGCAGCAGGCTCGCTCGGGTGGGCTGCTGCGCAGATCCTCCGCTATATGGGCTACGACGTCATCGCCGTGGCGTCCAAGAAGCACCGCAAGCTGTTCGACTCCATAGGAGTCAAGCATCTGGTCGACTACCACGACGACGACTGGGTCAAGCAGGTCAAGGCCATTGGTGGCGACGACATTGTCTACGCCTACGACACCATCTGCTTGGGCAAGTCGTTCGCCCAGGTCTACGATGCGGTGTCCTCTACCAAGCCCGTCAAGATCAACTGCTCGCTCCCGATCAACAGGAAGAAGCTCCCCGAGCTCAACAAGCCCAAGGTGAGCTACGACGCCCCCCTGTGGTACCACCTGTGGAACGAGACCTGGCCCATGGGCTGGTTCAAGAACCAGGCCCCCCCTGAGCAGCTGGCGATGACGCCGGAGATGTTCAAACAGCTCAACGCGATCCTCGCCCAGGGCTGGTTCAGAGCCCTTCCCATCAGGGTCGCGGGCACCGGGTTCGAGTCGATCCCCAAGGCCATGGAGCTGTTTGGCAAGGGCGTGTCCGGGGAGAAGATGGTTGTCAGGCTTCGCAACACCAGCAAGCTGTAAGTAGCATCGCATAAGTAGAACTACACTAGAGTCAGTCACTGCAGAACGTCTCCATCTTGGCAGGCTCGCTCCGACTTGCACATTGGTTCGATGGTCTAGTTGGTTATGGCATCTGCTTAACACGCAGAACGTCCCCAGTTCGATCCTGGGTCGAATCATTTTTGCATACCACGTGCTCACGCACAAGCCGATCTGATCGGTCTGGGAAATCTTTGGCCGCCGACTATATACTAGGTATCAATCACGCAATTTCGCGGGGTCGCCAACGCCTGCAAATGCTCGCATCGGTAAAGTTTACCATTATTAACCACTGGTGCGATTGTGGCGCTTCCTCCCTCATGAAGTTCAGCTCTAGTCTGGAGTTTAACGCCGTTCCCGAGTGGCGAAGCTACTATATAGACTATGCAGCTCTTAAAAAGAAGAGCTACAGCCTCGAGAAGGAGGCTGCGACGGCTCGAGCGTCCGTGTTGCGGTCCAACGTGACCAACGAGGACGGCGTGCAATTGCTAGCTCATGATCCGCGGCCGGTTTTCGCCAAGGCCCTCGACAAGGAGTTGAAGAAGATCAACAACTTCTACCGGGAGCAGGAGGTTGTTCTTATCGACCGGTTCAACGATCTCAATGACGAGATCAAAGCGTTCTTTGACGGCGAGCAAGAGGTCCCTCCAAACTACGAGAGCGAGAGTGACAGCGACGGCGAGGGCCTACGCAGAGTCAGCCGGCCTGATCTCCGCGACGTTGCGGTGGTGCACGAGCGTGACGAGAGATCGATGCGGAAGATCGAGCTCAAACGGGCCATAACCGCACTGTACGTCTCCATCAACGAGCTGCTGTCGTACATCGATCTCAACAAGACGGGGTTCCGCAAGATCCTCAAGAAATTCGATAAGATCATGGGAACTCATCTCCAGCCGGTGTACACCCAGGACACTCTCTCCCACAGCGCCGTGTTCGAGCCCAGCGCCGAGGCAAATCTCCGCTCGCTCCTGGACACTCTGAGCAGCGAGTACGCGCGGCTGATGGACATGTCTGTCGAGGAGGCGGCCGACACGCTCAAGGGCTACCTGCGAGAGCACGTCGTCTGGGAGCGCAACACAGTGTGGAGGGACCTCATCTCCATGGAGCGACAGAAACAGGCTATTCGGCCCGAGCAAGAGAACAAGTCTCACCAGATTCATATATTGGGCGTCGAGCTCCCCCGCTGGATCTCAACCTACTCGAACCCAATCAGGATCTGCACCTTTGTGCTGATCTTTTTGCTGATGGTGAACTTCCCTCTCTTGCATTCGCCCGCTCAGAACAATTGCTTTGCAATCGTCGTACTTGCATCCCTACTGTGGGCCACCGAGTCCATCCCACTGTTCGTTACTAGTTTAACGGTCCCGTTTCTTGCGGTTATCCTTCGAGTGCCGCTCACTCCTAAGGGAAAGCGCATGTCTGCTGAGGCTGCTGCAGATTTCGTGTTCGCCAAGATGTGGTCCCCGGTCATCACTGTGCTGCTAGGTGGCTTTGCATTAGCGGCCGCTTTGTCCAAGTACAATATCGCTAAAAAGCTCGCTACCATCATCCTCAGCAGGTCTGGCTCGAATCCCCGAGTGATCTTGCTCGTGCTCATGGGCGTGTCCACTTTCATTTGTATGTGGATCTCTAACGTCGCGGCCCCGGTCCTCATGTTCAGCGTCGCCGAGCCCCTCTTGCGCACCCTGCCCGATGGTGATAGCTTTGGCAAGGCCATCATCCTTGGTATTGCATTAGCTTCCAATATTGGAGGAATGGCTTCTCCCATTGCATCCCCTCAGAATATCATTGCATTGCAAAACATGTCCCCCGAACCATCATGGGGTGCATGGTTCATGGTTGCCATCCCGGTCTGCTGCGTCTCGATTCTAGTCGTCTGGCTGCTGTTGATCATCACTTTCCCACCAAGCACTAACAAACCTATGAGCCTCGGGCACATCAGAGGTACAAGCGATAAGTTTGGCTTGACGCATTACTACATCTTGGCTGTCACAATCTTCACGATCGCCTTGTGGTGCTTTAGCTCCCAGCTGGAGAAACATACCGGTAACATGGGAATCCTCGCCCTTGTACCTATCGTCCTTCTTTTCGGTCCTGGTATACTGTCCGCAGCAGATTTCAATAACTTCCTGTGGACTATTGTAGCGTTGGCTATGGGAGGTGTCGCACTCGGCAAGTCAGTGGAGTCGTGTGGCCTGCTCAAGACTGCCGCAGTTGCGATTCAAGCTCAGATCCAGGAGTTGGGCCTCTACGGCGTTTGTATTGTTTTCGGCTTTATGATCCTGATCGTGGCGTCTTTCGTCTCCCATACTGTAGCAGCACTGATTGTTCTTCCGCTCGTTGCAAGCATCGGTGAACAGATGGACGATCCCCATCCTAATGTATTGGTTATGGTCTCAGCATTCCTGTGCTCGGCTGCAATGGCGCTACCAACATCTGGATTCCCTAACGTATCGGCAATTTGTCAAACTGATGGCATGGGCGTTCCGTATCTCACAGTGGGCGATTTCATCACCCGTGGTGTGCCTGCCTCAGTTCTGTGTTATCTCGTCATCGTTACAGTCGGTTTCGTTATTCTCCGACTTGGAAATTTTTGATTAAATATTTACGAATTAATCTAGAAAACCTAATCACCGAAACTCTTAACTTAAGCTCCGTAGTATATATGGTCCAATCCTAAAACATAAATGGAAGTGTTCATCAAGGCCGCGACAATGTTGACCTTAGGGAAAGCGTTGTGTATTCTTCTAGCCCCCAGCTCGCTTGCAGAATAGGTGATAAACGTAATGTCTTCTTGTGAAACACCATGGTCAATCAGCACAGCAATAGCCATAACAGCTGCCGCACCACTCAAAATTTGTACATCGCAAAGGAGAACTTTTTTGTCCGCCAAGCACGGAGGGAATGATTGTGTGTGGAGGTGTGGCTCTCCAGATAACGAGTCGCTCTGAATGAGCAATCTGCCGAGCTTGATGGTGGGAATGGACGCTTTCAGAGCTGTCTCGAACATCTCACCTCCTCTCACCAAGGTAACTGCGGTCACCTTGTCAAAGGGAGTAGTAATACCTTGGTATGAATGTCCTGTGGGAGTATCAATCGTAACAGGCTCGGAGTCGTTCGTCAGGGCGATATCAAGGGCTTTTGTGATCATGATATCTGCAATCCGATCAAAGTAAAAGACAAAATCTCCTCTTGGAGTATACCTGTCCAGCAGAATGGTGTGAATTCCTTGGACCTGCGGTGTCAAGGTGATCACATGGCAAAATTGGGTGATATCGCATTGAGTTCCGCCTAGTTTCTGTAGCTCTTTGAGATGTATCTTGCTTTTTATGACCAATTGGCGCCTAATGTGGCTTATCACCATGTCAATACCGATATGATTCTCTGAGCCATTCGGCAGCACGATATCAGCACATCTCTGGGTAGGCAGGATATTGGAGAGGTAATTCGGTTTGACAAACTTGTGCCATTGCTGAATACATAGCTCGATTTCTCTTCCGCGCTCTACAATGTCACGATGGAGACGACGAGCCAGACAGACATCGTAGTCCTCCTTGATGAAAACTTGAAGGTCCAGGATATCCCTGATGCGAGGATCGTACAGTGCGTAAATGCCCTCGAGAATTACCACATTTGCACCGAAAACTTTGATGGTTTTGTCTGTTCGAGAGTGCGTGACGAAGCTGTAGATTGGGATCTCGGTGCTTTTGCCGTGTTTTAAATCTTTGATAACTTTGAGCAGCAGATCAAAATCCAAAGATTCAGGGCTATCGAAATCCCACTCGCTCAAAAATGCCAATTTGCTCTGTTCTTCAGTGAGCACCTTGTAAAAGTTGTCCATAGATAACTGAATAGTCCATGGAACATTAAGTTTACGTATGATTGCGTTAGTTACCGATGTTTTTCCACTTCCAGAGCAGCCAGCGACGCCTATAAAGTACGGCTCTTTCCATGGAGGGATATATTTCATGGAGCTGAACTCAAGTGTGTATCTCTTGCCACGATTTGCCGCTGAAATCTTGGGCACCTGCATTCTCATGTTGGGGCAATACTGGGCTCATTTGTGAAATATCTTTGTATAATCTATCTGATCATGCCATTTCGTATGGCCATTGGTGTTGTGTATTAATACAGTCTGTTGACTGATATTTGAGATCGATCATTCAGTATTTCTTTTCTTGTCGGAAATTTTCTACTTAGAGTTTTGAACTACATTGTACTTTAGTGGCTTGGGGCAGTTTACAAGCTCTGCTAGACAATACGCAGGTTGATTAGGCGACATGAGAGACAGACTCACGGAGGCCGAAACTGCAATCAATACCCAACATCCTTGAATCGTCGCTTTAATAGGAGCTGAGTCTAATAAAAATTTGTAAAACCATTTATTAAATCAGCCTCAATTAACGGCATGAAAGTTGACACCCCTTATTAACGACATGGAAGTTGATACACTAGATAATGAACCCTATGAAGACTTGACGTAATATATAGTTTCTTAAAAGAACCCGCTTTCAGAATTTTATTCATTGCATTTACCAAGACTTGAGCTTCATGGTACCATTCTCAGCGAGGTTCTGCTGCATCTTGAAGACGGCAGAAAGGGCGTGAGGCTCATGCAAAGACTTGGTCTTTGTGCAATAATCCTCAGCGAATTTGACGTAGTCCAGAAGCTGATCCTTGTAATCAGGGTGAGCACACTTCTCGATGATGACGCGAGAACGCTCACGAGGAGCAAGGCCACGCAAATCAGCAAGACCCTGGTCGGTAACAATAACATCGAGATCGTGCTCGGTCTGGTCAACGTGGGTAACCATGGGAACAACGCAAGACAGACCAGTGGGGTCAGTCTTGGTAGGACGAGCAGAGGGAGCATGCATAATAGAGAGCTTGGCGTTACGAAGGAAATCGGCGGAGCCACCAAGACCGTTAAGCATACGAGATCCGTTAACACAAGTGGAATTAGCGTGGCCGTAAATGTCGACCTCGACGGGGGTGTTCATGGCGATGACACCAAGACGGCGGATCAGCTCAGGGTTGTTGGAGATGTACTGGGAACGAAGCAGGATCTTCTTGGCGTAAGCATCCCAGTTGTTGAAGAAACGCTTGAATCCACTCTCAGTAAGACGGATCGAAGTGGAAGTAGCAAAGTCAAGCTTGCCGGTCTCGAAGAAGTCCAAGAAACCATCTTGGAACACCTCAGACCAGACGGTCAAGTGCTCGAAACGAGACTTGGCCAAGCCCTCCATAATGGCATTAGCAACATTGCCAATACCAGATTGCAAAGGAAGCAAACTAGGGGGGAGACGTCCGGCAGCGACCTCATCCTCCAAGAACTCGACGAGATGACCTGCGATAGACTCAGACATGGCATCAGGAGGAGTATTAGGGGGAACAAGATCCTTCTTGTCGGATTCGACGATGCAGACGACCTTCTCGGGGTCAATAGCCAAGCTCTCGGTACCGAAACGATCACGGACATCGACGACAGGGAACGGGTGGCGGTGGGGAGGAAGCTCACAGGTCTGGATATCGTGAAGACCTCTGAAGGAGGGAATGGATGTGTTGACCTCGATCATGATCTTCTCAGCGTAGGCGGCCAACTCAGGGGCAGCACCGACGGAGGGACCCAAGATGATAGAGCCGTCCTCGAGAATCTCACTGGCCTCAATGAGAGCAATATCGATCGAGTTACGCTTCTCAGGGGTCTCACGCTCGCGGGTAAGGAAACCGTACATCATGTCCTGGGGAACCATGCTGAGATGCTTGTCGAAAAACTTCATGTAACCAGAATTAATAGATTTTTGAATAGCCTTGCCGACTTGATGGGGGGTACGACGGGTGATCATGCCCAGTTCGGCCCAGTGAGACTCTACATGAGTATCAGTAGAAGCACCGGTGACCAAAGTGAAAGTCAACTTATCCTTAAGGTTGTTCTTCTCTACGTAAGCGGAAAGGGCCTCGGGGATGGCTTTGGGGCCGCCGACACCGGTAAAACCGGACCAACCAAGCCATTCACCTCCTTTAAACATTGATACTGCCTCATCAATGCTCCTCAGCTTTGACAGGATACCCTGGTGCTTGACGCGCTGCTTCAAGATACTACTCATGACAAAGACTGGTCGGGTGACGGCTCATTTATATATTTAATAAGAGGTATGCAACAATCGATCTGGAGATGCATGCGTATGCATGAATTGACAAATGAGCTTCATGAATTTAAGCGAGATGTCATAGGGGACGAAATCACGGAGACAATACCGACGGGGCAGATATTATAGATTTCACACTGGATACAGCGTATTGGGCCGGCACGACAAGTTGGAGCCACCTGTAGATCGGACCGCCAGTAGCCTCTAGCTAAGGTACCCGCTGGCGTCGGAAGTTTTACATCTTGGCGTAATGCACAGATCTCGTTTTCGTGTTGTGGATCATTCACGTCCGTTGGACATTTTGGAGTACCCATACTCAGTCGCCTTATACTACCAGGGAAACATTTGGCTTATCGGCCCTGCTAAATCGTGAGCTCCCGATGCAAGTGAAATATGAAAGTCGTCATCACCGTTTACACTCTGGATTCCCCAACCTGGGGTACTGCAGTCATGCAGGACAGGTTCGGTAAGCGGAAAAATACTGCTTGAGCTTGTGGTAAAGCTTCGCGGCAGTACAGGATTGGGGTCGGAATTTCCACCGGGGAGCTAGGAAAATTTTAAGCTCTCCAACGGCCAGGAAAACATTGCCATCAGCCGCCAATGTGGAGACCACGTCAAATTAACCAGGCTGCATGCGTCAAACCCGCAGATAACGTGCGGGGAGGCATTGAGTCGCGAGGTTTCATTGGCTCGAGGAGGGTGGCTGAAGGTGGCGCCAGCACTCGCCACCGCGGAGCGGGAGGCGTCCTGCGGACGAGGGCTGTGGCGGATTCCGGGTTCCAGCTGGCCATGAACCACCGACGGCGGACGAGAATCGTGCAGAAAATTGAATTTTGCCGAGACTTGATTCGCATTTCCGATAAAAACGTCCCGTTTTCCACAAAGTGGAGCGCTATTCACAGCCACCTCCAGGCCGCCAGAAACGCATTGAAAAGTCTGCCACAGAGCCACCAGGTGGACCGCAGAGAGGCTCGCAGGTACATTGAGTTTGTCTACAGGCGGTCGAGCTGCCTGATTTGGGCTGAGCTCGCCAGATCTCCCGAGGAGGATCATGCAGTTATTTATACACGATTGGGGGACCTGCGGCGGATTCTCGAGCAGACAAGGCCTAAACCAGATTACTCGTACCCCCTGGAGCTGTACTTTGAGGCCATTCGCCGAGGGTCGGTCGAGGCTCTGGTGCAGGTCGCCGTGCTCTGTAAAGCCGCTCAGGAGCACCTGCGGGCCACGTGCTTCCTGCTAGCGGCGAAGCTCAAGGGAAACGAGCGAGCAAAGAAGGCTCTCACCAAGGGCCAGATCTCGTCGGACGCTTCGCCGGCCGTGAGGGCAGTCATATCCAACATCGTGTTCCAGGAGGCCAGGCCCATTGACGAGCGACACATGACGAAGAACCAGCGGTACTACTGCGTGCTGATGGCGATGATATCCAACTGCTTGCAGGAGCTCCCGATCCTGCCGTCCAAAATGGTCCAAAACTTCCTCGGCACCAAAGAGGTGGCCGCCGTAGTGGAGCGAATCAAGGCAGACGGCGACTATAGAGCCCTGGTGCAGAAATAAACTCTGGGAGCTCTGGCAGCCGTACCGAGTTGTGACCAGCTAACGTTTGAACGAGGGGAGAATGACCGTATTATATGACTAGGAAATCAGTAGTGTTACATAGTTGATTAGGAGTCTTTGTGGGTAAAGAGACCCTTAGCCTTGTTAAATAATTGAGCTGCACTGTTCTGGCCAGCCTTGACGTTTCCATAGCCTCCACGGCCGACGGTAGGGCTCGAAACAGGCATCATTTTGTTATCAATTTGCTTGTCCTGGCTGATCTCGTCGGCCAACTGGTTCTTGTCGTTGTCTCGCATATTTCCTGCACCCCCGCGGCCCACACTGTAGTATTTGCCCTTTGAAGTCGAGGTTGTGAGAGGGACATTGTAGGGTTCAACCGCATCAGTTTTCTCGCCCTTCCTGACGTTTCCGTAGCCTCCACGGCCAGTTCCATAGTATTTCGGGTCAGACATGCTTTGTGGATAGTAAAATCCTCAAATGCGGGTGGTTGGCTTATGTAGTAAGAGATAATGCACAAGCAAGCTACAGCTTGGCAGGAAGATATCGTGCGGGCGGGTTACGGGCAATAGTTGCAGCAGGCGTAAAATCGAAATGCCTAGGATAATACTTTTGGCCATAACTTGGCCATTCCACGGCCCAGTCCTCTTACATATCCGCTGTGTCGTGCATTCGATACACTGTTCATGCATCACATGCATGGCCGCTACACTCTTGGCTGGGATCTTTTTTCAGAGAAATCCCGAAGTTTGCGTATGGAGGTACTTTGAGTTCCCAGTATGCAAAGGCGACATGACGTCAGTGCATTGTGCTTGAGGGTACTGTGCTCTCAAACAGGGACCAGCCCACCCAGGACCCCCAAACTGCGGTGGCGACCCGTTTGGCCTCTATGGAGTTTTCGTAAATGTTTTTGTCTCTGCACGATTGGCCGAGTGAACCCATGCCTGCAGGTGCTGGGAGCATGATGGGAGTCTGCGATTACGCCAGAGGCTGCAGGTGTGAGACGCTCGCAGCGTCCGAGGGCCCAAACTGCGCTACCCACGAAACGGCTCGCCCGTAGGGCCAATATCAGCAGCCCTGAAATATCTCCTTTCCAACATCTTCTAGCACTCTCGCCAAACACTATATTACATCAGCAGACCCTCTTCCTGTACCTAAACACATGATTCTTCGATTTAGGGGCCGCAATGGCATGTTTCGGGTGGAAGTGGACCCGTCAGAGCCGTTTTTCAAGGCAGTCGAGAAGCTAGAGAGCCAATTACCCGCACACTCCGCTGTGAGAGTGTCGAGTCAGCCCAATACCGCCGCAACCGGCCCGGACACCAACTGGAGCCGCACAGTCGGCGAGCTGGGGCTCAAACATGGAGAAATCATTTTCTTTGAGTACGATCTGCCCCAGGGTGGCGAGAAAACCGCCCAAACAGAGGCTGGATCCTCAGATCGAGTGGTCGAGGACCCAGTTGACCAGCTTCTCGAGAAGGAAACCGGCAGAATACCGAGAAAAAGAAGCAAACTGTGCCGTCACGGAGAGAAGGGTATGTGCGAGTACTGTCGCCCCCTAGATCCGTACGACGAGGAGTACCGAGTCGAGCATGGGATCAAGCATCTGAGCTTCCACGCCAACATCCGGCGTCTTCAGAGCGAAAACTCGCGGCCAAAGGTGCTGGAGGAGCCGTTCTACTCGATCAAGCCCAACTGCCCCAACCACGCCCCGTGGCCGGCGGGAATCTGCAGTGCGTGCCAGCCGTCGCCCATCTCGCTCCAGCTGCAGCGGTTTCGAGTGGTGGACCACGTCGAGTTCGCCGACTCGGCCGTCATGAACAACTTTATCGACTGGTGGAGGCAGACCAACACGCAGCGAATCGGGTTTCTGGTAGGGAACTACGCCCCTTACGACCAGGTCCCGCTGGGAATCTCGGCCGTGGTGCACGCAATCTGGGAGCCCGAGCAGCAGGACGCGCTAGACGGAGTGCTGCTCCAGCAACTGGAGAGCCCCGAGGTCGAGAAGGCTCTCAATGCTCTGGGGATGCGGATTCTTGGAGTTATCTTCACAGACCTCATCGACAGCGGCAAGGGAGACGGGTCCGTGGTTTGCAAACGAAACTCCAATTCGTACTTCCTGAGCTCTCTAGAGGTGATCTTCGCCGCAAAGCTCCAGCAAAAATTCAAAAACCCCAGCAAGTACGCCGAGGGCGGCTACTTTTCGTCGAAATTCGTCACATGCGTGGTGTCTGGAAACGCTACGAACCAAATTGACCTCGCGTGCTATCAAGTTTCGGCCGCTGCTGAGGGCTTAGTACACGCAGACCTGATTGAAGCCAGCACGAACCCGTCAGTCATGCGAGTCAAGCCAAGGTCGTCCACAAGATACGTTCCAGACGTGTCGTATAAAGAAATGAACGAGTACAATCGTGCTGTCCAAAAAGACGCCAAGCCAGCGTTCCCCGTAGACTACCTGGTGGTGTCGCTCTCGAACGGCTTCTCCACCAGCGGGCCAATTCTGAGCTCCACGTTCCCTATTGAGAACCGGGCACTCTTGCGGTTGCAAACCCCGTCACAGCTGTCGAGCCAACTCGAGCTCGAGGAGGGCTTCAACAGCGACAACATGGCCGACTTCCATCTCCTTGTATATTTGTTCTCCCTGCACGTGCTGCAGCCGGAGGAAGAGAAGAAAATTGGCGAGCTCCTGAAGCTCGAGCTCGGGGGCAACGCAGACCAGAATACTCTGATCGACATCGCTACCCAGATTGCATACTCCCCCGGGTTTTCAACATTGAGGATGCTTGCCCAGCACTCTTGACGCCCAATTCATTAATAGCTACATCATTCTATAAACCACGCTGCATATAATATTATTTCCAGGCTACTTCCTTCCTCAAAAGCATGTGCTCAAATTCTGCGAGATTTGCCATATCCAGACTTGCTGACGTTGCTTGGGTCATTAGCGATCACGGGGTCAGATCTGTCTGCAATCGACATATGAACCACCGTAGTTTGGCAGGTCTCTGGCGTCGTACCCGGGGTGGTATCACCCATGAATAACCCATCTGCTCCAATGAGCTCTATAGTGTTTTGCCTATTCCCCCATGTGGCCGCGAGCTGGAAACTTCCTGAACGTTCCACCCACGTGACCCCGACTCTTATAAATGTAAACTGAAAAATTTCACCACCTAATGAGTGTCAGTGTTCCTGTAGGCATTGATTTCGGTACTGCTGTGTCCGTTTTGGGCGTTGCACGTAACCGTGGTATTGATATCGTTGTAAATGAGGTCTCCAATCGTACGACCCCCGCGTTGGTCGGTTTTGGCATGAAGAACAGAGTGGTTGGCGAGTCGGCAAAATCCCAGGAAATCTCCAACATTAAGAATACTGTTGGCCAGCTCAAGCGTCTCGTCGGCCACGAGGGCTCTGATCCCGGTATCGAGGTCGAGCAGCAATTTAACGGTGCCAAGCTCGAGGCCGTCGAGGGAGAAGCTGGATGTGCCGTTCGTTACTTGGGCAAGCAGGCACATTTCACCTTCACCCAGCTGACTGCTACCTACTTCAACAAGCTCCGTCAAATTTTGCTTAACGACACCAAGGGCAATATCTACGATGTTGTTATTACTGTGCCTGCGTATTTGAGCGACAAACAGCGTCGGGCCGTTGCTGATGCTGCTGTGATTGCTGGTCTCAATCCCGTCCGTATTGTCAACGACACCACTGCCGCTGCTGTTGGCTACGGTGTTTTCCGCACCGATTTGCCCGAGGCCTCTGAGCCCGCTCGCACTGTTGCAATCGTCGACATTGGTTACTCAGATTACACCGTTTCCGTCGTAGACTTCCGCAAGGGCGAGGCCAAGGTCCGTGGCACTGCCACCGACAGCACTTTTGGCGGCCGCAACATCGACCTGGCAATCGTCAACCATCTCCGCAAGGTGTTCATGGACAAGTATAAGATTGATATTGCCACCAACCCCAAGGCTTGGGCTCGTACCCTGGTCCAGGCCGAGCGCACAAAAAAGATCCTGAGTGCCAACTCTACCGCCCAGTTCTCGGTTGAGAGCTTGATGGAGGACATCGATGTTTCCACTTCCATCTCCCGCGAGGAGCTTGAGGAGTATCTCAAGCCCGTTCTTGAGAACCTTCACAAGCCCATTGAGGCTGCTCTCAAGCAGGCTGGTGTGACCATCGACGACCTTCACTCGGTTGAGATCATTGGCGGTACCACCCGTGTTCCTTCCATCAAGGATGCTCTCGTTGAGGCTTTCAAGGGTAAGACTCTGTCTACCACCATGAACGCCGACGAGGCCGTCGCACGTGGTGCCACTTTCTTGTGCGCATCCCACTCCCCTACAGTCCGTGTTCGTCCTTTCAAGATCGAGGACATCAACCTCCGCAGCGTCACTTTCAGCTGGGAGAAGCTTCCTGAGGAGGACCTCTCTGAGCTTGAGGTGTTCCCTGTCGGCTCTCCTTTCCCTAGCACAAAGGTTGTTACTTTGTTCCGCAGCAAAGATTTCTCCTTGAAGGCCCACTACACACACCCCGAGGAGCTTCCCGCCGGTGTCAATGCTGAGGTGGGCTCTTGGGATGTCAAGGGCGTTGCTCCCGCTACCAACGGCGACTCTGTCGCTGTCAAGATCAAGCTTCGCCAGGACCCCAGCGGTTTGTACATAGTTGAGTCTGCGTACGCCGCGGAGGAGGTCGAGGTCGAGGAGGAGGTTCCTGCCAAGGACGAGGATGCCGAACCTGAGACCCGTAAGGTCAAGAAGTGGGTCAAGAAGGCCGATCTCGAGGTTGTTCACCATGCCAGTGGTCTCAGCCAGCAGCAGATTGACAAGCTCACTGAAAAAGAAAATCAGATGGTTGCTGAAGACAAGCTTGTCGCCGACACTGAGGAGCGCAAGAATGCTCTTGAGGAGTACATCTACGACATACGTGATAAGCTAGATGGCCAGTACAAGGAGTTTGTCAAGCCCGATGAGAAAACACGCATTGGAGAACTCTGCGACGCTGCCGAAAGCTGGCTCTACGGAGATGGCGAGGACGCCTCCAAGGGCCAGTACGTTGCCAAGTACGAGGAGATTGCTAGCATTGGCAATCTGGTGAAGGGCCGCTATACCTCCAAGCTCGAGGAAGAGCGCCAGGCTAAGCTCGCTGCTAAAGAGGCAGAGCAGCAGCGCAAGATGGCTGAAAAATTGCAGGCTGATAAGGCTGCTCGCGAGGCTGCTGCCGCAAATGGCGAGCAACCTGATGCCAAGGATGCTGCCGATGAGGCTAATGATATCGAGATGGATTAAGCTCACCACGCAACTCATATATAATATAAAGTAGTAATGCTTCTAATTATAGACCCCGTACCGCTTCCTGAGACTAGCTACCGATTTAGTGATGTCACCTCATGCTAGAACGTGCCATATATACATGCCAAGTACCTGCATGATAAGGTTACGTAATATGGACCCTCGGTCCCACTACCCACTATGGCTGGATGTTTTCTCCCAAGTGTGACGGTTATATTGATGAAAAGTAAACAAACATTTTTTTTGTCGCTTGTGTTTCAAATCTTTGTGGTAAGTTTTCAACCCGTTGTCCTTATCCAATATCCCCTTGTTAAGAGATCCAATTCAAGGAGATCAAACCTTCTCAGCTGATGGGTACGTTTGCCAATGTATGGTCACGACGGGTACGGCTCTACCGTTACTAAGCCATTCGTAGATGCGTTCGGCAGCAATTAATCTGGCATTTATAGCAATCACTATTCCGCAACCTAGAACCTATGCGACTACTGAAAGATCAATTAATTTATAATAATTTTGTCATGGCATGTCCGCGCCCTCAATGACGCGAGGCGCAGGCACCAAGACCTGTCAGTGTCGCCACCTTATTGTTGCTCGACATTTTTAGCAAATAATCTCCACCAGCACAGAATTATCTCTCCAGTGAGTACATCTCTGGTTACAATATCGCAACTACTTGCGAGCTACTTTTTTTAGACTGAAAAGTTGCTGGCTCCTGCATGCGAAGCGAGCTTATGCAATAAACCCCGCTTGAGACCCACAGCAACTGCAGAACTATATATTGCGCGCAAAGCAATCGACCCATCGATCGCATTTAGCTTTGACATGTCGGCTCAAGTTGAATTACCTCCCCCTTATATTCTCCCTCCGTGTATAACCAAAGCGCCGCCTGTTTTCGAGCGCAGGTCGCACAACCCGCTGCAAATTAAGCTCGATAATGTAGATTGTACATTCGGTTCGATGGTTACTGGCAAAGTGCACATTTGTCCTGGCGATGATATGCACGTATCGGCGGTTAAGATCTCGATTGTCAACCGCGAGCGGGCGGGGTTCCTGGGCTACGACACCCCCGTTTGCCACTCGGGCAGTCTGGCCCACGTGCGGGTCCCTGTGTATGCGAACTTGAAGCCTGGAAAGGTCTATACCTACACGTTCATGCTGCAATTCCCCAGTTATGAAGACGCAAGCAACTGCAAGTGCCAGAAGGGTGTCCACATGAGCTTTCCGCCAAACTTTGACATCAACCAGAACCACAACACCCTGATTTGCTGCCAATCTGTGTACTACGCCAAGGCCAGCATCTCGGGCACGCGGATTCGCGCAAAGGTGGACCTTAACTTCAAGACCTTTGTGTCTGGGGTGAACCCGGAGAAGCTTCGCCCAGAGCCTCAGTACATCAAGCTCCCGTTCCAACCTCACATGAAGAGAACTTGGAAGAAGGGCCACTTATTTATTAGATCGGAGGTTTCGCGCCACAGTGGATCTGAGAACGCGGAATCGCAGGTCGAGGCCAAGATCAACTATATTCCCCACCGTCCTGATCAGAGCCCGCCCGACATCAAGAACTGCACTATGCGCATTTTGCAGGTAATCCATTGGTCACGACTTCCGCTGGCTCAACAGCTGAACAAGGGATCAATTCATCGCTACGAGTCGCTGGTCGCATTCCAAAAGCATACTCTCAAGTGCCAGTGGGACAATAACGAGTCCAATATCGTGTTCAAGTTTAGGACTGGCGCCCCTCTCACCGTATCATATGTCGGCTGTTTGACCGCGGTCAGCTATGTGATTGAATTGGAGCTGCTACCTGGTGTAGTGGCAAGAATTCCTCTCACAGTGGGCAGTAATCTACCAGATTACGACGGCAACGTTGCTGATTTTACCCCAGAGCCCACGCTACCATTCAAAGCATGATGCCTATGCATTAGCTTTTATTTATTTAGCTATTTCAGCTAACAGAACTTCTTACAGTAGTATCTCCTTTGAGTTCACCAGACTTGAGTTCGTGCTTGCAAGCCAGAGCTCAATCATGGCGTCCTCGCGAGCGTCTGTCTAAAACCCAATGCTTTGCTCTCAATATCAATATCAGTATAGAATGATAATGCACTAACCTCTCAGTTTCTGGAAATGAATCGTTGAGTGTTTGAATACTTGATTTGTTGGAAGTATAAAAAAAGTTCAGAAAATGCGTCAACTACTCGAGGGAGGCGAAAAAGAACTCCGTTACAGGGAATTGAACCCTGGCTTCCGCGGTGAGAGCGCGACGTCCTAGCCACTAGACCATAACGGACTTGTTGATGCAGAAATTATTTAAGCATAGAAGATGAAACAATGGGTTTGGTACGTGGGTATACAGTGCACGGTTCATAGCAAGAACTGGTAGTTTTCACAAGCCATAGAGTATGAAGCTCACATGGAGATCACGTAAAGCAAGAATTGGGTTTTTGGTAAGCACACCGGCAGTTTGCACCAGTTAACCGATTCTCAATCTGATCCACTGGTTGGGAAAGATTGAATAACCTGAGCGGTTGCACTATTTCTCTTTTGGTGAAACTAAATCAGTTGAGCCTCTGCAATTATTCTGATACTAGATTTGTCCGAAACCATATCTTAATAGAGTTTGTTGGAGCCTCGGTACAGATATAATCTTTTACCTTTTGACTCACTGCAGCGTGTATAAGTTACGATGCAATACTACAATTATTCTGCTGGATAGCTAAGCACACTCAGTACAGCTTTGACCGGTCCAACTTAAAAGCTCGCATGGCTCAAATCGAGGTACTCCAAGAGTTGGCCCTAACCTTAGCACATGCAATTCGAGGCTCATACTAAGATTAGTTCCTCTATCATGTCGACTCCTAACACTGGTCCTTATGTTTCTATGCGGTTCCTCATGAAGTCGTAAGGATCTGTGCTAACTCTGCTCCCTTTTCTTTATGTAAATGGCGATATAATAGTCTTTTCTTTTCTCTAAATATCTAATCCGTTATGGTCTAGTGGCTAGGACGTCGCGCTCTCACCGCGGAAGCCAGGGTTCAATTCCCTGTAACGGAGTTTCTTTTTGACTTCCAGAATCTCTTTCTCGAGGATCAACTAAGGTTTTAATTATATTCTTTTTACTTTTCAAAGCAACAGAAACACACTCTGTTCTTTAATTCGTTACTTCGTTCTCTGCTCAAAAGCAGCGCCTACTGAAGGTCTACAGGTTAGCTGCAACAACCTATCTAGATTCTTGTTCCCACGCCCGCTTGTACGCTGGCCGACTTTCCAACCTCTTTTTCCATTCGTAGATTCCAGGATACTGCTGTTGGTAGTCCACTAACGAGTCGAGCAAGCGAGTATCGTACTCAAACATGATATCGGCGATAGTGATATGATCGGCAGCATAGTACCCACCGCTCTGATCAATGTGAGCTTGCAATTGCTTGAGACAGCCATTGAATTTCGGCCTGGCGTAATAGGAGTCTATAGTCTGTAACAGCTGCCTGACAACGAACGACACACCATAAGGCAGCTTGTTCCAGGCAGTCTGGTGGATGAGCAGAGAAATTCCCGCAATCATGAGGTTCCCTTCTGCGGTATACAGACCGTATTGAGTTCGGTCTTGCTCTTTAGCATTTCTCGGAGCGAACTCAGACTTTTGTCCATACGTTTTCATCAAATACTCTAGAATGAAGGCACTCTCGTTGAGTACAGTACCGTCTTCCAAAACTAATGTGGGGACCTCGCCAGTACCCCCAATTGCTCGGAGAGTCTTTCTAGTCTCCGCTGCCTCGGCTCCTCCAGCGAGAACCGACGGCAACAGTTTCAATTCGTAAGGCACACCCAATTCCTCGAGAAGCCAGTGAACTCTGAACCCTCGGGAACCTTTGAACGCATATAATGTAAGAGGCATGAGATTTTGGTCCGCTGCACCTGTTTTCCACTATGAGTCACGGGGATGTATGCATGGCGCACCCGGCAGGCTAAATATATCTTAAACACGATTTCAATAGAAAAAGCGAGTCGTTGCGAGTCGTCAATACGAGTAGCTGTGCCATGGAGTTCAGCTAGATGTACCCGTATCGCTGTGCCGCTCTACTATCGCAGCATTTGGGTGGCGCATGCATGTTGCAAGATATTAGCAGTGCTCGGATAATGCAATTCGACGATGCGATTGTATACGAAAATGTGATATAGGAGAATTGGATGTGGTGAGCGGTAATTTCGTGCCTGCGATGCCCTTTCTAGTATTGAGCTGGTGCCAGTCACATGTACACGGGCAGTACACGATTAAATCAGCATAACTAAATTACATAACACACAACTCAGCTGAAGTGGCAACAGTAATCCTTGGCTCTATCAAAAGACAAATACCAGATGTTAATAAACTCGGTGCGTTGACAGCTCCGGATGTTTTTCCACAAATTTCTAGATTCATGCAGGGCGTGCAGCCAGTCTAAAGATAAACAGATTCACATTGGCCGGCGGAGCACGGTCTACGTCCCGTGTTTTATTTGCTAGCGATGAATGCTCCAACTTTCTGTACACCTGAGTACGTATAATTGCTATACGGCCATGTTGTTGCAGCTTGATGAATAGCCCTAACCCATAAAATTATTGAGGCACTCCTGATAAGAGAAACAAGAGCCTGATCCCCAGAGATTGGCATGGATAGGTGTGGAACTATTTGAATAAATTTTTTTATCGCAAAATTCTCAGCGCCAGAAACTAGTTCATCTCAGCAGGGCGTGAATTGAGCAAATGTGAGATGTAGGCACCCACACCGTGTAAAACTGAGTCATGATAACCGAGTTTATGCACGACAAATGCGCCCATACTACCAGTATATAAAGTCTGACAGCAGATCTATCCATCATAATGACTTCTGTGATTTCTCCCGTTGTAACCACGCATGGGTTGAAGGAGCCCCAGACCCTGAAGGTCAAAGTGGGTCCCAGTGATCCGCGTCCATATATAGAAACGCCTCTAGTCCAGTCGCTGCAATTGAGCCGTAAACTCGGTGTGAATGTGTGGCTGAAGCTAGAGCAGGCCCAGCCCTCTGGATCATTCAAATCCCGGGGTCTAGGACACCTGGTCTATCAAACTGTTGTTGACAATCCTGGCAAGCGACTCCGATTTTTTTGTGCATCCGGAGGAAACGCTGGCTATGCCACGGCCTGTGCGGCTCAAAAGTATAACCAGGACTGCACAGTCTGCCTGCCTGCGACGTCTGATCCCGCAATGGTCTCGATGATCGAGATGACTGGTGCTACTGTGGTGGTATATGGCCAGACGATTGCCCGATCTGACGAGCACATTCGCTCAGTACTGCTATCTGAATCCCAAGAGCGAGGGGAGACTGCGATCTACTGCCATCCCTACGACCACGAACTGGTGTGGGAGGGAAACTCAACCATCTCGGACGAGATCGTGGCACAATCCAAAGATCTAGGGTTTGTGCCTGATGCGGTCGTCTGCTCGGTTGGAGGTGGCGGTCTCTACAATGGCGTGGTCCGCGGTCTGCAAAAAGCGGGGTGGTCTGATGTGAGGGTCGTCGCAGTGGAAACCGAGGGCTGCGATACGCTCGCACAATCGCTCAGAGAGCGCCGGCAAGTCAACATGGACCAGCCCAGCACCATTGCAACGTCCCTGGCCACTCGAAACGTCTGCATGGAAGCGATCAACAACGCACTGTATGTGCAGCCCACCGACTCGGTTGTGTGCTCTGACCGCGACGCCGTGTCTGCGTGCGTCAAGTTTGCCCACGATAACAGGCTTCTGGTCGAGCCTGCTTGTGGAACAGCGTTGGCTCCGCTGTACGACAACACACTCCCTCCAAGCTTGCTGCAACCGGGCTCCAACATAATCGTGGTAGTATGTGGAGGCGTGAATATAAGCTGGGCCAAGCTATCACAACACTGCGACAAGTACAATGTAGATTTCGTGTGCTGAATATTTATTATAATGAAATCAAATGCTCGTTGGTTATGCTCCGCTGAGCAGACTCAGTTTGTAGTTCCAGAAGCCCTTTCTAAAAGGCTGAATTTCCAAGAGCAGCTTGTAGAGCTTGACTGCCTCTTCCTTGTCAGAGGTTGCCTCCGCTTCGACCTCTACTGCTCGTGGGGAGCGGAATTTTCTCGATATCTCGATCTGCCTTTCCTTGGGAGCCACTGCGACCAGGTAATTCCAGGCCGCATCATTTTCTGGGGCAACGTCAATCTGCCTTTCAACGAAGTCAACATCCTCCTGCTGCGACACGGCGTCAGGCCAGATGGTGTGCAAGATGAAGTAGCGGAACGACCAGACCGAGTTATTGAACACATCCTGGTTCAAGAGGGCCTCGACGAACTTGACAAGCGAGTCCGGCCAGTTGAGGTCGAGCGGCACCTTGTGATTGACGGCCTGAGACACCACCCACTTGAGATGCGACCAGGCGTGGAAGTTTTTGGGGTCGTCCTGCAGCACCAGTTTCACCAAGGAGATCTCTTGTTTGTAGTACTCGGGCGAGTTTGGGGTCTCCAGATGCTGTCGATAATTCCAGACCTGGTAGTTCTTGGGATTGTCGAGCGAGACCATGTTGATCCAGTCTCGGTTCTCCCTCACCAGTGGCTCGACATCCTGGATGAGCGACTCGTCGAGCGAGAACACCTGGCGGCCGATTCTTTCGAGGATCTCGAATCGGTAGTCCCACACCGAGTAGTGGGCGGGATTCAGGTCGATACAGGTGGCGGTGAGCGCCAGTGCCCGCTCTGACTTTTCCTGGGTTTCGTAGACGGCCCTGAAATAGCTGAGGGCGTCGCGGTACTCGTCGCTATAATCAATAGCTGCGAGGTTAGCTAGAGGCGATTCAATTGGCAGCGGCTTGAGATCAGACCAGTCGTAGCTGTGCCAGTCCTCTGTCATGTGAAGATGTCAAACGATTATGCAATGTAGAGAAAACCACCGCTTAATGGTGCTCGCATAAAAAAACTAAAAAACCGTTACTTAAAGATGTACATAGCATCAAAACGTGCAAGTCCAGTACACAGCTGCTACAACACGAGGGTGGGGTTCACGCAGCCCTAACCGCATGCTTTCCGCATAAGTCATCGACAGGGCATAGGGTTCTTCCTGACAATGGTAGATGCCACAAAGGTTGTTTCGTACCTTGCTGGGTTGTACTTTGTGTACTCCTATGTCCTAAAATCCCGGGGCCCAGCTCGAGGCAAAGTCACTCCAGACGTCTGGGGCGCTATTGTGGTTATTATTACCATTGCTTGGCTCAAGCACTGGGTGTCGTCGAGTCTCAGCCAGGACTTGATCGACCCATTTGCAGTGTCGCTGCTTCCCGCGACCGGCCAGGGGCTCGACCAATTAGTCCCCCGCACGCTGTCGGCCCTCAAGCTCAGCTCACCTACCCCCGAGCTCGAGCGGGTTTTCAGTGCTATTGAGGTGCTCGGCGAGGACCGCATTCCGCTAGCGTGGCCGATCCTGGGACCAAACGTCGTCAACTGCGACTTCTGCCTGCAGTCAAAGTTCAAGACATTTGGGTTTATGGACCGAGTGTACATGTTTGCAATTCCCGGGAGCATCCTGTCGGTGGCGTGCGGGCTGGCCCAGATCGTGCTGGCAGGGGCAATCACCGACAAGGTCTGGACATGGCAGGCCCATTTGTTCTGCTTCTGGGGGATGCGAATTCTGACCGAGCTGTATGCGTACTGGCCCTCTCCGACGGTAGAGTACGAGAGCCGGCGGATTCTGCTCAAGCTGGGCGATTTCGGGTTCACCAGCTCGTTTGTGATCCTGCTGCTGCTCGAGGCGAGGTACTTGGGCCCCAACCGGCCCAGCCTCGACAAGGTGCTGCTAACGCTACAAGTTGAGCTCGACAGTGATCTGGCTATTAATATTGCTGCTACAGAAATCAACGATATGGTGCTACGGGACGAGGAGCTCGCGGCCCAGTACCGGGACTTTGTGGCTTCTCGTCCTCCGCCACGGAGCGCCACAACCCGGTTTGATGATACTACATTGGAGGTGACTACGGACCCTAAACGCGCGGAGTTGTACACCTTGTCGTACAGAAAGGGCTCATTTGTGTCGAGCGTGCTGCCTCGGCGGCAAAGCTAGTTTCGGGGCATGACGGCACACGGCGGATCCTGCCACGTTGCAGACGCCACGTTTTTTCCGCAACGATACGCGCAAAGTGCGGGAATAATGGCAACAAAGACGAGACTAGGGCTGACAATATTCGCCCAAGGGGTTGCACAAATTAGCCCACCTCAGAGCCCGCCAATCTAGCTGTGCAAGCAGCATTTCGGACGGCCGCCACATATACCCTTACCCCGGCATAAAGGTTGCTTAGGCAAGTATTCGACTTCCTTTTCACTGGCGGCTGGCAGCACCAGTTTGAGTTCAGCATGGGAGCAAGCATCTGCGGATGAGTTCCACGAACGCGAAAAATATTTAAGAGTTGCATAGAATTTAGATAGCGGGCCTCGCTGGTGTTGCCAGCACCAGAAAGGCGTTCCGACCATTGGCTGGCCAGAAACCCTAGCCCACGTGCATAAACCCTAGGGGTATATAAGTGACGCCCCCTCCTCATACAGGGCCTCAAGAATTTTGAGTGGTGTGCCCTAACCCAAGTCTTACTCAGCTGCCTCACCTTCCTCATCTTCCTGTACTACCTACACTACCTTATTTATTTATTGGTTGTCATTAAATTGTACTAACCTCTCTGCATCAAACAAATTATATTAATGGATACACTCGCAGTCCCCCAAACCCCCGCACAAGCCCGCAGCTTTGTCGGCAGTGATTCGTTCTCTTTTCCCAACGGCGATAAGACAGAAGCCGTGGCTCAGAATATTCAAGAAGTTAAGGCTGAGCCCGAAGAAGAGGACGGAAGCAGTGGCATTGTCCCCACCCTGCAAAACATTGTTGCAACAGTAAACCTCGCCTGCCGCCTCGACCTCAAAACCATTGCCCTTCATGCTCGTAACGCCGAGTATAATCCAAAACGTTTTGCTGCGGTCATTATGCGTATCCGTGAGCCCAAGACCACCGCACTGATCTTCGCCTCGGGCAAGATGGTGGTCACTGGTGCCAAGAGTGAAGACGACAGCAAGCTCGCCTCGCGTAAGTATGCCCGCATCATCCAGAAGCTTGGCTTCAATGCAAAATTTACCGACTTCAAAATTCAGAACATTGTTGGTTCGTGTGACGTCAAGTTCCCCATCCGATTGGAGGGCCTTGCGTTTAGCCACGGAACTTTCTCATCTTACGAACCTGAACTGTTCCCTGGCCTGATCTACCGCATGGTAAAGCCGAAAATTGTGTTGCTGATCTTTGTGTCTGGTAAGATTGTGTTGACTGGAGCCAAACAACGTCAGGAAATTTACGATGCATTTGAAAATATTTACCCTGTATTGTCGGACTTCAGGAAGTCCTAGTTAATTATTGAAGCCCAAGGCTTAATGGCATGGACACCGTGCTTATTTATAATTGAAAAAAAAAATAAAAATTGTTTTGAAGAATGGATGAATCCCGATTGTGGCGGATTTGAAACAGGTGTCGCTGGCTAGCAAGTTTACGTAGGCTACTCTTGTAGTAATGATTATGGCACCTACAAGTAGGGATTGTCATGGTTATATCGACTTATATCAAGATAAGCTGCTGTAGTGTGCGCCCTGGTGTGAGCAATGGCCCCAATTGCGGCGCTTTCGTTGCATTTCGCGTCAATGCTGTAGAGTGTGGGAAGATAAGTCGCCTTCTAACTACGACGACCTCCGAGCGTCGCGCACTCAGGTGCAGAAGTGACACCCACTACTGCATGATGCATATGCAGAGCGTGCAGATCGTTAATTTAGTCTGAATTATTACTGATAATGCATAGACATTAATTGCCCTTGTCAGCTGACCCCCGCTATCTTTCTGATAACACATGAACTCCAAATTGCTGCCGCTAGATCAGGATCGTTGTACGGAATTAGGGGGCGAGCGAATGTGGAAGACCGTGCTTGCCCAGTCCATTCACGAACCTTTCGATGAAAGAGGAAGGAACATGTGGGAGTGCCCACGAGCGAAGGATATGAAAGAGTTTTTTGGCGAGGCGCGGCAAATTCGCAGCAACCATGAAGACTGGCAGGAGCACATGAAGAAACTTTGGGACAACACAAAAACTAAGGAATACTACAGTCCTGGCTGGAAGAGTATGCGGTATGCAACCTTTGATCTCTGGTTATCTACATATTGTGGCGTATTCAAGCTTGACCCGTCTTACCCGTTCACATGTCAGAGCGGTCCTATTCCATTGGAACAGAAGACAATTTCACTTGGACATCCGTTACCTAAAGGCTTCACCTTGGAAGTGGGCTATATGTGGATACGTCTTGGCGAGCCTGACTGTGGCATCAAGAAAGAAAAAATACATGAGATGATCGGGTTATTAGAGCAGAAGACAGCAGTAGTGCCTAAACGTCTTCAGGCAGAGGTGACAATCGCCAAAATGCTCGCAGGGCGCTATAGCAGACGGTCTGTGCCCGTAAGCGTTCGTCAACTTGAGGGATCACACTTGAATTATCAAGTGTTCCTCGACCGCAGTGTTGAGGTGATTAAATCGGAGACGGACGGTGAAAAGGACTATGTTAACATCATTAAAGATCTTTTACCGCACTGCCTGGAACCAATTTTGCAAAGATGTCGGGAAAGGTCCAACGACTGGGCTGATCAGTCTCGTCGCTTTGAGTCAAATGTTCGTGATGCTGAGCGCTTCGCGGAGTCGAACATAATGCACCCTGCCGAATTGCACTCTTCAAAGTGGTGTGACAACCGCGAATTTGCTGGGCCAGTGGCTAGACAACAGTTCAATCAAACTAGCGGATGGCGCCCGAAAGGGGCAGGCAAAAGGGGCAGGCAAAAGGGGCAGGCAAAAGGGGCAGGCAAAGGCCGAGGCAAAGGCCGAGGCAAAGGCCAACTACGAGACCGCATAAACCTAATGGGTCCACGAGCCAGCAGAGGCCAAGCTAGTGAGGGCGAAGCTGTAGGCATCGAGCCTCAAGGCTATTTAGCGAGGTTGCGAGGGGTGGCAACTTATCCCTTCGGGCTGTTCCATGGGAGATCTAACGAAGAGTAGAGCCTAACGTGTGTTGCTAATCTTAGTGTCTCGTAACATTGTGCTAACTAGAGTCAATCAGCGTCAAGTTTGATTCGCATTCTAGGATTCTACTCAAATACTGAAGCCAATGGCTTGATGGTATCGACTCCATGCTTATATCTTGCGAGAAAATCTAAAAACTGTCTCAATCGATGAACCCCACATGTGATGATTTCAAGACGCGCAGTTCGTTGGCTAGCAAATATGAAGGCTACTTTGCTGTTTAGCAACGATAGCTGAAACCCAAAAATTAGAGATTGCTATCTCTATTTAAGTTCAAGTACAAATGAAGCTGCTGATGTGACACGCTCTGGTTGTGTGAGCAATGGCCCCAATTGCAGCGCTTTCGTTATATGTTCCGTCAAGGCGGTAGAGTATGGGAGATTATCTCGTTTAGTACTCATAAAGGTCCCTGAGCGTCCTGGATGCCGCGCTCGCGTGACGAAGTGATGACGAAGTGATGCACAATGCTGCATGATGCATATGCATCAGGGTATGTGAACTTTAATTCTACTCAAAATGTAGTAATAATTATCCATATAAAATTCATACGCCACGGTCGATCGCTTTTGCAGCGCACCACCCTCTAGCTCTGTAGGATACATGACCAAATCAAGATCACTAGCTGGAGCCCGTCTCGCAGAATCAGGGACTGTAATTGCCAATGCACTTCTCGCTGGAAGTGAGCCAGTGGACAGGCATGCAACTATCGAGTCCATTTGCACCATTGTCGATGACAGAACGAACTTGAAAGAATTTTTCTATGCTGCGTGGCTAATCCGCAGAAACTATCAAGACTGGCTGAAGCTTGTGGGGAACCCAGAAACCAGTGAATATAGTAGCCTTGTGTTCTTGAAGAAAAGACCGTGGTTAGTCCTTACTCTTTGGCTATCTACACGATGTGGCATATTCACGCTTGACCCCTCTCGCCCATTCACCAGTCATACCGCTCCTGTTCCGTCAGACAAGAAGACCATCTCACTTGGAAAAGCGTTCAATGGAGAGTATAGCGCGGAAGTGTACCAAATGTGGACGAATTTTGGGGAGCCTTATGGGATTTATGAATATCAGGTTGATGAAGTTGCACGGTACAAGCAGCAGCTCATGCTGTCCACTCCTGTAAACCCAGAGGATCCACCCCGTCCTATAAACCTTTCCAACAAGATAACCACAGAGAAAATGCTCTCCGGGCTCTATGGGAGACAATGCGTGCCAATTAACGTGGATCAACACAAAGGCTGTACTCTGGACTACCAGGCGTTCCTGGACCGTAGTGCAGTGGTGCTCGCACTGGAGAAAAACAGTCAAATGGACTATCTTCGCATAATTGAAGATCTCCTTCCGTTCTGTGTGGAGTCTGTAGTGAAAAGATTCCGCAAAAGGTCGATTAACACAGCTGATCAGCTGGGCAATGATGATAACTGTTGTTACAAGGGCTCACTGTCAGCTGCTCGTGATCCTCAGCGCAATGAGGAGTCGAATATAATACACCTTGGTGTTCTGAAGCTCTTTCGTAAGGACTCTTCCAAGTACATTGGCGATGAGATATTTGCTGGTCCAATGGACAACCAGATTAATGTCGGTGTAAATGACAGTGCGAAAAATACTAAAAAGAATGCCAATAAAGTCTCGAGCTATTCCCGTCGGCCTTCTAGGGGGACGCTGCCCAATACTGCCCAGAGACTCTGCTGCGAATGCCGCAAACGGCCAACAAAGGCTGGAGGCACAACCAAAGAGGAGGCTAGTACCAAGGAAACAAAACGGCCCCGGTTGGCTTGAACAGTTCCAGTATCACAGGGCAACCAGCCTTAAAGTGAGATTGAGCTGTTCCCTGGTTTGGTCTAGTTGAATTGGGATGTGATATTACAAACAATACTTACGAGTTACCAGCATGTTTCTTTACTAGGTACAATGCTCCTTTTCTGTTTTTAGCAGTATGTTTGAGAGACGGTGTATTCACACTAATAATTACGATAGCACAACAATGGAACTCTATTTATTACGAGCTCTTTTAGTAAATTGCTTATGGTAAGTAGTTGATCTAGCCGGAAAAGCCTGAGATGTTTGCTGATCGTCGTGCCTGGTAAGATTGTCCTTGACTGGAGTCAAGCAACGTCAACCTACCACGCATTTGAGATTATTCAACCTCTATTGTGAACCTTAGAGCCCTAGCTCATTAGGAGCCCATGGCTTGAGGGCTTGGACAGGTGCTTATAGAGTTGAGAATAAAGAAAGCCCCAATAGATGAACCCGGTTGTCGCATTTTTGAGAAGTGTCACTGGCTAACCAGAAGGCACTAATTTGCAGCAGTAATAGACTTGGAGACCTAAAACTAGAAATTGCTATATTTATTTCAGTTCATGTATCATCATAAGCCGCTGAGAAGACGCGGAACGTCCAGGTCGGGTGCGGCATGAGCAATGCCCCAACCGCGACGTGTTATTTATATTTCGCGTCGTGGCGGTAGACTATGCGGAAAATACGTCGCTTGCTCCTCGCAACGGCCCCCGAGCGTCCTGAAACACCGCGCCGCTCAGATGCGGGAATGTTACGCAATGCTACATGATGCATATGCAGGAGGGGTGTGAGCGAAGATTGTGACTCAAAAAGGAGCAATTACTACCGAAAGAAAACCCGATTATTCCCGCTGACACACCGTAAAACGCGCGGCTCAGCTGCGGCCGATGCATCAACGGTTGATCGCTTTTGTCAGCTGACCGCACACACCCTTCTTCTAAGCTACTCAGAGATTCAAACAGAGCGCATGCCTGACTTCAAAACCCCGTGGGATGATGACAGGCGGCTCATTCAGATGTACTCTCTGGAGACAATAAATGACGTACCTCAGCAAGACGCACAGCCTAGCACCAAGACACGCAGACGCGGTGGTAAACCTCGAAAGAAAGAACTAACCAGACAAGAGCGGCTGCTCCAACTGCCGTGGCTTACGCTCATTTTGACCGCAGTTATGGTGGTTGTGTTCGTGGTGGAGCTAATAAAGATGGGCATCTGGACGGGGTCGCCTATTCAGACGAAACCCCAATTCAACCCGATGATAGGCCCCTCACCGTATGTTTTGATTAATATGGGTGCCAGGTACAACTATTGCATGCGTGCCAACAACCAGTCGTCAGTTTTGTTCCCGTGCCCTAACAGCACGACAGTTGACACTTATACTTGCAGTTTGGAGGAGCTGTGCGGGTTTGGGATGCAGAAGAATGGCAGGCTACAGGGCTGGAGGTTCATTACTGCGATATTTTTGCATACTGGGTTCATTCACATAATTTTCAACATGCTTCTCCAGGTGGTGCTTGGGTGGAAGCTTGAGAAGAATTTGGGCCACATCCGGTTCTTTTTTATTTATTTTTGCTCAGGGGTCGGCGGCTACCTCTTGAGCGGCAATTTCGCCGGGAATGCGTCGGCGTCGGTCGGAGCGTCTGGGGCTCTGTTTGGCCTTATCGCGCTGGACATGCTGGACCTGCTGTTCAACTGGGACTTATACCCGAAACCAGTGTTCAACTTGATGACATACATAGTCGAGATCGTTATCTCGTTCGTGCTGGGGCTGCTGCCCGGGCTGGACAACTTTGCTCACATTGGGGGATTCGCGGTGGGAGTGCTGAGCGGGATCATACTTCTGCACAGCCCTCTGCGTTTCCGGCTCAAGAAGGAGTGCGAGGCCAACCCGCGCAAGCGGTTCGACATCGTCGAGGTGAACCCGTACCGACCATTCAAGCACATGGCGCACCGGTCGCCCGGGTGGTGGGCGTGGAGCGTGGTCAGAGTGGTGGCGTTTGCGCTACTGGTCGTATACTACGCGCTACTGATACACAATTACAACACGGGCAAGTCAAACTGTTCATGGTGCAAGTACCTGTCCTGCCTTCCTGTACACGGGTGGTGTGACGCAAGTTATGTGGTGAACTGACTCACGACTGCACACCCAGAGGGTACCAGGCCGCATAGACACTTCACCTGCAGCCGATTAGCGTCCCGACGCCAGGCTGCTACCCTGTCCCAAAAGGGAAAGCAGCAGATGATATTTATATTCCGACCCATGATCCTGCGATATGCAAATTGCGTTCAGATGGGACAACCTGGCGTATAGCTCTAGGGCTGACAGCTACGAGCACGAGCTGGCTCGCCAGCTCGAGCAGTTTGTCACCGCTGAATACGGAGGGCCAGCATCCGTGGTGCTGGACTCCCTGGACTGGGGCGAGGACTATCAGTCGCCCGAGGCCGAGACGTTGGCGGACCCAAACACGTATGATGTGGAGAATTTTTCCGACGATTCTCTGCTGATCGAGGTCCCACGCAAGCGCAGATTCTGGTCAAGACAACGGCACAAGTCAAAGTAACGAATTTCTCATTTTAATGACAGCATGTATGCATAGGCGTTATTTAATTTATACTCATGTTTCAACTCTAAACGTAGGTTGTGGCGTGCCATGACGCGCACCCACATGCCGTGGCTGTGGCTACAGGGGCGTGTTTTGGTCACCGCAATTCAAAAATAGAATTGGACCGATCGAGATCAGATACTGCACGATTCGGCCCTGTCGCCCCATGATCTGTCAGGGGTAGCGCCTCGTCTAAAAATAGCTCTAAACCGTAGATGCCAAAGTTCAAATAAAAGCCCCGACCAATGATCACATTTCATCCCAAACCCAAATCCCTTCTCCCACACTGGTCGCCCTCTTCGCTTAGCTGCTTACATGTCTGAGGCCGACCATGATGCTCAGGAGCTGGCACGCTATCTGGACGCCCCAGCGCTGTTGTTGACGTCTCAGGACGCCGACACCAGCCAAGTGGAGATGAGCGTCGAGGCAGTGTCCAAGTGCGTGCCGCTTCCCGCCGCTGATGCCACAGTCGCCCAACGTGAATTGACGATTCTCGCTGGGCACCTCGAGGAGGTCAACCACCAGCTTGCACTGGAGAAAAAGATGGGTGATGCGGCCATGAGCATTTCGAAGCTCAATGAATCGAGTCCTCCGCAGTCGAAGCGGCTCTCGAGGTTTTTCGACAAGAACAAGCGAAACTCTCGTCAGGCCGACGAGGAGGCCCGAATCTCGCACGAGCGCACCAAGCGGCTTGAGCTCGCTCAGAAGGAGCTGACGATTCGCAAGCTCGAGCTCGAGAACCGCCTGCTGAGGCACCACGCCTCGGTGCTGTCAAGGGCCCTCAGCGGCGAACCGTTGAACCCAGTGCGTCCGCTGAGCTTCAATCCGTCGGCAATCGAGCTCAATATGGAGCTGGAGAACGCTGGGTCCAGCTCGAGGCGCCGCAGTCTCGTTCTGCCGCCGCTGCCGTCATCGTCGCTGCCGTCGTCGTTCACCGACGGCGACGCCAACAGCGAGCTCGACTCCCTCGCCAAGCGAGTTGCACAAGCGTGGCCGTCGACCACGCCCAACCCCAACAAGGCAGTGTATGTAGCCACCGCATTCGAGAACTTGCTGCGAGAACACATGGTGAAGGAGCAGCAGATTGAGGCCCTCCAGGCCCAAGCAAAACAAGCCGAGCAGCGAGTAGCATACCTTGGGAGCCAGCTGAACTCTCCCAAGGAGACCTCCCCCGAAACAGCTCGCAAAACCGCCGAGCTCACGCAACTCCGCGGAGAGGTGGAGTCTGAACGGCGACGGGTTCACGACCTCCGCACCCGCTGCGACGCCCAGCGTTCCGAGCTGAGCAGAGTCACCGCTGAGCTGGAAGAAATGACGAGGCTGGCGGTGGCCCTCGAGACCCAGCGTAGAGACTACGACAGCGTCATAAGCCAGCTGGAAAGCCAAGTCGAGTCTCTCTCCTCCGCGAGGGCCGAGCAGCTGGCGTCAAATCTCAACGCAACCGCGCCATCGATCCTGTGCAAAGAGTTTCGCAAGATCGTGCGCGAACTCAATGACGAACACCTCCGAGCAGAGAAAGAGCTTCGGGCCAAAAAGTTGCAAGCAAATGGCGTTGACTTTAGGCCAAGCAGTGGCTCGGATGCCGCCTCCACCACTGCAGTAAGCGAAGAGAATGGGGAGATTGCGCATAGCCCTAGAAGCCCTCGAAGCCGACGAGAGTCGTCGTCATCTCAGAAATCCCTCTATGCACAGCGACGCGCATCATACATTCAGAAACCTCCATCACTACCTCCGATGCGCCGGCCTCCTCAAGTTCCACACTCCCCACAGCCCAAGGCATCGCCCCAGAGCGGGTTTCAGTTCGAGGATTCTTAAGAAAATGGACATAGGTACAATCATAGGACACTATTTATCGTAAAACGTAATTCATCTGTCTATATTGGTCCGGCCAGCTCAGCGCTGCGAACCCGCAGTCATCTATTTATCCTTGGAAACACGATCCTGGAGGTAGATGTCACGCCCAAACACGCCACGGTTCAACCAGTCGGATGCAAGGTGGACACGCATCCGTGCGGACACCGTTTGGGAGAAGTAAACACTGCGCCAAAGGTACATCGCAATCAAACCGTTCAACCAGGTCATACCCTCGGTATCGAACAGCGCCTCTCCAGGGATATAGGCGAGCGAACCCAGGTGTCTGTATTCGAACGGCTTGTATACCAGGTAGTCGGATTTTGGTGAGGTCTGAATCTCCACAGATGCCATGCCCAGGCGATTGAACTTCTCGGCCAGATACTTGCCCTGCTGATTGGCTCTCTGGGCTGTTGCAGGCAGCGAGGTCGTGTTACGATCGACCTCTTTCAGATACTGCTTGGCCTCGTCTAGGTCCACGATTTCGTCAGGGTGCATACGGCGATGGATTTTATCGATGAGCTTCTCAATGTGGATTCCCGCCTGGGGAACTCTTGAGCGAACATCCTGTAGAATTTTCAGAAGCGAGCTTGCAGTGATACGGTCAGGGCTCATGTGGTGAGTCTCAATGTATGATTTGACAATATCGTCCAACTCATAAACAGTCGAGGTCCTAACGGTTGCACAGTCGCCAATAGCATACACAGTACCCGGTGGGGTCCCAAGCACGCGCAGGTATGAGTCTGTCTCGATAGCGTGCTTATTGGTTTGCCAGGGTGCACCGATGCGATCGATAACCTGCTTTGCAAAGCGGGACATGTCAATTCCAGTAGTCCATAAACATATTCCACAAGGAAGCTCGAAAGTCTCCTTACTGCCATTTTTATCCGTACTAGTGAAAATCACGGAATTCGGGGTAACTTCCTGGACTCGCGAGTTCACATGCAGATCAATTCCCTCTTGCATGAATCGTTTCATGGCGTACTTTGCAATGTCGGCATCATACGTGTTGAGAATGGATCCTCGGCTCTGAACGATGTGGACGGAGGCATAATTGAGCAGAGCGCTCGGGTAGTTCTTGGAGAAGTCCTCCTTGAGAAGATCGTAAATTTCAGCGGCAAGTTCGACGCCAGTAGGGCCACCGCCGCACACTACGAAACTGAGAAGTCGCTTGCGCTCTTCCTCGGAGCACGTAGGTTGAGCCGCAGTTTCGAAGTTTCTGCAGAGAGCCTTGCGCAATTCTCGCGCGTCGACGGCAGTTTTGAAGAAGAAGCAGTTTTCGAGACCAGGCACACCATAAGTTCGAGACTTTGCTCCGGCTGCAATCACCACCTTATCATAGGGGACGTAGTACTCGATAGCGTTGCCCTTGTCATCTTCGGAGCGAACTTCGATGAGGCGTTCGTTGTACACGATATCGCGGGCGGCACCTTCGAGGAAGCGGGCCTTCTTTCTACGGCACAACAAGCGGATCGGTTCAGTGAGACTCTGCACAGAAAGAGTGCCGACAGCCGCGGCAGGGAGCAACGGGGTGAACAGGAAGTGGTTGGTGGGAGAGATCACGGTGATGTTGTACTCGTCCTTGTGGAGGTGCTTCAGGAGAGTGGTCGCACCCCAGCCCGAGCCCAGGATCACCAAGTGGGTCTTGCCGTTTCCAATGGGGCCAATCTCACCGTCGTCGAGGAAGCAGTTGGCAATTGGCAGGTTTTTGGGGCCTCCTCGAGGAAGGCACTTGAGATCAGGCACAGGGACGTTGGCAGTCAAGGGCCCCGATTCGTAAGTGCTCGAGTCATACAAGAAGAAAGCACCTATCCACAACAATGGAATCAGGAGGAGGAGGCCCAGGGAATACAGGACGGTTTTAGCACCTCTGACGAAGAACCGTCGAAGTCGGCCCCTGCGTGCGACCGGGGCGGGAGGAAGTGGTTTTGGATCGAGTTTGTCGGTTAGCCTCAGGGGCGAATGAGAAAAGTTACGAGCGAAGCCATTGCAGCGAGGGATCAAACAGTTTTCAGCAGGCGTCCATCGATTACGAGGGTAGTTTGTAGGAGCATATCTAAAGGGCGTCAAGGTAGAGAACGGGGCACAGCTCGAGTGGGGTGTCCGCAGCACCGGGCTTGTGTTCCTCAGACCGCGGCTCAGCCATAAACAACCCTGCCGCAACATGAAGTGTCAAGAGTGCTCGATCTGACGTCAGAATTATGCACGTGTGCACGGAGGTGAGAATTAACGGTCTACGGATCCTAGCTACTAGATACTATGGCCATCTCGCAATTTGAAATAAATTGCGCAAATGCGGCCGGCGAGCGTGCGATGTTTTCTGCGTCGGGGATCCTGAATAAGCCGAAGCCTGAAATTTGTGATGTTGCTCCCAGTGGCTGGCGTATCATGTGATTACTCCGACTTCGGAATATATATCAACCAGTTGTAGAATAAGATTTATACTTTTGACCGGCTTATTGCAGACTTTAAATTTCGCAAGTGCCTCGCCACCTTTTCATCAAACATAATTAATCTGCATAGCCACTTTACCACTGTTACGCATGGGCATTAACAATCCAGTTCCGTTGAACGTCGGTGCCGAATGCCGCAAGGCAGCTAAGATTCTCACTTCTTTTGTGAAACCAAATCAACTTATTAGCTATGATCAAGTTATTCCTCCCCACGTACTTCGCAATGCCAAAGGCTTGGTGGTACTGACAGTCCTCAAGGCAGGTTTCCTGTTCAGCGGCCGTGCCGGCTCGGGGGTAATTGTGGCCAGACTCCCTGATGGCTCGTGGAGCCCTCCCAGTGCGGTTATGACCGCAGGAGCCGGAGTTGGCGGCCAGATTGGTGCCGAACTCACTGACTTTATCTTCGTCCTCAACACCTACGACGCCGTCAAGGTTTTCTCCAAGGCCGGCCAACTGACGCTGGGCGGAAACGTCTCGCTGGCTGCCGGTCCGCTGGGCCGCAATGCTGAAGCGGCTGGTGCAGCCTCCACAGGCAATGTGGCTGCGATTTTTAGCTATTCCAAGACAAAAGGCCTCTTTGCCGGCGTTTCTCTCGAAGGGTCGGTGCTCGTGGAGCGTCGCGAGGCCAATCGTAAGTTTTACGGCTCAAACTGCACCGCCAGGTCGATCCTGAGCGGCAGCGTGCCGCCCCCACGGGCCTGCGAGCCGCTGTTCAGGGTTCTGGAGAGCCGGGCATTTTCATGGGACTACGACGGCAGTGACTATTACGGCGACATGCCAGATATCTCCGAGTTCGATACCAGAAGCGAGCGGTCGTCAGACGAGGACTCGTACTACGGCCGGCGAAACAACAGCAGCAGGAACCGCCGCAGCCGCCTCGATGATGATTATGTCCCCAGAAGAAACAACTCCAGCAGATACGACCCCCGAGATGACCGTTACGAGCGCAGGCCCGGTCGCTACGACGACTACGACCGCGGGAACAGCCAGCGGTCGGAGCACGACTCAGGATACGGCTCTCGCAATGCGTCCAGACGGTACCAGGACGACGAAGACTGGGACCGCGACGTCTACTCGTCGAGACGGCGCCGCAGCGACGACAGCGGAGACGTGTACGAGTCGACTCACCGCAGGCGGTCCACTCGAGACGCTGCACCGCCACCGTCCAACTCCAACAAAGCAGTCGCCCTGTACACATTTGCTGGCGAGCAGAGCGGTGATCTGCCTTTCCGCAAGGGCGATGTGATCACCATCGTGCAAAAATCAGGGACCACCGACGACTGGTGGACCGGTGAGGTGGATGGTAAACAGGGTATTTTCCCCGCGAATTACGTTGAATTGGTTTAAATCACGACAATCATTTTAAGCTAAGGATAGTAAAGCGCACTGCCAGTTGGTGATCTGTCTAGTGCGATTTACCGATTAAGTATCTTGACAATTAGCCCCATTAGTTGATATCAGCTAAAATGTCTTTGCTCGGTGCGAGCGAACTCCATGGCGGTTATATAGCTGATGTATTCAATGAGCTAATTCATGTTTTATGCCGAGAATTGCCAATGCCGAGTCTCGGACCGTAAAATTTCACCGTTGGCAGTGCTAGTGCGCCGTCCGCCAGCCACAAGGACATGACCCCACACTTCGCATATCGATAGTCTGCCCAACCACGGTGTGTGCGCTCGTTTCGAGGCAGTGTTTGAGATTACGCCGCTAATCTCGGGAATCTATACTAATTAAGACATGTTTTAAAAACCTAAGCTACTCAGTCCGGATGTATCGAGTACAAACCTACATTCCGTGCTTCATGCGTCAGTATGGCGTTTCCCCATCATTAGGCGTCGTGCAAAGAGTGGCCACACGCATATTGCCACCTGGCGCCACCTGGTCTGCTGCGATACCGGTGGCATGCCGCGTTGCTGAACGGCCTGGTGAGCTCTCAAAAACTTCTGGAGAAAGATCGTGCAGATTGTGGCGCAAGGGCGAGTGCACGCGGTACTGGAGAGCCGCAAGGGCGAGATAATACACCTTGCTGCTTATCGCTTTCCTATTCGAGCACGTATGGTGCATGCATCTCTACGTCACACCGTTAGCACAGCACTCGCGAATTCGAGGGCGAGAACTAGCGAGGTATTGGATCGATTTGACGCACAGCTAGAAAAAGCCATTGCAGACCCTGTGCGGCTCCCTCGCCAAGGTAGTACCCCAAGTTGGGTCGGTGCAACTAGGAGGGCGCCACGACAAACTGCAATTTTGCACCGTTATTCTTTCGATTGGTATCAGAGCATCATTCCGCACCGAGGGATCATGGTATCCCTTGATTTTATCCGGAGATTTTCAAGGATTTTTTCATGCAGCAGTGGTTAGGGCTTGAGCTCGCACAGTGGATAAATAGCAGTCGGGGTAAGAAGGGTGCGAAATGGAATCTAGTGCCAAATCTGCCGTCGTGCCCCCAGCTCCCACTGCTGCTGATATCGCACGGGCATCAGCAAATACTCCTACCCACGTCGGCCCCAAGGATTTCCTCAAGAGATTCCGTTTGGATGGAAAAGTCGGTTTAGTTACTGGTGGTGCTCGAGGTCTAGGCTTCTCGATGGCTGAGGGCCTGTGCTCGGTCGGCCTTGAAGCGATTGTAATTTTGGATGTCTCAACTGAACTCGGTCAGGACGCGGCGAAGCAGCTCTACGAGACCTACGGCGTCAAAGCACAGTTTTACAAGACCGATGTGCGTGACGAGAAGAGCGTCGAGGAAATCATGCAGTCTGTTGTAGACACTTTTGGACACATCGACATCGTCGTCAACTCTGCCGGTGTCGCTGATTTGGTGCATGCTGAGGAGTACCCTCTAGACAAGTTCCGTCGTGTTGTCGATATTAATCTCAACGGTTCCTACATTGTCACCGCTGCTGCTGCCCGCCACATGATTGCTGCTGGCAACGGTGGTTCGATTGTTTTCATTGCCTCCATGTCGGGCCACATCGTCAACTGGCCCCAGCCCCAGAGCGCCTACAACGCCTCCAAGGCTGGTGTCCGCCATCTCATGAAGTCGCTCGCCGCTGAGTGGGCCGTTCACAAGATCCGCTGTAACTCCATCAGCCCTGGTTACATGGACACCGCCCTCAACCGTGCGTTCGGAACCCTGTTCAATGAGTGGAAAGATAAAACTCCCATGGGTCGTCTCGGCGACGTTGATGAGCTCACCTGTGCCTGCATCTATCTGGCTTCATCCGCCTCCTCGTTCTGCACCGGTACCGACATTCTTATTGACGGTGGTTATACTGTCTTGTAACAATCTAGAAAAGGAGCATCTACTCTTAAGTTTTTTCTGGTTAGCTTAATGTTATGGGTCCCATAAAGTGCGTCCTACGAACAATTCATTATAGAAAATTGACTGGAGTGATCCAGCGTTGTACATCCCTAGCTGGGTTTAGATAAGGCCAGAATCAACTGTGCGTATCGGGCCAATGATGAGTTTTGGAAAGTATCATTGTTGGGGTCGACCAGCTGCATTTCGCCTACTGATGCGGGGAGTTTTTCATAGTTGCATATGCTGTGTAGTCAAGAAACTGAGAGTGAGACATGCAAGAACGGAGTGCGTTATTTGATGACAAGGAAGTACTCACAAATATCTCATTTCGCCGGTGCGGAGTGCATACATATCGGAAAAATACTCCGTCCTCTATGCATGATGCTGGCTTGGGCATTAAAGCTTATGCAGATTTACGTAGAGCTTCGGCGGCTAGATCTGTGTAGTAATGAGGTGCCGTAGTGACGTGATTATCGAGAGAATACAGTTAGCTATGTTCTATAATATCACTAGCTACATTGGCTTTTAAATATAAAGGCTTCCTTAAGCTTCGTCTAGGGTGGCCAACAGCCCATTGACGTAAGATACAATGCCGTGATTAACAGTGAGGGCGGTACAGATGTCCGAAATAAACGGCCGTAGCAGTTCCCTCCCTCCTTGGAGACGTGCGATATTTTGCAGGACCAAGGCAGCGGTAGTAGTCAGAGGCAGCGGTGCCCTACGCTGCGTTTCGGGCAAGCTAGAGTGGTGCAGCTGGTTGTAGACCGCTGGTGACACGGGTGCCTCACGAGGCTTGATGCCTTTGATGATGAAGCGCTTTTCGCCGCTCGAGAGGTTCACCACCATGGCAGCAGCGTTGCGAAATGCAGTCGTAACGTTCTTGATAAAATCCACCGCAGGCAGGAGACGTCCGCGTCCAGCACGAACATACGAATCAAACTGACCTTCATATGCTTTCCATAGCGAGATCTGCGTTACCTCGCCATCGGGATCAGGTTCATACGACGCCCTGATCCAGTTGGTAGCTCTATCTGGTTCTTGAAGAGCCAGCAGCTCATGAATGATTGCATCGGTCAGCTTGGGCGGTTCAGCGGGAGTGGGTCGTTTGGTACGCCTGGGGAGTCGGACAAAGTCTGGGACCTCTTTCTGAACCTTGTACGTGAGCAAGCGCACGAGGTGCGTGCTCAAGATATCTTGAATCCAGAGTTTGTCATTTTGCTTAGTCCAAAAGTCGCTGACGCTTTCTAGACGACTGGAGTACTGGTACAATAGATCCAAGGTGGAGCCGATCAGCTCATCGTCGTTCACCAACAGGAATCTGAGGAGGCGGTGAATAGCACCGAGCGGTAGAGTGAGTATCGCACTATTATCATCATCTACCCCGACGCAGAGTCTGCTCAACGCTCTGTGCACCGAGACCAGTGTAGAGCGGTCCTCGGATCCCAGCAGTGCTACCAGCCCCTTGAACAGATTCGACTCCGTCTCTGGCTGATAGAGAGAGGAAACACTCTCAGCGATCTCGAGAGCATAGTCTCGCAGCTCTCGGTAGGTTGGGGAGTCGGGGAGGCCGAACGCCGACTCAAGCAGGGGCCTGAGCTTGGGGAACGACGCCATGATCTGGGCATTTTCGGGGTCAGTGGTGACGTTCCGCACGCTCAAGAAGATCTCGCAAACCGCCGCGTATTTTTCAGGTTTGTCGAGACCAGGCCAGGCCTCCTGGGCATAGTTTAGAGCATTTGACAGCAGACCTCTCAGAGTAGCGTCTTTCGACAAATCAGTAGTTTTGAAGGTCTGCTCCAGCAGTGCAGCCACAGCCCAGCGAGTCTCGTCTGGCAGCCCCGAGAGAAAAGACATTTCAATTCGATGCCGTAGGTCTAAACCGGTGACACCTGCTCCGTGGATCGTGCTACGGTCTGGCGGGCGAGCATATAGAGTATTTTGGAATAGATTTGGATTATTAGATGGGGTGACCACCACCAGTGCTGGTGGGGGCACGTTGGTGACAACCTCTTTATTCATGGAGCACCACGAACGCTTAGTAATGAGGCGAGGCGACGGACATGGTGAGAGGAATCTATAGTGACATGCAATAGTTATAAATATTGGTACAATAGTACATTAGGTGGATCATTAGCACTTTGGGATGATATATTTCCCCTTGTTGTGGCTGGCGATGAGGATGCGTTTCCACAAGGTCTTCCAAACGCCGCAAAACTTGCCGTCAAGGCTGCTCCTGAGCTCGGCGAGATAGTCTTTCTTTGACCACAGCAGCAGCACGATGAAGGCGGTGGCGATGATATCTGGAAGGTACTGGTCATCACGATAGACTTTCAAGTGGGCATCTAGTGGGTTGGTGCGAATGTGGGCGAGCTCGGCAGAAACGCTGTACACGAGCGCCCCGTCGATCAGCCTGACTGACTTTGAGGCTCGATCCCATCTCAGTTTGGCACGTGGGCCCAGCCGATAAGTCAGTTCGTCGTAGAGCGGCGTAACGGTGCGGGTGAGGTACAGTTTTCTTGACGACGCGTGCCAGTATACCGAGGAAAAGAGCTTCCTGGTGTCGATCGATGCCTGCCGTTTGTTGTCGCCGTCGCAAAGAGACCACTGGCTTGGCCCGGTCTGCTCAAAGAACCAGCTGAACCGGTCATTGGGGAAGTCCACTGCGACGACATGCTTATTTATGGAATGCAATCTGATACTGACGCACCGCGCGTCGGTCTCAAAATCGAGGATATTCATAACGAGAAGCAGAACGCAAAATGCAACATTTGCTCGCGCGATGTCACAACTAGCGAGCACCGGCTACTCCGTTTTCTGACGCTTCTTCGCTGATCCCCCGTCGGTGTTCTTGTAGTATCTGTTGAGCTTCTTCGAGATAACTGCGCACGTCTCGGTGCTCGCCATCTGGACCCTCAGGGCTTTTCGGCACTCGTGTATTATTTCCAGCATCCGCTTGAGTCCAGTGTTGGGCCCGTCCATTGCCGTGGCCATGTACTGCGTGGTCGCGAGCTCGTTCACCTCCATCAGGGCCGCCAGTGCAATTTGGGACGGGGTGTAGAGGAAGCACGCGTCCGATACGAACGAGTCAGAAATGAGCTTGCGGGCGTCGTCGTGGATGGACCCGAGCTGGTTGATGTCAAACTGGCCGCTGAGCACCGTTTGCATGTCGAGGAAGAAGCCATGCAAGGGCCGCATCGCATTGTGGACGGTCAACGTGAAGTCGAGAGCGCTAAACAGGATGAACTCGAGGTCGAGGATCTGTTGCGGCTCGATCTTGTCGAGCCTCTCGCAAAATTTCACTACCGGGACGTAGCAGTTCTCTGATTTTCCCGCCAAAAACACACAGGTGCACAACACTGCCTTGGGCTTGTACTCCATTACCGAGTAGCTCATGTAGAATTTGCGGAAATATGAGATCGCAGTGGCCCGTACCTGCGAGGGGAAGTTGAACTCTTTGCAAATCATGGGAGTTTGTACCCCAGCTACGTACATGATGAGCTGCTGTTCCTCCTCCAGGTCGAGGGAGAACTCGTTTGGAGCAATACGCCGGTTCGGCTGAGAGAGCACCTCCGATAGCTGCTCCCTGGTGAACGACCACTTGCGGTACTGGCTGGTCCTCCTGTACAGGTCTGCGTCAGACATGATCAGATGTGTAAGACTCGAAAACAGGTCGCCCTCGACGCTGAGTCGGCGACTGCCCGAGCTGGCCGACGAGGCTCGCAAACTGATCGAGGCAGTCGAAATTCAGCCGCAGCACCAGTGATTCGCCGAGGGTCGCTGAGCTAGCGTCGCCGGCCGTCGTGCCACTGAAAAATGCAGCCAGCCACACTCATGCAGCAAGCATGCTGGTAGAGGTGGATGTTGGGGCCCGTGGGCTCGTTGCGGCAGCCATGCCAATTTATAGAACATTCGTGTAGATACAGCAACCCATTTGGGCCGGTTCGCCGCCAGGGCCATGCAGGGCCCTTGACCACCTGGGACCGGTCGCGGAGATTAACCACTTCGGGCATCTATTCACTATATATCCAGTTATCTTGTCTACCCGAGCCACAGTTGAGCTGCCCACGTTTTTGCCTCATACACCCCCAAGGCCTCGCAAGTGCTTATTCACTTTATGCCATCGCAGATTATCGGCGTGTACACTGCGCAGTTTCCCTACAGCGCAGGGTCACCGCAAGAGCTGACACTAGCCGAGGGCGATGTGGTGTATCTGTTTGAGAAGGGGGATGACGGCTGGTGGACCGCAAAGAAGCGAATCCCTGGGTCGCCCAATGACGAACCGACGGGGCTGGTCCCCCACAACTTTGTGGCTCCAAGTGCTAAAATCGGCAGTGCCAAAGCTCTATATAATTATGATGCTCAAACCACCGAAGAATTGTCCTTCAAAGAGGGCCAGGAGTTTGACATTTACATCCAGGATGGAGACTGGGTGCTGGTTGGGGTAAACGATAAGGAGTTTGGCTTTGTGCCGGCGAACTACATCGAGATGGTCTCAGGCGTGCCTCCCCCCGTAATATCCAAGAGCCAGGACACTGTTGATGCCGCCGAGAAGGCCAGGCGAGCCCGGGCGTTTGCTCCTCCGCCCAAGCACATCGCTGCCCAGACAGCGACCCCGACTCCCGAGGCTGACGATGCCGCTCCGCCCCCGCAGCCCACCAGAAAGGCTGCCTCCCCGGTGGTTGACGAGGAGGCCCCCCCGCCAATGCCCAGACGGCCAACAGTGTCTGAGCGAGACAAAGACCGGGTGGAGAGGGAGCCATCACGAGCAGAGCGGCCAGACAGGAGCTCCAAGAGCTCCAAGAGCTCGTCGCGGCCCAAGGAGCGCCGCTGGAACCTGCAGAACGTCGATCGCAAGGGGAGCACCGACGTTATCATCTCCGATAAGGAAATCACTCTGAGCCCCCGCAACGGGAGAGGCGAGAAGTCGTGGGAGTTCAAGGACCTGCTAAGTTATTCCACCGAGAAGAAGCACCTGTTTCTCGAGCTTCAGAACCCCAGAGCCAGCGTGGACTTGCGAGCCGACTCTCGCGACGTCACCGAACAGATTTTGGCAGCAATAAGCGCAGTCGCCTCGGGCTACCGGGGCGGTGGCGGCCTCACGGAGGTGCTGGTTGCCGCGAACTCGGCCGGCAACAAGAACGCTCGCATCAGCATCGACTTCGTGGCCGCCAATCCCCGCGAAGTGTCTGTAAGAGAGGGCGAGATCGTCTTCCTGCTCAACAAGTCTAATAAGGACTGGTGGCTCGTGCGCACAGGAACCGGCCAGGAAGGAATGGTGCCCGCCCACATTGTTGAGCTCGAAGACGACGCAAAGAGTCTGGCCAAGCGAGTCTGGCCCTTCAAAGGCAAGAGTAAAGAGAAGGAAAAGGAGCGCCAGCGTGAGCATGAGAGAGAGAAAGCACGCGAAAGGAGCGAGCGTGAACGTGCCGAGCGAGACCGATCTGAGCGGCGCCGATCTCGCGAGAGAGAACGCGACCGTGATCTCGACCGAGAGCCCTCAAGGAGAGAGCTGGATCGCCGCCAGTCGCACCGAGAGTCGGGAGTTGAGCGTCAAAAGTCCACGCGCGAACACCGCCCCAAGCCAGACCCTCATAAAGTTCGCACTTGGACAGATCGTAGCGGTAACTTCAGAGTCGATGCCGCGCTGCTCGGAGTTGCAGAAGGCAAGGTCCATTTGCACAAGGTGAATGGTGTCAAGATCGCGGTGCCCGCAAATAAGCTTTCCTCCGCTGACCTCAACTATGTGGAGGGCGTTACTGGTGTCTCTCTTGAAGATGATAAACCACTGGTCGATGTCAAACGTTCAAAGTCCAAAAGCGATCGTGGCTCCCAACCACCATCTGGTGCAGCTCCTTCATCATCTGCCAGCGCAAGCGACTTTGACTGGTTCGAGTTTTTCCTCAGCTGCGGTGTTGACCTCAAGAACTGCCAGCGCTACACCCTGAATTTCACTCGTGACCGTATTGATGAGAGTATGCTCCCAGATATAACCCCTCAAACACTTCGCACATTCGGCTTGTCTGAGGGCGATATACTTCGCGTGACCAAGAAGATCAGTGAGAAGTATGGTAGCAAGTCTACCGAAACGACGCCTGTTCCGGAGACTCGTAGCCAGACGGCCACTCCCTTGGTGAAGAAGTTTGACGATGATGCTTGGGCATCGAAGGATACTCCCGCTGCGCAGGAATCCAAACCACAGGCTACCCCACCTCCTCTACAGCCACAGCCTACTGCTCCTTTGCAGCCTGTCAAGACCCAACCTTCAGGCCCCACACAACCTGTATCGACCCAGCCGACTGGTTCTCTGGCGGATCTGCTTGGCTTTACCCAGGCGTCGCAACACTCGCAGTCTGTACAGCCCCAGGTGAATGCGGAGAATCTCAAGCTCAAGGAACAGCAAGCAGAGCAAGAGAGACAGATTCTTAAGCAGCAGTCCGAGCTCCAGATGGCACAGCTTGATCTATTGAAGCAGCAGCAAGAACACTACCAGAAGCAAAAGGATGAGTTCTTGAAGATCCAGAAAACTGGCGAGGCTACCAGAGCTGCGCTTGGACCGTTTGCTACTGGTGTAGCTCAGCAATCTACAGGCAACTTTGGATCTGGGTTCATGGCGTCTACGCTCCTTGGTCAACAAAAGACCGGTGGCTTCCAGCCCCAAGTTAATACGTTCCAACCTCAAACGACGGGTTTCCGGCCGCAGGTCACAGGAGGCGCTCTACCCACTACCACCACTGGCAACAATGCGAACATTTTCGCTCTGCCGATTGGTTCCCAAACAACTGGACCATTTGGAGCGCAGAACACCGGCGGTCCTTTCACCCAGCCAGTTGGATCGCAGAATACTGGTGGCCCCTTCCGTCCCCAAGTGACTGGCCCTCTTCAGACTTTCCCGACTCAGACGACGGGAGCTGCCTTCCAGGCTCAGACCCAGACTGGGGTTTTCCAGCCTCAGGTTACTGGTCCTTTCCAATCGCAGGCTACTGGGCCTTTCCAAGCCCAACCAACGAGTTCGTTCCAGCCTCAGGCTGCCCCTTTCCAGTCGCAGGCCACTGGCCCGTTTCAGTCACAGGCCACAGGCCCTTTCCAGTCGCAACCCACAGGTCCCTTCCAGACGCAAGCTACGGGCCCCTTCCAGTCACAGGCTACGGGTCCCTTCCAGTCACAGGCTACGGGTCCTTTCCAGACGCAAGCAACTGGCCCCTTCCAATCGCAGAATGCCGGGGTATTCCAATCCCAGGCTCCTAGTAGCTCCTTCCAGGCCCAAAACACTGGCGGGCCGTTCCAACCACAGATCACTGGGCCTTTCCAAAGCCAAGCAACTGGGGGTGGCTTTCAACCGCAGTCTACTAATGGTCCGTTCCAGTCTCAAGCCACTGGCCCGTTTCAGCCTCAGATCACCGGTCCTTTCCAAGCGCAGGCGAGTGCACCATTTAACCAGCAGACCACCGGAGGTCCATTCTCCCAGCCATTTGGCTCACAAACGCAGCCTGCTGCTACTGGATTTGGCGCGACTATGTCACAGCCTTTTTCTAATCCGACAAACACTTTCCAGACTAATCCGACTTTCAATCAGAATACGTTCCAACCTTCGAATGCCGGCTTCCAACCTCAGAATAACCTGCAGAGCAACTTCCAGAACTCAAAGCAAAGCGCTGATCCATTCGGAGAGCTCTTCAAGCAGGTAACTGGAGGTGGTTTCCCCAAGCAGCCGACCATCGGGACTCTGGCTCAGAACCAACAGTTTTCTAGTGCTCCTGTCAGCACACTGCCTACGGGCATGAATCAACTCGGGGCATCTCAGTTTGGAGGTGCTGGCCAGAACAACTTTACCCAAACGGGCCAACTAGGGCAGGGTGCCTTTGGTCAGTTAGCCGCACCCTCGATGGGACAGAATGCCTTCACAGGGGCTACTCCGCAGTTTGCTAATCCTGGCACTCAACTAAACCAGTATAGCCAGTTTGGTGCCCAGCAAAACCCAGGTGCCTTCGGTGGTCAGACTTTTGCAGGCCAACAGAGCGCTGGGGGCCCTCTCTCTACCTTCCCACAGGGCCTGGCTCAGGCGTTGCCGCAAGCTTCCACACCCACACCTATGGGGCAGGTCCCACTCCAGAGCCAGCCAACAGGGTTTGGCTTTGGAAATCAGCCAATGCAGGCCCAAAACACTGGAAAACGTGCAAATATTAATGCTGCGTCAGTGAGTAACCCATTTGGCTTCTAATGAATTCAGCATAGCGCTTGTAAATTACGATAATAAGCATTCTTTCATTTAATGTTCATGCCTCAATATATTGTTGGTCAAGGCCAATCATTGGTACACGTAGTGAAACAAATAATGAGACTACACTGCTTGTCTATGTGTTCATTTCATTCTCAAATTATACAATAAATAGCCCACTGTTGAATTGGGATGCAAATGTTGAAGAGCTGGCTCTTTTTTTTAAGGGAGATGGGAGGTGAGGGAACCACCCATTTAATCAAACAAACGGAAAACAGCTTCAGGATCCTGGTAGTCATTGTGGACAATGTTGACCAGGTAGAAACTGGAGGCGACTTCCGTCAAGAAGTTACGCGCAGGGCTGCCTTCAGGATAACAGGAAGCCCACTCGAGGTTCAGACGGAAGGCTTCATCTTTCCAAGCGAGGAAACTGAGCTTCTCTACAATTGTAGGTTGCTTGATCTCGCTACCAGGGAAAACGCCCCATGTCACAGCGTTCGCCTCGGATTTATCATTATTCGTGAAGAGTTTGGCGCAGTGTCCACAGACAGCATAATAGGTGACCTGTGGATCACTCTCGAGCCTTGGCCGAAGCTTTTCAAATTCCTCCTTGGGAATCAAGAGCTCGAGATAAGCCTTCTGGTAGACGTACCCGCCTGCAGGACCCCAACCATGAAGAGGATGAGTGGAGGGTACCCCGTTAACTGCTGGCTGAGAGTTGATAGTGAGCCATCCCTTTTGGTTGAGGGCAACAATGTGATCTTGGATGACATTGATTTCACCTGCAAGAGGATCATCAGACCAAGGCAGAGCAGGAATACGTCCATAAACGTACTTGATGATGAGGGCGGCGAGATCCTCAACTGATGAGGGCTGGCCCCAGAGTTCGTTGGCCTTTTCAGGGGACTGGCGCAGGAGCACACCATAACGTTCCAACTCGCCGAACGCGGGACTGGTTGCGTCACCCCAACGTCCATTGGGGAACTCGTCCCAGGTGGCGGTGCGGGTAATGTACGAGTGTTTACGGTTACGCCAAAAGATCGGGCGAACGCCTTCCTTTTCGCGACCGTAGCCAAGGCTCTGTCTCCAGGGGAGGGGGCTGTGCTGTCTCTCTTCGAGGTCGTTGAGGACATTCATTTTCTCGAGGACCATGAGCGTAGCCTTCTCGAGGTTCATGGTGTAAAAGTGCAGGTGCTTGATCCCGGCTGCGATCATCTTGACACACATGTCGGCCACAAGCTGCGAGCCCTGCTCACGGATAGCGGCATCGTCGTTGCTGTAGGGCTCGAGCTCGTCGAGGAATTTCTGAGGGACCTTGACCTGGCACCACTTTGCCCGACGCAGGAAGGACGCCCAACCACTGATGGGCATGATTCCTGGGATAATGGGCACGGTGATTCCTGCGTTGCGGCACCTCTGCACCCAGTCGATGAAATAATCGACGTCGTAGACCATCTGGGTCACAACAAAGGTTGCCCCTGCGTCGACCTTCTCCTTGAGATAGGTGATGAGCAGATCGGAGTCGCTCTCCTCTGGGTGCCCCTCTGGGTAGCCGGCCACGCCGATATCAAAGTAGTCGCCGTACTTATGCCGAATATGGCGGATGAGGTCCTTTGCGTAACGGAACTCTGAGCGTGGCTTCTTCTCTCCGGGCAGAGTGCGAGGGGGGTCGCCACGCAGTGCGAGGATGTTCTGGCAGCCCGCAGCCTTAGCGTCCTCGAGGGCCTGGTCGACCTCAGAGACCGGCATGCCCATGCAAGTGAGATGCATGACTGTCTCGACTCCCAGCGTAGATTGAGTTGTGTTGACGATCTCAGCAGTCATGTTGGAGCCGACACCCCCCGCATTCCAGGTGACGTCGATGAAGAGCGGGTTGAGCTTGAACATTCGGTCGATTCGGTCGTACAGGTTCTGGACGCCCTGCGGGGTTTTTGGGACGAAGTACTCGAAGCTTATAGTTGGCATATTGGGCTCATCAGCGTGTGCCTGCTGGATCTTCTGTGACACCTTCATGGCACGTGGATACTCAAGAGTGAAAAATATGCCTAAGCATGACTAGATATGGTATAGGCTCCGCGGCGGGATGAGGGTGAAATTTCGAGGTATTTCTCGATGAATGGCCCGCCGCACCTGGAATTTCACCCTGGAGCGCCCGCCAGGCGAGCATTCATTTGTGCCACATATCTGGCCCATCCTGGAAGCGACGTGCGGCGCATGCATAAGGATGCATGGGTGTTTGGCTACTGGTGCAGGCTGGGACTGGGGTCCGGCGAGACCGGTGGTTCCAGGCCCGTTCGGGGCAGAATTCTGCGGTGGCTCCGACGCCGGCCCCGTGCCCCGATGGCCGCCCCCCTATATGAGGTGAGCGCCCAGGGACGGCAGACGGGGACGGCAGAGCGACGCCAGCGCTGGATCGGGCCACGCCAGGCCTCGCTCCCGCGGGAGATTTGGCAGGGCGCTGCGATGGTAGCGGCCGCTCGCTCTGGGTCCGTGCAGCAACCCAGGCTTGGCACGGATTTTTGCCAATATTGCGATTTTTACATTTAAATTTAAGCTACAACTAAGATCCGCAGATCACATGCCCTGACCCAAGTGACTAGGTTGTGCCCGTCAAACTTGTTTTCCTTACCTAACAAACGATATGGAGTCGACGTCTCTGGCAAGCGCAGCGATTTTGATGAAGCAGTTCCGCGAACTGACAAATCCCAAAAAAGCGATCCCCAGTTTCCATGTAACCCTCATAGATGACGACATTTACCGCTGGAGCGTGGGGGTGATGGTCCTGAGCCAGGACTCACCATACCACGGCGGCTACTTCAAAGCCCAGATGGACTTCCCGTACGACTATCCGTACAGTCCGCCCAAATTTCGGTTTACTCCGGCTATTTATCATCCTAATGTCTATCGCGACGGTAACATCTGCATTTCCATTTTGCATCGGAGCGGCGATCCCCAGAGCGGCGAGCTGGACGGCGAGACCTGGAGCCCGGCGCAGAGTGTCGAGAGCGTGCTGATTTCGATTGTTTCTCTCCTCAGCGACCCCAACATCAATTCGCCCGCCAACGTCGATGCGGCCGTGACCTGGCGCAAGGACCGCCCCCGGTACAACGAGCTGGTGAAGCGGGACGTGCAAATGTCCAAGCAAAATATCCCCCCCGATTTCCAGATGCCCACCGAGTCGCGCGCCTACATTGCTCCCCAGAACGAGCAGAAGGAGGAGGCCGTGGACGAGGACTTTTGGTATGAGAGCGAAGCGTCCGATCAGTCCGATTATATGAGCGAGGGAGAGAGCGATTAATTTATTGTCTGTGTACGCAGCATTACAGCACGATACCCAGGAGCATCTCTGACTAGCATCAAGTAATTTATATCTAATTCTAAGTAGTATGCAGGATGGCCTGGGGTGGGCCTTGTCTTGGAGGACCAGGTTATGAGCTCATCTGTCCATGTTATGATCATCTGTCTAGCGCCATTTCGGTGTCGTTCAGGCCCGTTACATGACCTAATGTCGAGCTCGCAGCTGCAGCCGGGCCGCTTGGGTGCTGGCAAATCTGCTGGTAAATCTGCTGGCGAATTGGTGGCTGCAGTACCCGTGAGATCTGGCTCCACTGCAATCGCTCGTTGGTAATCAGCCCGGCCGAACCCCACAAATCGCCCGCATGTGCTTAACGGTTGACGACTTACATGACACTTCAGGACAACGTGCAAAAGGTCTGCGACACATTCAGCAACGAGCTCAAGGAGGCATTCGGTGATGTATTCGCCCAGAATCTTCACGAAGGCATGGTCTGCACCGGGGCCGAGGTAGACGAAGATGGGTTCCCTACCGTCACATTCAAGGTGCACACGAACCAGGAGTGGCGCAACGGCCACGATATCGTGCACGGCGGGTGCCTCGCCACCATTGTCGACTTCTACACCAGCCTCGCCATGGCCGGAGACCCCAAAAACTGGAGCAGCGACCAGCCGTCAGACCAGGAGTTTGCCCAATTCTTCCGCACCATGGGCGTGAGCCGCAACCTCCAGGCCCAGTACGTCCAGGCTGCCCCCATCAATGCCGACGTGATCGTCAAGTGCAAGGTGCTCAGCAACACCAAGCGTAATGCCTACCTCCAGTGCTTTATCTTCGATCAAAAGGGCAAACTGCTCGTGGTGGGCATGCACGATAAGGCCAAGCAGGTTGTCAAGCTATAGCCTCTGCTATCATTTCGTAGCCATATAATCCCTATACACCAAGCACTCCTCCAGTCAGCCCGCACGCCACCCCACAAGCCACCCCGCATGTACGATACCCCAGAGCTCAGACGGGCCCGGTTCGCCGCCAACCTGATGGCCGAGTACAGCAGAGAGATGTTTGCCAGCGTGTGGTTCAAATGGGTCCCCGACCACTACGATTCGATGCTCCAGGATGCGTATTTCGACGACGACAACTGCCCGACGGCCCACCTCAAGTTCCTGGTGACCGGCGAGATGCTCAACTCGAACGGAGTCATGGACAGCGGGGCCACCACCACATTTGTGGACGTGTCCGCCTGCCTGGCCCAGTGCATTCTCGAGGAGTACTGGCCCGACAAGCAGGAGCCCGACGCCGAGGGAATGATCAACCTGTGGGGCAGCATGGGCCTCAGTCGCCAGCTCAGGGTGCAATTCCTGCGGCCGCTCCAGATCGACATGGAGGTGCACCTGTTTGTGTCGCTGATCGGCCGCACCCCCGACGGCGGCCGCTACTTTCGGGTCCTGCTCAAGGACTCGGACGGGAGCATGCTGGCGTACGGGAACCACGACATGGCCGCGCTCCCCAAGCACTTGCGGCCGAAACTCTGATCATGCAGCCTCTATCACATGCCGGGTCTAACGGCGATGCATAGCCGAATAACCTCGGCACAATCCGTCGTCTCTACGACGTCTTTATTTACCGTCCATAGCTAATCCTGTTGCTCGAGCCCGCTGCCGCCGCTGCAGCCCAGCCGCCCGACACCCCCACCTGCTCAAGACTCATCTCCGCTTACACACGACTTCCTATTCGATGAACGAGCACCAGCTAACAAAGTGCTTCCGAACGTTTTGGGACACCCACTACGTCGACGGCTGGGCCCGTCGGCTCAAGAAGGGCGAGCTAATCTGGGCCCCCGGGATCTCCAAGATCCCCAGGGTCAAGCGGGCGTACGTCGACAAGGACGGGCTCCCCACGGTGATATTTGAGTTCGTTTTGAACAAGGAATTCCAAAACATAAACAAAGTGGCCGACATTGGGGCCATTGCCACCCTCATTGACACCTACGCGTGCCTGGGGCAGCTCGCAGACCCCGTGTACTGGCCCCGCAGCGGCAGCCCCAATCGCGAGGACTTTGCTCTCGCGTTGCGGGACTGTGGCCTCACACGCAGCCTCAACTTGCGGTATCTTCGCGAGATCCCCGTAGATCGGCGGTACTTTCTCGAGGTCAAGGTGGTCTCGAACCCGGCCGACTCGAGCTTTTTAGAGAGCAGGCTGATCGACGAGGACGACGTCTGCTACGTGTGCGGCACCCAGGACATGGTCAAGATCTACAAGCGGGTGGTTGCGTCCGAGTCCAATTCCAGCAGCCCCAAGCCGCGGGCCAAACTCTAGCTCATATTTATTCAGCCGCGATCCGTAGAGTTAGACGCAAATAGATAATCAACTCGCAGGTGCCGTAAGCTCAGTCTGAGCCATTACTCTAATCTATAAATAACATGAACGTCGTGCTGGGATTGCGCGCGTACGGTTGATGTCAGCAGCTGCGCCAGGACGTCGCCAGCACGCAGTGCGGTCTGATCCGACGGGGGATCGCGCGAAAACACGCGCGACTCAGCGCCAATTTTCCGTATGCGCGAAACTCGCCAAATGCAGTAATATGTCTACACATCGCCCTGCAGCATATGCGTGGGGCAGCTGCAGGAAGGATCCGGTGCAAGAGAACCCAGGCTCTGTGGCTCCAAAGGAGCAGCAAAAATACACAACCAGCCGGCGTCCGTGTGCGGATCCGTACGACGCGTGAAGTTTCGCAGGCCCGCCGCCGCATGTGTGCGCGATTGACTACGCCATCTACTTGGTTGACGCAGGTAACCACGGACCCGAAGTAACCATGCGACTATACGCAAAGTCACGCTAACAAAAGTGGGGCACCACGACCTATCAATTTACGAATTACGGATGTATCTGCTGTGAGAATGCACGGTGGCACCAACAAGGACTGTACACTATCTGCCCGCCCAAGTTTCGGGTTGGTATTGCATGGACAGCATGCTGTCCAACTTGGCGAAATTTCCCGGTGGAACAAGGCAGCTAGCCGCCCAGAGGCACAGTGTGAAACTGCCCTACGCGGGATCGATAAACAGGCGAGCTCTCAGACCTGATGTTTCATGTCAGTATCAGGCGAAGATCGCGACCAACGCGGATCCCCCAGTGTAATGGGTGGGGCAGAGTATTGCAGGCAGGTTATAGGCTCAAATGATGTGGCTACGATCCGGCATGATAATTAGTTATTGGCTCGCTGCAAGCAGTGCCTTGCATACATCCCGACAGTCATGCTGCACGCTGCAACTCTCTGAGACAATCAGTGCATAAAAGGTAGCTGGCCGCGTTCACGAGAGCAAGCACTGGCCAGCGGGACCGTCGACGCGAGTTACGACGGGTAGATCAATCCACGAGTAGCAGTTCGCAGTCACAATAGCGGATCCGTTATCGTATGCACGTCTGCAGGATGACGCACGAGCGTGCAGAAGTCTTAGGCAGAGTGGTGCCGTTGTGGCCTGGGCAGCGATGAGTGAACACGGCCGAAATTCGGGTGCCCCAGAACGAGCACCGGCAATTAGCGCACTGGAATCGAAAACGACCACGCACGAAATTTTCCACCGCGAAAACTGCAATGCTGGAATGTAGTGGCGAATCCCCGAGGCGAATCCCCGCTTCGAAACCAGTGTGGCCCCGAGTTCGTGGCACGTACCAGGCTAAATAGGCGCCGCTGACGGCACCCTGCTGTATATTTCCACATATTTCCCCTTGAGCCATCTCACCCATAGCCTAAATCGCCGCAGATGCGCGGCCGCACATTGCAGGACCTAACCCTACATACCAGTGCCCACAAAGGTATAGTCGGCGCATTCTTTTTGTTGACACCTGACCCATACTCCCACACTCGTTACACCTCTACACCTTCGTTTAAACTTCCAAATACACCTAATTTATTATGGAACACGACTCTCAGGAGAATCAGTTCCAACAGTACTCGGCCAAGCAGCGGGCTCAGAGCAGGGCAGACACCAGCAACTCTCTGAACGCGGTGCATCTGCCTCCCCCCGGGCTCGAATATCGAAAGCCTCTGGAGGACAACCGGATGTTCCCCACTCCTGACGGTCGCGAGGTGTACGACGAATGGTCTTACGCTCAAAAATACTACATGCCATATATGCCGACCCCCCAGACGGAGCGGAGGCCTCAATCTCAGCAAATGGCACCGCAACCGCCGCCCGAGGCGCACGCTCCGGCCCAGCTGCCCGCGAACTCGCCGGTGATGCAGGTCGAGCTGATCGATGACGGCAAGAAGCCGCCATTCTCGTACGCAATGCTGATTGGCATGGCGATCCTGCGGTCCCCGAAGCAGCGGCTGACGCTGGCACAGATCTACCAGTGGATAAACGATACGTTCTCGTACTACCGCAAGAGCCAGAGCGGGTGGCAGAACTCGATTCGGCACAACCTCAGCCTGAGCAAAGCATTCATCAAGCAGCACCGGCCCAAAAACGACCCCGGCAAGGGAAACTACTGGTGCGTGGCCCCCGGATATGAGCATCAATTCTACAACCCCACCAAACGCCAGCAGCGCACAGATGTCAAGCAATCAACGTTCCAGCACCAGCTACCGGTGGCCCCCGTCATGGAGCCCATTATATCCCAGCAGCCGGTCCCGTCGGGATCACAGCCTCTACCCCACCAGACGGTGCGAACAACGTCCCTCTCTGGACTGTCGCCGTCGGCCGGGGCCGGGCCCACATCTGGCCTGTTCATCAATGAGGCTCGCTCCCGCTCTCAGCCGGACCTTTCTGCCCACGCTGAGAGCTCCCCGGCGGCACCCCGTATAGGTTCAGGGCAAAGTCCCCCACAGCAGCGCTTCTTGGGACCCTCTCCCGCCAAACGCCCTGCCCCGTCGCCCCTAGGCTCCTCTGCCAAACGGTTGATGTCGGATATGCCTTCTCTGCAACCGCCGCCTACTGTTTGGATGCCCCAGGTTCACGCCGCAGCGCAGATCGCGTGGGACTTGCCGAGCGCCGGGTCGTCGCCTCAAGCGGGTAGCCCAGTCCGCTCCCTCCAGCAACATCGCAACTACATCAACCAACTGTGCAATCCCATCTACGATGACAGCTGCTTCGAAGGTCCAGCTTCATCACCCCAAAGACTTCCGGACGCCAGAAGGCGACTATTCTGTGAACCGTCCTATTCTGCCGCCTCTGCGCCCTCTCAAAACCTAATAGTGGACGAGCACATTGCAGACATTTTTGAGGTGTCGCCTGTCCATGTACGCCAGCAGTACGATCCCAGCGGCCACCCCAAGCCGATGTTCACCCCCATCCGTCGGCCGTTTGATACCCCCATTCGCGACCAGAGCTACTCGTTCAGTCCCGATAAACCGGCTTATGGAGCTGGGCATGATGGCAGCCCCATGAGACGTCGTTAATTGCATCCGGAACTCTAAATTGCACCAGTATTTATCTGCTACCCGATTTTAATAGTCATGTAGATGTACCATATAATGAGCTAATATTATCAATTCAATCACAGCATGTTGAAGGAGATTTTCAGCATTAAGCTATTTATTTGCCTTTTCTATCGAATGCAGCGGCCGCGTGGAGATCACGGCCAAGGTCATCGAGATCTTTCACCTTGTAGATGCGGACCATCCAATTTTGAGAGGTGAATGCTTCGTCTAGAGTGTCTAAATTGGGGGACACCTTGATTTGCTGGCCACGGACTCGGTCAACTCCGTTACCGACCTCTGGGAACCGGTGGTAACTCATCTTGTACATGAGGGAGTTCTTCATAGTGTCGGTGGCCATGTCGTCAACCCTATACTGTCCAGCGTTGAAGAACTTCTTTTCGTCGACCTCGTCTGGCCAGATTCCTTCGGCAATACGCACCATCCACAAGAACTTGTTGATGTCGTCGCCAGAGTAACCGAGTACTCCGCCGAAAATGATGAGAACATAGTCTACATCGTGCTGGCGCAAAATGGGATAGGCCACGTCCTCACTTGAGCACATTGCTTTACCAACGGTCGCGATGTGAGTGTTGTTCCAGGTGTTGTTATCGACCAAGGTAGTACGGTCAGCCATACCACCAATCTGGTAACCATAGTCCCACCACGACATGATCTTGGCGTCTTCGGGAGTGTTCATGCGGAGCCAATAGTAGGCCTCTCTGAAGTCGTCGATAAGGAATGCACTACCGTCGTTGAGGTATGTGTTCAACACCACAGAGGGCGATGAGTAGGCGGACTGGGTGACCCAGTTGGAGTGGTAGACGAAGATCACCAGGTACGAGAAGTACGACAGCACAACGGCGAACTTGAGGATGGCTGAGTCGATACGGGGAACGTGCAGCGTGGAGAAGAAGTCGATCAGCGGGGAGTTCTCAGAGTCCAGCTTCCTGGCGATCTTTTCAGATTTCTTGTCCTTTATTGAGGTTGGAGTTTTGTTGCTGTATACGTCGAGCACGGAGGTGATCGCCAAAGCCGCGCAAACGCACACGATGGGCGTGAGGGTCAACATGAGACGAACCATGACACCGGAGAAATACGAGGCCAGGACGGCATAGACGATCAGGAACACGTGCTCATTGCGCAGCTCCTTGATACTCAACCAAACACCCACCGGGAACAGCCAGATCAGGGCCGAGTTGTCCAAGAAGAATGAAGGCCAAGCAGTGGGCTGGTGCTCGCTCACACTGGCGATGATGGGGATGTGGATCTTTGCATACTCGGTATCCCACAGCGAGTAGAAGCGGCCACCCCAAGGGGCGATAACTCCGGCCCAGGTGAGGCCAAGCACACCGACGACGCCTGTCACGAGGATCGTCGAGCACAAACCAATCACAAAAGTGCGGAACTCGCGAGGGGACACGATGGAGCGCAAGTAGTTGGCGAATGCTACGAGCTGGAGCAGGCCAAACACGCCCAGGGCACCCATGTGCTCAGAGCTGCGGATGGGCAGGAACCCCACGAACGGGATCTGCATCGACGCGAGCGTGCCCAAGGTGTACCAGGTACAGTAGGCAACGTAGATGCGGGGGTTGTAGCGGCCCATGAGCAGGAGAGCGAGCACGTGGAGGGGGATGATGTTGGTGATGAACACATAGCCACCCCAGGCACTGACCATGTAGAAGTAGCTGAGGGCGCAGAGAGCGGCCCACATGACCGAGCCAAGCTTCAGGGCCTTGATCCACAGGTAGAAGGTGGTCATGAGCAAGGTGATGGCGATGGCTTCGTTGTCGTACGATCCGGCCACCGAGCGACTAATGTAACCTGGGGCCATGCCCATGAAAATAGCGGCAAACAGGCCAGCAGTCTCGTCCTTCATCTCCTTGGTGAGCAGGTACGTCATGAAGGCAGTGACGCCGCTGAACGCCGGGGCAAACAGCACGCACACGTTGCGAATGTCGAGGGGGATGCCCAGTTTGGTGAGAATCGTGTGAATAACGTTCGAGGTCACCATGAGACCGGGGTACAAAGTTCCTCCCGTGACTCTGCCCAGAGGATACCAGGTTCTGTCGTCAAACCAGTTGAGGAACTCGGTGAATCCGTGCTTGGACAGGTACTTTGTAGCTCTGAAATTGAACCAGGGATCGAACTCGTGGATGATCGACTCAAACCTGATCACCGAGTAGAGTCGCATGAGCACCGCGGCGCCGACGATCAGGCCGAAAATCGCGATTTTCAGCAGCCGTAATGTGCTAGAGGCCATGTGGAATGTCCCACGATGACCTCAGATATGACTGGTGGCGCGGTGGCGCGGTGGCGTGTGGCGGCTAATCCAATATTACTATCTAGATCTAGAGATTTTGGGGTCACAAAAACGCCCACATGAGGACCAGCTGGCACACAAACGTGTAGAAAAACAAAAAGTAGATGCGCTGCTGCCGCTGGGCCGAGTTCACGGTCGAGGCCGACGTCGAGGTGCTGGCCTCGAGCATGATGAACCGCAGCGACCGGAGCATGAAGAACGCACACGCACCCCACGTGTACAAGAATGTTCCCCACTTGAGCACTGAGCTCTGGAAGATGCTCGAGACCAGTACAGTGAGAGTGACGCCGATGAACTTGTAGCCAGTGTAGGCCATGAAGTCCAGCAGCTTGGAGTGGGAGGCCAATAAATAGGTAAAGAACTTGAGTAGAATGAGCTCGACCACGATGAACGCGATGGACTTGGACGCCAGCAGCCCGAGCAGTTGGGGGTGGAACTTGCCGTGCACGCCCGCAACGATGCTCAGCACTACCAAGCAGGTCGTGAATGCCATGATGGGAATGTACATGTCTGGGGCGTTGAGGTCGTCGCGAGGGTAAGCGTACGCCTCGGTGCCGTTGTCGGTGCGCTGGAGTTGCCGTCCCCACGGCTTGTGGCGCCAGGGAAACAGCACCAGCAACAGCTTCCTCAGCACGTACGAGTTCGAGACCTGAAAGTAGTATCTGAGGGTCCCCACGTTGACGTATTTTTCTACGTTCTGATTGATGTAGCTCTGGCCGTAATTGAATGCGTCCATACCAATTCGGGCCCCGAGCTGGGCGGTAGGGTCGTTGAAAAATCCATACGACGCCGCCTGCGGCTGCTGCGGCATGTAGCCCTGCACCGGCGGCACCGCCCCACCCTGCGCCTGGTAGAAGTCCCCCTGATACTGCTGCTGGAACTGTATTGGGTGCTGGGGGACCGGATGCTGCAGAGGTGGAGGGCTCTGTGCTGGATGCGAGTACGGGTTCATGATGACTAAGAACCAGCCCTCGCTCAAGTAGTGCATGCACGTCGGTTTGGAAATGTATTCAATTTGGTTTGGCTATCAGCTGGAGACCCTGGTTTGGTCATGTCGTCGGCTGGGAACGGTTGCTCGCGTCCGACGCGTCGCTGCATGACAATCTCCTGCTACCGTGGATCGAGCAACTAGGTAAAATATCTCGAAAAACTTAGTTCTATTAGCTCTCACGCCGCCAGTGATCCCAACCTGCCTCGATGTGGTCACGTGACGCGACGCGTTAATTAGTAGTCAATTAATAAATCGCCAAAGTCATCCTCACGCGTATGTCTCGAAGGAAACCAGAGAATACCGTGGCCCAAAATGCCCAAATCAACGACTTTGACACCCAGGTAATGGGTTTCGAGTCGTACCAGAGCGGGCCGTGCCGCCGCGGCTACCTTGTAAATTTCCGACAAACCACCGTAATTAAGGATGCGACCGAGATGAGCGGAGTCGAGCTGTACTTTATGGACTTTAATGGCGGCAGGTTCAGAACAACCATCCTCTACAACCCGTACCTGCTGCTGATGTGTGCTTCCAACCAGCAGTCGATGGCCGAGGAATTCCTCCGCAAACAGGAAGGCATACGACAGCTCTACAAATCAATAGAGTGGGTGGACCGCGAAGACCTCAAGATGACCAACCATATCATCGGAGCCAAGAGAAACATGCTCAAAGTGTCGTTCACAAATGTTGCCAACATGATGACGTTTCGCCGGTTTATGTTCTCGGCGATCAAAGAAACAGAGCACATTTTGGATATACGAGAAGCAGACGTGCCGTATCATGTACGAGTGTTCATAGATCTCGATATCAGGGTCGGTAAGTGGTACAAAGTCTGGAACTCCCACGGGTCCATATCTCTCAAGGAACTCTCAGGCAGTGGATATGTGGTTATTGACGATGATGAGGTCGAGTACGATCCCGAAATCCACTCAAAGGATGATATTTGCGACTGGGAGATCCCGGCAATGCCACAGGTCATGGCGTTCGATATCGAGGCAGCCAAGCGAGAGCTGATGTTCCCCGACGCGGAGTCTCCAGATGACGAGATCACAATGATATCATACATGATCAATGACTCCCAAGGATACTTGATCACCAATCGCTCCTACGTCAGTGAGGACATTGAGTCATTCGAGTTCAATCCCAAACCAGAGTACCCAGGTCCATTCGAGGTGTTTAACGAGCCCGACGAGAAGCACCTACTACAGAGATGGTTCGACCATGTTCGCGAAATCAAGCCAATGGTTATGGTGACCTTCAACGGTGACTTCTTCGATTGGCCGTACATCGCCAAGCGCGCAGAACGCTACGGGATGGATATCACCGACATCATTGGATTCCTCAAGATTGAGGATGCTGACGACTACTGGTCTAGTCCGTCATGCTGCCATCTTGATGTGTTCTCGTGGGTAAAGCGGGATTCCTATCTACCCCAAGGATCACAGGGCCTCAAATCTGTCACGTTTGCAAAGCTCAAGTTTCGTCCCCTGGAACTCGATCCCGAAGAAATGACCCCGTTTGCATCGGAAAAGCCGCAAGTACTAGCAGAGTACTCTGTTAGTGATGCCGTGGCAACCTATTATCTATACCACAAATTTGTGCACCCTTTCATCTTCAGTTTGTGCAAAATCTTGCCTTTGACGCCCGACGAAGTGCTCCGTAAGGGTACCGGTACTCTGTGCGAAATGCTTCTAATGGTTCAAGCTTATAAGAACGAGATTTTACTGCCTCATAAGCACAAGGAGGCTGCTATGAAGTACTACAACGGACACCTCATTGAGTCAGAGACATACTCGGGTGGCCATGTCGAGTGTTTACATGCTGGCGTGTTTCGCAACGATTTGGACTACAAGTTTGACCTGAGGCCGAGTACAATACAGGGTCTCATTGATGAGTTGCGCGATGCTCTGCTGTATACCATTAGGGCTGATATGGGTATCCAGATTGACGACAGAACCGTCTCAGACTTTGACGCCATGAAAAGCAGGATTGAGAGTGACCTCACAAAGCTTCGAGATAACCCTCACATCTACACGAAGCCATATATATATCACTTGGACGTTGCTTCAATGTATCCGAACATCATGACGACCAATAGACTCCAGCCAGATTCCATGACAACGGAAGAGAATTGTCGAAAATGCCACTATTACGCAAAAGATCGCGATTGCGCTAGACGACTAGAGTGGCAATGGCGCGTGGACTACTACGGAGCTGATGCGGGTGACAAGCGCATGCTCGAGAGAATGCTTTATGAGCAAAAGTTCAAAGTCAGAAGATTCGATCAGGTACACCAAAAATGGGAAACTCAGGAAGTTTACTATGATGATCTATCCCAGGAGCGAAGGGAGCAGGAACTCCGTGACAAGATCATTAGCTACTCTAAAGAAGTCAAGAGACACAAACATGTGGAGGAAGTCGTGAAGGAGGCAATCGTTTGCCAACGCGAGAACCCATTTTATATTGATACTGTTCAGAGTTTCAAGAATCGTCGTATTGACTACAAACGCCAATCCAAAAAATATGAAAGTGAAGCACGAGCAGAATCAAACCCACTGCAGAAGGATCTTCTATTAAAGAAGCACATCACAGCAGACTCCATGCAGCTTGCCCACAAAGTTATCCTTAACTCTTTCTATGGTTACGTTAAGCGTAAGGGTTCTCGATGGTACTCAGATGAAATGGCGGGTGTTACCTGTTATACTGGAGCAAAGATTATTCAGGAGGCAAGAGAAATCGTGGATGGTATCGGCATCTCGTTGGAGCTGGATACAGATGGTATATGGTGCATGCTACCAAGCGCCTTCCCCACCATTGAGTCTTTTACTATAAGGGGTCGCATGTGTGAAAGCTGCACACCTGAGACTTTTGAAAATTGTCCAAATTGTGAAAAGAAAGTGAGAAAAGTAAAGGTAGAGTACCCTGGTGCAATTCTCAATTACATGGTTTGGAAGGGTTACACAAACTACCAGTATCAGACACTACGGCCAGATAAACGCGACTATGATATTTCGGTACGAAACTCAATTTTCTTTGAAGTTGATGGTCCATATAAAGCCATGATCTTACCGACCTCAAAGGAGAAGGGCGTGAACCTCAAAAAGCGCTATGCAGTTTTCCATTTGAACGGATCATTAGCTGAGCTCAAGGGCTTCGAGCTGAAAAGACGCGGAGAGCTGGAAATGATCAAAAGTTTCCAGGCTGACCTGTTCGCAAAGTTCCTCGAAGGCAAAACTCTCGAGGAAAGCTATGCTGCTGCAGCTGCCCATGCCGATTCCTGGCTGAGGATTTTACATTCGCGAGGCGTGGGATACCAACAAGATGAACTGCTCAAGCTCATTTCAGAGGAGAAATCCTTGAGTAAGCCTCTGCACGAATACGGTGCTCAAAAGTCTAATCAGATTACAGCAGTAAAACGTATTGTCTCAATGCTTGGCGAAACTATGGCACAGTCAAAGAGTTTGAAGGCAAGGTATGTCATTTCACGCTACCCGCGCGGCGCAGCTAATACTGAGCGTGCTTTCCCTACTCTTGTCTTTGGCGTGTCTGATGAAAATGAGAGGGCGTACTTCCTACGCCAATGGGCCAAAGAGCCTACTTTGAACTCGTTCGACCTCTCGGATCTTGTAGACTGGGACTACTACACCTCTCGTCTCGAAGACCAGATCTTGAAGATCATCGTGATTCCAGCACACATGCAGAAAATTGCAAATCCCCTTCCCAAAGTGAAACCACCTGGCTGGGCCTTAGAAGAGCTCAAGAAAACCCGGCAAATCAAGCTGGGAGAAGTTTTCCAGAAGGCATCGAAGAAGGACTGGCAAGATACTGTTAGTTTCCCGACGCCTGAGACAGATATAGAAGACTTTGGGAAAAAACGGAAGGAGCCTATGGAATCCGAAGAGTTCAACCTTCAAGGTACACCTCCAGATATCAATGTTGACTACGGTGCCTGGCTTGATTTTCAAAAGCATGTATGGGCCCAGCAGGCTAAACAACGAGAGACTAAACGCAAGCTATTTGGTAAGGCGGTGAGCAGAGTCAAAAGAGGATTCTCCAAATTCGTTTTCAACCCAGACCCGAGCGTACAATGGATTATCCTGCAGCTGAAGCCCTACGGTTTCAAAGTTAAAGCGCAAATCTGGGATGGCAAAGGAATTTACCCAATTATTATTGAGGTGCCGAGGAAGGTGTTTGTGCGGTTCAAGAGTGAACCTCCCACGAAATTAGTTGAAGATGCGCAGAAGAGTTCCTTTGACCCCCCTGATGCTCCAGCAGAGTTTTTGTATGAATTTACCTTCGATGAAGAAACGTGGCAGCAAAAAACGCCGGATATTATTAACGATCCGCTCGTGGAATGCGTCTATGAATCAAAGTTGGAGCCTACGGAAAGAGCATTGATTGAGCTCGGATCACAGGTTCTATATAAGAGGGAGTTCCTAGAAAACTACCGAGAGGGTCAAGCGAATGGGTTCAAGATGGATTGGATTGCCCCCATACCTGGAAATTCTACTCCCGTTCCTTTTCCACACCTCAACTTTATTCAAATCCAACACTACGAGCTCTATGGACAGAAGTTTGTCTTCATCGCAAAGTCTTGGACTGAAGATGCTGATATTTTCCACTATGTTGCAGAGGGTAACGCGAATACAGCAACACTTCCGCTGGAACCTCTCTATCGTAAGCTACGCTCGGATGATCTTGAGCAAAAGTACTTTGTGTTTCCCAAAGATCTCAAGGTGTCGTATCACAAGGCTAAAGATCAGATAAAGTTCTTCAAAAAGATCGATTCTGAGTTGGAGCAGCTACATTCGAGCCATTCCTCTTCAAGCATCCTAGTGCTTGAAAGCCCAAACGTATTTACATTCCAGCAAAATGTGAGAACGGCGTCAAGTTTTGTTTACATCGAACAGACTCCTAGTTTATACGCTTTTGATCCTCTCTCGTTCAGTGGAGAATTGGCAAAACAGATGGTTAAGCAATTCCTGAGAATGCAGGATAACTTTAATCTGGACTCGACAATTCCAATATCCGAGTTTTCCCGTGTCCCGGTGGCTAATTTCCCTCGTAATAACTTGAAGTCGGTCATCGATATTGCATATGCCAGAAAGTTGCATGCCCAGCGCTCTATTCTATGGTGGTCCGAGAGCGTATCGCCTGATTCAGGATCTAGAGATACGATGGTCGAAACAGTTCTGCCGCGTGAGATCAATCGCCCAGGGTTTCAGTCACAGATATGTGTTGACTTCGAAATAAAAAACTTCGAGCTCAATGCTTTGTTGGTGTCCAACTATCAGGCTTCAATTGATAATACCACTACTCCATTTGTGTCAGATTCCTTCAACCTATTCGCTCTTCAGGGTCTTTACGACCTAATTCGTGGATGGACAAGGGAAGCTCGTAACCAAACTTGGCAAGCTGAGGACTTGATCCGCCAGTTTTACGCATGGGTCTCCTCCAGCTCATCACGCCTTTACAATCCAAGGCTCTTTTATTTTGTCGAGAATCTTGCCAATGGGATATTCACGAAAATGATCAATGTCTTGGAGGCTGCTGAGCTCACTGTAGTCCATGCCACCAGGAATCGATTGATTGTTGGCACCGGCAAATATTTCGAGCGTAATGCCTTCGATGCAGACTCCGCCATCCAGGATATCATACACAAGTCTGAAGAATACTCTGTTCTCTTCACCTACTTGGAGATATACGTGGATGTCAAATGGAATTTTCTTGCTTGGTATAACAAAGATAATTACACTGGACAGACACTCAAGGCCGGTTTGGATGATGAAGTCATAGGGGGGGTAGAAGATTTCCTCGTGACGAAGTGGCGCATACGCGACTACCTCCCTAGTGTCTTTCACCAGGAGTTTGAGTGGTGGTATCAGCAATTTGCCACCTACATTGCACTACAGAAGCAAAAACTTAATCCGTTGGAGCTAGAGAGTACTGAAGTTCAGAAGCACGGCCCAAATTACTTCGTTAGTGGTATGATACCCGAGTTTCGCGAGTCTTTGATACAAAAAATCAAACAATTGAATCGGAAGTACACAGAGAGCTTGGCAGACCCATCGAACACGACTTTCAAATTTCCTAGTGTTCCCGGGCTATCTCCCGAGTTTAGTCCAAAGAACCCTGTACTAGAGTTTATCAAGACAATCCTTTTGTTTCTCTCTCTGGATGTGAATATCGAAAAGGAGTATTTGGGTCTTCGTAACGCACTACTAAAGATCCTCAATGTTGGCAGCTTCGAGCCTCAGGCACAATGGACGTATCCTTTCACATCTCTAATTGTACGTCACGTTCTATGCCAGGGACCCGGATGCAATAATGTCGTCGACATTGATGTTTGCAGAATCCCTCAAGGAAAGACAGAGGAATGGTGCTGTTCGATTTGTGGAAACAAGTTTGACACTATTTATTTAGAGGAGCGTCTAATCCAGATGCTCATGCAGCATATTCAGGTCTACCAACAGCAAGATCTGAAGTGCGAGAAATGCCATGGCGTACGCAAGGACGATATGTCACTATACTGTCGATGCTCGGGCCGCTGGATTCCAACACTACCTCGAAGTGATCTGATTAAGAGCATAGAGGTTTACGAGAAAGTCGCAAACTTCCATGATATGAAATATCTCCTTGGACTGGTACAAAGCATTCACTAATTTTTATTTAAGCATATATTTCTATTTTTGCACTCATAAAGATGGATTGAATCTCATAATTTACAGTCGCCATAGCTGATCCTGAGCCTGCTAATAGCCAAAGTTGTTCAGGGGGTAAAAGATGTTCATTGCTAGATCCTGGGAGAGCCAGGCAAGGTGAATCTGTTAACTCTTGCCTCATTGCTTCTCATTTCCTTACGAAGTCTTGTGATTTCCTCTGTTAAAAGCTGGTTTTCCATGTGTATGCCATCCAGTTCTTGTTTCATCTGTACTCGTAACCTCATTAACTGCTCCTTTTTCTTGTGGAAGAACTCCTCCTTTGCTGCCACTTCTCCATCAAAATCCATTTTGATTGTTCGTAAGGCGTCAGAGGCCGTCAGATTAGATTCTTTAGTCGATTCCAAGAAGGAGTATCCGAAAGGATTTATGAGACTCAACAACTCTAAACTTGGCATTTCAGGTTCTGGGATAAAGTTGACAGTAGTTTCGCGAGTTCGTGGACCCACCATGCCTGCTTTAGCACACCGATAGCGATATATCATGAGGCTCAGGCGATGCCGCGCGTAAAACTTCTCGTGCGTCAAATCGACCAAGTCCAGGGTGCCATCGACGAAGAGCAAGCTCTGGAGCTCTGGCCAATCGAATGTGTCTACGTAGACGGTGCCCCATTGGTATTTCCTTGCCCACTTGTTCTCAATCATTTCAGAACCACACATTATTGCAAAGGGACCCTTATATATCTCGATATTTTCAGCAGCCAAGGTTCTGGAGATCTGGGACTTGATGCAATCCAGTTCCATAACCTGTAAACTATCCGCTTTGGCAATGATTGGCACAAGGCTCACTCTGTAGCTTAGTTCCTGCATCGTTCTTAGTTCAAATGAGAGCAGACGCGGATCCGGGCGCAGGAAATACAAGCATACATGGATACGACTATCCGTTAAACTGCTGCGGTCAGGCTGCTCTTCTTGACACATGTAAGAGGTCATTTGTCGTTCAATATAGTCCACAAGAGGAGTCCAGCTCAGTTTGCTCTCGGAAAGGGCACCGAATCCCGGTGTCTCTATGACCGTAAAATCTCCACAAAAGTCTGCCTCTCTAGACTCGAACTTTTTGACTTCCAGCGTCGCCATCTTGTGGCTTATAGTATAAGCACCTCTCAACTTCGAGGACCCAAAGAGCATATTGATGAACGAGCTCTTCCCCAGTCCACTTTCACCACAAATCATGATGTTCATCTTCAGTTTCGTCCTCTGCACTCGCCGAGACACCTGTTGGGGGAGACGCGTCAGTTGTAGCGAAGACTGTGCAGGTACAATTGAGCTGGGGCTGCTGTCAGGTGGTGTCGTAGCGCAAGTCGTAAGTGACGAGTCGATGGAGACCGCATTATCCAAGCTCTTCAAGGAGTCATTCTCTAAAAAATCAATTTGTTTGGCTGGTGACTCGTGACCGGGCTTGCCTTTAGACATGGAGAGCGGTAGGAAACCCGGGGCGGACCAGTTCTTGAGCACTGAACTGCTGGGGGGCCGGAGATTGTGGAGCTTCGTCGGGGAAATCTCCGGACGAGAATACTGTCTTGTCAGCGATGAGAACAACTTACTGGGCGAGTACGTCTTGGATACTTTTGGCGAAGTCTGGGTACTGCGGATTCGATCGCTATTTAGTGCTGGGGGAGGAAAATTGTCAAGCTGGGAATGCAGGTCAGAGTAATTGGATAGAGCAGAGTAGTAATTCGTCTTCCTGCTTCGGCTTTTACGAGTGGGAGACTCTACTGGTGAAGCACAGGGAGTAGTATCGTCGATAGAGGCCTCGGAGCCGATATCCCCAAGTACCATGGTCTCAAAAGACGTGTCTGGCGTGATTGACAGCTCGTAGGAGCTGGGGGAGTCAATCAAGTCGAAAGAAAACTCGGTCATTGCTGTTAATTCCGCGAAAGCGAGTGAGTTACGAGGGTCAATTGATGAAAAGTGACAGTCATATGCACGCGCACCCCTATGGTCCCACCGCGGGGGAATATTGGAAATGCTACAGCATGATGAAACGGTGCTGAAACATCGAGAGGAGTCAGTTTTGATACGGTCATGACTAGCGCGAAATGTGCCGTCTAACGCTCAAGTCCGCAACTCGCGAGCAATGATAAATGGAAGTGTATTCCGGGCCTCGCGCGTTTGTCGTCACATGTATGCCTCCCTGGCCAACGTTTACAACTTGAGGTGGGTCGAGCTTGCATGCATCTGCAGAGGATAATTACATAATTTTTTTCTTTCAAGATTCAATATGGGTCGATACTCTGTACGCAATTATAAAACGAAAAGAAGGACTCGCGATGTGGATCAGATTTTGAATGACGATCTTGGAACGGACGAAAGGATAAACTCGCTAGAAAACCAGGAGATGGACGAGTATCAACCAGGTCTGGCTCAATACTACTGCTTGCCCTGTGCTCACTACTACGAATCGCAGCATGCTTTGGACACCCACAGAAAATCTAAAGTTCACAAGAGGAGGCTCAAGCAGCTCAAGAATCCCTACACCAAGGAAGAAGCCGATATGGCAGCCGGGAAGAATATCGACAAGTGGATGAAAAAGGTTGACAGTCAAAGAAACATTCACTCAAGGACCACTGTGCAAGCATTGCTGGCCATCAAAAAGGATCTGGCCAAGATTGAGCCTATGGATGTAGACCGTGATGCTGGTAATGCGTTGGAGGAGGACGTAGAGATCTCCTAATGAGCTGATATTGCATTATTTTGGATGCCAGAGCATTGCTGCATTAATATCAGCCAAGTCAATCGTGATCGTGCTATCGGAGCTGCCACATCTGCTGAAACCTAGCATGTGTGATCGATTATTATTAACATTAATTGATAAATAATTGGTGGACAGGAACTCACTGCAACCCACCATAGCATGCATGATGATAGTAATTCTTCAGACTGACAGTTAACTTCAGCCACATTTCTTGGATATCAGACCTTTCTCAACATCATCAAAGTGGTAAATCTGGGCATCGCTCTCAAAGCTTTCGCCCACTAGCCCCTTAATCACAAGCATCATCTTGTCTAAACGTTCATACAATGCGCGGGCTAGTAACAGGGTTACCATTGCTGCACGCGAGTCCTTATCGGCATCGCTTTGGGGATCATTGATGTTCAAAAGGTTACTGTAATCGTGTGAATTGTCGATGTTCTGGCGAATAGTGTCAAAGAGTCGCTTGGTGAGGAACTGGGGGGTTACTGCTGGGAGCGCTTGCCCAGAAACAATTGCCCTGGACATCATATATAAACCCGAGAATATACTGGAAGTAAACTCCGGATTTGTCCACTGGACCCGATATAAGATCTTGGGGACGTCTTCACGTAGACGGATTGAGTTAAATAGGAAGTAAAACATCCAATACAGATGCAGAACCTCTCGCGAATTCCTTAACAAAAAGCGATAATGATTCTTGGGCCACGACCCGACAAGTGCGGGCTCGTATCTGAGTTCGCGTTCGATACGTTCGAGCACTGCTAAGTTTCCGAACAGCCGAATAATGTGTGAACTGACTGGGTCATCAGCAGAATTGATGTGAATATTCGGATCATCGTAACGCATCATGGCGAAATTCATGATGAGAGCCTGCAGCTGGCATATTTCATTGAATGTTTTCGCTAGAATTAGCCGCACTGTTTTTTTCCCAGTGACCGGCTTAGGGAAAAAAGACCCTATGAATGCGATAGTCTGGCCACAGATCACTGTAACTAAACGGACCCACGCTACATTGAATCCAGGTGTCAGGCCACTATTGAGCGGATTTCGGTGCGTTATGTTCCAGCAGGTACCTGGGACAAACACAAGCGTCAGACCCAAGAGAATAGTACCGATGGGAGTCATATGATGTGTGAAATGACGGTGATAAACCAGATAAGCAAATATTACTGCCATGGTTGCGCTGTACCCATACGGGTTGCCCTTCCCATGGCCATTCCCCATATACCAGCCAACCATACCAATTAAACAGCCAAGTGCGGTAAAGCCTATCCTCATGAAGAACCCGTAGACACCATCAACTACCTTTTTATCCACTGAAAGGCAGCACATGACGGCACCCCATTGGACGTAGTTTCTCCATGCAAAGTTCGCTGTTTTGGGATGGACTAACGGGAGCAAGGAAAACACGGTGAATAAAGCTCGCTTGAACTCAAAAATGCACTCTCTGGATGTGAGAAAGTGCCAGAGCTTAACAAGGTACCATCCTAGCTTGTGTTCCAACTTGTGGGGACTGCTGGCATCAGGATTTCGCTTGTGTTCATAAACCCCAGGCTGCCTCACGGCAGTTTCGACAGTATCAACATCAAATTCATCCTCATGGCCCTGACGAACATTATGCTTGAAGAAAGTAGACGGTTGGTTCAACCGAGTGCTTACTCCAGGGAAGAAAAATCTTGGGTCTTGCTGAACTTGCTGCACATCAATAATATATCGAGCCATTGTGAGCACTCTCTGAGCAAGCTTGTCCATTAGAAACCCATACGTAGATATCTGTCCCTGCACATGCAGCCTCTGAAAAGGTGACACGAACGACTCTGATGAAGCGTATTTTTCGAAAACTGCTCGATGGGGTAAGGAGTCATCGAGAACTTGGCAAAGGCTATTATAGTTGTCATTGATCTTCTCAAAGAGTTCATATCGTTGTTTTTGTAGCTTTTTTCTGTCACTTTTCAACAGAAAAGACACAATGCCGAACTTAGCAGTAACTTGCATCCATTCGATGCAAACTGAATACAACGCCAATGCACACTCCATTGTCGGCTTGAATTCATCAACAAGTAAAGTGAATAGCTTATCCAAACTGTCTATGCTCTCCTCGAGAGTACCGAACTGCTCAATGTGCCAAGTGTGATATGCATGCAGCATTTCTTTCTCAAACATGCCAACCTCGACAAAATCATCGGTGTCGGCTATTTTCTCAGGTGTCAGTGTTTGTAGGCTCACGCAAGTCTTTATGGGTTCCAAGTCCCTGGCGCTTGACGGGCTAACCTGCGTTTCGCCTTCTTCCATACGATATTTACGATCAAGCACGTCGTAAAAGAAAAACTGGAAACAGTTCAATGCATTCGAGATTCGAATGGTATGTTCTCTGAGCTCACCAAGATCTGCCGAGGAGAAACAAGAATAATTGAGCTCCCACCGCGAAAGCAGACCATCAGTTTGAACGAGCTGACTCGATCTCATGATAGATTGCATACGAGCTGCGAAAAATTGAGGCTTTGGCTCAAAAAAGCCCTCATTAGACGGTCTGATGCTGTATAAATACTCCCTAAGCTCCCTCATAAAACTCTGGCATGCCGAGGCGGCGAGGTTCACATTATTCGCTACTTTAGAGAGCGACGAGACTGGAAACACAGTGCAAGCAAAGAACACTCTGATTGCGCAGGATATACCTAGAGGAACATACGATGTCCTGCAGATGTACCAGGGATCAAAGTAGGGTTGATAGCTCAACCGCGGGATAGCCATTGTAGTATTAATTGCAACGAAAAGCCATGGGCCAAAAAACATTTGATTGTAATTGACCAGCATACCAGCTGAAGCTAGTGCCCACATCTCTGCGACTATCGCCACGAACGTTGACTTGAATAGCAGGAAATGCCCACTTTGTATGTAGGTTTGACAACACCTTGTATCGCCAATATGGCAGGCACCTCTCCTCACAATTTCGTCGAATATATCTTGCTGGCTCGGACGGCCCCGTACAGCCCAGATTATTGCGTTTGCAACTGCAACGACCAGCATCGAATAACTTGCAAAGGTCAGATTCAGCAGCCCGATGAAGATTGCGTTAACTATAGATAGACCACCCGCACTGTCCATGACAGCACCGAGCATCACAACATAGTCTCCAGGTCCTAGAAAGTTTCCTACTCTTGTTATCACTGTGAATATGCACCCTAGCCACAAACAAATCCAACTTCGAAACGCAACTTTGAAAAACTTGTATTGAAGATGGTTTAAAATAAACGCAGGATATAGAAGCTCCTTAGTGAGCTTCCAAAGCCTGTCTTTTCTCATGGATTATGCCTATTGCAGATGGCCGTATGTTGGGAGTAAATTGATATGGCTACAGCTCTGTCTTAGTCAGCACACTGATAGGAGTGGAGAAATGCTCGCCGCGGGCAGGGCTCTTATTCTCGTATTTCACGCAACTGTATATGCTAGTTAGATATGTTTGGTTTATCTGTTAGCAAATGTTCGGAAGTTTTAGGCTGAAGTAAGTTTATGGGGTAATGTTGTTTACTTGCTACAGCTAGCGAAACCAGGTATGAGCGAAGGTTAAAAAATACATGTACACGAAAATAAATAGCGAGTGAGTTGAGATCCTCGATAAGTTACCAGGCTGACATAGCTGGCTCATCAGGGACCCCAGGAGTTGGCTCCATCTCTGGTGATGGAACATGAGGGTTTTCAGGAAACGGTCGACGAATTATGACCGGCCATCTCGTAATAAATTGCTGTGGTGACTGTTTACGGTTGATGTGTATGACTGGGTCTATCTGTGGACTGTTTTGTGTGTCAAATGTAGTAGAGAAGAAGCGAAGAACACCCGACTCCACAGAGTTATTTGATAGTTTCAAGTGTGGAGTGCACAACATGCGAAACCAGGTATGACCATAACCTTATATATTTTCCAGTGAATATTGGCTGAGCACGTTAAGGCGGGCGGCTTGATGTGCTTGATGTAACAATCATGCAGCAAGTGTAGCAGGACCACATGCTTAGCCAATGCTCGTATTGAGGTGCAGAAGACATAGCCCACCCTCACAAATACAACTAATGCTTTAGTCAATGGATACCTATATGAAACGTAACGCTAAATAACTGCACTTCAGATTCTTGCTGCACACCTGGTTGCTACGTTAGCGAAACAACTAACAAGGCGCTCAAAATAGCTGCTTGCAAGCATTGAGAGCAGAAACTTCTCATTGACTCGACTCAATTGCTCTCATTCCATCTCTACTGGCTGTATACAAATCGTGTCGCAGCTTCCGTGGCTGAGACAACGGGCGCCACTCATTAGAATACTAATGATATCACGAACTGAAGGGAGTAAAATTCAATGAGTGCATATGTTGCGGTAGCTTCTACGAAAAAAAGTTCTCAATGGCCTAAGAATACCCCAATTGCGGGTTTCTATTTTTAGATTGAGAGATTTTGGGGCATTTTATATTTAGCCGGCTGATCTAAAAATAAACTAAAGTCCCAATATTCAGTCCCAAGTATTAAGCGACACCTAAATAGGCAATACTCCCCATTACTAGAAAAGCGTGCAGATGCCCTTAAAATGCAAGTACTAACAATCATTCTTCATGACGAGGACTAATCCAATGCAATTACAATAAATTATCTATGCAAACGGTCATGATACTGAGAGTGCTTCTCGTTATCAAAACCTAAATCCAAGTTATAGACTCTGGTGTCTACATCGAAACTCTCCCCAACCAGGCCCTTAATCAGAAGCAGGAGACCATCATATCTCTCATAGAGCAAGCGCGCCAAAAACAGCGCTACGTGACCCAACTCCGAATCCTCATGGAGGCAATCAGGCGACAAGAGCTCAGCTGAGTCTTCAAAACGGCGTTTTTGCATCTCGCTTAAATATCCAGGAGAGACTGAGGGTAGAGGCTGGCTACTCACAATTGCGCGTCCACTCATGTATAACAGAGCAAAAGTAGAATGAGTGAGGTCAGGACTTGTCCAGCCCAGTCGCCACAACAAGTTCGGAATATGATCAGTATTCTTGACCCCATCAAACATTAGACAAGTCATCCACAACAACTGACCGAGCTCCTGCTGTATATTGACCAATACTTTATATCGGTTCTTGGGCCACTTTCCCCCCAATGGAGGCTCATAGCGTAGGAAGTATCTCAAAGTGTCTGCAGATTGTGATACCATGAAAAGACGCGAAATCTTATTCTCAAGATAAGACGAGTTGCGGTTAGACATCAACATGTTTGGATGATCGTACCTATGCATGGCGAAATTGAGGGAGTTAGCTTGCAAGTCTGCAATCTGTGAACACAAGATCCCCTCAAGATTTCTCAAAGCTTCCTTACCAGTGTATGGCCTTGGAAAAATGGTACCGATAAAAGAAATAGCCAGGCCGATTAGGACACAAACAAGCCTAACAACGGCAACTTCCAAACCCGCATGGAGCTTTAGGCCTATCGGATTACGATGTTCTATGGCCCAGCTCGTGCCGGGGACAATCACCACAGTAAGAGCCAAAATGACTGGGCTCGTCAAATTGAGATGCCTGCTAAAATGCCTATGCCAACTGAGGTACGCGAATAAAACTGCCATTACTGCGGCATAGCCATATGGGTTCCCTCGACTAATATACCATCCAACACAGCCAAGAAAACATCCCAAAATAGTAAAGAAAACACGCATTGAAAGGCCGTACAAACCATCTACTGCCTGCTTACCCACAGTGAGAGCGATCATTACCGAAACCCAGCCTAACCGATTCTCGAAAAAGAGGCCCGCAGTAGTGCGAAAATATGCAGGCATCAGACCTGCAATAACAAAGAGCGCTCGCTTTACAGCGAACAAAATATCTGGATCATACATTAGATTCCAGCACTTCGAAAAATAACGGCCTAGCATATGCAGCCTATTTTTCGGTGGGGTGCAATCAGGATTCCGAGCCTGCACACTGCTCAGAGGATTAAAAGTCTGATATGTCTCTTGTACCTCCACATCTGCATGATGCTCTTCTACACTCGAGAGGGCTCGGAAGAGTGAGCCGATACGATTAAGAGACCACACCTTAGCCGACCATGGGCCATAAAACCTTGGTGCTGGCTGATTTAAATCAATTTCCCTCAGATACTGCGCAAGCTCCAGAACTCTTCGAGCAAATGTGACCGTAGAAAACCCATGGTATGCCATTAGTTCTGATATAAATATTCCATGATCGTTTATCACATCCGGGGGGAAGAGGCTAGAGACGTGAGAAATGTCTGTATGCTTGTATAGAGCGAGAAGACTCAACAGCTCGTTGAGAGTGCACTCGAGGTTCTTAGCCTGCTCAGCTTGCTTTTTCTGTCTTATGTGACGGTCTTTCCAGTGGAAAATATACTTGAACTTGAATCCGTTTGCTTCCTCAAGCCAGGTAGTGATTTCAGCTAGTAGCTTATGAGTCACATTTATGACTCCGGCATGGCTGTCAGTGAGAATCGTATAGAGTTCATCGAGTAACGCGGGAGTCATTGGAGAGGACTGCAGTCCCGGAATCCCATATTGCTGCGCTTTCGCAGTTCTCTCAAAGTTTCCAACACTGCTGTATGCGTATTTTTCGTACTTGGTAGCATGCTTAAGCTGTGCCTCGACATCGCTTGTGTAACGCTGTAGTGTCTTTTCTACAGGTTCTTGATTTCCACGAGAGTACTCCTGATAGATCTCTTTACCATTCTCAATCTCCGTATAGAAAAATTGGAAGTCATTCAGGGAGTTTGCGATTTGTAGGACTTTCTTGTGAATTTGTATCAAATCATCAGGGTTCAAGCGAGAATATGAGATCTCGAATCTGCTCATTAGCTTGTCAGTCTCCATTGCGGGTTTAGCTTTGTAAACTTTGTGTAGACGCCGAATGGTTCCTACGTAGAACCCTGTAAAATCTGGATCAGAAGGTAAGACTTCAGTTGATCTAGCCAGTAGGTCATGACTGCAGCTTGTAAGTGTCCTCAACATGTTTAGAACTCCCTTGATATACTTGGTGTTAGAGGTTGACGGAAACACTGTAGCAGCAAAAAAAACTCGAGCACTGGCGTTGATGCCAATGGGGAGTACAACAGTCCGACCAGCAGCCCAAGGATCAAAGTAAGGCAGTACAACCGTACCAACACTATCAAGAGCTAATGTCACACCTAACAAGACCCACGGTGATCTGAAAAGCTGACTGCGCACGCTAAGGTATCCAGCAGTGGACAAGCAAAAGATTAGGGCAAAGATGTGAATAACCGTATATCTCGTTGCTAAGTATTCACCCCGTAAGACCACTTCCTCACAGCACCTGTAATCTCCTGCTGGACAGAGACCCCTTGCTATTAAATCTGCATAGGTTCCCTCTTTAGTTGGGTACCCTCGGAGGTGCCAGGTTATGGCATTAGCCACTGCTACGCAAGCAACGGCATAAGAACAGTAAGACAAGTTGCAGATACCAATCAAAACCGACGTTGCGATTGAGATATTTCCAGCAGTCTCTATTGCACTACCCATATTGACCACATACCCGGTGGCTCCCATCCAGTTTCCAGGTTTATCAATAATTGTCAAAAGACAAGTGCACCAGTACTGAATCCAGCTGCGAAACCCGATTTTGAAAGACTCATAATCGAGGTGATCGACTAGCCAGTGAGGATACATATAGTTCCACAAACCTCGAAGCAAAGATAATTGAGGATACTCATGCAAACCATTATCCGAAATGTCCTCAACTTGACCGTATTCCCTAGCTCGTCGTAGCGTGTGCTGCTGAGCAGCACTTAGGCAAGATCCAGTGGAAGCGGCTCTAGTTAACAATTCTGGAGAGCTTGGGTCGGTTTGCTGCTCAGTATTAGTTGATCCCGACGCATACTGCGCCATTTAGCCCGATATTTCGTGCCTGTTGACAAGTTAATAAATTATTAGAGATCCAGGGTTTGGTTTAGGGTGCCCTACATCACGCCTTGGAGCAGATCATTGGACACATATTGCAATAAAGATCTTTTCGTCATATCCCAATTAGTTTTATAGACGAGATGCGTAGGTTTGTCCTAGACTCGTTCAGCAGATGTAGTCTTTCGACGGATGATCGCTTCGGCACGCATTATGCACCAATTATGGTGGATCTCGTGCAATTATTCTGCTGAAAGACAATAAGACAAGAAAATACTCGCAACATGCTCTGTAGCATGTTCAGTTAAGAAGACCCAAATATTCTGCGTGCAGTTTCCATTAACACATTGTGCTTTTCTACGCTGGTTTCAAACACTTTCTTGTAGCGATCAACAAGATCTTTTGTAACAACTGTCTCTCTTGCACGACCCTCAGCGATAGCATTGACCTGCCGCTCAGTCTCGCGGCGTAAATAGGGCTTGGTGAGGGATTGGTCTAGACCCATCGAGTTGTACGCCTCGACGAGAGCCACTCCCAGAGTTGTTGGCACAAAATACTTGTTTTGGGTATCAATGAAGTTACGCTCCTTGATTTTGGCGATGTGATCTGCCATAGTAGCGTCTGTGCCGATCCTATTTGCGTCCATGAGCCCAATTAGCTCAGGCTCAGTTAGAAAGTGTGGTGCAGCAGTTTTTCCTTGCTTGAGCATCGCAGAGATCACCTGAAGCTCAGCACTTTGTTCCACATCTGGAATTGGGGTAGTTTTCCAGCTCGCGTACTTGTAAATCTCCAGGTAGTTCAACTCTTTTACCACCACACCATTAGCATGGAATTTCTCACCTCCATACTCTAGAGTTGCAGAGGTTCTCTCGCCTTTGGCATCGTCACTGCAACAAGCTAGAAAATGCCGGCACACGAGTTCATATACAGGCCAGTCTGCTCCGATTGCGTCCTGCGTGGCACTTTTAACAGGATGAATAGGTGGATGAGCCTTGTCATTATGCGTACCTTTGCGCGGCTGGCTGAACTTTCCATCCAGTAATTTCTTCGCGTAGTCACCCCAGACAGTGTTGTTCCTGTGCTTGCCAACTAGGGCTCGAAGATCCATCGAGTTGTCGAACTGATCGGTCTCTGTTCGGGGATACGATATCCAGCCTTTATTATAGAGATCCTCGGCTTTCCGCATGATTTGCTGTGAAGTCATCTTCAGGTATTGAACTCCAAGTTTCTGAAGCTTGACGGTGGTTAGTGGCAGCGGTTTGTACTGCGATGCCGGCTTGCAAGTCTTGGAGATGACTTTGGCTGGCTGATTCCCCGCTACTTCAAGCATACGCTCATACAAGATCGTAGCGCTCAACATATCGAATAAATGTCCGCGATCCCAAGACCAGGCCAACTTCTTATTGTCAGTCTTGGTAGCCAGATCAATCTTCCAAAACGGCTCGGGGACAAAGTTTTTTACCTTGAAGTATCTGTCAACCACGAACCCTAGCGTTGGAAACTGGCAAGATCCATACGAAACAACCTTCTTCTGAAAGTCCTGGAAATTACGCTGGAATGCAATCGTTTGAAACCTTGTCATAGAGAAGCCACTTCTGAGATCTAATTCTTGTCTGGCTCGAACGGCCGCGACTTTATTTTTATCAAGACGCTGGGGACGCTGAGCTGCGTCTCGCATGTGCTGAGGATCTGTATTATTAAAGATTGCTCTGTAAACCTCAATATTTCGGTTGCCTTTGCGTGCGTGATCGACTATTTCCTGTCCAATGTACTCCCCCTCGAGGTCACAGTCTGTCCAGATGTAAACTGCACCTGCGCGTGCGCACTCTTTCTGGATATTTTTACCGATTTTGACCCCTTTAGAATTATCTCGAACCTCAATGGGAGCAGTAAACAGTACCTTAGCATCTTCCATATTCTGCGACCACTTGTCGAACGGCGGTGCGAACTCCATTTCAGTAATGTGTCCTAGAACTGACGTAACAGTGACGCTACAAGGCCCCCAGGCATTGAAATTATAGTCAAAGTCGTAGTTTTTGACGAATTTTTCCATGCTGTCTCGTGTAGCGTGCCTTCCTCCATCAAGTGCCTGAGTCAATGCTTTTGCGATTGAGGGCTTCTCAGCAACGCAAACTATTCTCATTGGCAGTGTCACCAACCTCTTTTTCGACCACTGAAACACGTTCTTTACGCGTTATTTACTTAAATTAGACTTTGGGGCCTTAGTGAATAGATCAGGGGTGTTAATCAGTTCACTGCACGTACCTTAACGGCTGCACATAAATTGACTAAGTTGTTTAGCACGATAGAGTCAGTGTATAAATAACTGCTTACAGTGAGTAACAGTTATGGGTGACCCCACAGCTTTACATCTATCACTTATTTACTGAGCGTCTTATTGTCAAGAACAAATCTGTACTTGACGTCATTTTTCTTAACTCTTTCCCAAGCTTCATTAACGTGGGCATAGTCAGTCAGCTCAATGTCGGACACAACATTATGTTTACCGCAAAAATCAAGCATTTCCTGAGTCTCTTTGATACCACCAATGATCGACCCAGCGAGCGTACGACGATTTCTGGCTAATTCACGTCCACTGAATTCCTCCATCGGCTCCAAAACTCCCACAAGAACCTGCACGCCATCAATGTCCAGTAGCTGCAAGTACGGTTGGACATCGTGACGAACTGGAATAGTGTTGATCAAAAAGTCAAAAGTGGAGCTGTGCTTGGCCATCTCGTCCTTGTCGTTGGAGAAGAGCACTCCATCGACTCCCAGTTCGCGAGCGGCGTCGGCTTTGGCTTTGCTCGTGGTGATAACCCAGGTTTCAGCACCGAGTGCCTTTGCAAACTTCACACCCATATGACCAAGGCCACCGAGACCGACAATGCCAACCTTTTGGCCTTTCTCAACCTTCCAGTGTGCCAATGGACTCCACATAGTGATACCAGCACACAGCAATGGAGCGGCAGCAGCGCCATAGATATTTTCAGGCACCTTGAGCGCGAAGGGTTCGTTGACGACTATCTTCTCCGAGTATCCACCCTGGGTTGATCCACCAAAGTCGGGATCAGTGCTACCGTAAGTGAAAGTGGCAATGTTTTTGCAGTATTGCTCGAGGTGACGGTCGCAAGCTCGACATTTCAGGCAGGAATCAACCAAGCAGCCGACACCCACCTTGTCACCAGGCTTGTGCTTGGAGACCTCCGATCCAACTTTACTGACGGTACCAATAATCTCATGACCAACCACAATAGGCCAATTCACAGCACCCCAGTCACCACGAGCTTTATGGAGATCAGAGTGACAAATTCCACAATACTCAATATCGATCTCGACATCAGTAGGTCTCAGATCACGCCGCTGGATCTTGAATGGAGCAACAGGAGCCTTCGCATCAGCGACGGCATAGGCATTGACGGTTGTCGGCATTTTAGTTTAGGTTGGTTAATTGAGTCACGTTACCTTCACTCATAGCTCGGAATTTGTCATCTATCTGCCTGCACGAGTGTTGTGCATAAAGGCTGTAAAGATGTGGCGGACGTAACTGAGTTGAATATTTTATGACAATGTAACATAAACAGCGCTCGTCGTCCAAACGAAAGACGCTAAATTAACTAATAAATAAGATAATTGTACCAGAGGCACTTGGTAACCAGCCAACCGTAATCAGGCTAGCTCATGGCTCCAAACCCTAGAGTCCGTTCCATAATACTCACCAACCAAGCCCTTTATGATCATCATGACACCATCGATCCGCTGAAGGAACAGCTCGGCCAGAACTTTACTTGTCAGAATCAATCTTCCATCATGAGTATCATATAAACGTTTCTCATAGTCGAATACGTCTGTACCGAGATTAGTGTCCCTGAAAAGACTCGCGATGAAATCCTGATACGCCTCACAAGTATGACCTGGGGTAATGGTAGGTAACGGATCCCCCGTTTTGATTGCACTAGATGCCATGAACAGGACTGAGTATACACTCGAGAGGAGACGAGGGTGCAGCCAACCCATATAGGTTAGCAGCTCCGGAATTCTCTCGTGATTCTCGATGTTGTTCATCAACGCATATATCAACGGGAACATGTGAGCAATCTCTTCCTGCAAAGCCAGCAAGAGGTCATAATGGTGTTTGGGCCACTTTCCTGTTAATGGTGGCTCATATCGAAGCATCAACATCTGATCATAAGTTGTTCGTGACTCACTGAACACTCCGCGGATTTTCCGAACGATAACATCCTGGTATAAATCGCGGTGAACGTGAGGATCGTCGTACCGCTGAAACGCGAAGTTGATCAAATTCGACTGGATATCGCCCAACGACCGCAAAATTTTGGCCATCGCGTTTCGCACAGACGTCTTCGTTGTTGTTGCGTGGGGAAAAACAGTTGCCAGAAATCCTAGAAACACACCAATGTACGCCGCAATAAACCTTTCGACGGCAATCATCACGGCAGATTGCTCTATTGCCGCAGGAGATGGGTTCTTTCGATCGGAATAGTTTACCACTGTAACCATAACGGTCGTAATTCCAAAGACAATGCTCATCACTGCACCTCCAATTGTATTGTAGTGTCGGTGAAATGAAATGAAAACCATGACGACAGCTAGGGTAGCACACAGACCATATGGGTTTCCGTTGCCCGATCCAGTTGATATATACCAACATACCGTCCCTAGAATACATCCAAATAGGGTTGCCAATGAGCGACAAATTAGGCCGAATACACTTTCCGATGGCCGTGAGCTCACAGTCATCATCATGATGATAGCAGACCATATGGCACGATGTTCGTTCATGAATCGTAGGCTGGGTCTAGCGAAGAAAGGGGTGAGGGGTATAACGCACATAAAACTGAATTTAACGGCTGCTTGAGTTTGCTCTGTCCAAATTCGGGATTTCAGCGTGATCGCCTTATATGCAAACACATGAAATAAATTGCGTGGGGGAGTAGCATTGGGATTCCGTGCTTGGACAGTATTCATGGGAACAAACCTAGTGGCTAGATCGGGCAAGTCACCCAAGTCTTCAACGATATTCTCGGATTCCTCTGTGGCATAATAACGGTTTGCGCGTTTACGGGATCGCTTGAATATGGCGAACTTCGGCTCCGGACGAGTTTTATCGAGATACACGCACCATTTCAAGACATTTCTAACATGTCGTACGAATTCGCGGGTCAAGAATCCGTAGTATAGATACTGATCGAGAATATATGACTTGACTCCGGAATCAAGATCGACATCCATAACATGCGTGCGAATCCACTCTGTGTCATGACCCAATACTTTGTAGGTATCATTGATGCTATCCATGGCGCGTTGTATGCGAGCACCGTTTTCGTATTGTCCCTCTCTTCGTTTGAGTCTATAATGCTTTGAAAAAAGACAAATTGTTCGGTATTTATTGGCTTCAGCCATCCAGGTGGCACTTGCTTCTATGCCTTTCAAACAAACACTGATAAGGGGCTCATAATATTGTATGATATCTTTGTAGATTTTATCCACGACTTGCGTATCTAGAGCATGTAGAACTTGCTCGTTAGCAAGATACTCGTCGCGTTGGAACTGCTCAAAAGTTCCGGCGTGTTGATATGTTTTAGTAGTTTTCCGCTTCACCCACTTTGACCCCGCTGCAAAAGCGTTGGGGTACTCAAATGTATGACTTCGGCCTCTGGTCATTCGTGGACGTGGCGTCTGTGCAGGGTCAAGATCCTTCTCATCGTTGGGATGGAATTGGTTTTGATGCGCACGTTCTATGGCTGCCTGAGCCTTGTCATGAAGTTCCTGGTAAAAGAACTCAAACGAGTACAAGTTATTACCAACACTTTTGACACGGTTGTCGAGTTCGTAAAGATCGTAAGAATCGAACCGCGAGTAGCTCAGCTCGTATCTACTGACTTGGTGATCGTAGAGTAGGGTTGAGCCGCTATGCAGGATTTTCTCGTATAAGTGCGGGAATTTACCCATCTTATCACGGAAGTCTGGATCACTTGGTCGCAGAGCTTCCGCAACCGAGAACATGTCATTTGCAGTCTTCGTGAACTTTTTGAGGGAAGAAGAGAAAGACCTTACCAGTTTACAACTCGACGTGATTGGAGCAAACACAACACACAAAAGTGCCTTGTGCGCACAAATAAAAGCAAAGCTGATCACAGCCGAGCGTCCCTGCTCCCATGGTGAGAAAAATGGTACATGTGCACTTGTAGTCAGAAAATTAAGGGCAGATACCATGCCGAATAGCCATGTAAGTCGAAAATACGGCTGCCTGCTCGTGATATACTTCTCAACGGCGAGACATATGACTATGGCGAATATCGTCACGGCCACGGTTTTGACGTTCATGTACCTTCCGTCTAAAATAGTGACCTCCATGCAATAAGTGCTGCCATCAAGGCATTGTCCGCCTGCATTGAGGTCAAGCATCACGTCTTCCACCGTCATGTAACCGTCGATCCTCCAAATGAGGGCACTACTGACGACGAAAAACGTGAATGACAGAATAACAAACGAGAACTGCATCAAGGAAATGAACACGCCGCCGCATACGGAGTAACCACCTGGTGGATCCCAAATGGTGCCCAAGTTGAGCAAATACGCACTGTAACCGAACCAACGATTCACCGGGGTAATAACGGCCAGAAAAACAAAAGTCATCAAAAACACATAGGTCCTGCCGACTACAAGGAGAGACTGTTTGTCTAAATGATTCAAAACAAACCCAGGTCTTAAGATTTTCTGGAAATACTCCCCACTGATAGACTTGGACTTTCCCGTATCACGGCGAGATATCTCAAGTAATTGTCTTCTGACATTAGAGGCAGATCGCTTGACCATCGAACGAGAATCATTGTTCCCGGAAGCACTGTCTTTTTTGACGCCTTGATCTTGCTCCATGTGCAATCTTTCAACGCCTTCATCGCATTGGTTCCTTCCCATAGATATGGAGGATCGAGCGTCGATCATAGCCAAGTCTTTATTAGATAAAATGCAATTAGGACGATCGCACGGTAGCGCCGTATGTGGTTCATGCAACGGCATGAATCATTGAGCTTACCAACTTGAGTGGCGTGGGGTTGTGGCGATGCACTGTGACTGCTCCAAGACGCCTCAGCCTGTGAGGGCAGCAGTAGATTATGTCGATCTGAAAATAAATATGAAGCTATGTAAATAACGTGAGGATCGGAATGATCACGTATTTTGCACTTTTGCGTGTTCAGTGCGCATCAAGATGGTCCTTATCGCCATCTGCAAGATCCATGTCCCGGATTCGAGGATCTATACCATAGAACTCGCCGACAAGCCTCTTCGCTAGTGAAAGAATACCATCATATCGTCGATATATCAGCTCAGCAATACCAGTACTCGAAACCATTACTCGCCCACTTCGAGTGGTGCTCATTGTGTGTACTGCTTCATATACGTCAACCTCGTCATCACCACTCTTCATCAAATGCTTCAGCAGGTCAACGTATACCGTTGCAATGTTGGAAGGCACGATGGTTGGAAGAGGTTGGGCGGTTATTAAAGCGTTGCTTGACATGTAAATCGTCGCGTAGGTCCCGGCTAGCAGGTCGTGGTCCATGAGACCCATGAAATGGAAGAGTTCAATGATTTGATCCGGCTTCTCGAAATAATTTAGGATTGAGTAGAACAACGAGTATAGCCACATTTGCTCCTTCAGTAGCTTCACGAGGAGCTGGTAATGATGTTCAGGCCACTTTCCCGTCAACGAAGGCTCAAATTTAACAGAGTCAATATTGATATTGATGAAGATTATGCACTTGCGAATGTCACCGATTCTTTGAATAATGACATCCTGCGATAGTCCCTGGTGAATCGCTGGATCATCTTGGCGCTGAAGTCCGAAATTAACTAGATCAGAATGAAGTTCACCAAGTAGCCGCAAACACTTCGCGATCTGCATTCGAATGGCCTTTCTAGTAGTACTAGCATGGGGAAATATAGTCGCCAGAAAGCCAATGGTAACACCAACTACGACGGTTACGAACCGAATCCAGGCGATTTCAAATCCTGTACTCAAGGATGTGCCAGGCGTTGGATAGGCATTGTCCATAAAGCTTATACCCGTCACCAAAATGACAGTGATACATCCAATAATGCGCGCTCCAGGTCCCCCAATCGTGCTGAACATGCGGAAATAAGCCATCACAACTGATGCACCAGCCATAGTTACGGCGAAGCCATAAGGGTTACCCTTTCCATGCCCTGAACTAATATACCAGCAGACCATCCCCAGGACACCGCCAATAAATGTAAAGGCAACACGAATTACTAGTCCTTGCACACTGTCACCTGTTCGTGGTGTTGTAGACATTGTTGTCATGATAACTACCCATACGAGCTTGTAGCCGTAAGCCCATCGGAGAGTATGGCGGTTCAGGTAGAGAACGGCTGGTATTAAACCTGAGGCGGCCTGTCGCCAAGCAAACTTACCAACATCATTCCACACTGTCTTCTTGAATTTGACAAAGGCACTACCAACTAGATGCCATACATTGCGAGGAGGCGTGGAGTCTGGATTGCGATCATGGCGAGCTTTATAGGGTGTGTACTCTTTCCTCTCTGAGGATGGATCGAAATCCATTCTCTCGGAATCTTCACTGGTGAATGTGTTCATGACAGCAAGTCTTTTAGCTCCCGCCTTCGGACTAGACAGCGGAAAAATAATTTGAGGGTGTGGGCGCGTTTTGTCAAGGTAAAGAGACCATCTGCACATCCTTAAGGCAGCTCTCGTGAGCTCCTTTACACAAGCACCGTACAAGACATCCTTCGAGGTAATATACACCTTGTCTGCCTCTGAGAGTCCATCAACTCGGTCGTGAATCCAGTCTAAAGGGAGATCCTTATACACACGAGCAAGACGCTCATACGCTTCTAGTAAAGCAAAGTGTCGGGTTCTTTGTGCAAGAATTCGTTTCTTTCGACTAGAAGGCCAGAGGACTTCCGCCAAACGGAACTTGTTAGCTTCTTCAATCCATAGCAGAATTTCATCAATGGTGTCATTGATTGCATCGATTAGGGGCGTGTAATGCTTCACGATCGCCATAAATATATCGTCCAAGTGACGGGAGTTCAGTAAATTAGTAGATACTCGACGGAGTGCTGGGCCCTCGCTGAATTGGCCTGTTCGTTTGTACTTTTTGTTCAGCTCATTCTTGAGCCATTTGAAATGGGACTTGTGGGCGGAATAGTCAAATGTCTGATAGCGCGTTAATGATGGTGATTCGGATGTTGCGGTATTAGTTCTCGCTCTCCATGAGCTCGTTCCCTTGGACCTATCAGAGCAGTCTTCGTAGACGAAGCTAAAGTTACAAAGTAGTGATGAGAGCAGTCGAAAGAAAGTAAGATACTCCATCACATCGGTAGCATCAAAGCGTGAATATGACAGTTCAAACTTGATAGCTGCGAGATCTTGGAAGACCGCGAGCAAACCGCGCATGGGGGCTTGGAAAGCTGGAATGAACTTTTCAAGAAGCTGGGAGAAGCCAGGTTCACTCGGGGCAACGCTGCGCTCATGAGCGAACATCTCCTTGCTGGACTTCGCTAGAGAAGCCAGGGCTCCATAAGACGTGTTCATGATTTTCCTATTCGAGGATACTGGAAAAATGATCATGGAAAGACCGATCTTTACAACCCAGTGAAATCCGAAGGGGATGTACATTAGTCTGCCAATGGACCAAGGATCAAACCACGGAATGTGGTTGGTATTCAGGAATGATATGGTAACGAAAATCATACCCATTATGAAAGGAATTTTTAGGAGCAGAGATTGGGATCCTACGAAGCTGAGAATCGCCAGGCCGCATAGATACCCGAAAATCGTAACGGCATCTCCGCGTACATCAACGTAACGGCCGTCTAGGAGTGCCTCCTGTATACAAGTTGAATCCCCGATGGAACACTCACCATTGGCAATAATACTAGACGCTACTTCTGTCTGGGTGAGATGGCCTTGGACCGCCCATTTGATTGCCGAGCCTATGCTGTAGCACATGAAACCGAAAGATGCAGAGACTAGACCAAACAAGCTGGTGAGTACTGCCGTTGTCAGAGATAAGCCACCACAGCTATCCATGGCTGCTAAAATACACATGAGGTACCCCACAGATCCCATATACTCGCGACTCTGCCGACAAGCAAGAAGGAGGAATGTCAGAAAGAAGTGGAGAAAAACTCTGAATGCGATTTTGAGCGATTTGATGTCGAGATGATCCAAGAACCATGCTGGACGACATTGAGCCCAGAGTTTCTTAATTGTCTCGAGAAAATTAGTCCCTTCTTTGTCTTTTGCATTTGCTTCAAGTATTCTGCGGTCAATTTGCCGTGTATCCGCTCTAGTAAGAGGGTTCAGCTGCTCTACGTCTTCATCGTCAACAGTAGCTTGATTCAGGGATACTGGGTGCTCTACGCTGGGTATGGTACTACTATGATCACTTGAGCTATCCTCCTTTGAAGAATCTTGGGATTTTTTTTGCATTGTTAGCCAGCTTGGACCAATTCGTGCCGTTATAGGAAAGTGTGCAAAGTAACCCTCGCCACGCTGCGCCACGATACTGCATCTGAAAGAGCACCGCAGCAACTAGTTCAACATGCGTGATGTTGAGTGCTGCGACGATCCACGGGTGAATTCCAGAGTTGACTGAGGTGCAAGGTGACATTGCACCATGTTGGGTGCTATCAGTCTCCGCACTTCATGCACCTTTCTGCATCATCCTTGCATGGTGCAGTGAAATATAAGCGCCCAGGTTGAATTATCAAGGTTACGATGTTATCATGTGGTGTGTCGAGCACCTTCACTGCCAAAAGGAAGGAAAGAGAGCAGAGACTACACGCTAAGCCTGAGTATGATGAACCGCTTACTAGCGAGGAGATAAACATCCTCAATCAGCTGGCAGAGACCACAATTGCGCAAGTCAAAGAGGGCAAAATTGATGCCTCTCAGGTTGTGAGGGCCTATGAGAAACAGACTGTGAAAGCTCAGGAAGAATTGAACTGTGTCACCGAAGTTATGTTTGCAGATGCAGATAAGGCTGCTACGAGCTACAACAGGAATACCCCACTTGCCGGATTCCCTATTTCATTCAAGGATACTGTCAGTGTCGCTGGGTACGATTCGAGTATGGGCTATGCCAAGAAAGCTCTCAAGCCAGCCAAGAAAGATAGTCCATTAGTACGACTGTTGAAGAATGCTGGGGCGATTCCACTTGTGAAAACCAATGTTCCTCTGACCCTGCTTTCGTTTGAGTCCTATAATGACATGTGGGGTACTAGTGAGAACCCTCGCTTAAAGGGTTACACTCCTGGAGGATCGACTGGAGGAGAGGCTGCTCTGCTTGCATTTGGCGGCAGTCGCTTAGGTATTGGTACTGACGTCGCTGGTAGTGTACGTATACCAGCACATTTCTCTGGTATATATACCATCAAGTGTTCTACCCAGCGTTTTCCCAAAGCAGGCAATGCAACCACCATGCCTGGTCAGGAGGGTATCCCAGCAGTTTATTCGCCAATGACTCGTACACTCGATGATCTCTCTTTCTTTCTGAAAACCATTATTGGGATGAAACCATGGGAATATGACTATACGGTTATCAATATGCCGTGGAGATCCTACATTCCCCCAAAGACATTGAAGGTTGGTGTTTGGTGGTCCGATGGCATGGTACGCCCATCGCCTGCGTGTGAGCGAGCGCTCAAGCTTGCCGTAGATGCCCTGAAGAAGAAGGGCCATGATATCATTTCTTTCTCCCTTCCTGATCCTGAAAAGGCTCTAAAGATCTCATCGCAGTTACTTATGAGTGATAGTGCAAAGATCGCACTGCGGGATCTAACTTGGTCCGAACATAATGATGCTGGTGTAGCCAGAGCAGTGTTTTTCCAACGACTACCGTGGATATTCCGCAAGATCTACGAGTTATTCGTGAGATATGTTTTACGAGACGACGTCTGGGCAGACTTGCTGGATGGCTTTACCGAGAAATCAATCACAGAAAGATGGGATTTAGTGTACGAACGTGAGAACTATCGAGCTAAGGTGTTTGATATGTGGAAAGACAGTGGTATTGACATTTTACTCACCGTGCCGAACGCAACCCCTGCGTTCCCTCATAAAGGGCTCTACAATTCCTTCAGCTCCACATTATACACATTCGCATTCAATCTTCTGGACTATAGTGCGGGGATACTTCCTGTCACGCGGGTCGATCCTGACCTTGATCAAGTTCCTAAAGGGTTTGTGCCGCAGAACGCTGTTGAGCAGGGCGCCTACATGAACTACGATGCCTCCAAGATGGGGGGACTGCCGGTCGGTGTCGAGGTAGTAGGGCAGCGCTTGGAGGAGGAGAAAGTGTTGCGCATAATGAAGTTATTACAAGAGGCCCTCAGTGACAATGGGGTCGTCTTCGAGGAGCTCCCAATTCAGTAGCAAGACAGCCTGATCTTGCTAGCTACGAATGCCCTCCTCTGCGTAGATAAAGAGCAATACGATTCTGATAGAGGTTAGAGTATACACGAACTTTGAAGCAAGCTGTATCTATGATTACTGTTTCTCTTCAGTAGTTGTTTCCTCGTGGGAGGAGTGCCAACCGACTGTAACTGAACGTCATCTCCCTCTTGTTTCCTAGGGGCCCGGAATCGTGCGAGAAAAATACAATCGTCTAAAATCAAGATAGATAGGTAAACGTTCGCCGCTATATCATAGAGAACAAACTGCGAGTCGTAGATATGTCCCTTTGGAACTTTTCGCCCCGTACCCGGTGACATTAGCAATGAAGAATGGAAACAACAGCACAATTGATAAACCTCCACAAATCATGTCCATCGCTCGAGAAAAAATATATCTGGTCCGCTGGTTGGCTGGAGTACGCTCAGACACTGCGTAATATACACAGAGAAGCAATCCGACCATTACACATATGAGCTTGAGTAAAAGCTCTGCGAGCAATGAATGTGCAAACTTCGATGCGTTAGTGTGTTCGGCATGATATTAGTCGGTGGCGACTCTTAAGAGGTAGAGCTCCTTCCCGGAGAATCCTGCTAGTAAACATCTAAACAAAAGGCTTACCAGAGACTCATGTATATAGTCACAGCCAGCCATTTCGTGGGGACGCTAGACAATGGACATAGGTGGTCCCAAATAATGGGAGATCAGGTGACTTGTGGGGTTGACCTCGGTTGCATTATCCAAAATTGAGATGAAGAAATTAAAGCGACTGCAAGTGTGCTATGGCTGATGACGGTAGTACGAGCGAGCTCACTTCGCGAAGGAGAGATAATGCTTGATCAGTTGGCAGCTCGTGTGGTCGACGTTCAAATTTAGTGCATAGTTAGATCACTTCTCTACTTAACCTGCATTAACAGGCGTAGCGAAGAATAAGCTGAGGAACATGAGAATCGGAGTGCAGTTCGTGTAATCTGAAACTGGGTGATAAAAACCAAAAATAGTATGAAAACAAGCAATCGGCCTTTATGGAGGTTAAAGTATGCATAAACTAGAAACCAAGCTGAGTCTATGATTACTGTTTCTCTTCAGCAGTTGTTTTCTCGTCTAACAGAGGAGTGCCAACCGACTGTAACTCAGCGTCATCTCCTTGTTTCCCAGGGGCCAGAAACTCATTGGGAGCCTTGCGCTTCAAAAGAACCAGCTCATATAGGAAAAAGCTCGTCAATATCTCACAGAGAACAAGCCGCATGTCGTGTGCATTTAAGATTGGAACTTTCATCCCCTTCCCGCTGACAATCCCATGGAAGGCTAACATGAGTATGGAAGCAGCAACACACGCTTCGTCCATTTTTTGGCAAAAAGTGTATCTAGTCCAGTGCTTACCTGGAGTACGCTTAGACACTGCGAAGAAAACAGAGAGAAGCGATCCGAGCACTACTGCACAAACGAGCTTAAGTAAAAACACCTCGGCGAATGGAATTGTAATCTCCGACGCATAAGTAGGTTTGGCATAATATTGGTTGGCGGTGGCTTCTATGAGGTAGAACTCAATCCCTAGGATTCCTCCTATAGAAAGTCTCAACATAATGTCCAGCACACAGTACATCGTATAGTCAACCATTTCGTGAGAAGGCTAAGCTGGGAACATGGGTGGTCCCAAATAAATATGAGATCAGGTGACCTGCAGGGGTGACGTCGCTAATGCATTCGTCGAAAATCGGATGAAGAAGTAGAAGTGGTCGACGCTCAGAGTCATGTACAATTAGATCGCTTCTCTAGTTAACTGCATCAACGGGTGAGCAAACAATAGAGAACTGATGATGGTTAGGACCGAAATATGTAATCTGGAGTATGTAATCTAAAACTTGATGGTAAAACCAAAAATAGCACAAAACAAACTAGAACATGGTGACAAAGCTAATCCAAAAATATCATAAAAAAGCCCGACGCGGGGGTCGAACCCGCAACCTTATGATGACTTTAATCGCTTACGCACTTAAGAGTCATACGCTCTGCCGATTGAGCTAGCCAGGCGACTTTGTTCTTGGGCTGCTGAAGAAGTACAAGTACAATATGGAAGGTGCACGACAACTACCTATCGAGGTTCCACAAGCTTGAAATATTTCTGGTTTGGATGTGTCGGGCATGTTATAAAATCTAGCTATTGGAGAGCTGCCAGGCGGCTTTGATTAATTGCCTACACAAGGTCGCATGAGCCGTACCAGCACGGAATAAGGCCAACCGTTACAAGCGACGCTACGGTACAGTTCATTCGTGGGAGCAGTTAACATAGCAATTATGTTAGAGTTGCCGTAGCTCGAGAGTAGTCTGATCCGCAGTCTCCGGGATCGCGACAGTGCTCACGATCGCAAAGAGTCCAAGCAAGTAAATAAAGAGTACATAATTTTACATGGTGCTACACTTCTGCGTCAGGATCGCTCTGGTTGTCATCTTCGTCAGATTGATCCTTCTTCTTCGCAGCCACGGCCTCACAAGCATCGAACCAGTCAGTGTAGACGTCAATCGGTTGTGACAAAGAGTTAATTGGAGCACGGAAGTTCTGCCCGCAGATCTTGCAGTTCAGCTTCCCTATGCCCATACGCTTGTCCATCAAGCAGATCACTGAGTTCTCGTGATTGCAGAACAGACAAGTGAAAGTTGATGGTAGTACCTGCTTTACCCTTTTGGCTGGACCTCTAGAGCTCTTCTTCCGTTTTCCCATGCTAGGTTGATATCTAGCGAATCCTGACTAAACTGGAAAATTAAGTAAACGGCTTCTGGATACGAGAATCTAGCAGAATCAATGGAATGTTTGCAGGCAAAGATTTCCTAAAGATGACCCCGCCCAAAGGCTACAAGCCCGGGATAGGCAGGGGTGCCCTTGGGTTCTCTAAGCGAGGCAACATTGGCTCGAAACAGGCTACTAAAGATCTCTCCCGAAATCCTGGTCGATTTATAGATGCACCTGAGGAGTTTGGGCTATTTTCGAGTACCAAAGTCGACGAGGATGCAGATAGAGTGTATGAATCCATAGATAAACGGGGAAAACGACGAGACCGAGGCCTGGGATCACCCGACGATGCGGCCGCTGAAGCTGCCAAAGTGTCGGAGCAGGAATGGCTGAGTCTTCCCGAGGCAACTGATGTCACTTTCAGAAACAAACGGCTTCGCCAGGAGCTGAACAGCAAGCGTCGTACCTATGCAATTCCTGACACGGTTCTGCTGCGAGACATGCACAAACACAAGCTCGACAACTTCACTGATGACGCTCAGAGCCGGCTGAGTTTCGAGTCTGATCCGTTGAAAGCTAAACAGGTGGTAGAGACAGAGCTCGCCCACGTCAACAACGATCAGATCCGAGCTTCGCTCGAGACGCTCACGAAGATCGACCCCAGGAATCCCCAGGGCTGGGTGGGCCTGGCAAGGTGCGAGTTCGAGTCGCAGAGGCTCAAGAGGGCTCGGAAAATAATTGAAAAGGGCTGTGTACATTGCCCTCATAGCGAGGAGGTCTGGGTCGAGTGCATCAGGCTTCACGAATCTCAACCCAACGTCAAAGAGCTAGCCACTAGAGCGCTAACTATCCTTCCTACAAGCACAAAACTATGGAAACTGGCCATATCATTAGAGGAATCTGATTTCCGAAAGCGGGACTTGGTTCACAGAGCATTGGAGACGAATACAGAGAACGAGGACCTGTGGATACTCGCAGCTGAGCTGGAGTCTGAACAGGATGTGCGCAGGATGGTGCTGTCTCAGAGCGTGGAATTCGTGCCTGGATCCGAGAAACTGTGGACCGAGCTACTCAAGTTGGATAGCTCCAAGGCGCTATTCGATCGAGCCCTGAGCACCTGCCCACAGTCGGCAGAACTTTGGGCGAGCAAGTTTGAGACTGTGGAGAACGAGGACCAAGTCGGCGACGTTGTAGAACAGGCTTTTGAGTTCAACCCTGCCACTCAGATAGACCACTGGTTGAAGGTAATAGAAAAGTCCCGAGGTTTCCCCAAGGTGCGAGGCTTTGTGCTGGATAGACTGAATCTATCTTCAGATCAGATCAAATCCCTGAGTGGCGACGCTCAGTCGTGGGTGTATAGTCACATGGCTTCGAAGGATGTGGATAAGTACTTGGAGTGGGCTGAGGCTTCAGAGAAAGACGAAGCCATCAGCATCCTGGAGAAGGCTTTAAGCTCTGGGATAACCGATGTAAAGCTATGGGAAATGTACGTCAGACTAGACCCTAGTGCTGAGGTTTTCAAGAGAGCATACGAGTCTACGGGGACTACACTGTACCTGTATCAGCACTTGTGGAAGATTCCTTTGCACCAAGCGTTGGAAGAGATTGACAAGCAGACCATAAATGAATGGCGGTACTATTTCGAGAAGACGCTTTTGCTGGCGAGGGCGGGAGAAGAAGCTCTCAGTATATTGAAGGAAGGAATTTCTCTGTTCAAAGACAGGCCCGAGCTCTATCATCTCCTCCACATACTGGAACCCGAGAATACTGCAGATCTGAGGCAGGCGCCCTCAGAGCCCTCTGTCCAGGCAGATCTTGCGTCTGCGCTTGTTTGTCGGGGATCCTTTGCGGAAGCACGCTCAATACTGCTCGCAGCAATGAGCAAACGTAGTGACGGCAGACTCTGGCTAGAGCGTGTAAGATTGGAGAGAGCCGCTGGGAGAGAAGATCCTGCACTGCTTGACAGAGCTCTGGGGGAGTGCCCCAAGTATGGACCACTGTGGTTCGAGTACCTGAAGGGAGTCGCAAAAGTCAAGCGAAAGCACAAGTTCTCAGAAGCGCTGAAGCGGTCTGGCAACAGCTCCAGTGTTTTGCTGGCTCTAGCCCTGCACTACGAGGGCCTGGGGAGACATGACGACGCAAAGAAGACAGTGTCGAAAGCGCTGGAGCTCGACAGGCTGAACGTGGATGTGTGGCGATGGTACGCGAAGCTAGTTGATCCTGGGGTCGAGGGGGAATACCTATCAGTGGCAGTAGAAAACGCGCTGCCCGAGCGAAGCCTTGCCTGTGGAGAGAATCCGTTCGAATAAAATTATCTAAACCTATTAACTGCCAGCAGCCTCTCTATACCACCTGATATTTTTGTCAATGCCAGCGGTGATGACCCCTTTGTGGGCACCACCGATGACTGCTGGGCCCCAGCCCTTATTCATGTACGTGCAAGACAGCAGCGGTGCGGTTGCGTCGTTGAGAGTCGACACGCATGCTCTTTGTTCCATCGACCAGATCTTGGCCAGCTTGTCGTGGCTGACACTGAGCAAGAACTCGCCGGTCTCGCTCCAGCTGAGGCCGAAGATCCAGGACGTGTGGCCGGTGAGGGTGCCGATCAGGTCGCCTCCATTAAGACTAAACAGGGATATGGACGAGACGTCACCTGCGACGGCTACCAGCGACCCCAGGGGGGCGAACTTGACGGTACGCGGGCTCATTGTATGCAGAGGGAGGGTGAACGAGAGGTTCCCGCTCTCGGTGTTATATATGCAAACCTTTCCTGAGTCCATCCCCACGGCGACGAAGTTGCCGTCGATGGTGATGTCGATGCAGGTGGCACAGCCTCCGTTCGGGGCGACGAAATCGAACACCTTGGCCTTGTGCTGGAGGTCGAGCACGGTGAGGTGCCCCCCGATGGTGCAGACCGCGAGGTAGCCCTTTTGCGGGCTAATTGCGCATGCCCACACATTTTTCAGGTTGCCGATCTCGGTGAAATCGAGGGGCTGGAGGTCACGGTCCCAGACCTGGACGGACCCGTCGAAGAACACCGCGGCAATGAACTCGTCCGACACGCTGAGGTGGTGGCAGCCGCTCGAAGCGGCCGCGAGCGGGCGAGGGGGGGCATCTTTGTCGGTGTTGCTCCACAGCAGGACCTTGCCGTCGCCGCCAGCAGAGACGGTGTACCTCTCGCTCACGCCCAGCGCGAAAATGTCACTCGAATGGGCATCCGCCGTCGAGTGAGTGGTGATGTAGGCGGTGGACATAATTAGGTAAGCGGAATCATGGGGTTGATAATCTATGTACAGGGATAAGTAGAGCTACTTGGGGGTCTGGTCCTTGTCGAGCTCGAGCTTGATCTTGTCGGCCTGCTCGCGGACCTTCTGGGCCTCAGCCTCGATTCGCTCGAGCTCCTCGATCCAGAGCTTCTCGCGGGCCTTTGCGATCTCGCGGAGCTTCTCGTCTCGAGACTTCTCCTGCTTGCGGCCGCCCTCGCCGTAGTAGAACGCTCCGCCGATCAGGGCCGCCACTGTGAACGCCTGGAAGCCGACTCGCCAGTAGAACATGCGGTTCGCGAGCGACGAATTGCGGGCTCGCAGGGCTCGAGCCGACAGATAGAGGGCGGCCACCGTGAGGGTCGCCCCCAGCGGGACCAGGGGCTGCTCCTTGCACTTTCGCAGCAGCTTGTCCGGGAGGGGCTCCTTTTTTGTCTCGGGCTGACTAGATGGGAGCATTGTAAGCAGTTGAGAGTGCGTCTAAGTATCTATGTATTAATCCTCCTTAAAGATGAACTCCTTGAGCTGGTTGTAGGCGCTGTCGAGGTCGTCGTTGACGATGACGATGTCGTAGGCCCCCGGCTCCTTTGCGTAGTCAAGCTCGGCGTGGGAGTGGGCGAGGCGCTTCTCGAGGCTCTCGGGGGTCTCAGTTCCGCGGGCCTCGAGACGCTGGCGGAGGGCGTCGCGGTCGGGGGGAGCGACAAAGATGAACCTGGCGGGGAGGTCGGTGTCCTTGACGGACTTGACGCCCTGCATGTCGATGTCGAGAATGCACACCTTGTCGCCGACTTTCGACACGTCGTCGACCGCTTTGATGGTGGTTCCGTAGTGGTTGCCGCCGAACTTGGCCCACTCGATGAACTTTTTGTCGTCTATCAGTCGCTTGAACTCGTCCTCGGGGACAAAGTGGTAGTGCTCGCCGTGGACCTCGCCCGCGCGGGGCTGCCGCGTGGTGTGGCTCACGCTGAACCCGAACGTGTCGGGGTACTCGGCGAACAGCTTCTTGAGCAGCGTCGACTTGCCGGTGCCGCTGGGGCCGCTGATTACGATCGGGCGTGACATCAACAGGCGAAGCGCCATGGGGGTGTTAAGTGGGAGTGGGCTAAGTACTGCGAGTGCCAACTACAAAATGCCAGCTAAAAACTTGTCCAACTACGTCAACTACGCAAAATTAAAGCTCGGCCAGCCGACAACACGCGACAGCTCACAGCCCTCGATGCGAAGACCGCGACTCCCAGCTGCTGACTCACCATCCCAATCTGGAACGGCCTCAAGCCCGCACTGCTCGCCATGCAAATATCGATCCCGAGCTTCATCATCGGGTCGCCGACCGTGTACAAGGTCATTGTGTCGACGGACAACGGCCCCATCGAGCTCGACAAGCGGTTCAGCGACTTCGTCAAGCTCGCAGCCGACTTCCAGCACGAAATGGACGAGCCCGTGCCGGTTCTCCCCCCCGCAAAGAAGTGGTTTGGCAACGGCAGCGCCGAGCTGTGCGAGCAGCGACGGCAGGACCTCGAGCTCATGCTCAGGGCGCTCATTCGCAACCCAGAGTTCGCCCAGGCGCTCTGCGTGTCGTCGTTCCTCGAGCTGTCGCGGGCCAAGGCCAACCGGGGCATGGACTGGCTGCAGGTGTCGTCGAAAATCAGCAACTACATCTCGCAGGCCAAGAGCAACCCCCAGGCGACCCAGAAGCGCAAGTACTGCCTCGAGGCCAAGACGCTCGCGAGCCAGCTCCAGCGGTCGATCGACCAGAGCAGCGTCGGCAAGGGCGAGCGGGCCCGCCGGGTCGCCCAGCTCGACGAGTACCTCAAGACGATCTCGCAGATCGAGAGCCAGGTCGTGGCCATGACCACGAGCCTCAACGCCGTCGACGACACCAGGGTCAGGCAGCCGTCGTCGGGGCGCGTGCTCGGCGAGTCCGACGTCACCAGACAGTTCAACAACGCCGGGCTCGTCCAGCACCAGCTCCAGTCCATCGAGGAGCAGGACCGCCGCCTCGAGGAGCTGCGCATGGCCATCTCGCGACAAAAGCAGCTCGGGCTCGACATCGACTCAGAGCTCACAAAACAAAACGAAATGCTCGAGGAGCTCGACGCCGGCGTCCACCACGTCAACTCAAAGATCAACCAAGCCTCTCGCAAGACCAACCGCCTGCTATAATTTATTTAATTTAATTCAGTCTAATGTGTGGCAACTGTGGCGCACAGATCCATGCGTCAAGTGTTTGTGACCACCACCCAGCAGGGGGCCCTCGCGAACTACTCGGCGCAGTCCCTCAAGAAGCTGTACCAGAGTGCGCTCGAGAGGCCCCAGCCCCGAAAGTTCACCGTTGAGATCGACATTCGCGAGCCCCCGTCCAAGCGCGACACTAACGAGTTCCTCGAGGACACCGCAACTCTATTTAGAAAGTCAATTGTCGAGTATCTCCGCTGCACCTACGTCGAGTGGACTGCAAAGTACGCCCGCATGTTTCCCCTCCTCAGGGCCCTGGTGCTCTACTACGACGACGCTCCCGCGCTCTGGCAGGCCCTCGAGAGCTCAATATCCGAGTGGGGACTGGGCCTGTCCGCTGATCTGGTCAAGATCGACGACGTTGGGGTGCTGCTCGCTCAATTCGCCCGCTGTATAGGCATCGTGCACAAACGGCTCCGGCAACTGCATGACCATATATACCCGTTTGACGCCATCGTGAGGTCGGAGTACCAAGAGAAGACCGGGGTGGAGCGCCTCTGGGCGGTGTTTCTCAAATCGTTCGACGAAAACGAGAGTATTTATTCAAGAGTCTCCAAGGGCTTTGTGACCATGGTCTGTCACTACAACCGCGATCGCTCTTTCGAGTGGGACTTTCTCTATCCTGTGTACAAGGCTTTAATCAAGACAGACCATCTGGATGACTTCACCCAACTGTGCGTGAACACACTCCCGCACTATACCAGAGACAGCCTGCCCTTGGATAACGCTAAACAGTGGATTGACGCTGTGCAGGTATGGAAAGCCGAGGAGCTATTAAAATGGAGGGCTATCACTAGAGATGATCAGTGGGCCCTTGATATGACCAACAGCATAGAGCACCTCATGCTTAATGACGGCGTGAATAGGTACGGCTGTTTGGTTCTCGAGTGGCTCAAGGACGAGCCCAACACATTCTATGAGTTTGAGAGATTGGTCGTGACTCAGAGTAATCCCCGAGAAAACTTCTACCTTGCATGCCAGACCGCCCTGCTGAACTATGCTACTCTAATAGACTCCTACGATTTGACTCCTTTGGAGAAAGGACTCGCCTATTGCGACCTGGCGAGAACAACCAGAGAAAACGACACTTGGATCGGCGACTTTGGCGAGCATTGGAGCGATGTGAGTACGCGTGTTGAGGGGTTCCTCGAATACCTTGCCGAGGTGGTAGCTCTTGAGATCAGCTCAGATAAAAACCTGGGCTCTCTTGCTATCGTGATCGAGCTACTCAAAGTGTGCGCTCCTCATAATGGCGAGGAGAACGGTTTCTCATCAAGACTGACTGAAAAGATCCGTGAGTTGACCTGGCCACCCACTCCAAAAGTACAGCTGCAAATGAAAAAGGCAAGGACAATCACTATAGTACTGGAGCAAATACTGGGAACGAGAATTTACACATTCCTCCCCGAGTTCTACATACGTGACTGGGCGAGCTCCGGCGAATTCGCCGAGAGGTTTTCAGTGCACCCGTATGTGTTTAGCACATTGAACTGGCCGGGCGCCTCAGCGTCCTATCAAGATGAGCATCTCAAGGAGTTCGAGGATGCTTACCAGAATATATTCCCTCATCGCACGGTATCCTGGGATGCGGGCTCTTCATATGTTGAATGCGAGATCAATGGAAACAAGTGGATGCTAACGATGGCTCAAAAGGAGCTCGTGACGCGTATCTCGCAGAGCCCCTCTCAGAGCTTGTCCGTAAAGGAGCTCGAGAACCTCGATCAATGGAGTGCAATCAAACATGAGTTTCAAGATATGGGGCCCGAGGACAGCATCACCATCGACCTTAGTTACACAAATATATAATATAATGCACACACACTACTTATTCAGCCTCAAAGATAGCATAGGCATTGCTGACGATAGTTTCAACAATCTGGCTCTGTGCAGGCATTTCTCCGAGCTTGGAGTAGTCTGTGCCCATCAGCACGGGACCCCATACGACACCGAGCTCAGCGAAACCCATGTGGTTCACGCTTTGCAACTCCTGAACCCGATAGAGATGGAACACGAGGTATCTCAAGGTGGTATAGTTGGGATCAGGGAGCTTGTTAACGATGCCATGAATAATGTCGCGGCGATTGTCGGCATCGGGGACGTTAACTGCCGACAAGAACTCCGCATTGTACTCACGAGTGAGTAGAGGCTCTGGGAGCTCCTGGAAATAGAGCTTGAGTGCTGAGGCGACCGAGTGGATATCGTTCACGGTTGACGACGGCCGCATGAGGTCGACCGAAGCGGCGTCGGTATCGAAGAGGACCTTGATTTCCTCGACCTGAGCAGCAGACCCTTGTTTCTTGTAAATATCCTCGACCTCGAGGCCAAAGTTATCAATGGCTTGGACGCACTGATACACGACTCTAGGAACGGTCTGGTTCTCGCTCAAAAGAAGAGTCTCGAGCGGCGTTCCAAAGGTTGGCAGCTCTTGTGTGCTGGTTTTGGGTGCCTCGTACACCGGCGGAGCAGCGGTCTCCTCTGATTGTGCGGTGGGCATAGCAATGGGGGTGGAAATCACGGGCCCGGTTTTGGCACTGCTGATAACGGGTCCGGTCTTGGCTGTTCCCCCAATGACTGGGCCAGTTTTAGCCGTTCCACCCCCTACAGTGGGCGACTTGGTGAGGATCGGACCAGTCTTGGCTGTTCCTGAGCCGACAACGGTGCCAGGAGTGGGAATACTCGGGGTCGTGCTCTGGATAGTTGGAGGATTCGGCACTGCCGGTGCGTTCATGCTGGTATTGTTGTGGCCAGAGCTGTGCGAGGTGATGCTGGGCTTGCGGGGTTCGCCCAGAACGGTGTGACGGGTGAACGACACCGGGGCCCGATTCAGGGTCTTCTTCACCTTGGGGATGTTGAGGATATATTTGTAGAGATCGAGCTGCGGGTCGATCCGAGCAGCCATCTCCTTCACTCCCTGGGTCGCGTGGGGAGAATTGGGGGGCTTTATTGGCGCGACCACGAAACCACGGTTCAATTGCAGCACCTCGGTGAGGTTGGCGTACTGCAGCACCTGCACGGCGAGCACCTCGTCGCACTCGAGGATCATGTTCTTGATCTTCTCCACCGAGTCGACGCGGAGCCGGTTGGCGGTGTCGCGACGCAGCCGCTGGGCCTGGTCGACTTTTTGTTGGTAGTCCATCTCGGCCACGGTGAACTTCTTTTGTAGCTCCTCCTCGGACTTCTGACGCAGGGCCAGCTTCTTGGACGGGTCGCCCGTGCGGACGCGGTCCAGCTCCTCTGCTACGGACTCGTACCTAGCCTTCGCCTTCTCTGCAAGCTGCTCGGCGTCCAACAGATTCTTCTCGTTTCTCAGGGCGGTCTCTTTCTCCAATTTGCGTTGCCTGTCGATATCCTTGACAAAAGTCGAGATCTCGTCGTGGATGCGGTGCATGCTATCGATATAGCCGTTTCCTGCATCGCCCAGTCGGTCAGTGGCCCGCACGATCTCGAGGATTTGGGATTGGAACGTGCCCTTGGGAATCTCGGGCCGCTTGAACGAGTCCACCATCGCCCTGGACGTTTTCTTGAGGTGCTGTGAGTGCTCGGCCTCCATAGTGGCAACCTTCTTGAGGAAGTTAGCAAACTCCTTGCAGGAGTGTATGCTCTGCTTGAGGCGGTTTAGCAGACTTTCCACGCCCACATCACTGTAGATAATCTCTTTCAAATGCTCGTCTTTCAGCAACTGCGAGCTATTCGCTGGCTTGTCCATTGTGAGTTGCGGGAGGCGCGAGTCTGTAGCTGTCGTAATCCTCCGCGGTGGTGGCACCAGAACATTAGCGACCTGCGGCCCTGCTGCGGCTGGTGCGAGCGGAGGCTATTGATGATATTTTGAGTAAATTTTAGCTACTTTTCTAAAAATTCGATCCCCACCATGGGTGGCACCTGCGCGCCGTCGCCACCGTCACGGTGGCGTAAGAATGCCATTGAGCTGGACGCGTGCGAGCACCGACGCATTTCGATTTCTTTTTGTTTGTTCGTTTGCCGATTCACCGCTACCGCCGCCGAGCTGGGTGGCGATGAACGTCCTATTTGTCACCAAAAATAGAAAATTGCATCATAATAATTAATGGCTGAAAAATTGACAAAAAAGCAGCGCAAGGCGCTCGAGTTCAAGAAGGGCAAGAAAGAAAAGTCAGAGCCCGAGAGCGTGAGCGTTCCTGAGGCCGAGGCCCCGAAATCAGAGGAGATCGTCAAAGTCGAAAAACCGAAAAAATCAAAACGGTTCATCGTTTTCGTCGGCAACCTGCCGTACAATCTCCCCGAGCAGGAGCTCCTGGAGCATTTCAAGACCGCCAACCCCAGCAGTGCTCGCGTGCGGGAGAAGGGCTTTGCATTTTTAGAGTTCGAGGGGCCCAATGCGGCCAAGGACCTCAACACGGCGCTCAAGTTCCACCACAGCACGCTCAAGTACCGCAAAATAAACGTCGAGCTCAGTGCGGGTGGTGGCGGCAACTCTGCGAACCGCCGCAAGAAGCTCGAGAAGAAAAACAAGATCCTCCACGAGGAGCTCAACCAGAAGATCGAGGAGGAGAAGAAGCAGCCCAAGCCGTCGAAACGCAAGGCCCCGGCGGAGTCCCCGCAGGAGCCGTCGAAAAAACGCTCAAAGCGAGAGAAGCCCGAGCCCCAGCCCGCTGATCTGGGCGGCGTCCACCCAGCCCGGCTGCGTAACTTCAAGTGACAATAGTACTATTTATTACAGCAATGATATCATATAAATAAATAACAGCGAGGATTCACTTGTCCTCTCCACGGTGCCGCTTACTCTTGAACGATGCGTGGTGAGGCCGCTTGTCTCCGGCCGAATAATTTTCCTCGTCGGAGTTCTCGCAGTTGAACATCTCCGCGTCCTGGTCTTTGATGCCGCTGAGGTGTTTTAGGGCCCACGAGCGGGCGTCGAGGTACGGGTTTTCGTCGCAGGCGTCCAGCAGGTCCTGGAGCGCTCTGGAGTAGCCCAATTCGTGTGCGTTTTTGGACTGGGCGTTGGCCAGTTTGTACAGCTTGGTAATTGCGGTCGCAGCCGTCTTGAACTCTGCTACCGCCTCATGGTCCGGCATGTCTTCCATTCACGCTGACAAAGAAGTCAAGTGAAACTAAATTCACGAGCGGAAAATAGACAATGCGCGCCACAGCTCTGCTCAGAAAAGTCGTTAAACCTAAAATTTCCCAAAATTTGGTCGACGAGTTCGGCGCCCCAAAGCCCGCTAAGAAAGCGTGGGCTGGACAGGACAAGAACAAGTTTTTCCACGACAAGTACGCCCACGTCCACGCAAAACAGAAAAAGAGCCGCACCCAGCGCAGGGCAGAGAGAAAGGAGGCGAGAAAGAATGAGCCGCCAAAAGAGAGCTTCTACAACAAGCTGCTCGAGTACCAGAAGAAAAATCCAAATGTCGAGTACTTGTTCGGCAAGAGTGCCGTTATGGCAGGGATTTACAGCCGCACCGTGCGCCAGGTCTTCTCTGGGTACCCCCAGGACCGCACCAGTAAGAATCTCATATACCAATGCTTCCAGAGAAATATCCCGGTCAAGATGAACGTTCTGGCGACGCAGCTCAAGCTCATGTCTCAAAGCGACGTGCACAATAAGTACGTGGCCGAGGTCGAGAAGCGAACGCACGTGGAGTTTGAGGACTTTGAGCACACCGAAGGGGAACTGAGGGTGGGCAAGCAGACTATTCGCCTCCACAAGAAGAACGCCCTCGGCGTATTTATTGACCAGATCACAGACACCCACAATCTTGGGGCGATCTTGCGGAGTGCTTACTTCCTCGGGGCGGACTTTGCAATCATCAGCGAACGCAATTGCGCACCATTGTCTCCCCAGGTGGTGAAATCCTCCTCAGGGGCCTCAGAGTTCCTTCCCATTTTTTATGCCACTCACCCGCTACAACTCTTTGAGAAGTTGAACCCTGATTGGAACATCGTGGCAACACTCGCGGACAAGAGGTTTCTAAAGACGATCGATCTGGCAGAGCTCCCCGAACTGCTTGACGAAAAGCCCTCTATCTTAGCGCTGGGCTCAGAAGGTGACGGGCTCAGAATGTCGTTGATTCAACGCAGCTCCCACAACGTCATTATACCGCCAGCGCATGAGGACAACCACGTTGTGGACTGTCTGAATGTGAGTGTAGCCTGTGCCGTCTTGCTTGATCGGTTTAGGAGAAGCTAATTAATTATGTACATAGAGAGCTGAAATCTCAGCGAGCCGTCACGTAGCTCAAGATCCCCACTTTTTTGTTTGGGTTGTAGACAACCTTTTTTATCTTGGAGGCGTCTAGATTGCGAATGGCTTCAAAATTCTCCTTGGCGGCCTGCTCGAGCTGGTGCTGGTCAGGCTCAACGGTGAAAAGCATGCCAATTCGCTGGCCATTGAGCCAAACCGCAAATTGTTTCGACGCCTTTTCGGTAGTCTTCTGCGGCTGGGGCCAATCCTCAGCGAACACAGAACTACTCTTTGCATCGACCGCTTCCCAGAACTCCTCGGCATGACAGGGTGCGACCGGAGCCATGCATACAATTAGAGTTCTCAACGCCTGCTCGTGCAGTTTGCTTCCTTTGAGGTCTGCTACTTGGTGAGTCAAGATCATGAGATCGGAAATAAGCGTATTCAGAGACAGTCTCGTTTCGAGTGCGTCAGTAATATCCGAAACCTTATCGACGAGGTTGTTCCAAACTCTGTTCTGATCTGGAGTGGGTTCCTGGTCAGAAGCTGTCAAACTGGACACCATCGTGCCAACTCTCGACAGCCAACGCTCCACTCCAATAATACGATCTTGGTCCCAGTCTAGAATATCAGAGACTGGTGCGGAAAAGAGGATGTGAGCTCGAACAGCATCTGCGCCATGGGCATTGATCACTTTTAGCGGGTCCACACCATTGTACTTTGACTTGGACATCTTTTCGTAGCAGATTTCCGCCTGCTTTCCGGTGGCTTTGATCAGACCATTTTCATGCTCCTCGGGTTTGAGGAAACGGCCATTATCAGGGTCTATAAACGTTTTCCCGTGTACCATCCCTTGAGTGACTAGTTGCTTGAAGGGCTCCCCAGAAAGCGAAGAGCTGTATGCTCCCGTCTCGCTCAAGAACTTGGACAAAAACCGAGAATAGAGGAGATGCAGGATAGCGTGTTCAACACCTCCGACATACATATCAACGGGTAGCCACTTAGTAGCCAACTCCGCGTCGAAAGGCTTGTCCTTATTATGAGGATCGGTATACCTCAGATAGTACCAACTTGAGTCCATAAAAGTGTCCATGGTATCCGCATCGCGTTTCGCAGCTCCTCCGCATTCTGGACAAGTAGTTTCGATGAACTCAGGACAGTTCGCAAGCGACCCGCTATGGTTTTCAGGGAGCTTGACTGGTAGGTCCTTATCAGGAACAGGGACGGTGCCGCAGCTCTGACAGTGAACAATGGGAATTGGAGCGCCCCAGTAGCGCTGTCTCGAGATCAGCCAGTCACGTAGCCTGTACCTCGACTTTGGCACGGCGATACCCTTATCCTTGAGCATTTCAACGATCTTGCGGCCGCCTTCCTGAACGCTCAGGCCGGGGAAGCCTGAATTCTCGTTTAGAATGCCTTTTTTCTCGGTATACAAGGGCTCGTCAGAGTCGATCACTTTAATAACTTGCCCATCTCCGTTGACTTTCCAGAATTCAAAGTCGCGCGCGTCGTGAGCTGGGACGCCCATTACCGCACCGGTACCATAATCAGATATCACATAGGGGGCTGTGAAAACAGGCAGGTCGCGTCCATTCAACGGATTCTTTACGCTGAGCGGCAGCTTGTAGCCTTCTTTGGTATCATGTTCAAAACTCTTGTTTACAAACTCACCAAGCTTTGGATCAGACTTGACAAGCTCAGTTACGACAGGGTGGTCTAGACTGAGGGCAAGGAACTGGACTGCTCCAAGCGTATCTGCTCTGGTGGTGAACACCTTGATCTGGTCGCTGAGAGTGATCTCGACACCACGGGAGGAGCCTATCCAGTTCTTTTGCATAGTCTTGACGTGCTGGGGCCACTTGTCTAGCAATTTAAGGTCCTTGTTGAGCTTCTCGGCGTAGTCGGTGATTTTGAGGAACCACTGCTCAAGCTCACGCTGCTCAACCACAGCGCCGGACCTCCACGATTTACCCTCAGCGTCTACCTGCTCATTTGCAAGCACGGTCTGTTCCACTGGATCCCAGTTAACTTGGGCCTTTGCTCGATATGCCAGTCCAGCCTCATACAGGAGCAGGAAAATCTTCTGAGTGTGCTTGTAATAGTCTGGGTGGCAGGTGATAACTTCGCGGTCCCAGTCGAATGCGGTACACATGGCTTGCACTTGAGATTTCATCTGTTCGATGTTGGAGTATGTCCAGTCTTTGGCACTGATCCCCCGCTCAATTGCAGCGTTTTCAGCAGGCAGACCGAACGCATCCCAGCCAAATGGATGCATAACGTCGTATCCTCGGAGCCTCCAGAATCGGGCGAGGACATCACTGATTGTGTACACTCTCAGGTGCCCGATGTGAAGTTTGCCTGAAGGATACGGGAACATGGACAGCTGGTACCGCGGGCCACGGGTGGGCGTCTTGGCTAGCTGAGTAGGCGACTCAGCCCATTTCTTCAGCCACTTCTCCTGTAACGGCAGACCTTTCAAGAGGCTCTTTGATTTTGAGCTCATGTGGCGAGGAAGGTGGCCAATCGCCGAGGACTGAGAGAACAAGTATTCCACAGCTTGGGAATCAGACAATATTTACTACAGCTCAATTTCGCTGTGGGCCACGTATACCGTGGCTTTCTCGTGTTCTAGTTATCTTCTCCAGAGAGGCATGCAGGCTCGTGACAATCTGCGGTCTCATGAACGATGTGGCAGAATTAAACTGTATTCAAAACAGCAGCAATCTAGTTTGTGCATTGCTTCGATCTTCGCTCTTGAGCTCTGTTGCAATGATCCAACTTAGTCGCTGACATGCTGTGGCTTCTGAAACGAGATAGCACCGATGCCGATGTGCCCCAGGAGGGGACGGTCGATGCTGGCACAGAGGAAATATTTCAGAGCTGGGCATTGCTGATTATCATTGTTCTGCTGATTTTCTCGTTGTGGACCTCGTATTACCTGCAGAGCAAGCGAATCCAAACAGTCCACGAGTCTGTGATCTCGATTTTCAGCGGAATGTTTGTAGGTTTTATTATCCGAGTTAGTCCTGGCCGGACTATCCAGGAAGATCTGAGCTTCAGTTACAGCGTATTCTTCAATTTACTACTGCCCCCGATTATTCTCAACTCGGGCTACGAGCTCAACCAACGAAACTTTTTTCGAAACATATTCAGCATCCTCACGTTCGCACTGGTTGGAACGTTTTTGGCCACAGTCATTCTTGGCACGCTCGTGTACATTTGGGCGTTCCTGGGAATTGAGGGTATCCACTTGCGCTATGCAGACGCAATTGCCGTGGGAGCCACCCTCAGTGCCACTGACCCCGTGACAATCTTGAGTATTTTCAATCAATTCAAGGTAGACCCCAAGCTATACACCATCATTTTCGGTGAAAGCCTGCTGAATGATGCGGTGTGTATCGTCATTTTCGAGACATGCCAGAAGTTCAAAGGAGACTCTAGCGTGCATCCCACGTCACTCATCAAGGGTATCGGAATTTTCTTTATTATTTTCACTATCTCTATGTTGATTGGTGTACTTGTCGGCATCATCACTGCACTGGTCCTCAAGCACTCGCATGTTCGCAGGTATCCCCAGATTGAAAGCTGCTTGGTGATTTTGTTTGCATATGGTACCTACTTTTTCTCCAACGGGTGCCATATGTCTGGTATTGTCTCGCTGCTGTTTGCTGGCATTACTCTCAAGCACTACGCCTACTACAACATGAGTCGGCGCACGCAGATCACCATCAAGTATAGCTTCAAGCTGATCGCCCACCTGAGTGAAAATTTCATCTTCATCTACCTTGGCTTGAGTCTGTTCACCCAAGATCAATTGGTATTCAGGCCCATGCTGATCATAGTAACCTGTGCAGGTATCTGCTTGAGCAGATGGTGGGCAGTGTTCCCGCTGAGCACGTTGATCAACAAGTTCTATCATCGGGTTGGGACACAGGAAGAAGATGAGATTCCTGATCAATACAAGTTTATGTTATTCTGGGCTGGCCTTCGTGGTGCTGTCGGTGTCGCCCTAGCCGCAGGAATAGAGGGTGATTATGCTGAAGACCTGAGAGCTACGGTGCTAGTAGTCGTTGTTCTTACTGTGATTGTGTTTGGCGGAACTACTGCCCAGATGCTAGAGATTCTAGGTATTCGCACTGGCGTAGAAACAGAAGTGGATTCCGACGATGAGTTCGATCTGGAATCGAGACCACAGCATCGTTCCAGCCCGTTTAGTAGAACTCCAGAGGTAGAGGAGTCTTATTATAACCCTCAGCCGTCGAGCTCTATCGCGATGGATCCACTAACAGAGACTGGATCCAGATGGTTCAGTGAGCTTGATTCACGGGTCCTCAAACCTGTATTATTAGACAATGACCCACAGTAGTGACTGTCATCGCATGAGGAACTACACCGCCCAAATTTAGCTTGATATTTGAAGCGCAGCGGTCAGTCCTTGATGGGCTTGTGCCCTAGTTTTATTTCCTTGACACAGCAGGTGGCCGTCTGAAGTAAGAATGTTGGAGAAGCTTTGTACACAGTATGTTTCCCGACAATAATGCCTGAAAATTTGTGTTTCAGACTACAACATTACTCCACGCACTTCCCGCAGGAAATGAATACCAAAACTCTGATGTATAGCATTCGAGTGCACAAGCACCAATGGGGCTGTGCACCTTTTGCGTGCACATGTGGTGATGAGTCGTGCCACCATAAGATGCAAATGAATAGCTAGCACGTACTGAGTACTATATATTTGAACAATAGATTCCGGAGCCAGAAGCCTGCAAAGCACAAGCCAGTAAACTGTTAGCAAAAGCACGAACACGTGCAAATTAATTAAGCGGTCTACAGATAAGTAGACCGTGTCCATCTAATAGATAGCTATGATACATATAATCATAAATGACATGATGTTCAGCCATTCCTGGATTCAAACGGTAATGCATGTTGGATCAGAGGTGCAAGAGAAAGCTTCATGGCATATCAAGATCATTCTTCTTCATCCTCGTCATCATCTTCAGATTCAGATACCTCTTGTTCAAGATCTCTCAGCTTTTGTTTGTAAGTTGAGTTCTTTTCAGTAAGAGCATCAAGGAGTTCCATGAGTTCATCCAAGGCAGATTGCTTCTCTTCAAGCTCTTCCTGAACCTTTTTGAGTTTCTGCTCGTCGGCAGTCGACTTCTTAGCCTGTTCCAGCTGCTTTTTGAGGCTCGCGTTTTCCTTTTCGAATTCGGAGAGTCTAGATTGCTGATCTTTCAGCTGGGAGTCTTCCTTCTTTGTCGACTCTTTCTCGAGTTCCTCGACCTTTTTCTGCAAGCGATCAAGTTCAGCTGCTTGCTCGCTCTGCTTGCTGTTTTCGCGCTTCGATTCCGATATTTCAGACTCCAGCTCTTTGATTCTGGCATCCTTCTCCTCAACACTTTGTGCCTTTTGCTTTAGTGTCTTTAGCTCAGACTCCAAAGCCTTTGTTTTAGATGATTCAGTTGCACTTTCAGCTTTTTCCTTTTCAAGTTGTGTGACCTTAGATTCCAGATCTTTGGCTCGCTGTTCAGTTGCTTGCAAGAATTCCTTGGTAGAGTTCACAATCTTTTTAAATTTCTCGGCCTCTTTCTTCGAGGTATCACGCTCCTTTGATATTGAATCAAACTGTTCCCGTAGTTCTGCTGCTTCGGATTCGAATTTAGCGGCCTCCTTTTGTGCCTTCTCAAGATCCTGCTTGAAGGTCTGGTTTTCGGTTTTTAGAGTAGCATTCTGCTGATGTGCATGATGTGATTCCAGCTTGTACTTCTCAATCTCATCCTGAGCTTGTTCCAGCAGGGCTTCCTCTTCCTCTTTTTCTGAAAGAATAGCAGCCGTCTCCTTCAGCTTTCGAATGAGCTTCTCGATTCTCTGCTTCCCATCTGCGTTTTGGCCTTGCAATTCAGAGTTCTGAGATTGGAGTGAGCTTATTTGTTGCTCATGTTTTTTCGTCAGAGCTCGCAGCTTCTCCAAATCATGCTTGACACCCTTGAGTTCCTTCTCAGTAGATTCTTTTTCCCTAGTTAAAGTCATGAGTTCACGAGACATTTTATTGATCCCATCCTCGAGTTTTTCTTTGGCTTGCGTTACCTTTTCGAACTGAGCTTGGACCTTGCGATGCGCCTTCTCCGATGTCTCTAGCTTGTCCTGGATGTTGGCAAGCTCATCCACCTTAGACTCGTAATCCTCTGTAATTTTACGAAGATTCGCAGTCGTCTTGTTTAGTGTATTTTCACTGGACCGAAACTGAGATTCGAAGTCTTCGCGCTCTTTTTGAGCAATTGAGTGTTTGTCAGTGAGATTCTGGTGAGCCTCTTTCAGCTTCGCTAGTTCAGTCCGGATAGCGGCTTCATTCTCCATAACGTCTTTGATCTCGCTCTCTTTCTTGAGTCTGAAATTATCGTACTCCTGCTTTTTCTCCAAGTACTCGGATTTGAGTTCTTCATACATCTCGAGGGAGACTCTGGAGCTAGGCTCATAATCAGGGCCTTTATTGAGCGCCTTCTGGATGCGGTTGAAGTGTAAGGACATAAAGTCGATGAAGCTGCTATCAAGATAAACTTGAGGAAGACCGTTCTCACCTTTTTGTGCTCCAAATATGGCTGCAGCATCATAGTCCTTGAAGAACTTGCTTTCCTTGAACCATTTAATATGATATGCATACTGAGTCTTTCCCAAGGTACCATCCAAGAGTTTGAAAAGCTCGGCACGACTGAGTGGGGAGGTTTTCGAAGAGAAGTCGTACACGATTCCAAGCAGAATGCATGCCAACGATTGAACTAATACGTGGGACGGATCACTAGACCGATGCGCCGAGACATAATTGATCAGACCCTGAACAACCGCTGATTCCTGCAAGAACTCGTTGACAGCGTCGACATCATCAAAGAGCCACACTGCAAGCAACTGTAGATAACCGAGAGCCACGAACGGCTCGCGATAGTCTAGTGCGGAGAGCAGTTGGCTTCCCATGCTTCCAAGAATGGAGCTCACTTCCTGGCCGAGGTTTTCGTCGCCGATTTTCACTGCTCTGAGCTGGTCTTTGAGCTCATGAGAATCATCGAAAATATTCATTGTTAGCACACAGGCGAACCAGATTTGGAAAGGGTTGATGTTGGCGTTCTCATTGTACTCGGCCAGAATGGAGATGATGTTGGCGGATGTTGTACCGTCCACGTAGCGGGCGAGCTGCTCGGTGAGGAAGGCTGAGCGCATCTTGGTGTTGTCCTTGAATATGGCCATCAATGAATACAGGCACGCTGCTCGGAGGTCAAACATATGCGTGGATGTGAGAAAGCAGAGCCAATTCAGCAGCGCCACCTCTACTGGGACGACCTGAGGTTCCTTTTGGATGTTCATGCTGAGACTCAGGTCATAATATGGCACGTCAATCTTTGAGTACTCTTCTTGCAAGCCAGGATTCTGCCACACGAGGGAGGCTGCCGTCATCAGGGAGGCCACTCTCACCGAGAGCGGGGCCAGGGGACCGAATGCGAGCCTGAGGGTGGTAAAGAGCACCACTGAGAAATTGTTCTGGTTGTAGGCGGTCGAGTCTGCGCCTGGGATGCAAAACAGCCGCGGGAGATGCAACGCGGCGACGATATTCTGTACTGCTATGTCGTTGGAGAAGGTGTACTCTGGCTCGAAGTTGAGCAGGTCGTCGAACTTTGCCACGCAGCTCGACTCGCAAAAGAGCTTTTGGTTCGACACGTTGTACTGGAGAAGGTTGGTCAACAACCCCAGGGCGTCTACCACCAGGGCAGAGGTGCCATATGCCAGCCCCCCTTCGTCGTGGAGGATGCGAAAGATGGCGTCGAAACCACCCTCGAACGCGACCAGTTTCTGCGAGTCGAGGTGGTTCTCGGTCAGATTGAGCAGCAAGAGGACTCCCTCGTTGCGGATCATCTCCTGGCTGCTGTTGAGGGTCGACACCAACGCGGAGATGCCATTGGGGACTTTGAGCAGGCACTCTCTGGCGCTGTCTGAGCGGTTGAGCACGAGGGCACTGAGCAGCTGCAGGCTGTAGAGGGTGGAGAACACATCGGTGTCGTGGGAGGCGTCGATGAACGAGATGAGCATCTCGATGTTGGCCGGGTCCTGGGTGAACCTGTCGGTGAGCCAGAGCGAGATCTCGTCGCCCCGCAACGCCGCCTCGTCGACGAGCTTCTCTGGCCTGCGGATGAGCGGGCTGACGTAGAGCTTGTTGCGTTCGCGGACTCGCCTGGCGTTCTCGACGAGATCGTCGTCCGAAAACGGCCCAGTTTTGATGAACAGGATGACGAGGGTCTCGAGGCAGGCCCGGCGGAGCTCAGTGTCGTGGTAGTCAGTCTTGAGGGCATCAATGAAGCCCTGGAGGCCGTTTGAGGCGATCAGTTCGCGGTACTCGTGGCTGAACCCTTTGAGGGCCAGGGCCGAGGATCTTCTGTCCTCCAGTAGAGTTGAGTGTTCTAGGCGGTCGCAGAGGGTAATGATAGCCGCCTCTGCGCTCTGCTGCTTCGGCTGGGCCAGGATGCCGAGCATTATTACGTGTGACTGAGGGATTCTAAGGGATAATAAATTAGCTATATAGACCGGATAATTAAGCAAGCAGCGGCTCGTTTTCAACGTCTTGGCCAGCAGGGACCTTGGCAATGATGTACAGAGCGTGGATCAGGCCCGGGATGAACCCCAGGCAGCAGAGGGCGATGTTAATCACCAGGTCGACGCTGAGGCCGGTCTTGAGGAACACTGCGACCGGGGGCAGCAGAATGGCCAAAATGATAATGAGGATTTCCTTAACGGTGTTTTTCTGTTGACTCATCGAAGATTGCCTGTGAATTGGGCCCTGCTTCTCTTATATCTCAGTTAGGCTTTGCCCTAACCTCGACGCACAGCAACCGCAGTGCCCTACAGCAGACGCCATATTATCGCCATGGCGGGGTGACAATTTCGCAATTTGCAACGACATTGCCCAATATGGGTCAGGGTCACGGATCATGCGGTGGCCATACTCGTTCGGTGGTGGTGATGGGGTTGTCTAATCATGTCCGCAGTTTATCCCAAGATCGTGCTGTGGGGAGACTCCATCACCCAGTACGGGTACGAGAGCCCGTCTGGCTACGCCTCGCTGCTTAGCGATGCGTACCAGCGGAGGGTCGACGTTGTGGCTCGGGGCTTGGCTGGGTACAACACTCGCTGGGCTCTGCCGCTCATGGAGCCGGTGCTGCGGAGCCTTGGGGACAAGTTCGAGGCGATCTCGATCTTCTTTGGCACCAACGACTGCTGCTTCGAGGGCAATCCGCAGCACGTGCCCCCCGAGGAGTTTGCGATCAATCTGTCGAAGATGGTCGAGATTGCCCGCAAATACACCGACACGATTGTCGTAGTCGGGACCACCATGGTCGACGAGAGAGGATCACACCCTGGGTGCGAGTTTCGCAGCAACAAGCAGTCGTACGCCTACAATGCGATCGCGCGGTCGGTGGCAGAGGTCGAGCAGGTCCAGTTTCTGGACCTGTGGAGTGCGTTCCGCACCGACAACGGCGAGCCCGTGGCGCCAGCGTCCGACGTCGAGCTCGCGGGGGAGAAGGGCTACACTGGCGACAAGCCAGCCAGCAGGTACCTGAGGGACGGGATCCATTTCACCGGCCACGGCTACGAGATCTACTTCACGCAGCTCGTGGAGGTTCTCGCGAGCGTGGGCAAGGGGCCCAGCGACTACCAGTGGGTGTTTCCTGCGTGGCGAGACCTTCCAGAGGTCGGTAAATAGATACGTAGGTACTTAGAAATGCACTGTCTCGATGCGCTCCACGTTGGTGTTCTGCGGGCAGTACGGGCACTTGAAGGAGCTCTTGGCATGGCTGGCCTGGAGCAGGCTCTTGACGCTCTCTCTGCTGATGATGTGGCCGCAGGGGAGCAGGCTCGGGGGGTTGGTGGAGTCGGTCTGCTCCTTGGACACGGGGCACACGAAGATCGGGTGGAACACCAGGTCCGGGGGCAGGTCGATCTCCACGGGCAGCTCGCCGGTCGAGGACCAGCCCGCGTTGCGGTTCTTCATGATCGAGTGCATCTTGGCGAGGGCCGGCACCGCGAACGAGCCTGCGTAGGCGGCGATCTCGAGCGGTGGCTTCGTCGACACCCCGATCGAGCAGCAGAAGCACCACTGGAACTCCTGCTTGACCTGCGGGAGCTCGATGTGCTGGGGATCGATAAGGGCGAACAGGATCCCGGGCAGCCGATTGGCGTACATGGGCATTGATCCGTATTGGCTGAGGTTCGTGCGGGCGTACCACACCGCCTCCTCGCGGCTGCCGCCCCGCTTGACCAGCTTGATGAAGTTGCTGGCGTGGATGTCGAACTCGAGCGAGCTGCCGAGGTTTCGCAGCAGGTCCTGGTGCTGCAGCGCCCACTGCAGCGCCGGCTGGTAGTCCTCGCGGTCGAGCGACGCCAGCACCGCGTTGAGCTCGCGGAACTCGTGCTCGAGCGGGTCGACGCACCCCAGCTCGCTCACGACGTCCGCGTGCCCCGTGAACAGCAGGTGGCGCAGAATTGCGACCCGGAGGTGGTCGTCAGCGCTCGACGACGCCGGCAGCAGCGGCCGCACCGCCTGGGGCGCCGGCACCGACTTTGCGAACTTGTTGATGCCGTGGTGGATGGTCCGTTCGGCCTGCTTGACGGCGGCCAGGGCGTTATCGACGGCGGCGACGGCGACCGGCTTCGACGGGATGCCCGCAATCTGCTGCTCGAGGCTCGCGAGCGCCCGGTCCATGGCGTCGAACTCGGGTTGCAGCTCCATGGCCAGATCTGATCACATGATCCCCCAGATCATGCTGAATATCTCACGTAACCATTGCTGAGGCTCGGTCCTATGTTTGTGTTTCCGCTGCGGGAGACTAAGCCCGTTGAGTGGGCGTCGCCCATTCGCCATTATTTAGCTCGCATTTACGGAAACACCACCGATTTCAGCGCTGACGCCGAGGCCCTGCACACAATGCGGCAGGACGCTCTGGGGGCCGCTCGAAACCCCGGCGGCAGGGACCTTTTATACCGCTATTTTGTCCAGCTCGACTGCCTCGGGCTGCGAATCCCCATTAACGACACTGGCTGCAAGGTGCTGTTCACGTGGAAGAATGCTTTCGACTCGGAGGAGATCTCGCAGCACTCGATTGCGTTCGAGAAGGCTGGCGTGCTGTTCAATCTCGCGGCGGTGCTGTTTTCGATTGGCGTCGACTCGCAGGACGTCAAGGTCGGGTTCTCGAGCTTCCAGGCCGCGGCTGGCATCTACAAGATAATCAGCGAGAACTTCATCCACGCCCCCTCGACCGATTTCCAGCCCGAGACGACAAAGACGCTGCTGGCGTTGAGCCTGGGGCACGCCCAGGCCTGCTTCTTCGCCAATGCCCTCGAGAAGCCGGCCCCCCCGGGCATCCTGTACCGCCTGGCCCAGGGGGCCGCCAACGAGTACGACGGGGCCGCCGAGGGCATCGACGAGCTGTACACCACAAAGTCCTGGGGGGAGAAGAGCTGGCACCCCAAGGTGAAGTATCTTGGCCAGTACTTTGCTGCGGTCGCCCACTACTACTACGCCATCCACCTCGAGTCGGTGAGCAAGCACGGCGAGGCGATCGCGTACATGACCGAGGCCAAGAGCCTCTTTAGCAAGCTCACCTCGCAGTCCGTGAACTTTAATCTGCGATTCGGCTCGGCAAAGGATGTGAGCGCATACAAAGAGAACGCCCAGTCAAAGCTGCGGGTGTTTGAGAAGGACAACGACCTGCTCTACCACCTGCCGGTCCCTCCAATTTCCGGGGAGATCCCCAGCTCCGTCATGGCGAAGCCCACGCCCCTGGACAAGATCTATCCGCAGCAGGAGATGGAGCGGGTTATCGGCAAGGAGTTGTTCTCCAACGTCATTCCTCTCGACGTCCACGAGACGTCTAGTCTGTACAGTGAGGAGAAAGCCAAGCTAAGTCGCCGCGAACAAGAGCGGGTCGAAGTGGCGGACCAGGAGCTCTCGAGCGCCCTGGAGTACCTCGAGCTTCCGCGCAGCGCGTACGTGCTGCGTAAAGGCAAGACCCCCGAGGAGTCCCAGATCCCCAGTGCCGTGCTCGAGTGGTATGAGAGCGTCAGCGCGGCTCCGTCGCTCAACCTCGAGTTCGACGACAGGGAGCAGATTCTCGACGTGCTGGATGCAGCGCCTCCCACCTGCAAGCTCGAGGTCCAGAAACTCAAGCAGGCAATGGTGCAGGCATCGCAGCAGGACTCAAAGATGCTCAAGCAGTGGGAAGCAGTCAAGGGCGACATTGCCACGCTTGGCGACTATGCACAGCTCCAGCGCGAGTTCGAGGCCACCGACACGTCCAAGAAGGTGAATCTAATCGACTTTGACGACTCGTCGAGTGACTCGTTGCCCGAGAAGCTCGACGAGATCATCTCGGACTATGAAAAGCTCAAGAAGATCGAGAAGGAGCGCCGCGTGGTGTTTGGCGAGCTCAAGCAGCGGCTACTCAGCGACGACATCTCCACGCAGCTAGTTTTGCAGCGCAAGACTACCAGCCCCACTGTCATCTTCCAGCAGGAGCTTGAGAAGTTCAGCCCGTACGTCCACCGCATCAATGCCACTATCCACCACCAGCGCACTGTCCTCAACGGCATGACGGCGCTCTGGAAGCAGGTGCTCAACATGCCGGCTGTGAAGCAGCAAGCCAGCGACCGCGACAGCCGAGTGCGCCTGATCAACCAAAAAATTGAAAAGTACCGCAACGCCTATCAGGTGTGGCTAGGGCTCAAAGAGGGAGTGGAGAGTGCTCGCAGTTTTTATCAAGATCTATTACAACAGGCACAGAGTTTGCAGGCGTTCGACATGTCCCACATTAGGGCGACCTTGAACTCGCCAGCGACTTCTGGCCATCCCCAGGTGCCGCCCCGGCCTGGCTCGAACGTCTCGGCGTACTCTGTGCCCAGTGCCTACAACAGTTCTATTTATGACCTGGGGTCTCGGCCCCCGGCGCCGCCCCCTAAATGAGGGAGTTGAATTGCGTATCAATCACCTTGACGAAGCTGATCATGCCGCTGTCGACCACTGCGATGATTAGCGTGCGGCAGCCGTCTTTTATTCTTGATACTGGTGACTTTTTAGTGCTGGGGTTGATCTCCAGCCCGGCCAGCATGTCGTTGGTCTCCTTGAGCGTGGGCATCTTGTGTACTCGGGCATCCATCACCCGCAGGTAAAAGTCTGGGGGTGGGGGGTCCCGTTTTCTGTATTTCGTAGAGGGCTTCCATACAAAGTAGGTCAGTCTCTTTGCCTCCTGCACTTTGGGGGTGAACGTATTAATGAAGTTGAGATCCCTATAAATAGATCGCCACGAGGTGTAGCATCGCTTCCACGCGAATCGGGTGTGTGTCGGGGCTGTGATGATTTGCAGCAGGTATTTCATAGAGTCCGTTGCCGGCCTGGGGTGGTTGTGGACGGCGGTGGGCTCGGGGGCTCGCACCAGCACGTACCCCAGCTTCTTTAGGTAAAAGTAGGTCGAGACCTCGGCGGCGTTGACCTTGGACAGGCAGATCGCGCACGTCGCCTCGACGCTCAGCAGGTTTCCGTACAGATGGAGCCTCAACGACCCTCGCTGCACGAGGTACATGGTCTCCTCGGGCGAAAGGTGGAACGCTCCTTTGATTGAGACCCCCATGGTGTTGAGGAAAGTTCCTCTGGGGCTCTCGACGATCGCTACTCCGTTTTCAGGGTTCAGCACGCCCGTCATGGCGGTTTTTCCGTGCTTTCGCGGCTGGGCCAGGGCGGTGTACATGGCGTCGCGGCTCTTTTCCAGGACCGAGAGCTGCATTCTGGTGCCGTCAGGCTCGTAGTCCTTCTCGCCTTTCTTGAGGATGCTGGCCCCGAGCTGGAGCCAGTCCTGGACTTCGTCTTCCGAGTCGCTCATCTTGATCTCTCGCCACGCCGGCGCCACTGAAATTTAATAGATTGAAACACTAAGCTTGATTAGGGCGTCATGACGGTAAACACAGCGCAGATCTCGGTGGAGATTCTGCTCGAATTGTTCCGCAATGCGGCAATGGACGCGATGATGCCCGCAGTGTGCGTCGAGCAGCGAACGCGGGCGACGTTTGGCAAGGCCGAGGACACCAAGCCGATCAAGGGCCATCTCAGCGGCCGGGCGATCATCCAGGAGACGCGGGGCCGAGACATCTATGGGCAGGAGAAGTCGACCGACGTGCGGTACTTTGAGTGTGCGAATTGCGAGCGGAGCGTTGCTGGCCACCGGTTCGCAGCCCACGCAGCGAGGTGTGGGGGGAAGCGTCGCTAGCTATTCAATGGGATCGTCATTTTAAATACTTATTTAGCAGGGAGAGTCGTCTCCAAAAAATTAATGATATCGTTGAGTCCATTGACGTCAATGCTGTGAGCCAAGCCCTCGTAGGACCGCCAGATCAGGTCATGCATACCGAATTTGGAGCTTTTGAGGACTTCGTAAGATGTGTTGCCCATCTTGTAGGGCACGACCTGGTCGGCGGTGCCGTGGAGCATGAGCATGGGAGTGTCGCGGTTTACGCCGGTCTGCATCTCCTGCAAAGTTTTGGGCTCGGGCAAAAACCCGCTGATGGCAATAAACCCAGCCAGCTTCTTGTCAATTGTCACCGCAGTGCCCTCGGTGAGGGCCGCACCCTGCGAGAATCCCCCCACTACGATGCGGTCGGCGGGGACACCCTTCTCGATCTCCTTGTTGACGAGATATTTGATAGTTGCAAGTGCTTTGAGAATACCTTCTTTGTCGCTGCCGGTCTTTCCGCCAAATCCATACACGTCGAACCAGCCGGGGACGTTCTCCCCGAACGCGGTGATTGGCCTCACTGGGGCGCTGGGGAGGATGAAATTGATGTGTTGGAGACTTGGGCGCTGGTATACTTCACTGGGCAAAAACGACCACCCGTCTCCTGAATCACCCAATCCATGGAGGAATATTACGCTGGCGGTGGCAGCCTTGGGAGCGTTGACGCGAGTAACAGCGAGTGGACCTAGAGTCATGGTAGAAAGAAATCTGGAGTACGTTCTCGGCTTAACGTCCATGTGGGTTAGGTAAGTGTCGACCGCTGCATGTGGCACAGTCTGCATGTAGTTCGCCGACACCGACCTGCACCGCCAGTCGGGCCCAGTCTGGGGTGGAGCTGAATCACAAGGCTGTTGCAGGCGCGACGGTGCAAAAGCAGACGCGGTGTGGCTTGGCACCGATCGCTTGCGGGCGTGCCACAGTGCCTGACATCAAATAGCCGTTACTGCTTCAGAATACTTTTAGGGGAGGGCGTGTAGCACCGCCCCGGGCAGTCTCCCGCTCGTCGCGGCTGCGTGGTTTCTATTGAGCAGCCCCCTACCGGAGACAGAAAATGTCAATTCTGTGCATCCGACATGCAGGCTCGCTGCGGGTCGCTGCAGGGATGTGGAGCGGTTGAGCACGCACGCTGGGAAAAGATGTGGTCTCAATTAGATAACTACCGGGCTGGCCGTAGAAATGCCGCTTGGGCGCGCCGGGTGGTGCTTTCGCCCGCTCCGCGCCGCCTACCGGCATCACCTGTTGAGTACCCCCACATGATGGTGAGGGTCTTTTGCCCAAGATCTGTAATGCTTCCTAGATATTCATAAAAACTATGCTCTAATCTCATAAATTCCCCGCAAAAACCCTAAGGGTTTCGGCAAACTCTGACATCATCGGGGGCCCAGGAAAAGAAATTCACACCAGGCAGTGTCGGCATGAGGCAAAACCCATTCGACCCACTCGAGGCTGAAATCCGACCGCGTAACACGCGCATTGTGCATTTCAAAAACCCCAGCTTTTCAAACCCTTGGAATCGCGTCTGGATCCACCTGGTCGTCAGTCCGGTGCGTATCGGGGTTTTCGCTACCTGCATATGCACATGCATCCCAAGACCGTGTTTGGAGGTCCCCCTCGAGATCACGGCCCAAGCCGGCTAAATAATGGTTTTATGCATCTTCTATTTAGATTTAAACAATCCCTATCTGGATGGGGTCCCTCGGCCAAGTTTATCCGGCAACTTCCTCACTCAATCCCTGCAGGTTAAGTTTTTCCTGTGAGGCACCGGCAGCGCCACTGTTTGACATGTGGCTCAGCAGATGCCAGATAAAGACCACAGGGCGGGTTTCCCGCGGAATATTCCCGCGTTCACCACGCCACGACGGCTAGTACAAGACTCCCCGTCGGTTTTTGTGCTCGCCCCATGGCTTATACCGACCGCCTGAGTGCTTATGATCCAACCCCACTTCCGGGTGCGGCTGCCGGCAGATACCTGAACCTGTCCTTTGGCGAAACTCCCAATAAAAGTGGCAAATGATGCATCTGCAGCGAAGCATGCAATACGCGTGAATGGGCTAAATGTTCACGTGAATTAAAAAAATCAGTTGACTATCAACTTGCAGCTGGTATTACGCGTACCGTAAAAGACAAATAAATCGCCGCTAGAAATTTTGAGCAATGCTGAAATCACCGCCGGGCACATATCGGCGTGTAAACGGCAACGCGACCCAATTGTCGCAATCGCGCTATTCTAGACCTTGTTCATGCTGTTGATAATCGGCGGCCCGGCTGCCGATGTTTACACCCCACTTAACACCCCATCGATTTTTTCGCATTTCGATCAGAATGGCCCCATCGGCAAAAGAGCTCAAAGCGCAGAAAAAGCTCGAAAAGCAGCAGAAAAGAGCGGCGGCCAAAAAGGATTCTGGGCCGTCCCCGCCAATCAGTAAAGCCCCGACCGCCTCCTCGGCAGAACACAATCACCCCGTCAAAACTGCTCTGTTTGAGCACCTCGAAAAGCCCCGCGAAGTTGTGGCATCCTCCGAAGATGTGCACCCCGCAACGCTTAATCTCGCAATTCAAATGCAGCAATGCAACATAATTGGCTCCTCGGCCCGCACAAAGGCCATGCTCGAGTGCTTCGAGCAGGTGATCCGCGACTACAGCACCCCGAGCAACTCGGCGATCAATCGCAGCCTCAGCACGCACATTTCGAAGCAGATCGAGGTTCTTAAAACAGGCAGAGCCCTCAGCGTGAGCATGGGCAACGCTATTCGCTGGCTCAAGCAGCAGACCAGCACTCTGTCACCAGATCTCGACGAGGAGGGGGCCAAGGAGCTGCTCGTCGAGGCAATTAGAGGGTTTATCCGCGACCAGATCGATATTGCGGACAGGGTCATCGTCGATAGCACCTGCCAGATGATCAAGCCCGGGTCGCACATCCTCGTGTATGGACACTCGCAGGTGGTGTACCTGACGCTGAAAGAGGCATGGGAGCGAGACCTGGACATCTCGGTCGTGGTGGTGGACTCAAACCCGCTGTTTGAGGGCAAAAAGCTGGCGGCAAAGCTCGTCGATTTGGGGATCCCAACTCAGTACGGGTTACTGAGCTCCCTCCCGTACCTGGTAGACGACAGCATCTCCACTGTGCTAGTCGGCGCCCACGCCATGGTGTCAAACGGGAATTTGTACTCTCGTGTCGGCACGGCCCTAATTGCCATGGCCGTTTCGCAGCGGGACATTCCATTCCTCGTTCTGTGCGAGACCCTCAAGTTCAGCGACCGGGTGCAGCTCGACGCGTTCAGCATAAACGAACTGATCCCCAAGATGGACGACTCTAATACAAGCTTTGTGTTTTATGACCTGACTGACTCTAAATACATATCCAAGGTTGTGACGGAAATCGGGGCGTTGCCTGCATCGAGTGTACCAGTAATCATTCGCGAGTACAAGCAGCTTCAGTGAACATACTCGTGAAAGTTACGCTCTATTTGCTGAGGCTCGACCCCGGCCTGTTGAATGAGGTTCACGCTTTCCTGTAGTAGGTCTTGCATGTGTTGTCCTGCCGAGTGGTAATCCGACTCGCTCAGCACTCGGTCTGGGGGGATGCTTTTAATGAGATTCAGTGCCTTTTCTTTGTTCGTAGCATTAATCAAAACCGCAATTGATGCGTAGATTCTTTGTTTCTTGGATTTCATCCACCGGTTCCTGAGAAAGTCTGGCGACCCCGAGAAACTATGTAGACAGATAGCCGGTATATCTGGAAACTTGAGGCAGGTCTCGTACAACGGCATGTGGCACTGGACTCCGTGCAGCGACACTGGACGGCGGAGCTTTTGCGCAAGTCTCAGCTGTGATTCCAGCACTCGCTGCTGGTGGTCCATGGACGTCTTGAGCTTCGAAAGTCCGTAGTCGAACTTGATCCTAAATGCCTTGTCGAGCCCAACCTCTCCAACAAGCGCCTTGGGGTACTTTTCCAGCATGGCCTCGAGCTTCGCCAGGTGAGAGTGCATGCTAATTGGATCGGGGAGCAATTCGAGCTCCGAGTCGCTGATTTCACCAAAAAGGCCCTCGTAGTGTCTGCGTTTCGTCGTTTCCTCGAAATAAACGAGGTGAGCGTACCAGGGATGCAGCCCAAAGCTCGGTATTACGTTTGGGTATTTGTCGGCGGCGTTGGCGACCAATTCGACGTCATCGAACCTCGTGGCCATTATGCAAAGAGTGGCATCCATTTGTGCTAAACTGGGCAGCGTCTCGACGTCGTCAGTCGGATGGCAGTGGGCATCGTAGAGCATGTGAGCAATTACAAATTCAGCTAGCAAGTCAGCAGGTGGGCAAATAAACAATAAATTATTATGTACATTTAGCATTTTATTGGAGCAAGCTGCGGAGATCGTCGCCTCCTTGCTTGACGATAGTGCAGCGAAGCATACGAGCGTCGTCCTGCAAGAATTTCTTGATCATTCTTTGCACGCTAGGGCTGCTGTCAAAAGTCATGTAAAAGTGTGAGGCAATAATGTGACTTTGACGGTTTTTGTTCCAGATCCTCGGCAGGGGACGCACGCCCCAGTTCTCGATGGAGCGTACCACGCCACGGTTGTCGAGAACCATTTTGCCAATACGCTTGGCCAGCTCTGTGGCCTCCTTGGTAGGATTCGACGGGGCAACGCGGGCGATTCCCACCAGCTGGTACAGCATTGCAAATTTTATTTGTCACCAACTCCACTGTAGTCGACGTTAGTAACCGCGGTGGTTTTGGTGACGTAACATGTCGGACCGATCCTGAGTCAGGGTCAGCTGACCCGAGTCAGATTACATTGACGGCAATCGCTGCTGATCTTGACTTTAGCATGATTCGCACACTTCGTCCTGCATCCAGCATCATTCGCGCCTGCGCACCGATTAGAAATCAATTTGGTTCCTCTTTACGCTTTTACAGCAATAAACTCACCGCCGACAGCTTCGTTGCCAACTACGGCCCCAACCCCAAGGTTCGCTACACTGAGAACCACGAGTGGATTGCTGCGTTCGAGGACAACAAGGCGTTCGTCGGCATCACCAAGTACGCTGCTGATGCCCTCGGTGACACTACTTTTGTCGAGGTCGTCGAGCCCCCCGCAGAGTGCGAAATTGAGGGCACCATTGGAACAGTAGAGTCCGTCAAGAGTGCCAGTGACATCTACAGCCCAGTTGCTGGAACTGTTGTCGAGGCCAATCAGGAGATCATCGACGACCCCTCGTTGGTGAACCAGGACCCGATGGGAAAGGCGTGGTTCGCCAAGATTGAGCTCAAGGACCCCTCCGAGGTCGACGACTTGTTGACCTACGAGGACTATGAGACCTACCTCAAGGATGCCTAGTCAGCTACATTAGATAGTAAATATTTGACATCTGCATGGTGCTCGGGTCCCTCGAGACTAGGGTGCTGAACTGTCAAACCCTGCACCGTTATCAGCTCGCTTCGCCTCGACTCTGTGAGGCGACGGTGCAATAGGGCGAGGCGATGATGTGGCTGCGATAGAATCATTTCCATTGGTCATCCTGCAGCTGCCCCACCGCATCGACTTTAAGCCCTGCTATGCAGACGCTTAAGGCCCACCTGCAGGTCCCCAGATTGGCCCGTGACGGGGATCGGGCGGCGCAGTGTCCCGCGGGCTTGCTTGCTGTGATATTCACACCAATTTGAACGGGAATTTCACGAGAAAGGGCCCAGAGACGTCGCAGAGCCATCCCCCCTCGAGCGGCGCCGCCGCCTGAACCAGGTGCAGCCAGCTCGATCCACATGGGTATTTACCGAAATTGAGTTTTGCAAAGAACGGCTCCGCTTTGGCTGGAAAATTGGCAGTGGCACCTTAATGGCCCCAGACATATGCGGTCCCACCTAGATGAGGTGCATAAAGGTTGCATAATCAGGATATAAACAGGTAGAATTTCAAACCGTCCGCAGTCTACCTCCACATGAACGCAGCTCAAGGGATCTGGTTCCAGCCGAGACTGACCCCCACGAGCTTCAATGTGCCCATCACTCCATTAGATTCGACTCGCCTTTTCATTGAGACCCCGACGTCTCAAGGCGGCAAAGACCCATCTGGACAATTCAAAATTCCCCATACATCTGGTGCCACCACGTTCCCAGTGGTCCAGCTCCAGCCCGCTCCTAATTCCAACGAGAAGGGTCAACTACGACACTCGGCCCCTCAACAGACCGAGGACGCTGAGAGCAAAGAAAGTAGCGCTAACTCGAGCGAAATTTCGCTGATCCCGTCACCATCCCCACTTGTGAACCCTGTGTATGCGATCTGGTCGCCGTACACTTCACAGTACATGATGATGCCAATGCCAATGATGATGCCCGTGCCGATGATGGGGAACATCATTCATGCCGCTGGCGACGGCACCAAAAACGCGTCTCCTACCAGAATGGTAGACCCCTCTAATCTCTTCACCCAAGGGCAGGTGCCCCACGACGCTAAGAACAACGAATTCAGACACTCTAATGACAACAGCAGCGAGTCGTTCAAGCATGGGCAGAACGCTGGGCTCAAGAGCGAGCATATGGCTGCGCAGCGCGATATGCGAGCTGCTGGGCCGAGGGAGCACTTTGCAGTCCCCTCTCCAACGACTTTGGCCTCAGTAGCTGGTCGTACTGACAATGCCCTGAGAAATCAGGAGACCCGCGAGGAGGAGGCAGTCAATATCCTGGCTACGATCAAGAATCACAATAGCGATTCGAGCCCCCAGACTCCTACGCTCTCAGGGCCGATCCCGATCTCCCCTCCGCCAGAGAAGGAGATCGCGAACAAGTTCCCTGAGGGCTCAAAAAAAAGAACCCTACAAGCAATAGAACGAGGGTCTACCCAATTCAACATATCCTTTGATACTTTCCCCGACCAGCCTGAGCCAGTCCTGCACAAGCCCAGTCGTCGGTGGAAATGCCCAATGTGCCAGCGAGACTTCAAGCTAGCGAAACACTGCAAAAGACATATCCGGTCGCATTCGTCGATTCGGGAAATTTGTGAGAGCTGCCACAAACTGTTTGGCCGTAAGGATAGCCTCGTACGTCACATGCGACGGTGCCATGGAATTACCAATATCTAGCACTGCTCACAAAACTGCATTCCATACCCGTCTTTTAAATTGTTAATTTATTGCTTAATCCACATCAGCTCACTATCAATCTGATATGTAACTTCCCCGCCTTTCTTATCTCATCAATGTCTGTAGAGCCATCGCCAGGGCAGCTGTACATTACAGCGTCTGGACACCTTTACCATGCCGGTAAAATTGCGATCGTGATGGTAGGAATGCCTGCTCGTGGCAAAACCACCAGAACAGTGGCAATCAACCGCTACCTCAGCTGGCTCGGGGTCAAAGTGAAGCGGTTTCATCTCAGTGATTATCGGCGAACCTCATACGGCCATGAAGCACTACTACCAGAGAGTTATTTCACTGCGTCTGACGTCTCTGGAACTCGGCAGAAACTCGTGGACCATATGCTCGATGATATCTGGGAATTCTACAAGGAAGGTGGGCAAGTGGCTCTATATGATGCAATCAATGCCACCAAGAAGGAGCGTGCGAAACTCCAGGCCGACTTCAGCTCTCGTGAGGTCGTGTGTCTTTTCATCGAGTGCCTGGTCACTGACGAACGAATCCTTACCCGCAACATAGCGGAGATTCACGCTGCCTCTCCAGAGTACGCCGGCACCGACTTGGAGGAAGCCGTCTCACAGCAGGTTCAGAAGCTGAAAAAGACCTGGTCCTACTACGAGCCTATCGATGAGAAGGAGTTAATATACATGAAAATATTCGACGATGGCCTCAAGTTCATTGTGAATCGGGGTCCCCTGGGCTACCTACTAAACCGGGTACTGCTTTTCAACATGAACAGTCGCAAAAGATTCGGAAACATCTTCTTTGCTAGAGCCGGAGAGACTGAAGCCTCAGCTACTGGCAACCCAGATGCCGATGACGCGGGGCTCAATGCCAATGGCCGAGTCCATGCTCAAGCTCTGTATGACTGCCTTACGAGCTATTTATCAACGGGCCAGTTCGAGTCCCCTGAAGCAAAGGTCAAGCTCGTCCTCGAGAAGCACCACATCAGTTCCCTTGCGGACCAAGAGACACGGCGCTCGAGAGCATCTTCCGCCTCTGCACCCCCCACTCCTGCGTCAGACATCAATCTGTCAGTTCTAACATCTACTAGAACCAAGACAGTCGAGACTAGCGAACCGTTCGAACGTGCTGGGTTCCCCACTGTCCATCACAGCTTGTTGTGTATGAAGAAAGTCGGCACTATTCCAAAGGATAATCTAGAGGCTCTGGAACAGCAGCACAAACGAGATCCTTATCACTTCAGCTATCCCCGAGGCGAGTCCTTCCAGGACGTGGCGGTTCGGTTGGAGCCGGTGCTGATGGAGATTGAGCGCATTCGCACATCTGTCCTGATCATAGCCCATGAAAGTATCCTTTCAGTTCTTTATGGATATCTCATGGGACTTCCCACTAAAGACATCCCCGGGCTCAAGTTCCCTGTGAACCAGGTCACCGAGATATTTGCCTCTGGATCTGGTTATGGAAGCCGGGAGATCCCAATTTCGTACAGCTGAGCTAGCACTGAATTTATTATGTATATATCCTTAATATGCCTGAAATGCCGCCTGCTGCCTAAAGCGCACCATATCCCCTCTCGAACCGGCGTCGAGGTATCAGCAAGTACGTTTTGTTGTCAATGACTGTTTCAGGAAACTCCTCAAGTACAAGAGGACTGAACACACTCTCTGAACTAGCCGGGTGCGAGCGAGTGGGGACTGTGAGGTATTCGGTGGTGATCGACGTTTCAGACACCCACGAATCAAAGCTTCTGCTCAGGTTAAACTCTGGAGCACTGCGAACAGAGTTTCGTTGCGAACCGTGTGATTTTCTCCTGTACTTTCGTGGAACAGAGAAAGCGGGAGAGGGAGCTGGACGAATCTTGTTCTGAGACTGAGCAGGTGATTTGAGAGAAGAGTTTAGAGCCCTTCTGTTCTTTCTGTTCCGGTTTTTCTTATTCTTCTTGTAGTTCCTGCGATAAAATTTGGCTCGAGGCTTGGGCACTGAGATATTAGCACTTGACACTTCTTCATGGGGGCGAGCTGAGATCGAGACTCCAGCAATTGTGAGCAGACAGCCGGTCAAGAACTCCACTTTACTCTTCCATGTGCTCGAGTCAAATTCGTGAAGGATTACCGCCGATCCAAGACCAACGAATACCGTAAAAAATACGAAATGATGCGGGACTACTTGCCAGAGAGGATACATTCTCAGGCTCTGCACAAAAACCACAGCTTGGAGAATTCCAGATATAACGGTGCACAGAACTAGAAAAGCAATGGCTGAGAGATCGCCCTGTCTGCTAACCACCAGGCAAGAGCATTTTATGCATAGCACACAAATCGATCCCATCAACGCAGCCAGAGCTGAATGGACTCTCAGCATAATTTGGTGTGGAAGTCGAGTATAGCTGAGGCAGCACAGGCCAATCCCGGTGATAAACGCTGCGGATACAAACAGACGCGACTCTGGTTCTAGTGGTAGAACGAACCGATCCTCATCGTCCGGCGCAGACATAATAAGAAGCAAGATTCCCGGAAGGGCAATTGTAGTTCCGGTAGTTGTATGAATACTAGGGGCTTCGTCGAAAAGTAGGGGCGGGATCACACAGTTTGAGACTACTGCCAGTACCCCTAGAGGACTCACAATAGATGCTGGAGCTAGTCCATAGGCGATGAAATTAGTGCATTCGCCGGCGATCAACAAGCCCATGCCGGCATAGAGTACAAAGTCTGTGGATGAGGGAGGATGGATGCCATAGAGTGCCATCCGAACCAATCGCCGCTTGGCATAGCGTTGCAAGTTCAGAGACAGGTTTACTGCGACATTCCCTAGAATGGCTGTAAGGATTCCAACTTGACTTTTTGTAGCCATTGTCAAAAATGTGTGTTATTCAGTATGAGCGAGCTATTTTGTTACATTCCTTTTGATACAACATGAACATGATGCATGGACAACATCAGTGAGGCAGTGGTCACCACGCAGAGAATGCTTATTCGGGCTTCTGTAGCTTGATTGCGCCAGATTTAATAAGGGCCTGTCTCAAATCATCAATGAGGTCGTCGGGGTTTTCTATTCCAACACATAGCCTGATAATGTCTTCTGGGAACTGGCGCTCGGCACGCACCTTTGCATCAATAGAGGCGTGGCTCATCTTACAGGGAAGTGAGATCAGCGAGTTAACGCACCCGAAACTGACACTGATGCCCCAGAGCTGTGTTGAGCTGACCACTTCTTCAGAAAGCTTTACGTCTCCAGTGCGGAATGCCAGCACTGCTCCATTTCCGGTGCACTGACTCTGGTGTGTTTCGTATCCCACCCAGTCCTTGCGTCCTGGATACCTGACCTTGAAGCCCTGTTCAGCCAGGAAGTCGGCGACTTTTTGAGCGTTGTCCTGCTGTTTGTGAACTCTGAGAGAAAGGGTTTTGATGCCCCGCAGGAGCAGCCAGCAATCGAATGGAGACAGCCCTGCGCCGTAGCTGTTGATATTGTTGTAGAGGCGGTTTCCAATGTCCATATCGTTGGTAGCGATTATGCCAGCCATGACATCGTGGTGGCCGCACAGGTACTTGGTAGCACTTTCATAGACAATGTCGGCGCCCAGCTCCAGAGGACGCATGAAGATAGGAGACATCATGGTATTATCGACCACCTTGAGAGTGTTTGGGTTCTTGGCGTGTACTTTCTCGCAGATTTCCCGCACGTCGACGATCTGGATGAGGGGATTGGTTGGAGACTCGAGGAGCACCATTGCGGTCTTGTCGTTCACCTTTTCAAGAACTTGCTCCACAACAGTGGTGTCGACATGATGGACTTTGATGTCCAAAGTGTTTTTGAGGTATGTGAGCAGACGATTGGAGCCACCGTAGAGATCCGTACCGGCGACCACCTCTTGGCCTGATTTGATGAGCCTACAAATAACATCGAGCGCAGTCATGCCGCTACTTACTGCCAGGGCTCGCTTAGCCCCCATAATTTTGGCACAGTGTCTTTCGAGATGAGATCGAGTTGGGTTTCCGCTGCGAGTGTAGTCAAACTCGCCCATATCATTTACTGAATTAGCCTTGAAAGTGGCCGTTTGGTAGATCGGCACTGAGGAGGAGTTGTACTGATCCGAGCCCTCAGTGCGGACCACCTCGGTTTCAAGGGAGTATCTAGTGAACTGGCCATTAGACGGTGCTGGGGATGGTGGGGCTCCAATATCTTGAGCGTTAGGAACACCTGTCATTGTGTGAAGTTTTCAGGTTAATTAGCCAGATGAGATCTGGGGTTAGCGATCTAGTCACGTGACATGACGCAAATTCGCTCGGTTCGTGAGTCACCGGCACCGCTAATGTACCACCGTAGTTTACGAGTTTTTCGGTAGTTGCAAACTGCCTTTTCATCGCCCGCATCTGACCTGTTCGCCACTATCAGCCACAGAAACGACGAAAAATTGCCGACGTCAAGATGAGCAGAACAGTATTCTGGGCTCTCAGTTGGGTGCCAGTGGCCCTCACATTTACAGAAACAGTTGGCCAGGTGATGTGGGTGAACGGGCGCTCGATGCAGCCCGCACTTAACCCCAATGAAAATCTGGGCTCTAATGATCTCGTCGTGCTGCAAAAATGGGGGCTACGGTCGCCGCAATCAATCCGTACTGGGGATGTAGTAGCATTTCTGTCTCCGCTGAACCCAAATAGGATCCTCATCAAGAGAGTTTTGGCCAAGGAAGGCGACACAATTACCCCGCGACCGACTTCGTCGTACCCCAAGAGCGAGGTCGAGATCCCTACGAATCATTTGTGGGTCGAAGGAGACAATATCCACTCGATAGACTCGAACGATTTCGGGCCGATCTCATCAGGGCTAGTTCTCGGCAAAGCGACCACGATTTTGTATCCCTTCAACAGGTTTGGGCCCATACCGCCAGGCGGCCGAATTGGACTCGCCAAGTCTGTTCATTCGAGTGGTTAGCATCATCTCACGACGTTACGAATCTTAATTTGCTAGCTAGTTGTGCATTAGAAAGGATTGAATAAATTAAACTGGATAGCTGAATTAAATAAGCATGAATAAATAAGGCAAATAGGCACTGTCGCTATCTCAGCTTGCGGTGCTCGCAGGGTCAATTGACCTCACTGGGGTAGACTTCTCGCGAGGTTCGATCTCCAGGCTGCGGTTGTACTGGTCATTCAAAGGCAAGGCATTGGCAAACTCCTCTGTGAGTCTTTGCTGGATCTGCTTGTTTTCCTCAATGCCGTACGTCGACAGCTGGAACCGCAGCGCGTTTCCGAGTAGCTCCTCGACAAGAACCCATTTTGCAAAGTTCACAATAGTCTTGTCGTCATCCAGGAAGTCCTTGTTGCCGTCATATGTATAACGCAAGTCCATCAGGCACAACCCAATGAACGGGATACACGAGCCCTCAGCGTGGGTGAGAATGCTTCGGTACCTCGAGAAATTACGGGTTGATGCCATTTCCTGGCCCAGCTCCATCAGCACCTGCTGGTGGTCTTCCGACACAAGGGCCCAGGTCTTTTTGAGACGGTGGACCGGGGCAGTGTTGAAAGACGACAAGAGGGTGATGAGGGTGCTGAAATTTTTCAGATCGCGTATCTCTGCTGCAACTTCGATCAACGCTTTGATAGCGGACGCACGTTCTTCCGGAGTATCTTTCTCAGTGATGAGATTAGCAGCCCAAGCACTCTCCTGGTTGCAGTATTCGATGTAACTAGAGAGTTCAGGGGAGGTGACCTGGCGCGTGTGACGCCACAGAAGAGAGTGATGATCGAGCGCCTTGTAGTACTGGAACTTGATGAGCGTTAGCTGCATGGCAATCTCGCGCGGGGTCGCTAGGGACTCTCCAGCCACCGGGTGCAGACTGGGGGCAGTTTTAGTGATGACAGGCTTGGGAAGTTCCGGCTTGTTGCATGCGTCTGCAAGCTTGCTTGCTCCAGGCACCTGGTCTGACATGGCAGTATTTGCAAAAGATGCGATCCTACTCAGCAGCTCACGATTATCAATGTGCCACTGCTGCTGCACCCATACTTTGAGAACATTGACAACTCGGATCTGAACTGGGAACTGCACCTGCATTTTCCAGACGCTCAACATCTCTGGAGACAGCTTGGATGCAGGGCATATATTATAGCGTCTCACGAACAGCTCAAACAGCTCCTCCTCACTCAAATAGGCAGAGTAAGTGGTGAAAACGGTGTGCAGGACCTGGGCATTAATCGGCTGGTTGTGCATAGTCAGCTGCTCGATGAGAGACATCCTCGTCGCGCCTCTGAGAGTGTTCGTACTAGAGTATACCACGAGGGTGGGGGTTGGGTAGAACTCACACTGCCAGTCTTTATTAGGTGTGTATCTGCTCAGCTGCTGCAGCCCGTGAACAAGTCCTGCTGCTGCAGTCTTGAGATCGTGGCATAGCGAGTCCGAGAGCTCCTCGTTAGTATCCTCGAGTTCCAAAACCCGCAAAAGCGTGTCAAAGAATTCTATCCGTGCCTCGAGCATGTTCCGCATCAGCTCCGCCGGCCAGGGATCCAGGCCATCTTTGACGGTTTGCTCGGACAGCGAGTGAAACGGGGCAATGGTTATGACCTCGTGCGCCTCGACGACGTCGTGGAAGCTAGCCACAATCTCCTGGGCAGACGTGCTTGACTGGAGTCTGCGGTTTATGCGGCTAATATTTTTCAGGCTGGCGGCGTAGTCATGTCCCTGGTCCGATCGTAGGACCATGGTAGGGCTTCTCGAGCCGGCCTCCACAACGTTTCCCTCGGAGTCTACGGCGAACTTGTCGCCGTGGCGTCCCAGCACGTTGAGCTTTTCGTGGGGGGCGGGGATCTCGTCGTTGACCTCCTCGCCGTAAAACATCATTGTCACTTGGTAGCTCTGGGCGAAATCTGCCAGACGCATCTCCAAGTTCTGGCAGTACACATCGAGTGGCACGCGGCCAAGTGCGGCAGAGTGGACCAACATCTCTGCGTTTCTCAGCAGACGGTACCTCACCGCGACATGCCCGTATTCGAGCCCTGGTTTAGCAACAATCGGTGCCCCAACACAGTAGCACACCGACTGTATTACCGCGGTTATTTCGGCTATGGGGGTGCTCCCCGACTTTACCCCGGCAATAACTGCGTGGAGTGCAGCTTGGGCCTCGGTCCAGGTGTGGAACTTTGGTATTGATGTGTCTTTGAGCAAATTTCTCCAGGCACTATACAAAGGCTTTGCTTCTGAATCCCATATTGATTTGGAAAAGGTTTTATCGCTCGAGTCTGTGGCTGAGTCTGAGCAGCACGCACATGGGCAAAAATCTGCTTCGATGTCGGTTGCCTCCGTAGCGGTGCTATCTACGCTAAATTGTGAATCTTTTCTTAGATACTGGTTGTCGTCAATTTGATGGGAGACTTTAAGCCACTGCGGTTTTAAAAATCCCCAATTTGAGTCACTCAGCAGCCCGTACAGCCAGTCCGCAGACGGCGCTCTCTTTAATTTCAGGTCCTCACCATCCTGACGCCCTGGCGAGTGTTCTCCTCCCAAACGGAAGCCTCCAACCATGTCGAGAACAGATCGTCGAGCGCGCGGTGCAAACGAATATATATCCTGCTGCATTGTGTGCGAGGGGTTACCTGCATGCATGTGCGTATGGCCACTCAACCATTGTACGAATGCGAGGAATAAGACCCAGCTGCTGCGGCGAATTGTGCCCAGCAATCGCTTTAGTTGTCGGGTACGTAAACCGTGTGAAAATATGTAAACAATCCAATTGCACCGCAAGTTGCTTTTACCGTCGGCCAAGGCATGCATGATGTAGGTGGTCTCGGCTACCCGATCCAGCAGTCGCACAGTTCTCTGGTGTAGATGAAAATATCTACTAAATGAGCTATCGGATAAAGGTCTTGCCGAACTGGCCTATGAAACATCGCCACAGTTCGCCTCACGTATCCATTCAGGCGTGCATGTGTGGGTTCGGGCTATGTGTTTATGTGCCAAGAATGAATTAGAATGGCTACCCCTTAGGTATGGATTGGCTGTTCAATTACGCTGTTATCAGTGCCACGTATTCTCCGTGCTGGTGATGCGTTTCCGCTATATTTCCATGTGATCCAGACCGTAAAGCCGCTACCGAGCCTGAGCGAACTGATTTTCTAATTTAGGTCTGGTTCTAGACTCGCTAGGTTGGTTGTGCATTTTTATCAAAACTCTCGTATTGCTCTTGCGCTCTCGCGTCCTGTCGGCTAATCTCGATTACCCACTCGAGGTGGGACCTATCGAAAGTTCACAATTTTCGTGATCCGCGATAGGTCTCGTAAACGCTGACGGTATTCTGTATAACGATAACTATGAACCATAATCACTACGGTGCTCTGCCCGAAGGTTTGAAATGCCCCACTTCTAGTAGAAGCAGCTATTGCGAAGACTGCATGATGCATGCCCAGGTAATTTTCAATCTGCATATCCATAATGGTCTGACTGCATCAGATGATTTTATAGCCGAAGCTGTTGTTACTATTTAGAGATTTGCTAGCCTCAGGATCTGAGGCCCGCCCAGGTGCATCACTACGTATGAGTCCGAGTTCTCAGCCAAGCTTTCGTCATTCAGCCAATTATGCGGACTTTTGCTACACGCTCTGAGATTGGTCTCGTTGTTTTTCGTGCATGACATGTGGTCCAAGCTTTTATTGCTCTCAAATTTGAAGTAAAACACTCTACTATTGGTTATCTGGAACAGGGATCATGTGTTTATCTGTGGTACCTCCAGGGAGTAACAGCGTGGTTCGCAACGGCTCCCTTGTTGAGCCTTTTCGTCCCACCTGATCACAGTAGGTGCATATGACTTGTTTTGATTGCAGCTTCTTATCCCAGGCTTGAAATTGGACTAAAAGAACCAACTCACGTGCCGATTCCTTTGTAGAGGGCCGCGTGGGTTGTCAGGCTCTTGGCCGGACCGCCAATGCGGTTTGGCGTACGCTGCGTCAGTCTAAAACATCCTGTACTACTAATGATAATTATGTAAATAAGAATATAGGTTCCGGACTATTATGATGTCACAACGCAGCGCTTATGTCCAAGCTGCTGCACTCGCTCCGTCAAAGACGAGGTAATTTTGAGATGCCGGCACGTGGCTGTACAGGTTGGGGTGTCGAGAACTTCCCTGAACTGGTTTTCGAGTCTGACTTTAAGATCAGCAACAAATCTCTGGTGGGTGAGGTTAGACCCCAAAATCAGGCTCAAGCTCATCTGCATGGATAGTGAGGCGGTCTCATGGACCACATTGGATGACACATTATGCATGAGCTCAGATTCACTTCCCATGAAGGATAGAGGCCGCATATTCTGAACCTGAAACACCAATCTGGCCCTATCATTACCTGACCTGAGAATTGGGTGTGCTAGTAGCGTACTCGCTCTTTGCGGTGATTGATTCAAAGGTTGGGCCTTTAGACCCCTCAGAGGGTCACATTGCATAGCCCCCTGTAGATCTTTCACGAAATCGTACGCATGCTATATAGCTAACGCAAGCACATTCGAAAACCTCGCGTGCGTAGCAATACCGCAAGTCTGCATTGAGTGTTCATGTGTGTCTTGGTAAAAGACAATGCTCTGAGATGAGGATGACTAGCTCATATTGAATTCGTTTTTCCGAATCTGCTAAATTTACTGGCGCAGAAACTCACAATTGGGTGCTAATTCTTGGACAGAAGGTCAGAGGTATATTGTAGTCTACTCTTTATAGAACCAGACGGTTGACATATGGCAAGAACCCAGACGAAGAAACTCTGAATTATCATTTGGACTGCTCTCGGGTCAGCACCCAAGTCCCAAAAACAACCACTACATGGATTCTGAGTCTGCACGTAGCCAGCACGTACTACCTAAATTCTAGCCTCACACCGAATAGAAATACAACAGACCGCCGAACCTCCACCAATTACTCTCCTTTTCATTATTACCAGGGTCCCCTACTCTGGATAGATATCTTTCAAGCCCCTTTTGAATATCTCTACATTGTGGTCCAGCAGTGGCCCCTTCTCCTGATTATCGCCTCTCGAGAGGCTCACTAGTAATAATCCCTTGATCATCTCGTGTAAATGAATAACCACGCCGTTTTGCAGCCGTGAGCAGGCAGACACTTCGCTCTTGCGCTCCTTCTCTTGGTATAGCTGGTTCAGGTCGATGGACACATCAATAAAGTCGGAGCACACCTGGTAAGACTCGACGTCGACAGGATTCGAATCGGTGGCGAGATAGATCTTTGAGCCCGAGTCGAACAGGAAAGCTTTCTCCAAACCAGACCTGGTGCATAGCAGATCGAGCATTTGGGTCAATGTGGGGAACTCGGGGACGAGTTTTTGGATGATGCGGCTAAAAGCCTCGATGATAGAGTTGTCAAAAATCGAGGTCATGTAAAATGTGACGTCCGCGTCGGTGATTCCAACGTCGCTGAGCTCATCGGTCACTCGCTGGATGATATCACGCTGGGTGTCCTGCCTAAAGTCCTCGTTGAGCCCGTCGACTTTGTGAATGAGAGCCTCGAAATGAATTTTGGGATTCACTCGGTACGCTTGCTCTATCACTTGCACGATGTCTTGCAGGGCCATGAGGTACTCGTCCTGGGAGTCAATGACGTAGACCACCGACGAGACGTCGCCAAACGTTTCCTGGGCCTTTGCAGGGTCCATAGATTCGCCCTGCCCCGGCAGCTCCTGGACGTGGACGTTCACGAGCGAGTCGAGCCGCTCAACGGTGGGTTTCATGGTCGACTCGAGATAAAGCGTTTCCAATGGTTGCATATTATGAAAAACAACCTGACGGATAGAGGATTTCCCACTGCGGCGAAGCCCCAGCAACAAAATTCGCGGGTTCGTCGGGTCCATGCTATCTGTACAAGTCGAAGTCAGGTGACCGCACAGTTGTACACTCCACAAATGGACCACAGTAAGATGGATCACTCGGCCCATATGGCTGGCATGGGGCATGCGTCGCAGCTGGTTTCGAATTCAGGCATGGATATGCCCGATATGCCCCACGATATGTGCAGCATGAACATGCTCTTCACCTGGGACTACAAGAACATGTGTGTGATCTTTCGCTGGTGGCACGTCCGCACCGTTACTGATCTAGTGTTGACTATGATTGCTATCGCTGCACTTTCGGCCGGGTACGAGTACGTTCGCTACCGCATGCGGGGCCTTGATGCAGCCAACGAGTCGAGCCTCACGAGCGACGACCAGAAAGTCCGTCGAGCAATTGGCTATGCCTTGCTAGTTGCGTACTCGTACTTTCTGATGCTGGTGTTTATGACCTACAACGGCTGGGCCATGCTGTCGGTAGCGGTTGGAGCTGGCCTCGGGTTTTACAAGTGGGGCACCACTTCTGCTCGCACACTGGCCTGCCATTGATATAATAATTAGAATTATAATGTGTATATACAAGCTTCAAAAAATCTCTCGAGTGAGAATCGAACTCACGGCCTCAGGATACCAATACTACATTACAGTCCCGCGCTCTAGCCAACTGAGCTATCGAGAGGGTTAGAATCCGGGCCCCAAACAACCTCTATGACGAATCGCTGCTGTGTAGCCTGCAAACCACGAGCACGCCCTGAAGAGTCAGACGCCTCCCGTTAGCTATACTACAAAATACAATATGCACTATCTATCAGTATGTCAAATCTATCCAGACGTGGGCAGACCTACCGAGGCCTTGAAGGCATCGTAGATGAGCCACTGGGTTCCTGTGAGAGTACCCGCCATGAACATACGGGTAAGCAGACCGTTCCACAGTCCTACAAAACCAATCTTAGAGTAGATGCGAGTCGAGGCCTGGAGGAATGTCTCACCTGGGTTCTTGTGTTTGTTAATTTGGGACACCAGAACATCAGCAGGGTTGGAGACAATGGCACAGCAGATACCAGCCAGGTAACCAGCTGCAAAGGAGATGCTGGTCTGAGCGAGCTCGTTGTACTGGTCCTTCTCTTTGGGGAGGTACTGGTAGATCATGTGGATGAAATTCTCGAATGTAGCGAACTTCGTCATGGTGTAGGGCACCTGGCGAGCCCAGAGAGGAATTAGGCCTGAGTAGAGCCCTGACCAACCGACTTCCTTGATGGCTACCCGGAAGCTACTGAGGAACCCAACGTCGTGGGGAGGAAGCGTTGCCTGAGCACGCACCTTGACGGCCTCTAAGGGACAGAGGATGATATCAGACACAAACTCTGCTGTCGCAGATGCAGCCAGATAAAGCTCATTGTGATACTTTTCAGCAGTCTCTGGAGACACCAACCGGGCGTACTGATATTTACAGATCTCATAGATACCATAGTTACCAGCACCCTGAAGAGAGTATCCCGCCAGAGTAGCACCAAAGCCAGTCAACAAACCACCAAAGCCTTCATTTTTGATGATCATCTTCCATCCCTGCATGTTACTTTTGTACAGATGGGTGTCAATCTGTCTACGAACCTTCACCAAATCAAGAGGAGTCATTATAGCGTGGGTAGATCCACACGCGATGGCTCCTCCGAGTAGGCAGTACTTGAAGTACTCCAGGGAGTGCAATTCAATTTTCCTAGGAGGCACAGCCCCACTACCAACGCTTACACTGGAAATCCAATACTTGGATCCGTTAGGATCAAAGCTCTTTCGAAGTTCACCTTGGCTGGGAAAGAGCATGATCGGGGAAGGGGGAGTTTCAAACAGCAATGTAAGATAAAGTCGGCCAAAGTCACACATGCACGGTCACCGGTCAACATTTTGTAAACTGACGCTACGTTTATATTAATCTCTAACCCTGTACATTTAGCAATGAAGTTTGGCTATTCTGACTCTGTATTATCGAATGCATCCGTGCGCAGGCACTGCACCCAATCACGACGTCGGTAAAGCTTATAAATATGTCCGTCACGATAAACATGGTACACTGCGTTGAGATTGAAACTGTTTGGTTATAATATACATAGAAATGAACTGTGCTGCACTGAGTCACGAGCGCTAGCGACAAACATGTGCAGCTTGCTGCAGTAGCTCGCCTTTGTAATCAAGTTATGTCTAGTGTATTGGTATTAGGAGCTACCGGGTTATGCGGGGGCGCATTCTTGAGGTTTGCGGACAGTAGTGCCGAGGTTTCCAAGGTGTATGCACTCACCAGGAGAGCCCTCACCAACCCTCAACCTCTCAAGAAGACAGAAAACATTGTGGATACTAATCCATCAGGCTGGACCAAAATACTGCCTACTGCTGACATTGTCTTCTCCTCGCTGAGTACTACAAAGGGCAATGCTGGCGGATTTGACCAGCAATACAAGATTGATCATGACCTCAACATCGAACTAGCAAAGCAGGCGAAAGCCAACGGTACAAAGACTTTTATCATTGTCTCCAGTAGCGGAGCCTCCTCTGACTCGATGTTTGCTTATCTCAGAATGAAGGGGGATATTGAGCGTGACATCCTTGCGTTGGACTTTGACAAGACGATTATCCTCCGTCCTGGTCCCCTGGTCGGTGAACGTGATAATAACCTCAAGGGCCTGGGTAACAGTATCGTCAGTAAGTTTGGGGGGCTGTTTTACAACTCGTTCGTTTCGCCGCTCTTCTCCTATCCTGCCCAGGGCCTCGACGTAGGCAAAGTTGGTTTAGAGGCCGCATTGAAACTTGACAATGGCGCGCACATTATTGGGTCCAGCGAGATTGTTGAGTGGAGCCACAAGGGTGTTCCTTCTTCTTAGTCGGCACCAATCGCCGCATTGCCGCTCATGCAAGGAACTCACGTGCATGAGAAATTGGGGTCCTCGTACATGAGCGAGCGGGCGTCGAGATCCTTTGTAAGCCTCACATCCGTGATGCGCAGTAACGCTCAGCAGCCGAGGATATGATTCGCGAGTATGTCGCTTCATAAATTAGAATTAATTACGACGCAGGATACCTGCATGAGGAAAATCGAAGAGATTAAGACGAACAATCAGTAGATCTGAGTAGAATTCCTAGAATCTTCTGTGCCAACGTATAATAGTTTTATTGGCGTGTGGAGTTTAAAGTATTTCCCGAGCGGAAAAGTGCTTTGAGACGCCGATAAAAGCTGATACTTACAGAATCCCCGAGGATACTAGATACTGACTAATTCTTGCTCTATGAATACCTCTCGGCAAGTCAGGCACCGATATCCTTGTTGGCCGAAACGGTGAAATCGTTACTTTGTCGGAGTCCATGCATAGTGGCAACATGCATGGGAGTGAGAGTCTGCTCGATTAGTCCAAACACGGGAGTGGCGGTGAGTTTGAAGTCAGTAGCCGCATATAAGCTTACGAGGCGGTAACCTCACCGTGCCATCAGGTGCGTTTGCGCCAGAGCGAGCTCACCGCGCACACCACCTAAGATTAGTCAGCTGCGGATCAAACCCCGATACCGCAATAGGTTGCAGCGATTTGGGAGCCTGGCACTAACCGCCAAGAATCAATTCCGATAATTTCTGTTCTTTACCCGCAAGAGCTGCTCGGCAGCGCCATACCGAAGTGAAATCTCCCTATTCTATTTTGAGACCTAGTCCTTACCTATACGAGCTCTGCATAATCTTACATATATTAATTATGCAAGCCTTGGAGGCGCCAAGGTACCGTGCATAAATAAATATACAAACCACCATCGATACAGAGTGCTGAATCCGAACACATGTTTCATCTTCCAGGGGGTGAGTCCCTGCTACATGGCATGCAATCCACTCTTTATAAGGATTTAGACCAAAGAATTCCTCGCTCCTCCAAAACACATCCCATCCCGGAACTGCTACTCTATGGTCCTTCCACTATCTCTGCAGGATCAGAGCTAACGGGAAGACTTTCTTTGAATCTTCAGCATGCAGATGATAACGAGCTACAGGAAGTTATAGTGCGAATCGAAGCAGTGGTCACAACATGGGTCTCGTCCTCGAAATTGACCAGGAAGGAACGCAAAAAGATATTTCAAATATCTCAAAGATTGTGGAGAAGAAAGTATGATCCTGACCTTGACCGAGATGTTCACTCTTGGGATTTCTCTTTCTTCATGCCGGCAAACAGTTTACCTCCCAGTTTTGTTTTGAACTCCCACATACATATTCAATTCAAGCTCAAGGGGGTTGCAGTTTATAGAAAGTGTCGCAAGCGTGCAGCGGTTGAGCTTATCCACATCCCCAATCAGGGCTTCCCCGAGGAAGAGTGGAATATGGCCTCTACCCATTGCTGGCTGTTGGTGAAACAGGACGTCAAGACTCATGACCTATCTCAGCAGCTGAAAATGATCAGCTCAAAGCTCTCTGATCTGAACATTACGCCTAGTGTTCCGCATCTGGGTCTGGTCAATAAACTAAAGAGAAGAAAGTTCTTTCCAGTGCTGCTGGAGTCTCTCTATCTCTCTAGTGGTGTCGAAGCAGGCTCAGAGATCCCTCGTTTCACAGCTTCTTTGGTTTTCCCAGAGTCACCTGTTCCCCAGCTCACACTGAGATCTGTCCAGGTGTACTTGCGTGCATATACGGAAGTCAAAGTACTCACTCGCGAGATCACCGAGGTAGAGAATACACTCTTGAAGATGCAGAAGCTCAACTGGAAATTGCCTGCTCAGGCCCATGTTGATATCTCCGAGTTCATCTCTGAATGCGAGATACCCGACGTGGCTCCCAGCTTTGAGACCAAACTACTCAAGAGACGGTATGAAGTTGTGGTTGTTTGTGAACTGAGCCCATCTAGTGATCTTACTATGATGAGTCGGGCAGCTCTGCCATTGAAGTTGCGGGTACTTCCGCAGACAAACCATGACTTGCTCCCTGCGTATGATACCGATCGGTTGCCTGAGTACTGCGCATAACTATTTATTACATCCATCGTAACTCAATCATGAACAAAGGCTGCCGTGAACTTCATGTAATTTGACTTGTAGAACCGATCCTCGCCATCTGTAGAGGAGAAATTCAATGTAAATTAGAAGTATTGTAAATGTGAGATTCCTTAGTGCCGAAACTATTTTTAGAGCCAGTTAGATCATAACCAAATTTGGCGCCACGATGCGCCACTTTCATGAAAGTTGATGAGCTAGCTGAGGATAATGGAGAAGGCGTACAAACTAGGCCTCGGACCCATGAATTGACCTCTTCATTGAAGGTAGTTCCGTTCATCGAACACCACATTCTAGAATGGCATGATTTCAACACAGAGTTGGATGCTTTCCTTGCCATCAACAGTGATGAGGTCGATAGGATTGCAAAAACTCCACTACAGGAGAATATAACGAGTTTTGATACCTCTAAGCCGCAAAATACCCTTTCGATTCTCCGGTTTCTTCTGGAGGACCCGGTGGAGAACGTAATGACCGAAAAATCTCAGAAAATCGTCGAGTCAGGTGTTTTAGGTGAGCTGAACTATAACTCGCTTACCGCACCTGAAGTGTGCTTGGTTTTCGTCCTATTAATTACCACCAAAGCCACTGCGTGCCGCGAGCTCGTGAAACACAACGCCCTCTATAAGGTTATGCAAGAGCTCAGTTCGTTTAGGTTTACTGAGGTATCAGAGATCCCTGAGCTGGGTCTCAAGATTTCTCTAGTGCGAGCGATCTTGCACTTTGAGCTGGGGGGTGCAGAGGCTCGGCGATCTGCCATAGACTATCAGTATGAAAGATACAACCTTCAGCCCTTGAGTGATGATGGCACTAGCAACGTACTCACACCAACGGACTACGAGGCATTTAGACAAAGCATGTGCCTTCGATACCCTGGGTTTGATGGACCACGCACCGAGGTACCGCCCTCCGCACAATCGGTAATTGCACCCGACAATAACAGAAAGCTTGCCCCGATGTTCTCTTCGCCAGACACGCCTAAAAGTATAGAGGAGGCGTGTAGCTTGTTCAGTTCCAAGGTCCGCGCTACGCCTGCGTTCATTCAATTCTGGGATCAGCATGAGGACTATATTCGCCGATCCGTCACAAATGCCCCAATCCAGCCCGAAAAACCACATGAGTACACAAACAAAAGCCTCGACGCTACGCACATACTATACGTGGAGCTCCTGCCCTATGCCAAGTCCCTCATGACTGTCGTTGTTAACTATATCCTCAAGAAAAGCATGATGGGCCGGGAACGCACTGGCGTGCATGCTGCATTAACAATGACGAACGTCTTGATAGAATGGTTTGAAGCAGACCACGTACTTGAGAGGGACTTCATCCTTACGATGCTGTTTGATCTCCAGTTCCATCTTGTTACTTACAAGTACTGTGCGCGGAACCCCATCCTCGACACGATGCTGCAACCTAATGAAAGGCCAGTGTGGCCAGTACGAAAACATAATACTAAGCCCTCTCCCGATTCGTCGTCCAGGGGCCCAAAGAAGCATGCTCGAACTGCCAGCTCTACTAATGGAGTACAGATCGACCAGTTCAATCTACATGCGTTGGAGATATACATTCTATTTGCGAGAATAACGCGTAAAATCGCTACAGGTAGACCACAAAGGATTCTGGTGCTCGCAGAGCTTCCAGCAGAACCCTTGAAACAGCTCCTGTCTGTGTATAACGAGGATTTGTGGTCTGAGGTGCTAGCTTTGTTCAAATTGCAGGCTCCCCTGAATGGTAAAAAGTGGCGTTGCATGAATATGGAGATAATCTCTGCCATATACTTGCACTGTCCTGCAAAACTGGACGATGATTGGTTGACGAACGGCGAATTGTTGTCTGAAATCAAGCCTCCTGCGGTCGATGAAGAAGTGCTTAGGGGAATTATTGCAAACTATAATCAACAGCTCGATTTGGGTGATCCCATTGCAAACGGATCTGAATATGCCGTCTAATGCGTGCACCTGCAGTTGCATCAGTAACGAGCAGCACATCATCCCGCCTCAGGTAGCTTCTGATTCCCATAATTTCGTTTCCGGCAAACCTTAGGAGTTAACGACTATATATATACAATAGCTCAAACCTACAGGTTGGTACTATATACCTCCCCGAGCCATTTGCATTTTCCATAATTTCTGAGTCAACACGGGATCGAGCTGGGTCGAGTCAACTTAATGAAGCGGCGGAAGCAAGAAGAGTCTGTGCCACAGATACTAACTGAATCTCTACAAGACGCAGATCCGGAAATTGCTGCATTGCTAGAAGCTGAGACTTCTCGCCAGCAGCAGTGGCTCAATTTAGTCGCTTCAGAGAATGTGTGCAGCAGGGCTGTTCTCGAGGCTCTTGGCTCTCCGGCCACAAACAAGTACTCTGAAGGTTACCCTGGTGCCCGGCACTATGGAGGCTGCGACGTTATTGACCAAATTGAGCTCCTGTGTCGGGCACGTGCTCTACAGCTCTTTGCCCTGTCAACTGACACATGGGGAGTTAATGTTCAGAGTCTATCTGGTACTGGTGCCAACTATCAAGTATATGCTGCACTAATGAGACCGCACGATCGAATGATGGGCCTCAACCTCACCCACGGTGGACATATGTCATTTGGGTATCATTCAGGCCGAGTCAAGGTGAGTGCTGCGTCGATTATATACGAGACCCTTCCATACAATGTGGATTTGAGTACGGGGGTCATTGACTACGCCGATCTCGAGGCAACTGCGACGAGGTTTCGACCTCGAGTAATAGTCGCAGGAGCATCGAGCTATTGCCAGAATATTGATTACGCCCGAATTCGGGAAATATGCAATAAGATAGGGGCTTTTTTGGTTGCTGATATTGCCCACACAGCTGGACTAATTGCAGCCAGATGCATCCCTGGCCCATTCCAATACGCCGATGTCGTTACCACTGCCACGCAAAAGACCTTGAGGGGACCACGCGGAGCACTGATATATTATAAGAAAGAGCTTGAGAATAGCATGAATTTCAGTGTGTTTCCAAGCTCTCAGGGGGGCCCACACAATCATACTATCGCAGCATTGGCGGTAGCACTTCGTGAGGCCATGACCCCGGAATTTGCCGAGTACCAGCGGGACTTGCTAGAAAATCTCAAAGTATTCGAGCAAACTCTCATTGATGCAGGGTACACTACTGTTGGCGGACGGAGTGACATTCATATGCTCGTGCTTTCCTTGGCCGACAAAGGCATCGATGGATCTAGAGTCAGCGCGGCCTGTGAGAGGGCTCATATAGCTATCTCAGCCACTACTATACCTGGAGATACCTATTCGCTGCCGCGTGCAATTCGTCTAGGTACGACAACCATGACGTCACGAGGATTCAAAAAAGATGACTTTATCAAAGCAGCAAAACTAGTTGATAGAGTTATCAAAGTGGCTATTTCATTACACGAATCTCTCCCTGTGGACGGGAATAAGCTGAAAGATTTCAAAGCCGCAGCCAATGCGTCATCATCGTTACAGGAGATTTCACAAGAGATCAAGGACTGGGTGGAGAATATGGTCTTTCCTGGTAACTGAATTCCAATTTAATTTCCACTATTTATGCTGATGGGAAAATTTCGTATGCAGCAGTAGCATCAGGAGGCTGCATACCACACCATCAGGCGCATCCGTACCGTAGGTATATATGTTCCGCATACGATCTTAGCCGATACAATGAATTTAATTTTTCTACCTCTGCTTGGTCTCTCGTATGCTCTTCTGCAACTTGACATCAAAGGAAACAAAGGCAGAGGATACTCTAAGATGCGAACATCACAGCTGAAGGCTGCCAGTAACATCCCTCTTCAAAACGATGAGTACTACTATCTGGCACGTATAGGCGTTGGCACTCCTCGTCAGTACCTGAATGTTCAGATTGATACTGGGAGTTCTGATCTCTGGGTAATGGCATCGTCCAACAGATTCTGTTACCTGTCCGAGGAGCACCCAGATTATATCAACTGCACAAATAGCATCTTCAATCCATCTCGGTCTCGCAGCTTCAATAATACTGAGACAAAGTTCAATATTCACTATGCAGATGGGACGTATGCATCTGGCCACATGGTGAAGGATGTTGTTCGCCTTGGGCAATTGAGCCTGAAGCATACTTACTTTGCACTTGCGGAAACTGCGAACTCGGATACCATTGTTATGGGTATTGGGTTTCCTGGTGACGAGGCTTTGGACAAGAAATATCGCAATATTCCATTACTGTTGAAAGAGCGGGGAATGATCAAGTCCACCTCATATAGTTTGTGGTTAAATGATCTGAAGGCATCTCGTGGGGCACTGTTATTTGGAGGCGTTGATCATGCGAAATACACCGGGAAGCTTAATATCGTCCCAATCGTGTCCAAAGATACCATGACTGTAATGCTGAACGGCATCTCACTGGGAGATAGAATCACACCCATGAAGGAGTATGTGAAGAGTAATATACCAGTTATCCTTGACTCAGGTACATCAATCATTTACTTGCCTCGTCCAGCAGTACGTGCTGTTGGCAAGGCCCTAGGTATGAAGTACGATTCCCAACAGCAAATGTACTCTGGTCCCTATCCAAATCATCTGGATGGTGCCCTACGGTTCAATTTTAGCGGGGCAGCTATTGATGTACCATTGGACATGGTACTACAAAAAAGCGATGATGATAGTAGCAAGTACAATTTGCTCATCATGGAGTCTTCGGATGATCCTATTCTTGGAGATGTATTTTTGCGAGCTGCGTATGCTGTTTATGACCTGGACCACCATGAAATTGGTTTGGCTCAAGCCCAGTATCATCAAAAGAAGTCCGATGTGGAGGAGATTGATCAGGGAATTCCAGGCGTGAAGGCTCCTTATTATAACACCTACAAGAAGTCCCGCAAAATGGCCATCTTCGATCATGGAAGAGCCTTCAAGCAAAAGGCCCTATGTAGTCGGGCGCGTGCAGGGAAAGCAGTAGAGAGTCCAGAGTACCTGCGATCTGAAGACGCAGATGAAGAAGCAGATAGTGACAGCTCAGACGACGCATCTGAGGACAGCTCTGGTTCCGCGAGCGGCGAAAGCAGCGACGATAATGATAGTTACGATGATGACGACTCTGGTGATTCTGAGCCATATCTCGATGATATTGATCAGACAGGGGGTAGTACAGATGACGAAGGAGGTGATGACGAGTCTATGGACTCAAATGCCGACCAGCCGTCCAGTTTTACCGCATACTCCTTCTTAACAACGGAATCCAAACAGCCATGGAGCGAGCCAATATCGACCTCGGAGAGTCTTGCAAAAGCTACCTCCCCGACACATGGCGAGCCGTCTGACTTTGAATCTACGACCACTGTTTGGCTTACCACCACAATCGTTGAGCCAACGTCCATTTATTTTATCACTGAAACCGCTGACACAATTGGCTTTTGGAATAGCAGTACTACAGCAACTCTCAGTTACCCCAATAGTACATTTTCTCCCAGTTCAATGGAGAATTCTAGCATTATAGGAGTATCACTTTCCACGGAAACACAGACTCTAACTTCTGCTAGCGTGTCCAGCTTCTCACTAACAAATATCACTATATTGCTTACGCCCAATAACACTGTGACCACAATGCCTGCCACTGCTACCGGTATTTATACGAATGCCTCATCGCCCATTCAGATCAATAGCACTGCAGTCACCCCTGACACAGAATCAGTGGCGCAATCCCTGAGTGGCTTCAGCACCGAATCTCCAACCTTGACGATAGCGCAGCCGAAAACCGTCAAGCCATATCTCCTTCCAGGCAATGCAACGGTGTCTGCATATCCTAACTCTTAATCTCTAATCAGCCTTAGTGCTCAACCTCGCAGCAGTTCTCTATATTACCTAACATATTGACAGCATTTTTCGAACTAGTTTGCATTACATAACATAGTGTTTTGGGAATATTCTAGACCCCCTTAGACCTCTCATTTATATTAGTGCTAAGTTGGCGACTTTGAATAATGTACATATCGACGCTGGTGGCATGTTTTGTGGCAGTGGTCAATGCCCTTGACATGCATTCATACGACGAGGCTGTCCGAGAAAATCCCAAGGATTTTATGGCATATTACAAGCGTGCAACCGCGTTCCTGGCCAATAATAAGGAGCCCCAGGCCCTCAAAGATCTGACGAGAACGCTCGAATTGAACCCAGATTTTGAGCCTGGCCTTTTTTACCGAGCACAAACCAATTTGCGGCTAGGATTCCCCGAGAAAGCCGAATCTGACTTGCAGAAGTGTAGCAAGGCAACAAGATGTCGCGAGCTTGCAGAGTCGTGTACGCAATTTCAGCGAATGGCTTCAGCTGTTGATGCCGACATTTCTGCAAAAGAGTGGTCCGACTGCATAGAGGACGCTACCGAGGCTCTCTCGATTGCTCCGCGATCTCTCAGTTTACGCCGTAAGCGGTACAGTTGCTACATGTCTCGGGGTGACTCTGGCCCAGCAATTGTGGATCTCATGTCCATTGTGGGTCAGGACAAGTCAGATAGCGAAGCAGTGTCATTGTTGGCCAACAATGAGTTTTTCCTGAATAACAACCAGGAAAAAGCCATGCAGTTGCTGAGAAGATGTGTAAACTACGACCCCGAGGCGAAAAAATGCGTGGATACCTCGAAAAACCTGAGGAAAATCCAAAAAGAGCTCAAGAAGCCGGCCCTGCAGATCGACTACGGGAAGATGGCAAAGATCGTGAAAAAGTTGGGCTTCCCAGAAGATCAAAGTGCACTTTTGTTTGAAATACTTCGGAATCAGTGCGATGCCTACGTGAAGAACGAGGACTGGTCTGCCGGTGCCAACGTTTGCGCTCGCGTGCGTGATGAGGACCCGAGCTTTGTTCCTGCGGTTCTTTTGCAGGCCCATATTGAGTTGGAGAACCGCAATTATCACGAGGCTTTGCAGCTTGTTCACTCTATTAGAGGTTCAAGTGATGATCCTAGAATTGAAGAGCTTTATCATACAATTAGGGAGGAGTCTCGTCCCAAACAGCATGCACCGACTGACGATACTAAAGATTTATACAAGATCCTCGGCGTGGACAAGAAGGCCACCAAGAAGGAGATCAAAAAAGCGCATCGAGATTTGAGCAAAAAGTACCACCCTGACAAGTACAAGGGCACTGATCTCACCAAAGACCAGATTATGGCCAAAATGCAAGATATCAATGAGGCTTATGAAGTTCTGGGTGACGACGAGCGTCGCAAGGACTATGACGCGCAGCGTTCAGGAGCTGGTAGAAGTCCTGGTGGGCCGAGCTTTGGCGGTCAAAACGTTCGATATCAGCAGGGTGGATTTGGTGGACCTGGCGGTTTCGACAACCCGGAACACATTTTCAAATTCTTCCAGCAGCAGCAGGGAGGAAGAGGGGGACCCCAACACTTCAAATTCTCGTTCTAAAATTATTTATACATACTAGATCATACGTAAACCAGGTTGTAAATTAATCAGTACGTGCCTTCTTGCGGTCGATGCGCTTGTTCACACCGCCCATTAGTGCCTTGATGATCTGGTCTGTGTTGAGAGCCATTGACCCGTATGGCAAGGTATCAACCATATCGCGGATTTTGTACTGCCCAGTCAAGGCATCATCGAGATCTTGGAGTGCCTCTTTGGCCTCCTCGTCGTCACCTACCTGGATAAACTGGATGCCGATCTGTGACAGGGGGAACTTGCCGGCATCTAGTCGTTGAGCGATGGCAACGATAACGCTCTCGGGGTCATCCGTGGGGCTTCCGTCGGTGATGATAATATAGTTGCGGGGCTTTGGCTCCTCTCCAATCTTCCTTTCTTTGTAGTTCTCAATAGCGTCCATGTAGTCGAGCAGCAACAACTCCAATCGAGTGCCGGTAGGGGTGGCGCCGGAAGGCTCAATAGAGTCAAAGAGATCCATTACCTGATTGGCGTCCCGAGTGCCTTCCAAGCTCTTTTCAGAGTTTAAAAAGTACACATCGACGCCGTCATCGTCGTAATTGGCTGCGAGCTCTACGACGCCGCACACGGCATCGCGGGCCTCTTCCCATCGTGACGGGCCAATTGAGCCATCTGGACGCTCGTTGACCTGCATACTTCCCGAGTCGTCGATGATGAATATGGTGTCGAACTTCCTCAAGAAGTCTAGCGGGTCCTCGTGGTGCTTTGCTCGGTTTGGGTCTGAGAGCCTCCTGGCCATCTCGGTGGCTGCCGAGAGACTGGCAACGGACGACCCAGTGGCCGTGGTTTGGAGAGTACCCGAGCGTTGGATGGGTGGCGAGGAATTGGACGCCTGAGTGAACGGGTTGTTGCGAGCCCAATCAGTCTGAGGGGAAGCGTTGGGGGGAGGGTGAGAAGGAGGAGCGAATTGAGTTCGTGAGCTTTGCTGTTGAGGAGGGGGGTGAGCAGGCGGGTAGTATCCCTGCTCCGAAGCACTAGCCGCAGCAAGTTGAGCAGCTTGTGCTTGGTCTGTTCTCTGTCTGGGAGCTTCGGACAGTGTGTACGGGGGCGGGGAGCCAGCAGGCTCCTGGGCTTCTCGTGAGCCGACTGACGTACGGCTCTTGCTAGAGAGCCTTGAGAATATCGCCATGTGAAGTTAGTAACTGTATGCAAGGTTTATGCGAGATTCTGCGGTAGTAAGTGGCAAGTTATTAAGCCACCCCGCGGTTTGCGAGTTAGTTAGTCAGGCTAATAATTGTTCAGTATGGATCGAAAATACAAGGCATTGCTGTTCGACATGGATGGCACACTACTGAACACCGAGGATTTGTACACAGAGGCGGCCAACGACATCCTCGCCGAACATGGTAAAGGGCCGTTGTCTTGGGACATCAAGATCAAGCTGCAGGGTCTGCCAGGACCAGAGGCCAGCAAGATTTTTATCGCCAGCTACGACCTGCCGTACACGCCTGAGGAGCTGTTTGCCAAGACATCGGGGATCCAAAAAGAAAAGTGGATCAAGGCTCGCTGGCTCCCTGGGGCACTCGAGCTGGTGCAATGGGCGCACGAAAACGGGGTTCCCAAGGCATTGGCGACGTCGTCGGCCACTCTGAACTACGAGAGGAAGACTGCGCATCTGCGTGACGGGTTTGATCTGTTTGGCGAGCACGTCGTCACTGGCGACGATAAGCGAATCCCGCCTGGGAAAGGCAAACCGCACGGCGATATCTGGCACGTGGCTCTCGGGTCGCTGAACCAGGAGCGTCGGGCCAAGGGCCTCGAGGACATCAGCATTGAGGACTGCCTGGTGTTTGAGGACGGGGTGCCTGGGGTGATCTCGGGCAAGAACGCTGGGGCCCACGTGGTGTGGATCCCGCACCCTCAGGCCCGCACTGTGCTGCCCGAGCAGCAAGTCGAGGACCTGATTTCGGGCCACACGCTGCTGGAGACGCTCGAGGATTTCGACAGGGCCAAGTACAACTTGGAGTAATTAGTACGAAGCGGTTATAGAATGTAGTATATGCGCCCACGCCTACGCAACAAGCTTCAGCACTTCAAGAGCACATTCCACGATCCAGCGGTCCAAAACCAGAGAGGTATCAAGTCTCTGGGCCGGCCCACTGGCCTGCTTTTCTCCCTTCACCAGGACGACATTGCTCTATAGAGTATGAGAGCACGCGGCAGAAACAGGAGGTCGAGATGCTATATACGAGAGTTTGCAAACGGTTGAGGTATATACCTATATACCCCAGGAAACGAGTGGGAGCTGGTCCTTATATATTCGTCAGCAACCAATAATATGCAGGGAGCACGGGGTTGCGCGCACCAGCAGAGGCTCGCGAGGATCGCGCCGAGGCGTGGCGATTCAGGGTGCGAAATTGCTCGAGCCAGCGCAATCAGGAGCTCCCCCACCGGTGCTAAAGTTGGGGCTGCTGCCCTAGCCCTCGCTTCCTGCACGTTGTGGATCAACGGTGATGGAGGCAGCGCGATCAGCGACCGCCAACTACGCGCGCCACCCTCGCGCCGGCGCAGAGCTGCTGTGGCGCTCGTCGGCCAGCGCTACCGCCTCATTGTGCCATGTCGTCTGGCATGCCTATGCGCAGGGTAAGGGCACGTGGGCGCTCAGGTCATATAAGACAGATCGAGACGACACGCGTGTTCACAATGTCAAAGTCGGACAAGCACGTACGCAAACCCAGTTCTTTTGCCCTGGACAAGGCCAGCACCAATGTTGCTGCCGCCCAGATGCGCAACGCATTGAACAAGCTCGCCGACACCGTTCCCAAACCAGAGCGCGCGGCGTTCGAGCAGGAGATGGACAACTTCTTCGCGCTCTACCAGCGCTATCTGAGCTCCACCGTCCGCGGCGACAAGCTGGCGTGGGATCGCGTCCAGACCCCCAACCCCGAGCAGGTGGTGGACTATCGCGGGATCCCCAAAACCCACGGCAAGCCCGAGCACCTTGATAAGCTGGCGGTGCTCAAGCTTAACGGCGGCCTCGGGACGTCGATGGGCTGCGTCGGGCCAAAGTCGGTGATTGAGGTGCGCGACGGCAAGAGCTTCCTCGACCTGATGGTGCGCCAGATCGAGCACCTGAACCGCACGTACGAGGCTGACGTGCCGTTCATCCTCATGAACAGCTTCAACACTGACGCCGACACCGAGACGATCATCGAGAAGTACAAGGGCCACTCTATTAATATCAAGACATTCAACCAGAGCAAGTTCCCCCGCATTAACAAGGACACGCTGTTGCCCCTCCCCGAGAGCGCCAGCGACGACAACGACGCCTGGTACCCTCCCGGCCACGGAGACTTGTTTGAGAGCCTGTCACGGTCGGGCATCCTTGACGATCTGATCGCGCAGGGCAAGGAGGTGCTGTTTGTTTCCAACGGCGACAACCTGGGCGCCACCGTCGACTTTGACATCCTCAAGTACATCATCGACAGCGGCAGCGAGTACATCATGGAGCTCACCGATAAGACCCGCGCCGACGTCAAGGGTGGTACCCTCATTGACTACGACGGGCAGGTCCAGCTGCTCGAGCTGGCCCAGGTCCCCAAGGAGCACGTCGAGGAGTTCAAGTCGATCAAGAAGTTCAAGTACTTCAACACCAACAACTTGTGGATCAACCTCAAGGCCATGAAGCGCCTTGTCGACAACGACGAGCTCGAGATGGAGATCATCCCCAACCCCAAGACCATCAAGCACGGCAGCATGGACCTGAACGTGCTGCAGCTCGAGACCGCGGTCGGTGCCGCCATCCGCCACTTCAAGAACGCCCGGGGCGTCAACGTCCCCCGGTCGCGGTTCTTGCCGGTGAAGACGTGCTCGGACCTGTTCTTGGTCAAGAGCGACCTGTACTACATTGAGCACGGCTCCCTCGTAATGGACTCGCGCCGGTTCGGCGGCGCCCCCCTCATCAAGCTGGGCGGCCACTTCAAAAAGGTCGCCGACTTCCAGAAGCGCATCCCGCAGATTCCCAAGATCATCGAGCTCGACCACCTCACAGTCACGGGCAACGTCACTTTTGGCAAGGGCATCGAGCTCAAGGGCACCGTGATTGTCGTGTGCGAGGAGGGAAACAAGATTCAGATTCCTAATGGAGCCGTTTTGGAGAACGTTGTCATTACCGGTAGCTTGAGCATATTGGAGCACTGAGTAAAGGTACATATTTGTATAGCATGGACAAACGTAGTACAATGTCTAATCACCGTCAGAGTCAGAGGGCAGCAGCTCGGGCCTGGTATCGAGGCCCCTGTCCTCGAGCTGGGGCCGCGGGGGCATTCGCGGCAGCGTCACGCCCAGCACCGACTTTTGCTCGAGCAGGTCGTCGATGAACTCGTCCATGTGCGTCAAACTGGTACCGGCTTGGCTGTACACCCGCAGCTTTCTGAAATCAGCCAGCAGCGGCTCGAGCTGTTGGTACACATCCATTGGCGGGAACGTGAGGCGGATGTACAATGCCGCCAAGGCGGTCAGGTACTTGAAATACGGCTGGTGCAGGTATTCGAGCACGATCTCTCGAGGAGGCTGCAAGAGGATTAGCTTCTGCAGCAGCACGATGAACTCGCTTGGTCGCAGCCCAGTCATGAGGCCGCCGATGCCATCGAGCTCGGCAGCCCGATCGCACAGGGTCGCTTCGTTTATATTAAAGCATTTCTCTTTCCAAAACCCCGAGTCGTACACTCGCTGCCGCAGAATCTTGTCCATCTTGACTCAGCTCGCACAACCATGAGTATCTGGAACCGGCTAAAAGGCCATGTCGACCAGGCCTCGACGTCTTTCGGAGGGCTGTCGATGCACCGAGCCGAGAAGGACCGCAGCGAGGACGACACGATCCTGAGCCGGGCAATGCTTCGGTACTTTGGAGACGACACTCCAGAGTGGCTTCGCAGCGCTGCTGCCGCATCAGAGCCGCACATTCGGGTCCCAACCAAGGCCACGATCTCAAACATTGCCCATACCTCGCACTCCCGCACCAGTTTAGACTTTTTGAACCGGCGGCCGACCGGGGCCCCTGCACAGGCGAGTGCTACGGCGGGGCCAACTCGCCAATCGTCGCGGACAAAGCCGGGAGAGCGGCCTGAATTGAGTGCCTACACACGGGAGAGACGGCAGCGACTGGGGGAGAAGCTCAGGGGCAGCGACTGGTAGGCTCTATGTTACTTTGTTTATTTAGTGTAAGTTATTAGCTCTACGCGGTCTCGGTGAAGGCTTTCTCGAGAACATCGAGGCCAGCGTCCGTATCCTCCTTGGAGATGTTTAGGGCAGGCACGAGACGGAGGGTGTTGGTTCCGCAGGTGATGATCAGCAGGCCGTTGTCGCGGGCGTGGGCGACGATCGCGTCGGGGGCCTTGGTCAACTGGATGCCCAAGAGCAGGCCGCGGCCGCGGACCTCGGAGATGAAGTCGAACTTCTTCTGCCACTCGGCGACCCTGGCCTTGATCTGGTCTGAGCGCTGGGCGACGTTCGCGAGGAGCTCTGGCGACGATACCTGGGCCAAAACGAAGTCGCCAATGCGGCAGCCGAGTGGGTTTCCGCCGTAGGTGGTGCCGTGGTCGCCGACCTTGAGGGCCTGGTTGACCTTCTCGGAGATCATGGTGGCACCAATGGGGAACCCATTGCCCAGGGCCTTGGCCATGGACACGATGTCGGGGTGCGACTCCCTGGGGAGGGCCTGGTGCGCCCACAGCTGGCCAGTGCGCCCCAGACCGCACTGGATCTCGTCGAAGATGAGCAGGGCCCCGACCTCGTTGCACTTGTTGCGCAGGCCGATCAGCCAGTCTGTGTCGGCGACGTTGACGCCGCCCTCGCCCTGGATAGGCTCGACGATAACGGCAGAGGTGTTCTCGGTGATGAGGTCGAACGCACTGGGCTCGTTGAGGACCCCGTACTCAAAGCCCGGCACCATGGGTGCGAACGGGGCCTGGTACTTGGGGTTGCAGGTGGCACTCAGGGCTCCGTAGGTGCGGCCGTGGAAACCGCCTTTGAACGCCAGGAAGCCCTCCCTGCCGTTGACTCTGCGAGCGAACTTGAGGGCCGCCTCGTTGGCCTCGGAGCCCGAATTGCACACAAACAGGCGAGCAGCGTCCTGCATACCCCCCAGCCGCTTGGTGGTCTCGACCATGTTCTCGCTGAGCCTGGGAGTCCACTCATTGAAGTACAGGTTCGACGAGTGCACCAGAGTTTTTGCCTGATCGAACATGATATTGGCAATGTCAGGATTAGAGTGGCCCAGGGCGGTGACGGCGATGCCAGCGGTGAAATCAACGTACTCGTTGCCGTCAGTATCCCATAGTCTGGAGCCCTTGCCTTTTGCTAGCACCATATCGGGGCGAGCATATGTAGTAGCTAGATACGGTTTAGTTTCAGACAGAAACTTGGCCGTGGACAAAAACCTCTTCATAATCGGGATTATCTACACAAATGAAAATCTTGGTATCTAACTGTATGACTCTAGCCGTGCATGAGACGTGCATATGAGCAAGACCGAAACGAAACAGCGCTGGCGCATCCAGATTTCGGCCGTGCCCAAACTGGCGTGTCTATCAACAGCAATAGCCGCACCTGGTGGCCTCGTCAAAATGTGGCGCCAGGGTGGTGATCCCCTGCTTATTAACTTGAGCTGCCCCGGCAGCTTACCGCAATCAGCCTCCCCTTCAACCTCAACATGCGTCTGCCAGGAATACAAAAAGGTTTGCGCCAGCCGGTCGTGGACACCGCGAAACCAGATGGTGTAGACGTTGACGATCTCGACGAGGTCGACGAGGGAAACAAGAACATCATTCTCTCTATTATCAAGCAATTGGGCCACAACACAGACCTGAGCAGAATCACGCTGCCGACGTTCATTTTAGAGCGTAAAAGCATGCTCGAGCGGATCACGAACCTCATGCAGCACCCTCGCGACCTGATTGCGGCCGCTGAGGAGCCCAATGCTGAAAAGCGCTTCGTTCACGTTATACGCTGGTACATGAGCGGGTGGCACATTGCTCCGAAAGCGGTAAAGAAGCCCTTGAACCCGGTGCTCGGCGAGTACTTCAGCAGCTACTGGGATCTCGAAAACGGCTCGAAGGCGTACTACGTCGCTGAGCAGACGTCGCACCACCCCCCAAAGTCGTCGTACTTTTACAGCATTCCCAGCCACGGCATCCGAATCGACGGGCTGCTGCTCCCCCGGTCGCGATTTTTGGGTAATAGTGCTGCAGCGTTGATGGAGGGCGTGGGAGAGCTGCATTTCGAGGATCACCACGAGGTGTATAGAGTGACCCAGCCCAACACGTACGCCCGAGGCGTGCTCCTCGGCAACCTCAAGCTAGAGATCGGCGACCACGCCATTGTGGAGTGCCCGGACTCGGGCATGCACGCCACGATCGAGTTCAAGGTCAAGGGCTGGGTGTCGGGAACCTACCACGCTATTGGTGGAATCATCAAGAATAAACAGAACGAGGAGCTGTACGAGCTGAGCGGCAAGTGGAACGAGGTCATGTATATCAAGGATCTCCGCACCGGCGAGAAGACGGTGTTCTTCGACACCACCAAGGACCACCCGATGCCTCCCAAGGTCCGCCCCCTCGAGGAGCAAGGCGAGTACGAGAGTCGCCGGCTCTGGCGCCCCACCATAATCGCCCTGGGCCAGAGGAACCACGAGGTGGCCACTGATGAAAAATACAAGGTCGAGCAGGAGCAGCGCGAGCTCGCCAAGGCCCGTGAGGACGCGGGGCAGCAGTTTCAGCCCAAGCTGTTTATACCCGTCAAGAACGAGTTACAGTTCCAGTTTCTCAGGTCGAAGGAGATCGCAAGACACCCCGAGAAGGCCCACGAGCTCATCGCTAGCGTCATGCCTGTGCTTCCAGGCGACAAATTCCCCGACAACTTCGAGAGCCCGTATAGCGTCAAGGAAACTCCCCAGCAGAAGAAGGAGATCGCCGAGCACCCCAACGATGGCTTCGCGACGCTTCCTGTCGACGCCAATACCTCGTATGTTCTCACCGATGACGAAGGAGACGAGTTCGTAGACGCTCAATAATCTTCTCCGCAGTTGTCACTATCGGATTTTAGTTCTACTCTATATTATTCCTCTCTTTATTTTTCGACAGGCTCTGCAGATACCCGGCTATAGCAGGGCGATCGTACCGGTTCCAGAGCTCGCAGGCCGAGTTCGCGTGTTCTCCGTTGACGTCAATCCTGGCCAGGAAGCTCCACATCGATGTGTCGGATATGTTAAAGTAGCACAGGCCCCACGCCCACTCGAGCAATTCGGACGCTCGTGCGTAGTCGTTATCGATTAGCCACCTCGCATAGGCCCAGGCGTAGTAATTCATAAAGTGGTTCTTGGCCGCTTGCTCGATGATGTTCAACTCCCTACCCACATCTACGTTACCTTGGGGCTTGAAATACTTGCTCAGGAGCCACCTTCGGTGCTGCCACAGCATGGGACTCTTGTTGTGTTTGGCATTGTGCGAGCTGAGCAGCACATCCAGGCAGTGCAGGTCCTCCTCGGCACTCAAGATCTCGGCCTCAATTAACTTCTTTCTCATGTTGATTGCACTGAGGTGCTCATTAGTGGCAACCAGGCTAATCAGAGAGGGTAGAACCTGCTGTTCAGAGACCTGAGCCCAATCGATCGGTTGCAGCTGGACGTATGTCTTGTAAATATAGGGAATGGATACTCCAAGGACATTTTCGGGCTCCACTAGTTCGTATGTTTCAATCTGGCCCTTCGGCACTAATTCTAATGTTCTACAGCGAGAGAACGCATCTCTAAATTCCATAAAAGTTTCAAGGAAATTACATTATATAATGACAAGTGATTAAATAGTGCATAGAGCAGCCTGGTTTAGGTGAAAAGTGTGTCTTCTTCGCGCAAATACTCGCCAATGTCTGCCTGGCGGAATACTGTGATAGCATTCGGGACGGATCGTCTAACTTCTGCGGTCGATCTGGCACTAACGCCGAACCCGAGGGGGATATCGGTCATCGAGAATACAATAACTCCAGTGTGCTCGGGAACATCCTCAGAAATACGCCCTACGTGCGCTTTCAGAACGTGGTTACCGTACAAAAATGGCATTTCACCATTGGCTTTGACCCAGACTTTGTTGACGGCATGGGGTGCCAGCAATCCCAGTGCTGTGATGTGCAATCTGAACTTGCCAGTCTTGGTGAATTTTCCGACGCAGGTGCCCAACGACATGAGGTTATGGCGAGCAACTGAAGTGGCATACCTCCCGAGCTCTTCTGATAAGTAGTACACTCGGTCTTTCTGGATGCGGAAACAGTATTTACCGTCACTTCGGTTCACCAGCTCAGCAATGTTCTGCCCAATGTACCCTGAGAGCTTTTCGAATACGATTTTTGTTTCTTCCTCTGTGAGTTGACGCATGAAAAATTAATGGTGCAAGTGAAAAATATCAAGTGGCTAATGCAGTGGCGTAGTGCATATTTCACCAACCACAAGACCCTGCCAGTAGGGAGCCTGCTAAAAGACTGGCCCAAAATTATTGTTCAAAAAACCTGCTCCCTTAGTTTCCGTTCTCCAGTGCCCATATATTGGCCCTCGTGCTTAGTAACCTCTCTTCATGATGCGCCGGTTTTCGACTTGTGCGGTTCGCAGCTTCAAGCAAAAAACTACTGGCTCCAACAAGAAGACTTGGACGCCCTCTAAAAATAGCGGCGAGTGGCGCAACTTCCGCAAGGCTGCTGCATACTCGAATTTTCAAAAGACCGCTCCTGAGGTGCCTATCAATGATGAGTCTCTGAGCATTCTCAAGTCCACCGACCTCGAGAGAAAGGGTATGGTTACCTACCCTGACGATATTCAGGCATCCCTCGTCAATCTGGGCACGTTTCTTCCTCAGCAGAATAATGAGCTTTTCAAGACGCACAGCTCGCTTTTACGAGCTGAGACCGAGCAAATCCTAACTCACATGAATAACGGCGACTCAGTGCTTGTGCTGGGCAGTGCAGGCTGCGGCAAGTCCACTCTTTTGAGCCAGGCACAAGCGTTGGCCAAGCTCGAAAAGTGGGTTGTCCTGCACCTCCCTCGTGCCATGGCCCTAATTGATGGCAGCACCGACCACGTCAAGAGCGAGGATGGCGATTTTTACTGGCAGCCTATGCTGGTGAAGCGGTGGTTCAAGAAGATCCTAAAAGCGAACAAGGATGTCCTGAGCCCTGAGGCCACCAAGATCCTGAAAGCAGGCCAAGCCGACTCTGTTGACGCTCTTTTCAAACAGCTTGAGGCCGACGGGGTCAAGGTCCTGCTCACCCTCGACGGACTTAATGCATGGACTCACCACCCATTGGCGGCAAACACTTCCGTTGATAACGAGCGCATATACCATGCCAAGTTGCAACTTCCTAAACTCTTTTTGGAGTATTTTAGCGGCGAGAAGAAGCTGGATGGAGCAGTCATTGCAGCTACAAGTGGAAACTACAAGATGAACAAGACGGTGCCAGTCGCATTGGGCCGTGACGAGACACACGCCTATGCGAAGCTTGATGAGTATGATCCTGAGCTCGCAGGACGGCTCCAAAATGCCAAGCCTTTGGATGTGGGCTCTTTTTCGCTGCAGGAGACATCGCTCTATCTCCGGTATCTGGAGCGTGCTGGGCTCTGTCCCGAAGCTGGAGAGCAGCTTGTCAAGGATACTTACCTGTTGAGCGGTAATGGCAACCCTCGCGCATTACTCAAGACGTTCATCAACTACAGTTTCTAAACCCTTTTCTCTTGTGTACATACAAATAATTTAACGATTATCCGTCTAAATCAGCGCTGCCTCTTGGCATCAGACTCGGAGGCATCTCCCTGCTGTCGTTTCTTGCGCTGCTGCCAGGTCTCCCTGATTTTGTCAACAGAGTTCATCAAGTCTTGCTCGGTGACGTGATCGGTGATGCTTTGAATCACGTTCTCCACGACCTTGATATGATTTCCGTGGTTCTTGTCATCGCGGAAACGAAGATATCTCCACCGCTGCTGCTCGTCCATGTAACACTCGATCACACGATCATCCAGGGGCTCACCTAGTTTCTTCAGCTTCTCCCATTCTGCCGGTTCCAAATGTAATTGAGAGTAGTTTTTATCGACATCATCACCGTACCACGCGAGGAGCCGGCACTTTTCAGGGATCGAGTCATAATCGTACCATTTTTCTCCAGAATCTGGGTCAGTAAAAAGCCTGAATTCTAGCTTGAGCACGAAATCGACCGAATTTTCGTCGGCTGGTTTCCACTTGATCATGTTTGGGTCGGTTCCGAATAAATAAGGAGCTGTTCTGCTCGTAAAGATCAGCCCGTCGCTGAAGTGGCCGTGGTGCGTATGCAGTGCCTTGCCGAGACCGTAGCTGAACTCCATAGTCTTCATCACAAGCGTGAACGGAAATACTCGAGTATCCTCTGGGAACTCCTTGCGCAACTTCACAAAGGGCCTGAACACGCTATGTTCGAGGTACCCAAGCCGTTTGTCGAGAACCTTCTCAGCTATGACGGTGCCGTTTACTGCGATCATATCAAACATCAAAAACTGTAAAGAGTTGTCGTCCTTGCGTACCAATTCTCCATCGACCAGCGACCCTTTGGCGTGGTAGCTGCCAAAATTCGTGTCGGTGAGTGGCACATGTAGATTAGGTACAAAATAGATCTCATTCTTGCGAGTGATTAGATAGATTTTTTCTTCTCCGCCCTCATCGGTTAAATACATGAGGCATCGCAGCCCGTCGCTCTTTTCACATACGAAAAAATCCTTTTTCATGAGATCGTTAGTGAGGTGATCTCTGACCATCGAAACGGGTTGTGCTCCGGGGAATCCGGTACTATTTCTTTTCAGTAAACGAGAAACCGCTGCTTGGATCTCTCGTGCGGCATAGGGAGGCGCCTTGATCCCGGGAATCTCAGGTACCGCACCAGCCATTGAAATGAGGCTAACGCCACCGAGTGATAAAGAGCACGGTTATATGCTCTCGAGCGGAGTGCAGTTTAAGATAGTTATTATAACATAGCTTTATATGCTTATTTTAATTAGTTGGCCTCACCCTTGGTGCCGAACTCGAACTGGACCTGCTTGCCAGTGAGCTTGCTGTAAACGCTCTGGAAAGCGTCGATCTTGTAGTCGACAGACATGGCGTTCTCAGAGCCGAGGTAGACCTTGTGGAGGCGGGAGCCACCAGAGCTGAAGCGGATACGCTTGCCAATGATGTCAGTGGGGAACACGAGATCCTCGAGGATAGCCTCGTGAACGGCAGTCAAAGTGCGGCTGCGAGGACGCTTCTGACCGGTCTTGGAGCGCTTGCGGCCGGGCTTGGGGAGGATGCGGCGCTCGCCAAGGAAGATGATGTTTTTGTCGCTGAACTTCTTCTCAAGCTCACGAGTAAGACGCTGCTGGTTGGACAGAGCGTTGTGGAAAAGGGCAAGTTGAGGGACAGGCACGAAGATGACGATAGCACTCTTGCCCTGGCCGGTGGGAATTTCACGAGCGTGCTTGAACTGGAGAGCACGGATGCTGCTCTTGAGCTCACTGGAAGTGGCTTCGAGGTCGACAAGGGCCTGAGCAACCTTGAGTTCGAGCTCACTGGGATCGTTGTTCAAAATCTTTTGAGCAGCAGACATTGATGGTCTTCACGGTGCGGCGAGTGGGTGTATTGAGTGGGAGTTGAGTGGAAAATGCGAGCCCTTGTTGATTAGTCATATATGTTAGGGCTCAGGCCGCAGGCCGCGCCACTCGCTTCTGGCATAATGTGGCGGGTGCATGCTAAGATCAAGGGGTCACGACAGGTGCTTGTAGGCGGAGAGTTCAATGCCAATTTTTTACAATCTAGTTAAATATGCCTACATAATTAGGTGGAACATGAATCCAATGACAGTAGTCAACACAGTGCCGCCAATGACGTTGCCGTTAGCAGCATTGGAACTAGAGGAGCCACTGGCGGTGCTGCCGCCGCTGCTTCCACTGGCGCTGGAAGCCCTGCTGCCGGTGGCGGTGGAGGATCCAGAGCCAGAGCCAGATCCACTGGCGCTAGAGCCAGAGCTGGAACCAGAGTTGTCCTGAGTCTCATCGCCGTCAGAGCCGGTGTAGAACTCGTTAGTTTTATCATCAATGTCGTTGTTGGAACCGTACTCAGTGGGAGTGTTATCAAGACCCTTTCCTTCGCCGGCACCCTCGTCAAAGTACTTCTTAGCGTACTCGGGGGTCTGGGGAATCTTGATGTCGGGCTTGACCTCCCACTTGCCCTCTTCGTAGGGGGGGCACTCGGACTTGGAGCGGTCAGTGGAGGCACCGCCATCACCAGATGGGTCAGTGGCGCCCTGCAAAGCCTTTTTGAGGTTTCCGTAATCAGTGAGCTCAGTAACACTGTCGCCGTCGATCTCAACGAGGCCGTAGTTGTTGTCCTCCTGAGAGTACTCGTAGACAAGACCACCACTGTAAACAGAGCTCATGTCAGTGGAGTAGAGGGACTTGACTTCGGGGAATGTGCGAGGAGTGTTCTCGTTGCAGCCGTACTCGGACAAGAACATGGGGATAGAGTAGTTACCGTAGTTCTCGACGTTAGTAGACCAGCCAGACTGCGTGAAGCTCGAACCATCTCCGCACCACGAGTAATCGTTCATGCCAAACATATCGATACGCTGGTCGTCGGGGCCGCAGTTGAGATACGACATCTGCTCCCAACGGTTGTCCGAGATATCAGCAGCGGAGTAACCAACGGGGATAGCACGGTCGCTCTGCTTGGAGATGTAGGTCTTCATATCACGCACGACGGCCTTGATGTAGGGAGCTGCATGCGAGTTGTTGGCAGCATTAATGACCTCATTTGCAGCAAAGAAGCCAAACAAGTTGTCGTAGCCCTTGAAGGCGTCAATGGTGGCGAAAACGTGCTGCAAGTAATCTGAGTTGTAGCTGAGCTTGAGAGTGGTCTCGTTGTACCGATTAAGCGAGTTTTTGGGGGTGTTGACGTCCAACAACAGGTAGATTCCCGCATCATCCAAGGCCTGCATACAAGCACTGTGATCCTTGGAGTTGTCGACGGTGTACACACGAATCATGTTGAGGCCCAAATCCTTGAACTTCTCGATATCACGTTTGCAGCTCTGTTCATCTAGCAAAGGATCACTGGCTTCAGAGGCACCACCGGGCTGGTAGTCGACACCTCGAATGTAAAAGCGAGTATTGGAACCCTGCTCGTAAAATGCATTACCTTTGACCTCAATAGGGGTGAGTGCAGCGAGAGCGGAACTAACGAGTGTGAGGGCGGAAATCTTCATTAGAAGAGGTGTGGTAACGGTGACCATCACGCGTCTTTATAAATCCTTTGCAACCAAATTGCTTGGCATCCCTTTCATCAGCATGAGTGCAGTCGATGTCTGCATGGTTCTAAATTGGGAACACCTGGGTATTTGCTTGTGGTGGTGATTAGTCTAAGAATTAGACGAAAACAAGGGAATTTTTTCGGCCGGGAAAAAAAGATGGCTCTGAAAACGACTGTCACCCGGTGCTGCGTCAATGCCAAGACCCAGCATTCTTCGATTCCCAAGAGGGGTACATGCTATATTTAGATTCGCGTACGGGGTGAGCATCTGTGGCGTCAAGACATGCACTGCGTCGACCGCAATATAGTAATGCGGTCACTTGCCATCAATTACGATCTCTGCAGCTGGTTTAAACTTGTACAATTCTAGATATCTACGTTAGTGGCTAAAAGCCACAGTGCATAGTTACGCTTACACGTGTTTCGACTCTGTGTTTGCAAACAACGCGTGCCATTCCTTGTTGTATATCAGTCCCCGCCACTTTCGTTTCCAGTGCCAAGACAAACGCGAGATAATAGCTTCAGCCTCGTTGCCAAGAGCCTGATACGCACCGCCTCTTAAGTATAATGGTAAACGGTGAACGAACGGCTTGAGTCCAGTGATTCATCATAGCCTGGTGACGTTCACAACCTGGTGACATTATGTAGAACCAAAACGTGAAGTTTTTCGTCACAGGCTCTCGTAAAGGAAGTGTTGATAATTATCCTTAGCATTATGAACCTGTGTAGGTATTTTTCGAGCTTCCGACCTATGCAGCTTTGTACCTATTACGTAACAAACGAAGTAGCCGTGCCGATACTTTTAGAATCCCCGGACGTGTCAAGGTAATGAGCCGAGACGTATCTCGGAATACTGCATTTGGTCATCTTTTCACTAAGGTGATTGTTTCAATGCCTTGCCTGCGTGCGTTTCACAGTGGTGGTCCTTTAGTCATTGATTATGTATTTGCAGCCGTGTGCATTTGTAGAGTAACTCAATAATAAAACTGACAATTCCGGTTATGTGTTTTGCATCATTTGTCAACCGTAGTTACAAGCGTAGTTAGGCTATTTTGTAGACACAGGTGGAGTGTGGTTGTTAATTACCCATCATACTTATGCAAGTTGTGGTCACAGCAAGGCTTCTTCCTCACGACACTGACTTTTGCAGCAATTGTATCCATAAACCACAATAATTAACTTATACACAGTGATTGATTAATCAAGCTAGAATTAGCGATAAAGAGAGCGAGCTACATAATTAGTGCTCATTCGCATCGTAAAAGCTGTCCCCTAACGTGGACATGCGCCACGCAGGCTTGATCTTTACGGGAATAGCATCGATGGATTTACTGTCGTCCTGTTTCTCCCTGCTCTCGTCTCGGATGCTTGCGGCTTCAGACGCGTCATCGTGCTCCGCAATCGATTCCGCAGTGAGGTCTTTGTTCCTGGTCAGAGTAGGAGAGTCAGAACTGTCTTTAGTAGGCGAAATCGTGGATTTATCTTGTTCCTCAATTATGCTGGACCCTTTGGCTTTACCTGGGCTAGAAGATGAGAAGCTCTCCCTAGATGGCACAACAGGTGATTCACCTTCGTTGAGTCGAACTGGGGCAAGATCACTAGATTTTCTGCCGGATGAGCGGTGCAACTGCCGCTGAGACTCAATGGTGGGTGAATCGGTGATCAGCTCTAAAACCTGATCGTCCTCCTTCTCGTGTTGGGCCTTCACAGGCTCTTTGGCTTGAGCGGACACATTGAGTTTTCCAGGCGCAACATCGGCATTAGAATTATCATCAGCTCGAGTCAAACTGATGGATTTACGTCGCTGCTCCTCAGGGGACTCCTTTGCATAGGTCGGCTCGTCAAGTCTTCCTGGGGCAAGAATGGAGTCACGGCGCTCTCTGGGTGCATGCGATGTGTTGGGTTCTTCAGATGATGGACCACTGACTGACGTACGCGAACCTGTGGGTTGAGAGGCCTTTGCATCAGGGAAGTCCACGCTCCATAAATGGGTACTCACGATGTTAGTTTGTGGCTTGGCCGCAGCTGGGAGACGCCGCTTTGGGCCACGAGCCCGGGCGCGGGCATCCTTAGGAATAGCTTGCTCTTCTTCAGTAGAGCCCGAATTACTGCCGATAAGATCCTCGAGGGACCTTTGTGGTGGCTTCTGCCCTCCTTGCCCTCCCCGAGCGAGCGCTGCATTCAGATCCGTTGAAATAGAAGACCGGAGCTGTGCAATCCGAGAGCCTAATTGAGGCTTTGGGCGACTAACCGGCTTTTCAACAGGCTTATCGTGCTGCTCGAGGAATGCGGGTTTAGGCCGGGTCTTAGGGCGAGCAGGTTTCGAAGCAGTCTCTAGAGAGGGCTTGCGATGTTCGTGATGAGGCTCAAAAGCCGAAGCTATTGCCGAATCAGCGCGGCTCTTGACAGAGCTCTCTGAGTCACTCTCGTGATCCTTCGCGCTACTATGAGGTCTGGCCACATTGCCTTCTTCAGCTTTGCGAGCTTCTCTTTCGACTTTTTCGTGGCCCGCGCTAACGTGATCCTTGAGATCTTTACCGAATGAATGAGACACGCTCTCATCCTCAAGTTTCTGGGCCCGAGGTTGAGCCTCGCGGGAGATGCTCTCACGTTTCTCCTTACCGGCAGCAACATGGGAGTGTATATCTTCATCGAAAGAGGTGACATTGCTTCTCTCAGCATCCTTTGCTAGGGGCTCGGATCTCTTTGCCTCCAACTCAGCGGCTTCTCTGCCGGCCTGGACGTGAGAATCAATGTCCTTGTCGAGACTCGTTACATTGCCTTTCTCAGCATCTCTAGCGAGAGGGGCGGCATGGGCCTCGCGGGCTTCCCGGGCCTTGGCGCCGGCTGCAACATGATCCTCGAGATCTGCGTCTAACGAGCCAATAACGCCATCCTCAACTTTACGAGCAACCGACTCAGCGTGACGGCTGATCTTTTCCCGCTCCTTTTGACCAGCTTTAATATGGCTTTCTAGATCATCACCGAGAGGCGCGACGTTATGCTCCTCTGCCCTGCGGGCCGCAGGCTCTGCCTTGCGGGCAATAGCTTCGTGCTCTCGTCTGCCGGCTTCGACGTGCGACTCAATATCCTTGTCCAAAGGGCTGATATCCTTTTCGGCCTCGCGAGCAAGGGGGACAGCCTTGCGAGTGACGGCCTCGTGCTGTATTCTGCCCGCCTCAACATGGGATTCGATGTCCTTGTCGAAGGATTTTGGAATGTCCTTTTCGGCTTCACGGGCAAGAGGGATGGACTTTTCCGCGCTGCGCTGTCGCAGCTGTTCTCCTCGTGTAACGTGTGATTCGATATCCTGGGAAAACGACCCAACGGTATCCTTCTCGTGTTTATGTGCGAGCGGTTCATCATGCTTTGCACGGAGTTGTTCCGTCTTCTCAGCGTTCGCAACCTCGTCTTGGAGATCTTTGCTGAATGAGGCGATCTTGCCCTTCTCTGCGTCACGGGCTAGAGGAGTCACCTTCTGACGACGCTCGTCCTCTACCTCTTTGCTAGTGCTGATGTGCGAATCCAGGTCCTGACCGAACGAAGGCAACTTACCCTTCTCAGCGGATTTCGCAGCACTGATACCGCGCTGTTGATCCTTCTCTGCCCTTTGTTCAGCTGACTCGATATCTGCATCGAACTGCTTGACGATGGAATCAGCGCGCGAGCTACTAGCGGGCGAAATAGCCTTGGTTGGGGAGTCTTCCTTGCTTGAGTCGTCCTTGTTCGAGCCGGTCAGGCCAATTTTATCACCGAGGGCATAAGCTGCGCTACCGACTGCAGCCGCGACACCACCGGCGATACCAGCGGCACTTGATAATGAGCTTTCATCCTTACTAGATGAGCGGCTGCTGCCACTTTTGTCTGAGGAGTTGTCGTGGGCGCGTTTGGCACTGTGGGCCTCGAGGTCCTTGTCGAAGGAAGTCACATTGCGTTGTTCGGCATCTTTAGCCAACGTTTCAGCCCTGGTGGGGCCATGAGCGTTCCTGGTGGCATTGTCAATGTCGGCTTGTACTGATGGGATGTTTCCTCGCTCTGCGTCGTGGGCTTTTGGCAAAGCGCTCTCCCTGCGGGCATCCTCCTGCTTGAGAGTGTGCTCTAGGCTGGAGTCGACCTCCTTATCCCAAGACGAGACGTCGCGTTTCTCGAGGGAGCTAGCCTCAGGAACAGCTTTTGTCAAACGGTACTTTTCGTCTTGTCTGCTAGCGTCGATGCTGGACTGGAGGTCTTTGTTAAACGAGGGGATGTTGCCGGCCTCAGCGGCGTGCGCAAGGGGTTCTGATTTAGCAGCGCGGGCCTGTTCCCGTTGTTTGCTGGCTTCGATCTCCGATTGCAGGGTCTGGGTCATGGGGTTGACGTTGCCTTTCTCTGCAGAATGGGCCTTGACCTGCGCGGCTTTGTCCTCCCTGTGGGCCTCTGCCTCATCGACGTGCTCACGAATGTCCTTCTCGGGGTTTGATACCACGAACTCGGCCCTGGCAGCGACGGGGCGTGCGGCCTTTGCCTCGGCTTGCTCGACTTCACGGGCATGGCTGACTTCGGCTTCAAGATCGTGGGAGACGTCCGACAGTGTGGTAGCTTCGAGGTTGCGGGCCAGGGGCTCGATCTCGGTTTCGCGTTTGTGTTCTTGGTCACGGGAGTGCTTAATCTCGGAGTTGAGGTCGCGCGTAAAGTCCTGGGCGTTCGCGGACTCTAATTTGCGGGCCTGGGGCTCGATTTCGGTTGCGCGTACGCGGTCCTGGTCGCGAGAGTGCTTGATCTCGGCGTCGAGGTCGCGCGAAAAGTCACGAGCGTTTGCCGATTCTATCTTACGAGCCTGGGGCTCGATCTCGGTCTCTCGTTTGCGTTCCTGCTCGCGGGAGTGTGCGACCTCTGCATCAATGTCGCGGGAGACGTCTGGCACGGTGGTCTCCAGATTGCGGGCCTGGGGCTCGACCTCGGTAGCGTGTCTCTGGTCGAGCTCGCGAGCATGGGCAACCTCCAAGCCGATATCGTTGGACGGGTCGGACACGTTGACGGCCTCGATCTTGCGGGCGAGAGGCTCGATCTCGGTGACCTGCTTGCGGTCGTCCTTGAGGGCGTGGCTGACCTCTGTGCGGACGTCGCGGGCGACGTCAGGGACGTTAGCGGCCTCGATCTTGCGGACGAGGGGCTCGCCGGCGGCGTGTCTGCGCTCCTCTTGGCTGATCTCGCTGCGGACGTCGCGATCGACATCAGGGACGTTGGCGGCCTCGATCTTGCGCGCCGAGGGCTCAGGCTGCCTGTCGTGGCTGGTCTCAGTGCGCACGTCGCGAGCAACGTCAGGGACGTTGGCAGGCTCGATATTGTGGGTCTCAGGCTGCCTGCGCTCCTCTTGGCTGATCTCGCTGCGCACGTCGCGAGGGACGTCTGGGACGTTAGCGGGCTCAATCTTGCCCTCAGCAGACGCACTCTTGCGCTGGGGCCGCACGGACGGGCGTGGGGGCGCGTGGTCGTCGTCGTCGTCGTAGCACACTCGCTTCGGGTCTGACGTCTCAGCGAGCTTGTCGTGTTTGGACTTGAAAGGGGGCGTGTCCGACGGCCTGGGAGACGGGCGGGCCAGGGGGCGCACCGGGGCCTGCTCGGGCAGCGACGACGGGTCGTAAAGGGGAGCGTTGGCCCGCACCGGGCGAGTGCTGGGTCGGGGTGGTACCGCCTGGGGGTCGGCGGCGGCGTCTGGGCTCGCGACCGGCTCAAACCGCGACGAGTCGGTAATTCTGGCGAGAAACTCCTCGTCGCTCTGGTCGTCGGCCGCCTGGGCGCCGAAATCAAACGAGCTGCGGTGGTGTGACTGGTCTTTGGGCGCCGCAGGAGCGCCAGCGGCGGCATTGCGGACCGGCCGAGTGGCTGGCCGCTGGGGCGGGGTGTCCCCAGCTAATTCGTGCGGTTCAGGGCTCGCAGACGGCCGTTGCGGACGACGGGCTGGTCTCGCAGGAGCGGTGCCTGAGGGGGTTGACATAAGGAGCAAGTCGCAATCTGGGGTAATTTGAAGGCGAAACCGGGGCTGGGGCAGAATCACGGGGAATTTGCTACTGTTAAATTAGCGACAAGCAGCGAGGTTGCTCGACCATTACTATATGACTAGCTACGCTACGGGTCCTGGACAAACCGGAAGATGTGGTTGAAAATGTAGTAGCCACCATTCTCCGGGACCAGGTGGAACATCTCGGTGTAGAACTGGGCGTGGTCGCCGCCGTCGATCAGGATCTTGCCTGTGATGACGATGATGACGTCCTGGCCGCCCGGGGAGCCTGGCTGGGCGTCCTGGGTCGAGACGGCGTGCTGGACCTGCTGGAACGGCAGCTCCTTGAGTTTCTGCACGATCGCGTCAGCGCCCTGGACCTGGCTCCGCTCAAAAGTCAGCATGGAGCCGGCCCGATAGAGCGAGCCGAGCTGCGACCGATCAGTCTCAAAAACCTGGTAGTAGTGCTGCAAGAATTGCTGAGAAAGCTGGTTGTAGTCCGACATGACTTGAGGTGAAGAAAACAACCTTGTGATTTGTCATGATTGGAGACGAGGTGGCTGATTTCAAGGCAGCTGCCGAGTGGTTCAGCTCCGGCAACAAGCTCATAGAGGACTATGCCGAGTTCTACCGGGAGCGGGCCGCCATTGAGCGAGAGGCGGCCCAGAAGCTCGAGGCCCTGGTCCAGAGGCAGTTCTCCAAGAAGGGCCAGGTGTCTGCTGTGGTATCAGTTGGGCCTACTCCTGCAACCACTCCGGGCAGCCTTGAGAACTCGAGCCTGGGGGTCTGGACGACGGTGCTGCAGGAGACTGAGACGTCGTGCAAGGAGCGGCGGCGACTTGCCGAGTTCTTCACCACCTCGATCGGCAACGAGCTGCAAATGCTCAACAACAAGTGGAACGGGATCCTCGCTAAGGCGTCCGACGTGTACGACCAGCTGCGGGGCGACGTGTCGACGGCAAAGTCCCAAGTCAACAAGCTCAAGTCGGCGTACGACGATGCGTGCCAGGCGATGGAGCACGCCCGGTCCAAGAACCGCAAGGTCGAGCAGAAGGAGACCGAGATGAGCAACGCCAAGAACGCATACCTGATTGGCATCGCCAGGTCGAACCGTCTCCAGGACAAGCACTACGGTGACGACGTGCCCGAACTGCTGGACGTGGTCGAGAGTGCGTACGTTGCCCGGACGTACCAGTTCAACCGCATCTTCAAGCTCGCGGTCGCGGGCGAGAAGCAGTATTGCGAGTCGATAATGGGCCTGCTGGGCCGCGAGGCGGACGCGATTGGCGCCAACAACCCGCGGCTCGACGTGCAGATGTTTGTGCGGCACAACAGCCGCCCAATCCACCCCCCGACTCCGTTCGCGTTCACGCCGAGCCCCGTGTGGCACGACGAGCCCGACATGGACGTGTCTGAGACGGGGCTCAAGTTTTTGCGGGCTCGTCTCGCGCATGCGGACGCTTCGGTGGGCCCAGCGACCGACACGAGCAAAGCGGCGGTGGACGAGTTCCAGGACGCCAAGGGCGCGCTGGTGGCCGCCGACAACGACCGGCTCATTGTGTCGCAGGCGGCCACGATGGTGCAGCGCACGCTGGCGACGCTCAAGCGGCTGGCGGAGTCTGAGACGACGCGGGTCGGGTACGAGGCCGAGCTCGAGGCGATCGAGGACGCGACCGCCGACAAGGACATGAGCTCGGTGCCGCTGACGCGGACCAAGAAGAAGCGCACGGTGTTTGGCAAAAAGAAGGAGATCGTCGAGGTTGTGCAGGACTCGGGGTCTGTGCACCAGAGCGGTGGGCTGGGGATCAAGTCGCTGCTGGCGCGGGCCAAGGCGGCGACGAGCGATGCCCCGACCGCGCGGGTGCTGTACGATTTTGAGGGCCAGGCCGAGGGCGAGCTGTCAGTGTCCGCGGGCGAGACGCTGGTGCTGCTCGAGCGCGACAGCGGCTCAGGCTGGATCAAGGTGCGGCGCGGGGGCGAGGAGGGCCTGGTGCCGGCGTCGTACTGCGACGTCAAGGCCCCGGCGCCGCCGCCGTCGCGGGCGTCGAGGGGCCCAGAGATGGTGGCGCTCTACGACTACGACGCGGGCGACGACTCGCAGCTCAGCATCAAGGCCAACGACCGCATTGCGGTGGTGGAGGCCGACCCCGGGAACGGGTGGACGACCGGGACGCTCAACGGGCGCACGGGGATCTTTCCCACGAGCTACGCCCGGAGCGCGTGATAACTATATAATTGCATAGACTGTACGAAAGGAGATGGCAGATGAGACGACGGCGTCCAGCCCGCGCGCGTGACTGCAAACTCAATCGAGCTGTGGGCCCTGCACGATCTGCACGATGGCGTCACCGCGCGCTACCGACTGGAGGGCTGGGCTGCGGCTGCCCGGCCCGCGTGATTGCGCACGTGACCAGAGCGTCCCAATTAGGAACCACCTGGGGCCGCCGCATTGGCCGCGCGCGCTGAGGGTCCTCCCGGCCACGCGCGTCCCCCGCCACCGCGCGGGCCGCTCCCACGCGTGAGCCACTGATGCGCCGCAGAACGTCCCGCGGCGCCCCAACGCCTCCCCTTGTTCGGGCCCCGCTGAGTTAAGCGTCCTCACCGCAACTTTCACATGGGAGGGAATATGAGTCGGCTGCTTTCGCGGCTGTTTGGGGAGCGCGACATCCGCATTCTGATGCTGGGGCTCGACGCCGCCGGCAAGACCACGATCCTGTACAGGCTGCAGAACAACCAGGTAGTCTCCACAGTGCCCACAGTGGGGTTCAACGTCGAAACCGTCAAGTACAAAAACATCAAGTTCAACGTGTGGGACGTCGGCGGCCAGGAGAAGATCCGCCAGCTGTGGCGGCACTACTACACGGGCGCCCAGGGCCTTATCTACGTGGTCGATAGCGCCAACCGCGAGCGGCTGGACGAGGCGCGCGACGAGCTGTTCAAAATCATCAACGACCGGGAGATGAAGGACGCGATGCTGCTGGTTTTCGCCAACAAGCAGGACCTGCCCGCGGCGATGCACCCCAAAGAGCTCACCGAGCGCCTGGAGCTGTCCAAGCTGCGGGGCCGCCAGTGGTGCGTGGTTGCGTCGACCGCCAAGACCGGCGAGGGCCTCGAGGAGGGCCTGACGTGGCTCAGCCAGCACATTCCCGAGAAGAAATCCTCCTCTTAATATGCGTCTAATAATACCGAGGATCTAACTTTATGTAGCAACAGATATAACGAACCTATAGGAGTGCAACATTGCACGTTTCAGCATGGACCTTTGGTGCGTACTGCGGATTATTGTATGCACGCTATCGCTGGCGCTGGTGCTCGCGGGCGGCGTCGTGGGCAGCGCCTGCTGCTACCAGCGGGCCCGCGCGCTCGTGGCCGACCTCAGCAGCGCCCGCCTGTACCGCCGCGTCGTCAAGCGCCAGGACAAGGTCATTGCCCGCTACAAGCGCCGGGTGCGCAGGCTCAAGCGGCACAACGCCGAGCTGGCGCGCGACCTCGAGCAGGCCAAGCGCTCACGCGTGCCGCTGCTGGCGCGAATTCACAAGTAGGTAGATAGTTAGTCCTCGAACGGCGTGCGCGCGGCAATTCCCGCCTGCGTGTTGCGGCAGAACCGCTCAATCACCGTCTGGGCGCTCTCGGGCAGCTCGCGGCCGGGGCCCGTGAACGGGGGCACCACCGCGAACGGGGGCACCACCGTGTTGGGCGCCAGCACCACGCAGTCCTTGATGATGGCGAACTTGCCGATCGTGCACCCGTCGCCCACCACCACGCACGACCCGATCTGGGCCGCGTGCACCTTGGCGTGGCGGCCAATCACAACGAAGTTGCCGATCTTCTGGGGATACGCGCGCCCATGCCGCTCAGGGGGATCCAGCACGCTGTGCGGGCGCAGGACACAGTACCGCCCCAGCGCGACCACCGGCTTGCCGTCGGGGCTCTTGTCGCCGCGAATCACCGCGTGCGGCTCAATCAGCGACTTTCCCGACAGCACAATGTGCTTCGACCCCGAAATCCGGCTCTCGCGCGCAATCACGTTGCTCGACTCGGTCGTGATGTAGCCCATCTCCCGCCACCCCGCGCCACGATTCCTCGCCACGTCAGCCGCCACGCCACATAAGCACAATCAGCAGCGATCCTACGCGTTCATGTTGTTCCAGCTCTACTGCCAGGCCCAGACCTACGACTGGGGCAAAAAGGGCTCGTCGTCCCTCGTGGCCCAGTTCTCAGAGGTTAACCCCGACTTTAAACTCGACGAAAGCACCCCGTACGCCGAGCTGTGGATGGGCTCGCACCCAAAGGCGCCCAGCGTCGCCGCAACCGGCAGCCTCAAAGGCCAGAATTTGCGCGAAATCATCAAGAGCCACCCGGAGGTCCTCGGAAGCTGCACAAGCTACGGCAAGGACGGCGACCTCCCGTTCCTGTTCAAGATTCTCTCTATCGGTAAGGCACTCTCGATCCAGGCCCACCCAGATAAGAGTTTGGGCGCCCAGCTCCGAGCCAGAGACCCGAAAAACTACCCGGACGATAACCACAAGCCGGAGATGGCCATTGCCCTCACCGATTTCGAGGGATTCTGCGGGTTCAGGCCGCCAGCTGAGATCGCCCAGTTTCTCAAGACGGTGCCCGAGTTCAGCGAGCTGTGCGGCGAGGCTGCAGACAAGTTCGTCGCCGCCAGTGGCTCGAAGGAGGCTCTCAAGGGGCTGTTCGAGGCCGTCATGACCGCCCCAGACGACAAGGTCCAGGCTCTGGCCGCCAAGCTCGTGAAGCGGGCCGCCGACGAGGGAGAAAAATTCGCCGGCGGTGAGCCCGCCGGCGGAAAGCCCCTCGCAGACCTCATCGTCCGCCTCAACGAACAGTTTCCCAACGACATCGGCCTGTTCTGCGGCGGGCTCATGCTCAACTACTGCATCCTGAAAATCGGCGAGGCCATGTTCTTGCGGGCAAAGGACCCGCACGCCTATATCTCCGGCAACATCATCGAGTGCATGGCCGCCAGCGACAACGTGGTCCGCGCTGGATTCACGCCAAAGTTCAAGGACGTGTCCACCCTCGTCTCGATGCTCACCTACAACTGTGCCCCCGTGTCCGAGCAGAAAATGAAGCCCGAGGCGTTCCTCCCCGTCACCGGCGGCACCGCGACGCTCTTCGACCCCCCCATCGACGAGTTCTCCGTCCTCGAGATCACCACCCTCGACGACAGCACCGTCCCCGCGTTCAGCGGCCCCTACATCTTCATCGTCACCGAGGGCGCAGGCTCCGTCACCGACGGCACCGAGGACCTCAAGTACGAACGCGGCTCGGTGTTCTTCGTCGGAGCAGGCACTGAGCTCAAGATCACCGCCAGCGAGCCCACCGTCACCTACAACGCCTTGTCGGCCACTAACTAGGCTTGAGTCTTGAATTACATAAATACCGTATTAATCTTGCGCCCGCCAGCGGTAGATCCGCCGCTTGAGGTCCCCAGCGCTGAACTGGAACTTGTTCAGCCGGCGATCAAACTGCATCGCTTTGTAGTCGTCCCCATGCTTGGCCACCAGCGATCTCAGCCAGTCGTTCTCCCGCTCCGATGTGTACTTTTCTCGAGGTGCCCCTGACGCTGCGAGCTCTTCCAGCTTCGCCACGATCTCCGTGCGGGGCTTTTGTTTGTTTTTCTTGACGCCAGCAGACACCCACTCGAGGTCCTGGCTCCGATTGCGGCGAGGCTCCTCGGGCTCGTCGCTCTGCTCCTCATCGTCGTCGTCGTATACTACTTTCGAGTTCCCGTCTGCATCCCGCACAATGCGAGCTGTGCGAGTCCTTTGAGTCTTCAGTGCAGGCTGGGCCACTACCACGGCCTCTTCTTTGTATATTTTAGCGGTGCCTCCGGCTGGAGCTTGCAGTTTTGATGCCAGGCCCAGCTTTGCATAATTCTGCGCCAGAGTCAGGCTGGGGTCCCAATTTTCAGCAATAACCGGGTAAGAGCTGACATTCTTCGAGCTCAGCCGTTTTTTTGTCGATCTCCTTGGCTTTTTCGTGACTTTCTGCTTTGATAGCCGTCGACGTCTGATTCCTGAAGGCATGAAAAAAATTATGTAACCAAAGATCGAGATATCATCAATCATGCGGTCACATAAACGTACATAGTACAAGAGCATCGACTCTATTTATCTATTATGAAACTACGGGGGAGGCGTAGGCCATCGCTTTCACGTGGGGGTGCGGAACAGCCTCAAATTGTTTGTAGTTGAGCTCCAGATCGGGACCGATGTTGATCACGGCTCCTTTGTTGCGCAGAGAGTCACAGTAATTCGGGGCACTGAACACGGTGATCAGCTGGCCATTGTGCTCCACCGAGTAGCCCTCGTCTCTGACCTCATGCGACCGAATGACGGCAGCGAGCCCGTTCTTGTCGCAGAACCGCTTCGTCACATCAGGGCCAAACTGCAAGCCCACTCCACGCTTGCTCATCGACCGGCCGTTCTCGGGCTGGGGGTCGGTCCACAGCATCTCCATCATGAGACCCTCTTGGCCGGGCTGGCGCTGGGCAAACCGGTTGATCTTGCGCAGATCATCAATCGTAACGTCGTCGGAGGAAAACAGGCCACCATGGAGTACCAGGTACTTGTCAGCGATGAGGGCCCCGAGCGGCAGCTTGGTGAACGACTCGCTGAACGCCTTGAACACCATGGGGCTGGTGTATTTGGCCTTGCACTCACCAGCAAACCCGTACGTTTGGTTCATGCTGTCGGTTTCGTGGTTTCCTCGGTTGATGTACATGTTTTTGGGGTACTTGACCTTGAGGGCGAACAAAGTTAGAGCGATCTCAGTCGACCACGAGCCGCGATCGACAAAGTCCCCGTTGAACAAGTATGTGTGCTTCTCCGAGGGGAAGCCATTAAAATCGAATATGTTGAGCAGATCGTAGAACTGGCCGTGGGTGTCGCCGCACACTGTGATGGTGCCATTATCAGGAACCGGGATGTCGGTGATGGTGGGCTCCGAGTCAAAAATCTCGCTGGCCCGGAGAATGAGCTGGTACACCTTCTTGCGAGAGAGCTTCTTACCACTTTTAAAGTGAGCGATCATTTTATTGACAAACTCGGGGTCGTCAATGTCGAGCCCGTCATCGTCGGCGAGCGACTCGAGGTTCAGCTTCTCCAGAACGCTGGGCTCGTCTTCCACCTCGATGGCTTTGGCAAATGCGGCCTGCCGCAACAGCTTCTTGCACTCCTCGAGCTTTTGGCGAGTAGCTGCCTCATTAGGCTGTGACTTGAGCACTGTTTGGTAGTCCTTGACGGCACTCTTGTAGTCAAAGACGCCGCAGAACGCAACTGCTCGACGATAGTAACTCTTTAAATATTTTGGGTCCAGGTCAATTGCCCGAGACGCATCTTGAATCGCCGAGCCGTATTCCTCGAGCTTTATCTCGACCTGTGCTCGGTTAGCGAAGAAAATCGCATTGCTGGAGTCGAGCTCAATTGCCTTGGAGTAGAACTCATGGGCCTCCTGGAAGAGCCCGGCCGTGAGGGCTTTGTTTCCCTGATTTTTGAACTCTATCGCCGACATTGGGATGACAAATGCCTGGCTGTGGCTGCGGGTATATGCGTGTGGTAGTAGGCGGTAGCGAGGATTTATAGAAAGTTTTAGAATCTACTAGTAATTCGCGGCAGCTTGTCTGCCACCGTCGCTCCTCGGAGGGGTCTTAACAGAGCTAAATTTATTTCACTCGCGTAAGCCCCCGAATTTTTCATGCCTCAGTTTCTCTGGTTTCGAGTTGGTCTCGAAAACCTGCTGCTATTTTCGTTTTGATTTGACCAGCGGGGCCAGGCACAACGTGGGGCGTAGAACAACGGGAGCATCATAGTACATAGCGGCTTTGTCGACGACAGTGTGCCAGTACCGCTATGTCTCCAGCTCTTCCAACAATCGTTGCAGTTAAGTACAAGTAGTCTATGTACATACTAGTCTGAGTTTAGTTTTGCTTCCTCTCCCCCTTATTATCGCGGTTGTCGCGAGGACGGTTGGGACGCTGCTTCCTCTTGTCCTGGGACCGGCGAGACTCGGTGGTCTGCCACTCACCCTCTGAGTTCTTGCGGGGCTTACGGCCCTTTCCGTTGGGCTCCTTGGGCTCCTTGGGCTCCTTGGGCTCAGGCTTCTCCCGAGGGGCCTTGGGTTTGCTGGGTGCGGGCGAGGGGGCCGCAGCAGGAGCAGGCTCAGCGGGCTCTGCAACTTCGGGGACAGCCTCCACCACGTCCTCGACCTCGAGTTCGTCCTCCTGCAAAAACGAGATCTGTGCTTCGGCTTCAGCTTCAGGAGCAGGCTCCTCGGTGGTCTGAGCGGTCTCGGTGGACTCTGAGCTGAGAGAGCTCAAGGCAGCGTACGTGTACTCTCCCTCGACGACCTCGTCGCTTTTAGCGGCCAGCTTCTCCATGGCCTCGACGCTCGACTCGTCGCCCATGTACACCTTCTGCAGCAGCACGTCGATGGCGGCCAATTCAGCTGGGGTGGTGGTCTGGGGAGCTTGGTGCTTGACTGCTGCCAACCTCAAGAAACGGGTGAGCACCCGCAAGGTTTCTTTTTCTTCCTCACGACCCCGCTGCTCGGCCTTTTTCACCTCTTCGGCTAGAGACTGGGCTTCAGAGGACTTACGCTCTTCGCCTAGTTTAGTGTAGAGACTCAGGGCCTCGGTGAGTTCCTTGAGCGGAGCGTCAACGCTGTCTTTGTGACTGAGCGCTGCCAGCTGGTCGGCGTTGAGCTTACTGGGGTTCTCTTCTCTGGTTCTCTGGTACTCCTCCAGTTTAGTTTGGCGCTTGCGCAAATTGCGGATACGCTTTTGGATGTGTTCGTGAAACTCGTCTTCCATTTTGAGTCTGGCAAATTTCAGGTTTGACCTTTGGGTGTTAGACCCCCGATTGCATGGGTTAAGACCCCATGCCGCCACAGATCGCGAATGTGGGTCCACGTACAGGAAACCTGATGAGAATATGAGCGTCACAATTTGGCTCTGAGCTGGAGCGTTTTAAAATATGCAGGGGCTCTCGATGGGTCTGGACACGCGCCGTCACAATGGCCTGGGAGGTGCCTGTCTCGATGGGTTAAAGCGGTGCTCGACGTCGCACGCTATTAATTAAGCGTACATGGAGCACGCACACGGTTTTATCTACGTAGAGCACTCGAGCGCGAAGCCATCGCTGCATGTTTTGTTGCACTCCATCACACCATGCAGGCGCACATGCATCGAAATCTACTATATAGGTAGCTCGTCGATTGAGAAGCAGTACTCATGCTGTTATTCGTACTACTTGCCTCTCGCGCCCTCGCCTGGACTACCACCACAACCGTTACTGTCACTGTCGACTGTAACGATACCTCCTCGATTCCAGTGCCAGTAACTGAAACTCCAAACTATAATACTACCTCTGTTGTCATCTCAACTGAGAACACATCTACTGAACTGCCTACTAGCGAAAGCTATAGTGCGCCTAATAGCTCTAGTACTACGCTCGATTATAGCAGCACCAAGGTTTCTAAAACTAGTGTTGGCACTAGCTCGGCCCATGGCACTACTGCAACTGGATCAAAGGCAAGCTCTACGTCTAGCAGCTCCGCTGGAGTGCCCACCTCGAACGTCGGTGTGCTCAACTACCCCAACATGGCGCTGGGTGCCATTGCCCTGATGCTGGTATAATGCAGGTCTGAGCCACTGTTTTATTTATGATTCTGTACTAATATACATATACTAATATATGTTGCTTTAATATCACTGCTCAAGAACGAAGCCTCTTAAGTAATTCACACCGCACCACCTCAGCACACTATAGCCAGCAGTTGAATTGACGTGCTGGAGCAAAAGTGCAGAAGAACCCGCAGATAATTCAATATCTCGCCGAAGCCTGCGAAAACTACACCTTTTCTGACTATGCTGACTCCAACATGCGCCAAAGTCTGGGCTGCTGCTTTGTCAGCAAGATCTGGGGTACAATTAAAAAATAAATTTGTTCAACTAAATCAACTCCACAGGAAAATGTCGACGGCTAATAAGACTGTCGCGGCCAAACGGGCGGCGGGGCACCGGGCTGTTGATGAAAACATAAAGCCTGAATTCAAGTTTATTGGCATAGGATCTGGCAGCACCGTGGTGTTTTGCGTCGAGCGTATTGCTCAGCTCAGAAACGAGGGCGTGCTCCCCATTGGAAACATGTATTTTGTGCCCACTGGGTTCCAGAGCAAGCAGCTGCTGGTCGAGGCCAAGCTGCACATCATGGAGATCGACCAGTTCAGCACGGGCGAGCTCGACGTTGTTTTTGACGGTGCCGACGAGATCGACGCTGATTTGAACTGCATCAAGGGCGGCGGTGCGTGCTTGTTCCAGGAAAAGCTCGTTGGCATGTGCTCCAAGCGGTTCGTTGCTGTGGTCGACCACTCCAAAGTGAGTGACAAACTCGGCACCAAGTGGCTCCAGGGCATCCCGATCGAGGTGGTGCCTCTGGCTCACACCAAGGTTGCGCTCGACCTCACCAGGCTGGGTGCCAAGTCTGTGACGCTGCGTCAGGGCGGCAAGGCCAAGGCTGGGCCGGTCGTGACCGATAATGGAAACTTCATTCTCGACGCTTATTTTGGCGAGATTGATCCCAAGGAGGTCCAGCTGCTGCACAAGAGGATCAAGCTCTTAGTGGGAGTCCTGGAGACGGGCCTCTTCAGCAATTGTGAAGCGGTATACATTGGGGACGCCGACGGAGGAGTGTCTCTCAAGGCTCGCCCCGAGAAAAGCGAGCAGGCGAAGCGTGACAGCGGAGAGACCGCATGATCCCAGCTCGCGTGTATGAATCGATAGTAAGAACGACATGATAGACTTAATTATAAATGTGCCAGTGTGCAATCCTCACGACGTAAGGTCCCCGAGGAAATGCAGAAATCTCTGGCGGTCTCGAGGGTTCTCTCCACCATCAAACAGGGGGACCCCCATCCCTCGCAGAGTGTTTTTGTACTGCGACGCGAGCCGCATCATGCTGGAGTAGACCTGCTCGTCGAACTGCCGAAGCTCGAGGGCCGAGGCGTTGTTGTCTACGAGGACTTTTCTGGCCTCGAACCACTTTTGCTCCTGAGAGTTCTGCTGGTCTGCCATTCTACGGATTTTGTCTATGGTGGCTCGGTCGGACTGCGCAACGAATTGCCGCAGTGCCTCATTGTATGGAGCCATTGGCACCCCGCGAAAAAACCCCTAATTACCTAAGCAACGCCCAGATAAGTCCCAGTCCCAGTTACATAAACGGTGTCGTGGAATTCTTGCTTATCTAGACACCACTCGTTAGACCATGGCCAGCGCGATCTTCTTCCTAGATCAGAAGGGAAAGCCGCTGTTATCCCGAAACTACCGAGGAGACATCCCCATGAGTGCTGTCGAGAAGTTTCCGGTGCTTCTGATGGAAGCCGAGGAAGAAAAGGGGGTGGTGCCACCGTGTTTGTCCCACGATGGCGTGAATTATTTGTACATCACCCACAACAATCTGTATCTCCTCGCCCTCACAAAACGCAACTCGAATGTGATGGAGATACTACTGTTTCTACACCGGTTAGTCAAGGTACTGACCGACTATTTAAAAAGCCTGGAGGAGGAGTCGATTCTCGACAACTTTGTGATTATATATGAGCTTCTTGACGAGATGATGGACTTTGGCCATCCGCAAACCACAGAGACCAAGATTCTCAAGGAGTACATCACCCAGCAGAATCGCATCTTCCAGCTCGTGAAGCCGCTGCTGACGTCGCAAGTGCGGCCTCCTAATGCCGTCACCAACGCGGTGTCGTGGCGAGGCGAGGGCATCACCTACCGCAAGAACGAGGCGTTCCTCGACGTGGTCGAGAGCGTTAATATGCTGTGTGCACCTAATGGCCAGGTTTTGAGGTCGGAGATTCTGGGGTCCGTGCAGATGAAGTGCTATCTTAGCGGCATGCCCGAGCTCCGCCTCGGCCTCAACGACCGAGTCATCTTTGACCACCAGAGTAATACCACAGGCAAGCAGGTGACGTCGTCGCAGCCGTCGCGCGGCAAAGGGTCAATTGAGATGGAGGACGTCAAGTTCCACCAGTGCGTGCGGCTCTCGAGGTTCGAGAATGACCGCACGATCTCGTTCATCCCTCCCGATGGCGAGTTCGAGCTCATGTCGTACCGCCTCAACACCGCGGTGAAGCCGCTCATCTGGGTAGACTGCAAGATCACAAAACACTCCAACTCTCGCATAGAAATTGTAGCCCGAGCCAAGGCCCAGTTCAAGCGGCGCTCCACCGCGTCCAACGTCGAAATCACCATCCCCGTGCCTGAGGACGCAGACTCGCCAAAGCTGTCGAGCACTGCGGGCTCGGTCAAGTGGAAGCCCGAAAAGAGCAGCCTGGTGTGGAAGATCAGACAGTTTGGCGGCCAGCGTGAGTTCAATCTCAAAGCAGAACTTGGGTTGCCCGCTGTATCAGCGTCGGACGAGGCAGCCGACAAGCGGCCAATCCATGTCAAGTTTAACATTCCCTACTTCACCACATCGGGCATCCAGGTCCGCTATTTGAAAATTATTGAGCCCAAGTTGCTCTACCAGTCCTATCCCTGGGTCCGCTACATTACCAAGAGCGGTGATGATTATGCCATAAGAGTAGCGCAGTAGCGTTCATAAAAATCCTCGTGTTAACGATATATTATCAGTCTATGTACTACTAAAGCTCGTTGCCTAGAGCCTTGGTGCCGTGGGAGTTCAGCAATGTGCGGTAGCGAGCTCGCTGCTTCACGATCGTTTGCATCAGCCGTTCCTCCGCCGTCGAAGAGGTTCCTGGAATGATGAGGTCATTGTTGGGCACATAAAAGAACCCTATTTTATCATAGCGGTCCGCGGGAGAAGCTGGTCCAGCGAGACGGTGCATTCGGGCAGTGAGTTTCTCCTTATTAGCCGCGAATGCCGGGAGAAGGTCGCCAATCATGCAGAGAATCGTATCATCATCGCCGTCAGAGTCCATCCACGGGCCCTTCAACGGATCCACGCAAAACTGAATCATGCGGGAGTCTTTGCGGTCAAACATCAACGTGAGCAGCGAAGGATCTCTATGTGAAGGGATACGCACGTACTTCGGATCGATATTTTCTTGTGACGTCTCTGCGTAGTGACACAACGACAATCTGCTCAAGTTCTTTGGTCCTCTGACGTCGTTCTTGTGAAAATAGTCAGGCTCCAGACCTATTCTAGGTGCTATAATGTCCAGTACCTCAAGACAAAGATCAAGACAGACTTTGAAGTAGTGGTCGAGCTGGGCTTCGTACTGCTGTGGTGAGTCTTGATCAGGTGCGTATCTGAAGTCCTCCCTGGCATCGTAGCTACCATTCGGACGCACCTGCTGGTTTGTGTTGAAGTTAAATCGAGACTTGTCCTCTTTCGGCAGATTAAAGAGCTCGCTGCCAAGTTTGAAAGCTGCATCGAGGTCTTCCTTGGGCACGAAATTGCGGACTCGGAAGGCACCATCTTCTGTTACGGCAGCCCACACTTGATCCGCGATCGATTCCTTATTGTTTTCGAAATTGGCAAAGTCAATCACTCGTATCATCACTGCAAGTTTGCTGGTCATCCATCATTAAATAACCCGATTATAAATACCGCATGATCGTGCATGAGATTGCAGCTAAAGCCACGATGTGTCATTGTAGTGCTATAATTAGCGTGAAAAACGTTGTCTGCAGAGCTTAGCGTCTATAAGCCGAAATACACCTGAAGCGTTTATAGCAAACCTTACAGGTCACGCTGCACGCGGGACGAGCCGCAGCCGACTACCAGCTCAAAACGTGCTAGCGAGGGCTAAACGTATATCTATCAATCATTTCATTTCATAACTATCATAATTCGTCTCTGTCGTTACTTCGTTATTGGCGGTCAAGCATACACTCTCCGGTCGAGCATTCTCAAGACCTTAGCGACACTATTGACCTCCACCTGAGTACCCCGGGTTTCCAGCGAAGAAACAACGGTGCTAAAGTCCACACGCGCAAATCCAGCATGCCGCGACAAAGTTCTGTATGCTGCTTGCGCAGGAATGAAGGTGCCAGACTTGATATGCGAGTTTGTGGGCTTGGAGGCTACTGTGGTGCAAAACAGAGTCGACATGGGGTCTTCCTGACACTGTGTGCAGGTTCCTGGGTTTCCAGTGCACTCTCCAGTCCTGGGAGCCGGCGAGTCTGGGATGCTAGGGCTGGGTGTGTTGTGAGCGCTATGAGACTGGCTAGGGCTGCCTGGCAGGCTGGGAGACGACATGCCCTTGGACGAACAAGGTGGGATGATATTCCCACCCAGGGTTTCGATGTCAGCCATGTTGGAGCGTTCTCGCTGTGCTGCTTCCATGCAAACGCACGGAGTGTCGTCGGTGCAGAAGCCACATCTGTCTTCAGGGCGCCGCTGGAACTCGTTTGAGGTGTCCTGAACCATGTTTGGCGGGCTAGGTATTTTGGTCTCAAACGGGGACACCGCCGACGACAGCCTTCGCCTCCGCTCGTCCAGCTTGGCAGGGACGTCTCGAAACCTGTTGGTAAAATCGGTCTCGAGACTCGATAGCCGACGCCGTAGTGGAATCGCTGGCTGCTTCCAGTCGGATTCTAGCAGCCTGAGACCCTGCACTGGCGGAGGGCCCGCACGCTTGAAGGCAGTCGGAGATCTGGGCGATTTCGGGCTCGTGCTCATCGGAGAGTAGCCCTTGTTGGGAACTGGCAAGCGCTGGTCGAGCACGCGGTCCAGCACCTCCAAACCAGGATCGCCCGATGCAAAGACTGGGCTCGGGGCAAAGAAGTTGGTCATGGGACTGAGAATTGGCTTGGGACTCATGCCCGCAGGGGGGCTGAACATCGAAGGCGGAGTCCGCATCGTCTTGAGCTGTTCGTTCTCGGCCTGGAGCTTTGCGATAACCTGTTGCAGAGCCTGCTGTTCCTCTGCGTGCTTCTCAGCGACCTCGTCGAGCTTGGCCTCGAGCTCCTGCACAGCTGCAGCCCGTCGCTCGCGAAAAGCTCGCTGTGCTTCTCGATTCTGAGCTTTTCTTCGGTTTGGAGGGGTATCGGCGCTAGGTTTCCTGCCCGGTTTCGGCCGTGGCGGCAGCACATACTTCTTTGAGACGTTGAGTTTGATAGAGCCGTCCGGGCTGCCTGAATTCGAGCCCGGTGAGTTTCCTGCTGGCGATGCCGGCTTTGCAATGATTAGGGGTTTTGGCTGAACTTCGGGCATCGCTATAGGCGCAGCTGATGGAAAAGATTATGTGCAAGTCAGCAGGGTTTGTGATTGGTTATCTAAGAAATCAGGGTTGAATCCCTGGACTGCAGAGCTCAGGCTAAGAAGGCGACTGATGTAAACTGAGAGATCGGATTACCGCAAACTATTTTTCGCAATTCGAATGGGGCCTTTCTGGCGGCCCATGTGGGGTGGGCGGGCCAACGCAAAGTTGTCCCTACCCTAGATGAGTCACTGCATAAGCACGGTCGTTGTTCGGAGCGTGGAGCTTACCGACGCATGAAAATTTGTCACTGTAGCTCAGTACGGGGTTGTTGGCGAGCGCTTGTGGATCCCAGGACAGAAAACGCCTAATTTCCCCATCATGCTGGCCATGTGATCATCGTGCATATGCATGCAGACAGGGTCCGACCACTACATAATCAATCACATCGCGTGTGGCATCGGCCTCTGCACTCGTAATCACTTAGTAGATCCATATAGCTAACATGCTTCTCCAGCGTACAGGCCTTTCAATTGCAAGACTTCGCCTAACAAACACAGTTGTGCGTAATGCAGGCGTCCTCGGGGTGCTGCCCCAGACTTCGTTCATACAGCAACGGTTTGCTGTGTCGCGAGCGGCCAAGCAGGTTGCTAAACACCCCAAACTCGCTGGCAAGGCGATAGCAAAGCTACCAAAGTTCATGGGCAAGTACGGTGACCGGTTCATTGGTGCCCCATTTTCTCATATCATTGCATTTCTTCTAGTCCATGAGTTGACAGCAATTCTGCCGTTGTTTGGCCTGTGGTATCTTTTCCACGTTTTTGACTACACCCCGACTGCGCTCCCAGATTGGGTGTTTTCTGCCGGCGAAGACTTTATTCGCAAGATTGGTGAACGCAATGGTTGGACCTGGATCACCAGTGCCAAGGACGGCAGCGAGATATTGCTCCAGGGAGTTGGAGCGTACGCTGTTGTGAAGGCTACTCTACCCCTGCGTATCATATTTTCGTTGTGGTGCATGCCATGGACCGCAAAGCATGTGGTCGTGCCTGCGAACCGCTTCCTTGGCCGGATTCTAGGTCTGCGCAAGAAGGCACCCAAAGACACCAAGGACGGAATCCTGCCCGAGGGTCTGAAGACCAAGAAGATTGAGGAGGACCCGACAAAACCCAAGCTATAAGCTACACAGTGATATCATTTTGCCTTGACTTACTCTTTACTCGTTAGAATGCTCCACCCAGTAGGGAACTTCCTTCTCTGGAGGGGGTGCAAGCTTGTATATACAGCCGTCCTTACCAATAATTAACTCAGCATTGACTTTTTTCCAGTTTTTCTCGTCAGTTCGGTATAGGCCCTCACCCTGGTTGGGATTGGACTCACTGCTCTCCACTTTGAGCTCAACTCCAGGAGCGGGCGGTCCAAACTGCAGCTGCTCATTATTCCGGCTCCTGTAGTCACCGTATGTAGTTTGAGCTAGCACCAGGAAAGACTCGGGAATCATGAGGGCATGGATAAGCTGAGCACCGGCGAGCGAGCGTGCATAGCGAGTCTCGCTGGGCGTCAGACTACCCCTGCGGTCGTCGAGAACGGCATTGCTGTAAATTAAACGAACAGATTTGAACTGGGGTAACACGCCCCTGATAAGCACTCCCCTGTTCTGAAATATGCTCCGAAACACCAGCTGCAACCATCCACCGAGACCGAAATCATCAGTGGTTCTGACTAGCGAACGCACCGTAAGATCGTCTGTGATTATGATTGTGGGACGCACTGCTTGCACCGTCTTGAACGGATCCATGAAGTTATGCTCCACAAAGACCAGCTTTGCCGAAACACTCAAGGCAGTCAGTTGCAATAAAAGAGAGAAAGGCGATACCTCAGACCCAAACACTAAAACAGTGTCTGAATTTGTCCATTTCTCTTGCTCTCCCAAGACGGAGAGCTGCGCAGCAACGGCCCTGCCTACCTCGGAGTGTGAGTACTCATAGACTTTGCCGTCGGCAACGATTCCTAGAGCGATTTCTGAGTTATCGGCAACCGGGTCTGAGGACTCTGTAGCAGAGCCTGGCTCGGTTAGCACTGTCGCATTGAAACCCAGGCTAGCGAGAGCCTTTGGAACAATTACAGCTACTGCACTAATTGCATTTGCAGCATCAAGCACCTCTTGCGATTCCAACGGAGAGCTAAAGTAAGGTGTGTGACCCCCAAGCTCGCAGGCGAACAGCAATGCGAGGGTGTTTATGCTTTCAGCGAGAGAAATTAGCACAGGGCCTTTGGGGGTGCTCCGAAGGGCTGCTCTCCATTGACTCACTGTCTGGGCTAAATTGTTGGGGACCTCAATATTCAACCCATCAAAAGTTGCTACCCTTGCGGAGGTCTGATCGAAGATTGCAGCCAGCCTGAACTTCTGCAGAGTATTTTGGCCGAGCAGAACTCTGCCATGCGGATTGACTGACGATCTAACTACTGCAGATTCATGTTTCCTTCTCGAATGTGAGAACGAAGCTTGATGGCCAACAAAGTACGGATCTACATCGGGAGGAGTAAACCTGACAATCACAGTCACTACAATGAGCACTGCAATTATGCCCCAAACTGCGAGTGTCAGCATGAACAATTGTGTTGAATTTCTCAGGTCAGTTACACTGTGGCCAGCCGGTGGCGAGCTGCACCACGCCACATCTACATACGCACTACAATTTCTGCTTGATGAATCTAATATCCCGGATAACTCCATTCTCGAACCGCAATTGGCCGCTCTCGCCTTGTCCCCAGTCGAGAGTGAGCTTATTGTCCTTCTTTGGCCCAAGCGGTTTAGGTTTGATGATCCGATCTTGCAGTCTCGAGGCTAACTGGGCAGGAGTGAGATCTTTCAATAGTGTCATCAAGTAGAATTGGGGAGGAAACAAGACTATCTCACCTGCTTTGAACTTGTCGAGACATGCTTGAGGAGTCATCCAGTACACGCCCTTGACCTCACTATTCGGGGTGAAACTATCAAAGTTCGGCTCGTTCGGAGACTCGTACAAAAAGAACTGCGTTGTAAAGATCTTGGAGTTTAGAGAAGCAGGGGTGGTCCACTCGCTAACCCGAGGAAACATCTCCTTCTCCCAGTTGAAGCTGTGAGAGAAGTTTTCCTCCAATGCTCGCTGAAAGGGCTTGGATCGGTCTGCCATGACGACATTTTGCCTGGTTTCGGGGTTGATCAGGAGTCCTGTCTCCTCATACGTTTCTCTAAGGGCACAGAACTGGAGTGATGGATCTGTCGAGTCCAATGCTCCACCAGGGAAGACATGGGTATTCGCAAACGACCCTTTGGATGGTCTCAGCATGAACAGGACCCTTTTTGATGGCGAGACAACCAACAATGATGCACTTCGGATTGCACTCATTTACCCCACACTTTGACAAACAGTTAACTTTGCCGAGTATTGGATAAGCGGGGATATAATTCCAGACCGTGTAGTAGATTTTTAATGATGGTCTACGCGTATATAAAAGATCACATATCCTTATCACTTTATAGGTTAGAAACCTGGGTTAGTATGCCTCAATTCTGACTTTACTCAAAACCGGTTGAATCATACTGATCCGTTCGTCATTAACGCTTCCAGCTTCTAATTGGCCACTACCATTAAGTGATGCCTCTGTATTTTCATCGGCTCCAAAGAGGCCCATGAAATTTCAAGTGTACCCCTCTTGTGTCCCCGTAGTTTCTTCATGACAGAGATCGTTGAGCTTCCGGGGCAAAACGAGTGGAGATTCGAGGTATCATTTAAAAATAAGGCCACTATCAAACTCGTACAGGGTAATGCGGAACTCTTTGGCACGGAGCTGGCGCCTGGCCAGGAGTACGAGTTCAGCGGACAGAACGTGGCCATATATAGCTGGTTTGGGTGCAAAATAGAATATAGCGGAGAAATTAGTGAGTATACAAGTGAGAACACGCCCATGCCAGTCTATGCCAACGCCCACTTTGCCCTCGAGAATTTACGAAGATCCTTTGAGGAAGACAAAAGCAATATCGACAAGCCCAGCACAAGTATTCTGATACTGGGCCCTCCATCCAGCGGAAAATCCACTCTGGCCAAGATCCTCACAGCATATGCTCTGAAATGCGGGCACACTCCGCTAGTTGTGAACCTTGATCCCAAGGCCGGGGTTTTCACCCCTCCGGGTGGGCTCAGTGCCAACATAGTGACCGATATCCTCGACATCGAGAATGGATGGGGATCCTCGGCTATAAATGGCCCGTCACCAATTCGACCCAAACAACCTCTCTTGCACTACTATGGCCTAGAATCCCCTAAACAGAATGAGCGGTACTACAAGCACGTACTCTCATGCTTATCGCTCGGGATCAATGCTAAGCTTTCTCACGATGCGAAAATCCGTCGGAGCGGTCTTATTATCGATTCACCTCCTGAATTGGCAGATTCAAAATCCGGTTATAGCCTGGTCTCGCGGGCTGTAATCGATTTCAGCATCAATGCAATTGCAGTTATTGGTGACGAGCGCATGTACTCGGAGCTTACTCGTCGCTTTAAGGAAAAATTTCCTCAAGTTGCAATAATCAAGCTTCCTCGCTCAGGGGGAATTGTTTTGGACGACGACCATAGCTTTCTGCGACAGCAGCAACACGCTGCAATTCAGCAGTACTTCTATGGCACTGCTAGACAGGTCCTGAGCCCCTTCACTCTCACTGTGAAAGCACATGAGCTCACGGTTTGGCGTGTCCTTGAGGGAAGCAAACTTTCAGATACTACCCTGACCAGTGGTAGCGAAGAATTTGTGGACTCTACTCCTGAGTTTCTCACGAAGATCGAGCCATCGTCAGTTCTTCAGAACTGTGTAATGGCTATCGTCAATGCAGACCCATCAGACCCTCCATCAGTTCTAGTTGATGCAGAAGTTTTGGGGTATGTGTACGTTGTCGAGGCTGACGACAATAAGAAAACCATAAAGATACTCATGCCACTTCCTGGTCGTCTCCCCAACAGACCCTTTATTCTCGGTGATTTCCGCTATCTCGAGTAAACTTCTCGCTAGTTATCTTTGCTGTTCCTGCTATCTTTGGAGAACGTCCGAAATGGTGGTCCTACTTCTACCAGCGGACATAAAAAAAACCATTGCGCATCATATTCCTAATCGCTATATAAATTCCTGTACAATAGTAAACTAACAATTATACACAACATCAACAGAAAGCCTGTAATGGTTCTCTAAAACTGCTTTAAATGCGGGCAGCCTCTTGAAACAATGGCTTATCATCTTTACGCAAACGCAGCTCCCTCCGCAGAATTTTGCCAGAGTTAGATTTGGGAATGGAGTCAATCTCGACGATACCGCCCCAGAGCCTTTTATGGCGGGAGACTCTTGTATTAAACCACGAAGCCACCTCCCGCAAGTCTCCAGTGGTACTTAGTTTGACGTAGGCTCTAGGTAGTTCGGTTACTCCTTCAGTATCCATTACCCCTATGACTGCACAATCAATCACATCGGGATGCTGCAGCAAGATTCCCTCCAATTCAGCTGGAGCAACCTGGTGCCCCTTTGACTTGATCAACTCTTTGATACGGTCAACGAGAAACAGCTGCTCATTTTGATCAACATGCCCCACATCGCCGGTCCTCAGCCATCCATCTGGCATTAGTGTTTCTGCTGTGGCTTTAGGGCTGTTCAGGTAGCCTTTCATGACTAGGGGACCCCGGATCCAGACTTCGCCATCCACACCCTGAGGACAATCTTTCAAGGTCACCGGGTCTACGATTCGCATCTCGTGCGAGGGCATTACCCAGCCCACACTAGCCACGTCGTATACCCCCTCAAGATCCAGGCCCACAACATGACTAGCACTAGTAGTTTCAGTCATTCCGTAGCCCTGAGCTACTTCCAACTTGGGATACCGTTGCTTCAATAACCTCATCGTGGATCCGGAGATTGGTGCAGCGCCGACTTTAATTCCTTCCAGGATCTCAGTAACCTGTGGATACTTATTCACCAATGGACTTTTAGCAAAAAGTAGAGCCATTGGGGGGACAACATTCACTGTTTTGATGTGATACTTGACAATTCCCCGCAGTAAGCTCTCAAACTCAAACTTTGGCCAAACAATACTTGTGCGAGCCATGTATGGCAGGATCCAGATATAAGAGGTTAGCCCAAATATATGTGAAAAAGGCAACACTGCACAAGCGACATCAGTTGCCAGCAGGTGAACGGGCCGTGTTAGAGGCTGCGACATCGCCTGACATAGAAGATTAGATTGAGGAAGTATGACCCCTTTTGGGAGACCTGATGTACCGCTGCTAAAAACATAATACGCATGCTGCTCGTAAGGATCAACGTTCACGGCTTCTGCTTTAGGCGAGTTCTTCTCGGTGAGCTCCTCAAGTAGCTTTTGTACTTCGCTCAACTTGACAAGGTCAGCTTGATGGTCCACCGAAGCGCACGCTTGGGTGATGTTTTTCTCATTGAAGTCAGAGAAAATTATTAACTTTGCATTAACAACCTTGAGCTGATGAGCGATCTCATCAGATTGGTATACAATGTTTGCAGGAGAAACAATGCCGCCCAAACTCAGTACTGCGAAATGGATTATTGGTAAGTAAATCGAGTTGAGAGTTGAGAGGACGACAACATCATTCTTCTGTATGCCATGTTTTGAGTTGAGGTAATGCGCATATCTATAAACCAGAGATTCAACATCGCGGAAAGTCAAGGATTTTTCAGAGTATGGATCAACATATGCTTTCTTATCATAGTTGCCTTGTATATCGGGAGATTCAAAAAACATTGGAACGATATTCCGTTGTGGCAATACTGGAGCATCAGGATACTTGGATTTGTAAACAGTCATCGCTATACCTCTGAACTCAACCGCAGCTAGCTTTTATGTCTGCACTGGGGCTCTTGCATATGTGGGGTAAATGCCGAGAGCTGTCGTGCATCAGGTCCCTGATCTAGGGTCAAATCCATTGTGCGTTGATTGTCTCTCTCTCCGAGAACTAGGCTACAGAGATGTGATCGTTTGGCCACTGACGTCGTTCTGGCAAAGCGGTGCTCGTGGAGGTATGCAATTGATTTCCTGGAGACCTCAATCTCCATGAGGAGAGTCACGTGATATGTGGGGTCGCAGAACGGCTAGGTCTTTATCCAAAATCCGAGAACAGGATGCATATGTGCGGTCCCAATGGATTCATTGTTGTGGTCGTAGTTGCTCATATCATTACACCTAGGTACTCATGATTAGGCCGCAAAATAGAGTATAGAAGTCAACTTTGTATTGATATATGAAGCTATGATGAAATGCGGATTGTTGACTTGAATTAAATATCATGGTGGCAGATAATGCCTAGTTTACACTTGCTTTAGGAGAGAAGCGTTCCCCTGAGAATAAAATACTTGCACCTCTGCGATCAGCTTTTCTTCCTGATACTGCTGATGAAGGAATCCAGATTGTATTCCTCAGCATATTCGTTCTCATCCCAGAGCTCTCCCAGCTCATTGGCAAACTTATTTCCACCAAGGTTGCCAGTTGCATCGAGATGCTCCTCCGTTTTCTTGGGTTCCTCTGGTGCTAACTCAGTTGTAGATGCAGAGAACAAGTCCAGGATCTGATCTGTGCCCATGGACATAAGTCCACTATTTTGTTGGTTGATAACGGTTGATGCAATATTGAGCTTGAATTCCTGGAGACCCATAATACGCTCCTCTAAAGTGTCCCTTGTGATCAGTCGATACACATTCACAACTTTCTTCTGACCAATGCGATGAGCACGATCCATAGCTTGCAGATCATTCATAGGATTCCAGTCATGCTCCACGAATATTACTGTGTCCGCTCCGGTCAAGTTGAGACCTAGGCCACCAACGTGGGTACTTAACAGGAGAACATCAATAGAAGGATCCTCATTGAATTTTGTCACCATCTCATGCCTTCCAGGACCTGAAACACTCGAATCCAAACGCATATAGGAAACACCAGACATTGCCTGTTTCAGCAGTGAGTTCTCCACAAGATCCAGCATGTCTTTCTGCTGGCAAAAAATCAGGGCTCTGTGTTGACTCATAGCTGCAGGGATCTCACCCTTATCAGTTTTCGCAGCTGGTTGATCTACACCAATTCCGCAATCCTTCAATAGTTGCTGCAATGCTAAGAGTTTGGGAGATTGAGTATAGTCCAAAGGCTGATGCTTTTGAAGCTCCTCCTTCGTATATGAAACAAATGCAGGATGATTGCACAGTCGTCGCATATACAACAGAGCCTGAAAAATGTGCTTGCGTGCCTCCTTATTACCCTGATCTTGTAGCTCGCCCTCTACAGTTTTCTTTTGCTGCTGTGTAAATGCTTCGTACAGTTTGCGCTGTTTATCGTTGAGGTCGCAATAATAATCCTGAATAATTTTAGGCGGAAGATCATTGAGAACATCTTCCTTGAGACGCCGCAAGAGGAATGGAAGCACTTGCTTGTGAAGTGCTTCGAGTGCCAGGGTAGCAGCTTCTTGCTCTTTGGCCGAAGTCTTGGAGGAGTTTCGCGATGCGATGATAGGCTTGGAGAACTGCTCATTAAAAGATTTTTCTGTTCCCAGAAACCCGGGCATCAAGAAATCGAAAAGGGACCACAACTCCAAGACATTGTTCTGAATGGGGGTACCACTAAGAATCAGGCGATGCTCACTAGCATATTGCTTAATGCACCGGCTGAGCTTGGAATTAGCGTTCTTAATGATGTGTCCTTCATCCAGAACGCAGTAGTTCCAATCTAACTTGCTGAGAGTCGCAACATCATTGCGAGCGATATCATATGATGTCACGACTACATCAACTTTACTCAGTTGCGCCGTAAGCATAGAGCGTGAGCTCGGGCTCCCTACATAAGCCAGAGTGCGCAGGCTCGGAACATAAGTCTTGAATTCCTGAATCCAGTGACCCGTAAGAGTTGTCGGACATATTATAAGCGATGGAATCTTCGGGGTTCCCTCGGTATGATCACGATTATAATGGTCAGATGCCACAATGCAAATTGTTTGAAGAGTCTTTCCGAGACCCATATCATCACAAAGAATGCCGTGAAGATGATATTTATTAAGGAAAGCCAACCAATTGACACCCTCTTGCTGATACTTGCGCAGGGTAGCATTGATGGACACCGGAAGGTCAAAAGGCTTGACTTTGGATACATCCATCATTTGGGAAATGAACTCACGCTCCTTATCTCTGCCCTCGAGCAGCTTCTTTGGCATGTCGGAGGGGTCGGCAATTCCGCTCTCCAACGGAACCAATTTGATTATCGCTGCAAATGTGGTAGCAGCGATAGTTCGAATTCCTATATCAGCATCGCTCATACGGCCCAATATTGGAACAATAAAGAAGACAATGTACGGTAGTACATCCTCACCCATATTAATCATGATATGGTAGGTAACTTCAACAGCACCTTGACGATGTGCCAGGTTTGCACTATTGGATACTTCCGGAAGTATCTTCTCGACGAAGTAAGTAATCCCCTGAGTTGGCATGACTTTACAAACCGTGGCAAAGCACTTTGCAGCGACGAAACGTATGACACTGTATTTACAGAGCAAAGCCTCGCGGATAGCATCAAAAATGCCCTCAATTTCTGGGTATAGGTCATTATCAAGAAAAGGAAGCACAGCACGGGTTACTGCAAGGTTGTCGATAACTGCTTGACCCTCAGTATCATCCTTGAGCTTGTTAACGTCTGCAGTTCTCAAAGCACCCATCATCCTCAGAGGTACCTCTTCAATACTAGTGAACAAGTCTTTACCATAGTAGATGGCCAGTTTCTTCAACGCCATTATAGCGCCACTACGCTTGATGAGGGCAACGTCTTTCTCTTTCTGCTTCCGCAGAGCCTCTGTGATGTCATCAACCGGGATTTCATCTTTCAGCGTAGACATAATACCATCGAAATCTTTCTGAGCATTGAAGACGGGCGCTTCACTCGTGTCGACGCACACGAAGGAGCATAGATTCTTCACAACCTTGTTGGCAGTGGCACCGCGGTCGATGCTAATAAGAGTAGCTATCAGGCCTGATACAGTGCTTGCGGTACGTTCGTGGAGAACTTCGTTCAGTTCCATCTTGATTCCGTCCATCAGACTGCGGATGATAGGGTTCAGCTTCGCTGGCAGCGAGTCACTAAGAGTAATAAACGCAGCGGCTGAACATGCTTTGATACTGATATTGCGAACTTGTAGTGACTCTCTAGCCTCATTTATTGCGCTTTCCAGATTCTTACGTCCTTCCTCTAGGGTTTTCGACATGCTAACCTGGATATCATCTGCAAGTTTGGACTTCAAGTCCGTAAAAGTTTCATTCGCAAGTTTCTCCGCCACTACTAAGTTGAAAGCATCAGGTCCAGCATTTACATCTCCTTCAATGGAGGTTGCCATTGGCGGTATGCAGGAGCGATCCAGTTCGCCTTGGCTTACCATGAGACCGAACAACGACTGGCACTGAGTCCTGACAGCACGAAGGATAGGATTCAGATCCCGATAGATAGCCTCTGAAGAATTCTCCATAGTCTTAATCAAGCGAGGATTGACTGCCTCTCGTAACTTCGCGGAAACGCATTTGGCGTGCCTTCCATACTCTTCAAGAAGAAGCGACAAGCTGAGGTGCTGCGAAGACATGGGGGAGTCAAAGTAGCGATCAAGAGTCGGAAGCATAGCTTCTACATGTTGTGCAGGAATAATACCCATTGCGTGACCCAAGGCAGTGGCACAAAGTACGCGAGCTCGGATAAATATTGCGGGATCAACAATCAGAACATCACCCAATAGGATGGGTCCATCGAAGTTAACATGATGAGCATCAGGTTTTGCTTCATGGACCGAATCGAATTGCGCACCTGAGGGCTTTATTAGCAGAGAAGAGTCGACCTTGTAAAATCTGCGAGAGGTACCAACAGGCGTCATCATCAAGCTCAATGCAATTGGTGAAAACTGAGTGAAAATCTCCTCGAATCGGTCATGATAACAGTCACTGGTCATTAGGTTCATGAGTGAGTCCCAAAGATCTAGACTCAAGAGCGCAATGTCCTTTTTCTGCTCTAGAAAGATGTTTTGGAATAGAAGTCTAAAGAAACGCAAGTCTATCCATGAGACAGCGTCCTTGGACTCAATTGCAAGGAAGATGTTCAATGTGCGAAGCACGGCACGACGAACATCGGTGATGGAGTGTCGCAGAAACGGGTACAATCTAGGAATGAGTTTCTCATAGGACTTTTCAGGATCGTCGCGCATGGTCTGCTTGAGGATATCCAGGACCCGGGGGTATGAGCACAGCTTTGCTAGCAAATCCATCACATTACCAATTGATGTGCTCAACTCATCTTTTAGGTCGCTGAGTGAATCCCAGATGACATTCAGAAGCTTTTCGATGTCCTCTGAACGCTGGAGGACAAAATCCTGGGCAATCGGTAAGAGGGTTGCTGCGCTGATAGCCTGGACGTCGTCATCCTTGTTCTCCAGCCCGTGAAAAACGCATTCTACTAGTTTGTCAAACAGGCTCGAGTTAGCGATCAAAATGTCGGTTCGAACGCTCACAAAGTAACGGAGCCCCAGCATGCCTCCATGGCACACTGCCCAAACCGGGGTGTCGATTCCGAGCTCCTGCTGCAACACGAGGCTCTTTAGGACTTGGAAGGTCTGCTCGGCAATGTCGAGAGGGAGGTGCAACAGCAGTGCACCCATGGCCTGAGCGCAGGACTCGCGCACTGGAGCCACAACCTGGTCGGCAACGTAGTCGGCAAAACGGTCCAATGCGAATATGCAGCACAGCTTGCACGCTAGGTCCTCTAGCCACTTTGAGTTCTGAGCGTCGTTGTTGGCACTTCCCCGATATCTTCCGGCAGTGGACCCGTGGACCTTGACAAGCTCTCGGAGACCGAGCAGAGCGCCGTGGCGGACCTCCCACGAGGGATTGAACATGTCAGACATCAGAACGAGCGCCAGCGACCCGAAAGGCCATGCTCTGGGGTCTTTGACGGTGACAATGTCTGCGAGTTCCGCGGCCTTGTTTGGTTTGTGCTCGACGACGACCTGGTTGCTGGAGCTGCCCGACGTCTCGGTGGGCGAGTCCACAATGTGCACTTTCGACGGCTGCTTGCTGCCGAACTTTGCCTTGCGTTTGGCCAGGGCTCTCATGCGGGCGTTCATCTTGGGCTCAGCATCTGCGGGTTCAGGGGCCGGGGCCGGCTCTTTCTTGGTGGCCTTGGGCTTCCCTCGCTTCTTCTTGGGCGGGGGAGCCAGCTCGAGGTCCTCGTCCATGAGGATGTCGTCACTCTGATTATCGAAACCAGCAATTCCCAGAGTCTTTTTGAGAGCAGCCTGCTGAGCACGCAGCCGCTCGGCGGGGTCCATGCCCAGCTGTGCAGTTTCAAACTCCTTGCCGGCAGACCCCAGCAACGGGGTTCCTCGCTTGATGACGTTCTGGATCTCAAGAGAAGAAAAGCTCAGCAGGTCGTGGGGCGCGTCGGACGCGGTAGGCTGGGGATTGACCTCGAACTCGTCGACGATCTCCTCTTTAATCTCCCGCTTGATCGCCCCGTCCTCTTCTTTGATCTCTTCTTTGACTTCCACTTTCTCGTCTATGGGGAGGTACACTTCGGTCGAGGACTGCGACCAGGGGGCATTTTCTAACACTAAACTAATTGCCCGAGCGGCAGATATTCTGGTGTCCCACTTGGGGCTCCGCAGAAATGGTACCACCCGCCCCAGGAGGCCAAACAGCTCCTCCGGGTGGGCTCGCTGAACGTCTGCTAGTTGATCCCCTGCGACGTTGCGGACGTACGCAGAGGAGCCTGTATCCAGTAGTGATACCAGGCGTTCCAGTCTTGACATAACTTTTTCACTACGTAATTATGGTGATTCGCATGGTATTTATATGAACTTGAAAATGGAGAGATGGGGTGCGTATCTAGTCGGGGTTACCCGGCTTTGACAAAGCGCCTGATTGGCCCCCTGGGGGGAAGGGGCCAGAGGCTGCGTCCACCAGCGACTACAATCTCCAGAACTAACGCTGCAAAAAACCGCTGAGACGTGCCCTGTGCGGTGGTCGCAGGCCGCCATTCAATCGCCAGTATTGGTAAGCGGCCGTCATGCACCAAAATCGACGCTGAAAATTCCCGCGGAATGAACAGCCTGGAGCACAAGCTGCGACGCCTCTGCCGGGCACTCGCGGCCACGCAGCTGGTTTTTCCGGTGCCTGTGCGCTAATTGCAATTGCCAAGACTCGTCCGAGCGCCGTCGCCACATTTTCATGCGTAGGTCGCGCATGCGCCGCAGAACTGATCGATGCCGCCACCGTGACGTCATGCTGAAATTGTTGCAGTGTTGATTTAGCAAATAAATATGAATATCTAATATAAATGGAGTTTCCAAAAAGGTCCCGCACGGGCCCTAGAAAACGCCATAACTCTTGTAATGGCTTTTGAGTTTCTGAGGATTCAGCATATATGCGGCCTGATCAGGGGAGGGGCGTTTTTCTGCCTGCCAGTTTAAGCATGCGAAAATTACCTCCTCAAAGCGTTTCAGTTCTGGTATCTTGATGAGATTCGAGGATCGTTGCACATCGGAAGCGAAATAGTAGGCATGCTTCCAGTCCCGATCTGGGCTGCCCAAGTAGTGAAGCTGGATCCGCAGCATGTCATGCGATTCTCTCCCGGGGAATAGTGGTCTCAGGTTGCACAATTCGCCCATGACGCAACCAAAAGCCCAAATATCAAGTGGAAACCCGTGGTTCCCCAGCTCCATGAGCTGCTCAGGGGCCCTGTACCACCTTGTGGCTACATAGCCGGTCCAGGCCTTGTCAAAGTCGGGCGCCCTCATATCCCTCGAGAGACCAAAGTCTGCCAGTTTCGCAACAAGTTTATCCTCGCTCCAATTTATGAGGATGTTTTCTGGTTTCAGGTCTCGGTGCACAAACTGGTGGGCATGGACGTGAGAGAGGCCCCTGAGCACGTCCAGAGACAGCTCCTTGACCACGCTAGCCTCGAGCGGGCGTCCTTTTCGTCCACTGATCAAGTCGTGCATGCTCATTGTCATCACTTCCATAGCAAAGTTCAGGTGCCTTGTGGTACCATCAACAAACATGTCAAAGAACCGCACCAGATTAGGGTGATCTGGCACATGGATTGCAAACTGGACCTCGCGAAGATGCAGGGGGTTGAACTTCTCCACTCCTTTCACTGTTTTGAGCGCTACCATCTGTCTGTTTTGCAGTCGGCGCGCAAGGCGCACAGTTCCAAAGGTGCCGCGACCAATCTTGGTGTAGAGCTGATAGTGCTCAGTGGTATTTTTTATTGGGACTTCGTCGTCCCGAAAATCTGTAAAAGTTCGGCGGTAGAACATGTTTGGCGTCAATGTTTCGGTGAGAGCAGTCTCAGTGGGAAACTGACATGTTGTAGGGGATAATACCTGAAGCATGTTGGTGCCAGCTACGCTGGACGCGTTCTGTATAAATACCTATTCACTGGCATCTTGAAACTGCTCCCACATTGCATTAATTGAGGCATGCAACCGAGTGGGACCACAGAGCCCCACAGCAGCAAAGAGCTCCAAGTGTGACGACCTGGGGACATGTAGTAGGATCAGTGGTGTTTGCTTTTTATGAAAATGCGTTCAGACTCTTTTTGTCGACTCACACACGACTTTTAGGATGTGGGGTGGAGCCACCATGAAGACCTGAAACGCACTGTGCAGAATCGTATCAGTAAAGTGCTGTGCCAAGGTGCCACAATCAGAAATGTTTGTGCAAATGATCACTCTATACAAAGAGCACGAAGCGATTGTGGGATACGACTCTGAGAACAGAACGCTATTCAGCTTTTTAATGTCTACGTAATTTATTGCAGATACTAGCACACGCACAGAAACTCAAATCTCGGGGATGGCGCTGCCGTCTCCTCGAGGATCGCTTCCTGCGTGGTACACCAGCTTACCGTTCTGAGGATCGTACTGGATAATCTGGCCGCGGCCAAAGACCGCTCTCGCATACCCTGAAACAATCCTGACCTCATGTCCCAGTGCTTCAAGCCCCGTAGCGACCTTTGAAGGAATGCCCTCCTCCAACAAGATAACAATATCATCTGCTGGGATGTCGGCGAGGTTTTTGGCAGGAGCAATACAGATCCTTGGGGCATCAAGTGCGGCCTGAGGGTCCAAGCCAAACTTTAAAAGGTTTAGCGCAACTTGTAAATGTCCTTGTGGCTGCATAAACGCACCCATTACGCCGTAAGACGCATATAACTTATCGCCTTTGGTGAGCATCGCAGGGATGATCGTGTGGTAGGGCCGCTTGTTCCCTGCAAAGGCATTTCTCGAGCCCTCCTCCAAATTGAAGTTGCACCCACGGTTGTGCAGCGTGAACCCGCAGTTCTTGGGGACGATTCCGCTGCCAAAACCGTGGTAGATACTGGCAATGATGGAGCACGCATTCCCCTCTTTGTCTGCTACAGTGAAATACGAGGTATCGCTTGAGTTTACCGGGTCGATGACGCCGTGGTCATATCCCTGAGCAGGCCGGGAGGGGTCAAACAGCTGGGCACGAGACTCAATGTACTTGTCGGCGACCAAGGACTTGAGGTCGAAATCCAGTTGTTCGGGGTCGCCGATATAATGGTCTGCGTCCTTGAAGGCGAACTTCAGCGACTCAGCGATCGCGTGGATGTATTCTACCGTGTTGTGCTGATCTTTGGCCAGGCTGAGTTTTCCGTCTTTTTCGAGCTGCTTCACGATGCCGGCTGCGATTAGCGCGACCAGGCCGTGGTTGTTGGGTGGGAGCTCGTGCAGCATCACGCCATCGGCAATTTCGAGGCTGACAGGATCCAGCTTGAGGCTCTTGTGGTTCTTGAGATCGTCCAGCGTGAGCTTGCCTCCGGCCTCCTTGACGGACTCGACGATCGCCTCGGCAATCTTGCCCGTGTAGAACCCGTCTTTCCCATATCGAGCGACCTGCTCATAAACGTCTGCGAGGTACGGGTTCGTGAACAGCTGCCCTTCAACAGGTGCTTTTCCGTCAATAAGCAGCTCTCCTCCGTTGGGGCTAGCGGTTTGGAGCTTCTTCTCGCTATCCTGCCACAGATTAGCCGAGATGTCACTCACTGGGAAGCCGTCTTTGGCGAGATCGATAGCAGGCTGCAAAATTTCCAGCATCGACAGCCTCCCCGAGCCCCAATTCTCGAGGATATCCCACCATCCCGCCGCAGCTCCGGGAACATTGACCGAGAGGCCGCTTTGGGGCTGAATGTGGCCCTTACCGTCGGACGCTGCCTTCGCATCGGCGAGAGAAGCGGACGCAGCCGACTTCCCCGAGCCATTGAAGCCAGAAACCTTGCCAGTTTTGGCATCAAAGTATAATATGAACACATCGCCCCCAATTCCCGTCATCATGGGCTCGACCAGGCCCATAGTGGCCGCCATGGTAATGGCGGCATCAGCAGCATTTCCATTTCTTTCCAGCGTCTTGACTCCAGCGGCCGAGGCCAACGGTTGGCTAGAAGCAGCGATTCCTTTTGTCGAGTGCACAGTCGACCTTCGAGAGTTGCATGTAAACGGCATGAGTCAGAGGATGCGGGGGCCTCATTAAGAGTCACGTCATGGCACCAAATAGTGGGTCCAATTATTAACGGTAACGTCATTTCGGCTAGCACAACTTGGTCTAGAGGAATTGGGTTAGGAGAAATATGATTAGGAAGATCTGTCTAAAATTATGGTTAGCAATATTCTTTGCTATCTCGCGGCACCTTATCAGCGAGATGCGGGGACCAAATCAAAAACGAAAGTTCAACGTAGCTAGCTCCTTAACGAACGAAACATGGGCAGATATAGTGGCAGGTTGAGTGACCCTATTTTCTTCATGCGAGCGGATAATGAGCGCTGCATTTGGGGAGCTCACGTGCCTGTGCAGCATGCACGATGAATTCTTGCCTTTTTAGGGTGGAACACAAGGCGAGAATGTATGCTTGTTGCTGATTGAATAAAAAACAATTATATGCAGTATGGAATAATAAAATAAATGCGGAATAAAATAACAAAGGAGGCACCAATTCTCAGGTATCATCGACGCGCACGGTTTCGTAGTTTCGCTAGTCAGTTCTCAACAGAAACGGACCTCGTCAGATCAGGGGCGATCAATGGGGATGGAAACCCATCAGAAAACCCCAAGTCATAGTCTAGCGCTGGAACGTCGCCGTACCCGTCGCCTGGGTGTTGATAGCTGCTGCCGTACAGGTCATGTGGTATCATGAGATCATCTGCAGCGAACGAATCTTCTGGAGCAGGGTCGTAAGGAGGGGCATTGCTGGAATTGAGGGGGTTGGAATTCACTGGATCAGGAAACACGCAGGTGCTGGGTGCCCCGTCCCACAATGCCTGGTTCTTGGGGTAGGAGTCATCAAATATTAGCGTATCAGAAAACGATTGAGCAGCGTCCAACGGTGCCAATTGAATCTTAGTAGGCTTGTAGGCAAATGCAGAGGTATGTGATGAGGATGCAGGAGGGGTATTGTAGGTAGCGCTGCGGGCCTTGGCCGCAACGTCTTCAGGATCCAGGCGGCTGACCCAATCCGACACCTTGTCCTTGGCAGCCTGCGTGGCGAAATTCGTCTTCTTTCGCCCTACAGCAGAAGGCACTGGTGGGGGTGTGGGGTCCGATTCAACCACCGATGGAGGGTCCGGCGATAAGTTGCGATTGGGCTCCAAAATTTGGGCAACCGCCTTATCGACCTTCTCTGCGTCCGTCATCTTTCTGACATCTTGTGCTAATCGCTCAATAACGTTGGCGACGGGGGTATCTGGAGTCGCCACATATTTTGATACGCTGCGACCGTCGCCAATCTCTCGCACTAGGAACATAAAACTCTTGATAACAGTCTGGAGTCGGGACTCCAATAATTCGACATAGTCATTGGTAAAGACTCTTTCTGGATTCTTGCGCTTGTGGGTGTATGTGCACACCTGGTTATCAGTGGTGCAACGTGAGCAGGGATTCAGGCCATCGCATTTGGCCTTCTTCACTCTGCAAGTGTCACACGCTCTTAATACTCTCTTCTTCTTTGAATCGTCACGCATGTGCAAGTTCAATTAAGTTTTCAAACTTGAGCTGGGAGTGTGGGACGCACTTATATATGAATGCATCTGCTGTGGCGCACTTGCTTTGAAATCATGTTACGGGCATGCAGTACCCTAACCCTGATTCAACCGTGCGTAAAGGAACATTCTGGCACTTTGGCGCGACGCTGTCTCTACGCATTTACAAATTATAACTACAGCCCACCAATAACCTGGATTGTATTTGGGTCATTGGCCAATTTGTTACTCATATCCGCACTTAGTATGACTATTTGTCATGAACGTTGGCCAGATATGACGTGCTGACTCACGATTAGCACACGAAATGACGCATGAACTTACTCCTCCCCAGCTACGCCACCACTAGGGACTGTGGCCTGCATAGAAGGTAGCAGCTAGTCGATCTGCGCAGCTCGGTCCGAAAATCGAGGCGGACAGCCCGATCCTGAGTTGTGAGACGATTGGATTTTTTCTTGTGGGAAAACAACGGAAATTCGACGTGCAGGCATTCATGAGTTCCCCCAAAAATTTCAGCTTGCATACCCCAACCCTAGACGTACAGGTCTGATACGACAAAACCCGACACAAAGGTGTGCTTCTATTTGAGAACTTCGCGATTAATTTCAAATAAAATTTCCCGGTGGTTTTAGAATCATGAGCTCCTAAACCGGGGTTCAATCTGACATTAGCCTGTTTCTATATTTAGAATTGTTTTTAGGAGCTGAACCGTAACTAAAACCCCCAACCAAGCCCCTCCTGCAGTTTTTGAGAATATCATCCAGGGTTATCAACAAATCCCAGTTTGGTGTCAGTATTGCTCTGCTATAACACTTGTTTCATAGCCATTGGGTTGCGATTTTCCCATCGTTCCTTTCCCCACTGACTTGCAGTTGTCACATGCAAACATACTACGTGTCGGAAATTGCTATAGAACCTAGCAAAAATAGACATTATGGGTACATGCAGCAATTGTTAATATGTTATAGTAAAATTACTCTATAGTGAGACTATTTTTTTGTGGTACACTGATGCTGTGTGAGCTCTTCCCTTGCAGCAACTAAGACGACCGTTCCTATCCTGCATGCAAGCGAACAATGGGCACTGCGCCTGAAACCAAGAATACGATGGGTCATATAATTGACTTTTGTTTTTGTCACATACATAGCGTCTAGAATCAATTGAGACTTTGCACATTAATCCATGCATCCCCCGGTCTGACCGCCGGCAATGCCGTTCATGAGCAAATTTTACACCACCACTGACTAGGGCCGTTTTTGGGATTATTAACAACTCTACCGCCTCGGCGATCGGAAAGCAATTTTCGGGGAAGCGAATTTAGTCATACCTAGCAAGCTTCCATTGCATGAGCTGCACGTGACTTCCCAGTGGCACAAGCGAACTTTGAGCGTTGGAGAACCTCGATAAGCGACCTGTGTAAGACGAACAGCGACGATCCCAATAGGTGAGTAATATCTCTTGCCTTACAGATATGAGTTTTGCAAACTACCCTACAAATTTTTTCATTTGCGTGGTAACAGTACTAGGCTTAGCTTTCAATTACAAATCTTGCGTTGGAGTATAAGCCGCACTGGTGAGCTGTCAAATATGTCATCCGCATGTAAGCCTTGCATGAGGGTCCAGCTCTCAACCACCTCGCTGGACCGACCCACGATGCAAGTTGCCACGGCGGAGTAATAATGTCGGTAGATTATTCCTGCATAACCGACCATGGCGCACTTTTTTGTTTCTTCCTAGGCCGAACATATCCCCATCTTTCTAACAGCAAGCAATTTCAGTGCGCTTTTTTTTAGGTTGTCTTCTCGTAATAACTTACGATAGCGTAAGGCCAGCGTAACTCTTACGCCACATGCTTATGTCACACATTCATAATTAGGTAACATATACTATGTATATTACTAATATGAGATGAAGAACTCATGGCTGCAAAGAAGTCAAAAAAAGGTAAAGAAGATGCTAAAAAGACCAAGGAAGAACCCGTAGAATTAACACCAAAACAACTGAAAGAGAAAAAACGAGAAGAAGCTCGGGCCCGAGCTGCGGAATCACGAAAGATAGTCGCAGCAGGAGTTTCCCAATGGACTGGCAAATTACCTGCCCAACTACTCAATGAGCTTTGCCAGAAGCTGAAATGGGAGCGTGTTGACTACCCTATCAAAGGTGGTGGTGAATCATTCTCTGGCGCGGTAATTCTAGGTAAGAGGAACGTAAAAACTCAGGAGGTGGAGCACGTGCGGTTTGATCCACCCAAGGAAATATTTCCTCCGCAGAAAACAGCACTGGAAGCTCGCCATTTGGCTGCAACCTATGCTCTTCACCGGATCATGTCCCATAAAAACATGAAAATGATGCTGCCACCTTTTCATCGAGACCTGTGGATCCAGATGGACGATGTTAAGAAGGCTGCGCCTACACATGATCAGTGGAAGTGGCAGGAAGACCCGTTTTCAGCCGCCACGCAACACAAGAAAGATATGGAGCAATTGCAACGGTCCCGTGCTGATAGAGAGAAGATTACAGAGGAGCGTAAAGCTGATAGAGAGCTCAGAACTACGTTGAAGCAGGAACAAGGAGCCCAAAAGCGTGTACACTTCAATGCTACAATTTCAATGTCCAGAAATCTGAGAATCAAAGTGGAGCAACTCATTCGTACCTCTGGGGGATTCGACTTTGCAAGGAACGAAAACGATGCCTCAAAGAGTGAAAACATCCTCAAAGTGCTCGTCAACATAGGATTTGAAAGTTTTCAGGTTCAAGAAGCACTAGAGTATACCAGCACTCTTAGTGACTGCGCTTCATGGCTTTTAGTACATGTCCCAGAGGTTGACCTTCCAGATAGGTTCAAGCCCAAAAACCTAGCATTGACTGCACGAGTATCTTCCTCAATGAAAACCGAAAGCGCTGTTGCTAAGCTGCAAAGCTTCGGGTTCAGTGAGGAGCTCGCACGTGAAGCCCTCGTCGGCAAATTGACCGCGCAGGCGATGTGTATCCTCACTAACAAATTAATTGGAGTCCAACCCATCGAGGAGAAAGGAGAGGATATATGGGAGGAAGAGATGGAGTCTCTCGCACCAGTCTATGACAACATCCAAGCAACATCCGACAGTTGCGTGGTAAAGGTAGGAAAGCTAACCGTCTACTATTATAGACCGAACTCCTATCCAGCGTCCTGTCCTGGAATCGGTATTGAGCATGCTGATAAGGTACCGAAATACATCCTTTTGTATGCGATTCGTCGCGTAGCAGAGTATGCTCAATCACTCTTAGGCGATTTCATGATCTTTAGTTTAACGGAGTGGCTGCAGGAAAATATCACGGAAATCATTAGCAAACCGTGCAAACTAGTAGAGATATCTGGCGCTGTTAATGGTGTGGATGAAGCACATGTGCGTCCTAAGACAAGCACAGTCAAAGCCAATCTGAAGAGGAAGAAGCCCGTTGTTGATGTAGACCAGCTCTCCAAAAATCACGATACAAGATTTGCAACTAAAGAAGGGGAGACGATGTTAACGGCTCGCCATGAGCTTCCTGCGTGGAAAAAGCATGAAGAGATTGAACACTTGGTAGATTCTGGCCAAGTGGTTTTGATCACAGGTGAGACAGGTTCGGGAAAATCAACTCAGGTGGTGCAGTTTATCTTGGACCAGGCTCTGAAGAGAGGTGAATATGCAAATATTATATGTACCCAGCCAAGACGTATTTCTGCCATTGGAGTAGCACAACGAGTTGCCGATGAAAGATTGGTCAAACTCGGGACAGAAGTAGGCTATATTATCCGTGGAGAGAACAAAACTACCGATGAAACACAGATCAGATTCGTGACAAGTGGTGTTCTACTTCGTATGATTCAAGTGGGAGCAGCCGAGCTCTTGGAAACTGTCACCCATATTGTCGTCGATGAAGTTCATGAGCGCTCATTGGATAGCGATTTTCTCCTTATCCTTTTGAAGCGTATCCTGGCCAAGAACAAAAAAGTCAAGCTTGTACTGATGTCTGCCACTGTGGACCCCAAACAGTTCATAGAGTACTTTGGCGGCAAAGTGGGATATACTCACATTGAGGGACGTACCTTCCCGGTTACAAGACACTATCTTGACGAAGTGATCCCCATGACTCGGTATGTTCCTCAGGAACTCCAAGAAGAGGGCGTCGTTGCAAGTGATGTTGGCAGAATTATCAACTATATGCGTGGTGGGATCGATTATGATTTTGTTGCAAGAGTAGTGGAGACTATCCATGCCAAGCTTGGTAACTCTGATGGTAGTATTTTGGTATTCATGTCCGGAGCAGCAGAAATTGACAAAACATTGAAAGCAATTACGGGAAGTAGCTCGGAATTCTGGGCGCTTCCACTTCACGCATCGCTGCCTCCGGCAGAACAGCGATTGGTATTCAAGTCTGCACCTGCTGGTCTGCGAAAGGTTGTGGTTTCCACAAACGTTGCGGAGACATCAATTACAATATCCGATATCGTCGCAGTGGTTGATTCTGGTAGAGTTAAGGACATTGTCTTTGATCCAGATGCGAATGTCATGAAGCTAGTTGACTCGTGGGCCTCAAGAGCCGCTGTAACTCAGAGAATGGGCCGTGCTGGTCGTGTACGTGCGGGAGATTCATATGCCCTTTACACAGAGAATATTGAGGCTACAAAGATGGAAGCGCGACCCGTTCCTGAGATGCTTAGGTGTTCGCTTGATTCACTCGTACTATCAGTGAAAGCTATGGGTATTAACAATGTTCAGAGCTTTCTGAATAGCGCCCTTGACCCACCTGATTCAACTGCTTTAGAAGCGGCTGAGGCTAATTTGTCCAAGTATGGTGCTCTTGACAGCTCTGGGGCACTAACGCCACTTGGTAGGCATATCTCACTTATCCCTGCAGATCCTCAGACTGCTAAACTACTGGTATTGTCTTGCGTTTTCGGATGCCTCAGTAGAGGTTTGACTATTGCAGCCATACTCAGTGGAAAAATGCCTATTTCATCTCCTAAAGAAAAGAGAGATGAAGCTAGGGCCTCTCTGTGTTCATTCGCTGGAAACTTTGGTGATCTTTTAGGTGCCTGCAGGATCTTTGAGAAGTGGCAGGAGCTCTCTTCTTCGGTCAATCGATCACAAACAAGAAGCTGGGGTCGAGAAAAGTTCGTGTCTGAGCAGACATGCAGAGAGCTCCAATCATCGAGAAGACAGTTTCTAAGTGTATTGCAGCAGCTGGGACTCATCAACACAGATAAGGAGGACGCACTTTCCTCTAACCTGAACTCCAACAATCAAGATGACTTTTTGGTATGTGGTGTTGTTGGCGGCGCCTTGAACCCAAAGCTTGTTGAAATTAATTACCCAAACAAGGTCTTTAAACAAACTGTCACAGGAGCTGTTGAGGCAGATCCAGAGGCCCAAAAGTTCAAGTTTTTCAACGCAGAGGGTACTAGAGTGTTTGTGCATCCCTCGTCATCGCTTTTTGGATCAAACAATTTCCCGGAGGATGCGCACTTTTTGAGCTATTCTAATTCTATTGTTACGACAAAACATTTCGTGGGGAGTCTCAGCCCACTCGGAACCTATGCGCTACTATTTTTTGCGAATGGCATCGATGTTGATATAATGGGGTCTGGTGTCATTGTAGATGGATGGACAGGAGTTAAGTGCTGGCCACGGATTGGTATTCTTGTCAGATTTTTGAAGGCCAAATTTGATAAACTTCTCCAGCTGAAGTTCGAAGACCCATCATTCGATATAGAAAAGCACGATATCATGCAAACGGTACGGGCTTTAATTGCAAATGAGGGTACTTAATGGCATGCCATCGTGCAGGTACCCTTAAAGTAGAGCGTGCATATGTACATAAGCGGTGCAGTGTGCAGTAACTTTGCGACCACTAAATTTAGATAAGTAAATGTTTTACAGACGCTAATCGTATGTTGTTACTGCTCGCTTTGCTAGCATCTGTACTAGCCGAGATCGGACTTTGCGTGCGATCGGGAAACAAAGACTTTGATACGGAGCCGATCAGACTTGTTGACGGACAATTGGCGATAGGTGATGGTCCTATATTTCAAGCAAATTTTGCGAACAGTGAACTCATCATCAGTCCAAATATCATCGCCGAAGACGCTCAAGGTGCTGGTGTGGCCCTGACTGGAGATGGTCAGTTGGTGGTTGCCACAACCCCGAACTCTGGGTTCTATGAACGTGGAGGATGGCTGGAATACAATGATCATCCTCTTTTCTACCTGAAAAATTCTACATCTGGATGGCTTTTAACTAGATATCCTGAGGGCGCTCCTATTATGCTTCAAGTTTCTAAAATTGAGTACCCGAATCATCACACAATTGCGTCAGAGAGTGCTAGTTACGGTATCTCCTCGCAAACCAGCTCAGAACTCACAAGCAATACCTCTTTGCCTTTGAGCTCAACAGAAACAAACTCACAAAGTTCACTGAAAACAGCTATATCCAGCATATCCACATTGTCATTCTTGACACCTCCATCATTCCCATCAGGTTCGTCAAGCTCACTCTTCACCTCCAATGGCAGTCTAACATTCTCAAGTCAATTGACGCAATATCCATCAGCTCAAACTTCGACAGTGCCCAGTCCCCTGACTTCTTCTATTGCACAGGATACCACTTCTATCAGCATTGAGCACGAACATCCAACCGCTGCAACAGTAAAGAGCTCCACTTCATCGGAGCAAACTCTCCTGGATTCATACTTGCACAGTTCGTTTGCAGCAAGTGAACTCAGGGTTCCACCCAGTGCAACCAACTCTGAAAATACATATGGCAGTGCAGATGCATCAAGTCTAGTTTTCAGTTCTGAGAGTGCGCTTTCACCATCAGGGGTATCAAAAACATGGACATCCACACAGGTTGCGGGCATCACGCCTACAGACAGCTTCTATTCTATTCAGACTGTTCCAAATGAGCAAACTACCACTGTGTATACTACGGTGTGGGCGACAGTCTATGCGCCCCGTCCAAGTAAAGCCAGGAAACAGACCATCAAAACCTACACGGCTATCAGAGAGGTAACACTTCCAATTCCAACCGTTACCAAGACAATACTACTAAAGGGTTACATGAATTAGATATTTATAGCTTAGACTGCTGGTTTCGTTAAACACCCGCTAGGAATTCTGCACACTTTGTTATCGCTGTTACTTGAGGTAAACAGTCTACAATGGGCTACAGACTCGAGAATAAATTAGAAGCTCAGTATTGCTCTGTCGACTACCAGGTTGAGAGAAATCATTGGCATTGATAGCACTATCGCATGCCCAGATCTGCAGCGCCAAGACTCTCTCCTAAGTACATGCTCTAATTTACACTAAATTCAGAGGATAGGTGGAAAACGACTAATTGGGCATACAATTGCTACAAAACAGTCAAAGATTGCCGTTTGCCATCTTTATTTTCTCGCCAGCTGACAAGATCTCATTTGCTGCAATGTCTGATTAGCCGCCATTATCATCGAATATATATAAACAATTAATGCAGTCGCTTTGGCGGCTATTAATAATGTTCTGGGAATATTAAATATTAAAGCAATGTCTGATTATGTGTAAGCTATCTGAATGGCTGCTAGAGTAAAATTGTTACAAAGACGCCTCTCCACTAATACGCCATCACTCATGCAAGCTGTGTCTACTAAAAACGCCCCTCCACCTGCTGCCCCATATTCCCAGGCCATCAAAGCGAATGGTGTGATCTACCTGAGTGGACAAGTTCCACTTACACCTGAGAACAAGATGGTCGAGGGCACCATTCAGGACCGTGCTCAGCAGTGCTTTGACAACCTCAAGGCAGTGCTGGAGGCTGCAGGCTCGAGCGTTGATAAAATTGTCAAACTCGGTGTTTATGCCACTGATATGGAGAACTTTAGCAAGATCAACGAGGTTTATGTCAAGTTCTTCGATGGCCACAAGCCCGCTCGCACCTTTGTTGCAGTGAAGAGCTTGCCTCTCGGTGCCGATGTTGAAATTGAGGCCATTGCTCTTGAATAGGTTAGTTTTAGCGAGTATTCAATAGTGAAAAATCCTCTGTTTATGAGGTGTACAGACAGGCAGTTTAAATCGTCCAAGCGAGGACATATGAATGAATGCTGTCCTACGTGTAACCATATATGCAGTGACGCTCCAACTACGATAGATCATTGTCGTTCCGTCACCACGAGGGTCCGGGTGCAATTGCACCTAGGTTGGTCTAGTATGGAGTATTATAATTAGATCACGTAGCTTGAAGGAAGCCATTTAAGAGGATTCTCTACATAGTTTACCATTCGGCAACATGTATAGTGTCGAGAGCAACTACAGGTCTGCTATCCATGCGTTGTCTGCACACTTGAGCGTATTATAGGTGTAAGCATTAAATATTCAATTACTCTCTAGCGCACAGTAGTTTGACGTATTCATCTTCAGCCAAAGGCCCAGAATGTGGACAGTTCGTGAAACGATACGTGAGCAGAACCGTGCGCCTCCCGAGTGCTATATGCTACACTCTGGATCGGGAAACCGTCAGAGATTTTAGAGATTTGTACCTTCTGAATGGAACCGCTTCAGCAAATCTAGTTCGTTGTTGATCAACTTGATGGCGCCAGTTTTGCCAAACATTGCTTCGAGTTCGATGCGGATCTTGGTGATGCCCTCCAAGGCAACCACACGCTTGAAAACTACACGCAGCCGGGGACTGAATTCACAATACCACCTGTGATTCCATGCCATTAGTTTGACAGCAAGCTCGAGGGTCCTGGCAACATCGACGATGGGCCCTTTCTCGGGGCAGAAGTGGTCAAGAAGACACCACGCTACTCTATGATTAAACCGGGCCTTGAGACTCTTTTCAAATGCAAAGAGTGCTTGATCAGTAAAGTGGAGGCGCTGAGCAACGCGGCCGAGGATCTCCCATTCGGTACCTGATTTTACAAACGGGAGTTGCTGGGACTCAAAATGCACAGCTTCTCTCTGCCACTGAGAGTGTGCGCGCGCATCCTCATACAGCACCATGAAGAGCGAGTCGAGACGACGTTCGCAGAGTCGTTTGGATTTAATGCTCTTTTTGACCATGCCGTTGGTCTCGTCGGGTTTGGGGGTCTCCGACTTGTCATTTGTCTCTGTTTCCATCAAAAACACCTCGCCTCGAATGCGCATCAGTTCTGCCCACCCGACTTTTGCGAAAATTGTCGCAATCAAGTCGTATGCCCACTGGGATCCCCCCTTGAGGGTGCCACCGGTCAGGCGTGTCAATGAGGGATCGACGGTGTCGACCTCGTTGGCGTCGACTTCCCAAACGTCGTCGATCTGGCCATCTGTGGGAAGCGGCAAGTGGATTTTCTTGGACGGCGGCATGCGGACGATGTCCATGGGCACGGGTTGAACCAGTGGGCAGGAGTTGAGCGCAAGCAACGCCTCTTCGTACTTTTCTTGCGAGATGTAGACCTTGGCTAGAATGTCCCAGCTAAAGAACTGGCTGGGAGCAGCTGAAGACGCCCTTAGCGCACAGTCGAGAGCATTAGCGGGGTCATTCTTGGTGAGGCAAAACGCGGCCTCTTGCGCGAGCATTTCTGCATTTCGGGGATTTTTAGTCACAGCGTCGACCATCTCCTTGATGGCGGAGATCTCATTATCGGCCAGCAGGTCTAGCTGTGGAAGAAGGTCGCGGGCTGCAGGAACGGTCTCGGCTATGCGATGCACGGTGGCACGTGCCTCGTCCCACATGCCCGAGATGGTGCATGCGACGAAGAACCCGTCGACCATGTAGTTTGTAGTGAGTCCTGGGGTCTGGTAGCGAGGCGTGGCGCCAAGCTTGGGTCCCTTGAGGAACAGCTTTTCAAACGCATGGAAAAAGTGCTGCACGTCCGCAGGATTGGGAAACGGATCCTCACGTCTGCTGCCGGGTATACTGTAGGAATCATCGTCCACGTACAGGAGGGCTCTTAGCATGGCACTCATGTACGTTTCGAGCCAGCACTGCTCGGAGACCTCCTGCTCCTGCAGGCCCGACAGCGTCAGGGTGTACGACTCGACTCCACCGGGGATTTTGGCGTGGACTCTGACCTCGACCCCACTGAATGCGTTCCAGCAGCAGTACACTCCGCTGACGATCTTCCAGCGGCGGTGGCTGCCGAACCAGACCTGTGTTTCGCCGAGAATGAACGTTAATGTGTTGATATGGGCGGCTGCGGCGGCTGAGCTCGACACGTCGATGCCACTGACCCAGTGGTACAGCGAGGTTTCCGAGCCCTGCTTTAGTTTGGTCAATTGTACCAAATCGATAGGCCCTAGACCCTTAAATGAGCCCATGACGTTAGCACGAGCTTCCAAACATTCGAGAGGTCCCTGCTCAACGGTTCTAGTTAGTATGCTACTTGGGAGAGTCCTGTATTGTACTTACTCTGGTATCGAACCGAGAAACGGCATATGGATATACGTGGAGGTGCGGATTAGCTAAGATAGGCTAGTGAGACGAGCTGGTAGGAGAGTCTGTCATTACGTAGTGTGTACGGTAATTACGTAGCATGTAGAGGTATTTAGTGTGGTCAGTGACTGTATCAGTTTGCGACTGCCTTTTCGTAGATATACATTGCGGGTTTTGTGGTCACGACGTTCTTCCAGATTTGGGAGAAGCTGAGATCGAGGATTTTGCGGGGTTGGGCGATGATGCTCTTGGCTAGCTCGATGGGGTACTGTCTGTTGATACCGCTGAAGGCCGCGACGGCCATGCGTTGCTGCCACGGGGCGGGCATGGTGCTGTTTGCGGTGATCACAAAGTCGAAGGTGTCCCACAGCTTCGCGAGCAGCTCTGGGTCCTCGGTCTTGTCATAGGTGATGAGCGGCGAGAGCTGGCCGAAGCGGGTGACGCCGGTCATGCAGGCTGGGACGTCCATGTGCACTGTGCACGGGCTGCCGCGGCGGGTGATGGAGTAGATCATGTGGAACGCCCGCAACGCGTAGCCGCCGGGATAGTTGAGGGCTGACACCTTGGCCTTGAGGTACGCGACGGGGATGAACGCGAGCGTGCTGGCGACCACGACCACGTAGAAGAGCCGCACCACGACGGACTTGCGGAACTGGGTCACGTAGAAGTAGTCGAGGGCGCGGGCAGCCAGGGCGGTGAACACTGGTGCGACGTAGATGATGAAGCGCAGCTCCTTGTGGGGCTGGAAGCTGTAGATGGCGATGTAGAGCGCCGACGCGACGCCGAGGATCTGCAGGTTGCGGGGAGTGAACGAGTAGCCGAGGATGGCGAGCGGGTAGATGAACGGGTTCGCGAGCAGGTTGCGGAGGTGCACCGAGAAGTACGCACCCCAGGGCTCGACGCCCCACTGGCTGGAGTTGCCGTGCAGGACGTTGAAGACGAACCCGTCGAGCTCGGGGAACGACGGCCACTTTTGCCAGAACACCGAGTCCACGGCGACAGAGAGGGTAGTGCCGACGGCGGCCCCGAAAGCGCCTGCCCGCACGATCTGGGCGAGGGAGAGCTTGCGGTAGTACAGGAGCAGCAGGGCGATCGAGCCGCACAGGAGGAGGAGCTCCGAGCGGAAGACGCAGGCGGTGCCGGCGAGCACGGCGAGGCAGCGGGCGTAGTCGGACAGGAGGAGGGCCGAGTAGGCGTACAGCACGAGCGGGAACGCGAACATGTTGGGCAGGGGCCGCGACGCGTAGTAGAGGATGTGGAACTGGCCGAGGGTCATGAGCACGAACCAGCGGCCGACGATGGCGCCGCGGCGGGGCCCGTACGTGCGCTGGACGGCGGCCTTGAACCGCAGGAGGGCGGTGGCGTTGGCGACCGCGAGAATGCCGCGGCACAGGGTCTGGACCTGGGGCTTGGCGAATCGCCAGAACAGCATCGGGAGCCTCGCGACTGCGGCGACCGCAGCACTCCCCACGAAGGTGCGGGGCACCGCCCCGGGGAACTTGACGTGGTCGTAGCGGTCGAGGTGGGTCCCGAGGGACAGCATGTCGTGCATGGCCTGGGTGTTGAACGACTCCTCGACCTTGGTGAACGGGGCGACCACCAGGTACGCCAGGACCGCGAGGTACAGCAGGTGATCGAGGATGTCCATGTAAGCAAGTAACGTACGTAGCTACTTAAAGTTCCTTTTGGTCGGCGGGCTCGTCGAGGACGCCGCTGCGCGCGATCACGACGTCCTGAGCCGGCTTGTCGCCGCGGCTGGTCTTTGTCGTCTCGATCGCGTGCACCACGTCGAGCCCGTCGAGGACCTCGCCGAACACGACGTGGCGGCCGTCGAGCCATGGGGTCACGACGGTCGTGATGAAGAACTGCGACCCGTTCGTGTCGCGGCCCGCGTTCGCCATCGACAACAGCCCGGGGCGGTCGTGCTTGAGCTCGAAGTTCTCGTCGGGGAAGCGCGCGCCGTAGATGCTCTTGCCGCCGCTGCCGTCGCCGCGGGTGAAGTCGCCGCCCTGGATCATGAAGTTCTTGATCACGCGGTGGAACTTGGAGCCCTCGTAGCCGAAGCCGTGCTCGCCGGTCGCGAGCTCGCGGAAGTTGCGCGCGGTCTTGGGGACGACGTCGCCGTAGAGCCCGAGCACGACGCGGCCGAGCGGCTTGCCGCCCTGCTCGATGTCGAAGAACACGCGGTCGGTCACTTTGGCGCACAGCGCCAGCGCAAACAGGAGCGGGGCCAGAAGCAGCATTACTAAGCAAGGTGGTCGCGGGGCAGATATAGGCTAAATAAATTACTCGTCGACGTCCATTTTGTCGTCGGGGCGGGCGTCCTCGGGGGGCTTGTTGAGCTCGTCGTCCTCGACCACCCCGGTAACCATCACGTCGTCCTCTTCCTCGATGAGCCGGTCCTGGCCGGTGAGGCAGTACTTCTCGGGCGGCAGCCGCAGCCCGTACGCCTGGGGGACCTGCGGGAGGGCCTTTTTGTTGCGCTCGTGCGCCAGCTCCAGCAGCATCTCCTTGGGGGCCGCCGGCTTGAACTGGTAGTTTACTCGCGATGCCACCGCCAAACGGACGTCCTCGACCGTCAGAGGCTGCGTTGCGGCCCCGACCCCGGCCGGCTGCTGCCCGTTCGTCGAGTTGGCAAAGTCCCCGTACACCAGGGCGTCCCCGAGCACGTTCAGCGTGTACCGGTGGGCAAAGTCCATCAGCTGGAGGGGGACCTGCTCCTGGTACTGCGTAGCACCCATTGAAGCCAGAATCAGGTGCAGAATCTTGACATCTCGAGGGGTCTCCGACATGTCGATCTGCTGTTACTAAGTGAGGATGATGAGTAGGTAGGTTGGTAGCTGAAAAATCAAACAGGTGGAAAGCCAGATGTAAGTGTTGGATTTGGGTACAAATCTGGTGGGTGTGGTAATTAGACGGTGTCGAACGCATGTCAGCCGAGAATCTGAGAGAGACAGATTACAGGATACAAGCCTGAGAAAGCTTAGGAATTGTCAAGTAGATAGTGAATACTAAAGTCTTTTTAGAAACAGCTTCAACGTCTTAACGTCTACCATCGCGCTGTAACGTTCGGCCGAAATGGTCGATATGAACAGTAAGATACTCGAGCATTGCGAAAATTGGATAAAAATGCATTAGAACTCTGGCAAGCCTCAATGTCCGGCCAGCCCGAGAAAGTGGCTACATAGGAATACATTACATCTAGGACTCCATCTCCATATCCTCTCAAACGTACGCAGCTCTCTCAAACGTACGCAGCTCCTCTCTATGCTATCTAAATGTAGGCAGCTCATCTAGCTGATATGCGGGCAGGCATCGAACGACTAGATGTGGCTCAGGCAAACAGCCTCTCGATGTCGCCGCGAGCAGCCTCGACGCCTCGCCCGATCAGCACCAGCTTTGACTCGGCGTCCTCGCGGGGAACGTCGATCATGTCGTATGTCTCGCGAACGCCCTGTATGATTTTCGTGCCCTCGCTCGAGCACAGCCGGCCCTTGACCCGGTGGATCTCCACCTCGTGCCCGTCGACCTCGTGCTCCCACAGCAGGTGCTGCAGCTTCGACTCGATTCGCGGCACGTCCTCGGGCCCCAGCTCGCCAAACTGCACCGTCACAGTACCAATGTCGGTGTCGTGCCCCGCGGACGTCCCAAACGTCGACTCGTCAAACGTCGAGTACGCCCGCAGATTCAGGATGTCCCCCACGTCGACCCGGCCGTACGTGCACTCAACCACCTTCGCAGCCCCGTTTATGGACCGAATGAGCTCCTTGATCCGCCCCAGATCCTCGGCCTCGTCAACCTTGTTGATCACCACCACGTCCGCACACGCGAGCTGCACCCGCGCAGTAGACCCCGTCTCGATGGACTTTTCAATGTTCTTGGCATCAACCACCGTCACGATCCCGTCCAGCTTGATGCACGAGTTGAGGGCATCGTCGAGCCAGAACATCGCGGCAATCGGCGCTGGATCGGCAATGCCCGTCGTCTCCAGAATGATGTAGTCGAACTTCCCTCTGCGGGACATGAGGTTCTCGATAGCCTGCACCCCAGCGTCCTTGGCCGTGCAGCACAGGCAGCCATTGTCGAGCTCGAGCCACTCCTCGACCTCAGTGTCGTCCTGAGAGACCGTCAGGCTCCGCTCAATGTCGGCCGAGTCGCCAAACTCGTTCAGAATAATCGCAATCTTGAGGCCCTTGTTGTTCTCGGTGATGTGCTTGAGCATGGTGCTCTTGCCACTGCCGAGATACCCCGTTACGATGGTAATGGGCACTTCTTTCGAGTCATCGACCTCTGGAGAATCACCAGTATCCACTAGAAGCGGCACGTCGTCCATATAGATCACAACCACAGGTGTGAAAAATCCTATGCATACGCCACCGCTCACACCACAGTGCTGCCGGGGCTCTTGGGAGTGCCATAGCAGGTTATTCTCTATATTGATATGTAGATAATCGTAGATAAATCCTGACGCTCGTGATTTCGCCGTGCCGTCAGTGGGCTCCACAGACCGCACGGCACGCATTCAGAACACCAACCGCACTAGTCCAGCACTACCAGTCGAAACCCGCTGCCACAGCTTGCTCAGAGCCGCGCACCACCCGCTGCCTGGGCTCGCTCCACCTGCATATACCTGCATAAGAGTCACGTGAATACGCGTTGTTTGTCAGCAATTTCTCCAGATTCATTTCGCATTTTCAACTCTACCAAACTCACTCGACGAGCGGAAATCTAATATGAGCGCATCTGCGAGCGCCTTCGCAGCTAAACTTGCAGACTCCTCGTTGGATTTGAAAAGTAAATTGAATTGTGCTATAGAACTTCGTGATGCCGTCGAGCTACAGTACGTTACGGCCGATTACGATCAGTTCGTCCAGCGAACGCTCCCCGAGATCCTCAAGCTGCTGGGGACAGTGCCAATAAATATGCACGCCTCTAGCCTGGAGCACCAGCTCCGTCACGCACTCTTGAACGTGCTCAGTCGTCTCCCCGCTAACGAGATCCTGCGCAGAGCAGCCCCTGAGATCCTCAGAACAGTCGTGATCGCGTTGCAGCAGGAAAATGAGGAAAATGGAATCGTTTGTTTGCGCGTTTTCACTAATCTTTACCGCAGTTACAAGCAGCAGCTGCTAGATCAGGTCAAGCCGTTTTTCGACTTTATCCTGCTCCTGTTCAAGAATATTCCCAACCTCGTGAATGAGAGGTTCAGTGGCAATGCTACAGAGACCGAAGCGATGTTTCCAGCTACCGCATCGTTCAAAGTCCTCACTGAGTGTCCTATCATCATTGTGCTGCTATACTCAGCCAGCAGACAGCTGGTCCAGGAAAGCCTCCCCACGCTGCTACCGCATGTTATCGAGCTTTTGAGCATCGAAGCAGCACCACAAGCAAAAGAACACGAAATAGCGGCTTCAAAGGGCGAGATTTTCACAGGAGTGTCTCCCGCCATCCAGAAAAGAGCAGTGTACAATGATTTTATCACATCCCAAATCAAGATCATGTCTTTCCTCGCATACACACTACGAGCGTACTCGTCTTTATTACAAAATTACTACAACCTGGTGCCGAACTTTGTGATTCGGCTCCTCAAGGATTGTCCCTCGGAACTCAGCTCGGCTAGGAAAGAGCTCTTGGTATCGATGCGGCATATCCTGTCCACGGATTTTCGGACGTACTTCATCCCTAAAGTCGCCATTTTGCTCGAGGAAAGAGTCCTTATTGGTGATGGTCTGACGGCCCAGGAGACTCTATGGCCCCTGGCCTACTCGACCATGGCTGACTTGATCCATCACGTACGCAATGAGCTTAGCGTGGCTCAAATTTGGAAAGCGGTCCGTGTGTATAGCCGAAACCTCAGAAACAATCAGCTTGCTTCTAGCTTCCAGGTAATGAGCGCAAAGCTCCTTCTGAACTTCATCGAGCGAGTCATGATGCTTCCCGATCGGCAAGAAGGAAGGCTGATGATGGTTACAATCCTGCGGGCATTCGTAGACTGCTTTACTGATCTCAACAAAACCTACCTAGACTTGGTGGATGTGTCCTCTGATGACATGGAAACTGACACTATCAGGTACTGTGACATCGCGGACTCACAGATCATAAAGCTTCATCCAGACTCGGACGCAAAACTCAAGGACGCCCGATACATCTTCAAAAACTTGATGATTATCCTCAAGACCGTCATGTTCGGTTTCAAAAAGTGCAACCCTCCCCCGCCATCTAATATTCCTCCCCAGCAATGGGAGGAAGCAGCTCGTGGGTTCAACTATGATGACGTTAACTTATTCAGAAGACTGTTCCGCGAAGTGATTACGGCCCAGCTCTTTTTCGTTTCTGCGAGCAATAAGCCCACTATCTCAAAAGACAAGTTCGACCCTACTCCTACCTTGTCGGTAGCTACCACCAAGGATGAGAAGGAGCTCATGGAGGTATTTGCCACAGTATTTATTCACGTGGACCCGGCAACATTTAACGAGATTGTCGAGGCCGAGCTCGAGTTTTTCTACCTGCAGATATTCAGGAACAACTCTCTGCTCCACATTGCACAGCTATTCCTGGCTAACGAAACTACCTCGGCTAACTTCAGTGGTCTCTTACTGCGATTCCTGAGACAAAGGCTTCCTGAAATTGGCGAAGGAGACCCACAGACATCGAATATACTTCTGCGTCTTTTCAAGTTGTGTTTCATGGCAGTGAATCTCTTCCCACAAACCAATGAACCAGTCATCCTTCTCCACTTTAAGGATCTTATCATCGAGTCACTCAAACTCGCCTCCACAGCTACAAACCCGATTCTTTATTTCCACCTTCTTCGAGCACTCTTTCGCTCAATTGGAGGAGGAAGATTCGAGGCTTTGTACACAGCAGTTCTGCCTTTATTGCAAACTCTATTGGAGATCCTCAACAAGCGCTTGGCTATGGCATCAATCCCTTCAGAAAGGGATGTTTGTGTCGAGCTATGTTTGACAGTACCTGTTAGACTGTCTTTGCTTGTCCCTCACCTCTCATATTTAATGAGACCTCTGGTGATTGCGCTTAACGGAAGTCCTGAGCTGGTCTCACAAGGCTTACGGACACTCGAGTTGTGTGTCGATAACCTGACTTCTTCCTACTTTGATCCCATTATTGAACCAGTCATGGATGATGTCATGAAAGCACTCTGGAAGCACTTAAAGCCGCTACCCTATAACCACCAGCACAGCCACACCACGCTTCGCATTTTGGGTAAATTGGGTGGCCGCAACCGTGCATTCCTCAAGCCACCTAGCGACTTGAAGACAATCTCCTCCTTAGATCAGGACATTTCGGTTATTGTTGGTTTTAAGGGCCTACGAGAAGACATACCAATGCGGATCACGCCTGGTGTCGACCAGGCATTGACAGTACTCCAAAATCCCAACAGCCATATCTACTATAAGAGAGAGTCGCTCAATTTTCTCATCACTGTCATCAAACAGTTTATTCCTGAGGAGAGTGACGCTTCTGTTGACGGTCTTGCTCGAAATATCCGAAAATGTGTTCAAATTTCACTTTCCACCTCCTCTTTCGAGAACGTCAAGCCACTTCCAGATGGGACTGCTTATGATCTCACACAGCGGAATCGGATCAATGAACTCAACGAAAAGATGCTGGAGGCCGTCTTCTATAGCGCATCAGACAAAGAGCTACGCGACCAGGCATATTCGTTTATTATGGACTTGTGTGAACAGTGTGCACTGCTTGAACTTGGAGAGTGCACTGTTCAAAAGCGCAGGGCTATGCGACCATTTGCTCCAGACGACCATGAGGGTATCCCTTACATTGCTCCAAATATCATGGTCTCTGCTATATTCTCTGCTTTGTGTCACTACAATGCTGATGTGCGAGAGCTTGGCCGCGAGGCCATCTGCAAAATCTTCAAGACGGGTAGAGCTATTTGTGGTCCAAATGTGGAGTCTTATTGCTATCCTTTGGTGCGGCCACTGACGGCTAAGCTACTTCACGGATTCTTTTCTGAGGAGTTTTATCGTAAAGTTGGCGCTTGCCGCACCCTCAAGTTCCTATTTATTGATTTGAAGTTCTCGCCTGTTCGCATGCGGCTTTCAGAGCTCATACGGCCGGTACTTGTTGTTATCAAGGATGTCACCAATGACTCGCCGACGAAAATCCGCGACGATGCTGCTGAACTATTATATTACCTTGTGAGAACTCGAAATACTCCTCTTACATCTGAGCAGATCAAGGAGCGTCCTTTCATCCTACTCAGTGGTCTATTGGCCTTTGAGCTGGTGAGCTCTTATAAAGCCGTTCGGGAGGTTTCGCAGAAAGCGCTTCAATTGCTGGCAGACATGGTGCAGCAGCCTCTCACGGATATTCTTGCTCAGGTCACAAATGTCTTCCTGAATCCTATATTCGTAAAGCCACTGCGTGCGCTACCCTTTCCCATGCAAATTGGCTATATCGACGCCATCAGCTTCTGTGTGGAACTTCCAAATACATTCCTCGATTTTGCCGATGAAAAGCTGACTCGACTTCTCGAAGAGGTTCTGGCACTTGTCGATGCTGAAGATAAATCGCTCACCTCAGAGCATAGGCTCATGGAGTACACTACTTCTCAGCAGTTGATCGACTTGCGTGTAGTCTGCATCAAGCTTCTCACCTTAGCATTGACCAAAGCTCCTGATCACTTCACTACTCAGAAACCCCAGATGAAGGCTAAAATCATCGCGGTGCTATTGAAGACTTTGAGCTCCAGCAAAAAGGAAGTGGTTGATGCTGCTCATGTTGCTCTCAAGGATGTCCTTGCACTGAATCCACGGCCTCCGCGTGATATTCTTCAGAATGGTCTCAGGCCTACTCTTATCACCCTCAGTGACTACCAGCGCCTTACTGTTAGTGGTCTTGACTCGCTTTCTAGACTATTGGAACTCTTTACCAACTATTTCAAGGTTGAGCTTGGACGGAAGCTGCTGGATCATCTCAAGGAGTGGACGAAACCTTTGACCTCACTGTCAAACAAGGTTTTAGTGAACAACGAGCATATCGAAAAGGGTGTTGCTTTACTGGGTGTTTTTCAGAGTCTTCCACCCGCTGCGCATGTTTATATTCCTGAGATCATGCAGGTTTTGAGCTACGTTGAAACACAACTTCGCCGAGTCCAGGTTTCTCCTTTCAGAGAACCAGTTGCGAAGTATCTTGAACGCTTCCCTCAGGAGACTTTCTCATATTTTCAATCCCAAATTGCCAACCCTCGCATTGGACGTATCTTTTGCGACTTGGTGGCTATTCCGTCGTCTGAGAAACTGCGCGAACAGGGACGTCAAGATTTTCCTCAACTTCTCCAACAGGTGCTTAATACTGAAGGTGAGGCAAAACATGTGGGAGTTTGCAACCTAATATTCCTGATGAAAGTTCTGTCCACAGAAACTTGGATTGCAAGGCAGAAATCAGAAATTTCTCAGTTGCTGGATCAAGTCGAGGAGCTTTCGCAGTATAGCCAGAGTATCCCTGGAACCCTTCCCATCGTGCCCGAGATTAGCACCTGTATCGAGACCCTTCAGGTAGTGGTTGTTGACTACTCAAAGTCCACCAAGCAAACAGAGCTCCTGTATTCGCTTATTGTTGTCTTGGCGAAGGCAGAACGCGAATACCAATGGCCTTTGATTGATTTCTTGTTCGAAGAAGTGGTATGCAGCACAGATGTTGAGTTCCGGAACTTATATCTCAACAAGAGTATGGACCTGTTTCCGGAAAGTCCTTTCACTGCACGACTATTTGTTATGAACTCTATTGTTAATCCCATTCTACAGGTGGAGATTCGCCGTAACGGTGATCTATCTCAATTATTGACTAAGGTCGGCTCAAATGGTTGGCTCGACACTGTTCACAACAAGGTCTGGCAAAGAACGTCAGAATCATCATCAAGCTCCACAATCGACAAATGTGAACTTGCTTTACTCGAAATGAGTTTGCTCCTGGTACGCTCCTCTTCGTCGCTCATAAGTGATGTGAGGAAATCATTCATTCGGTTTGGTTGGAGTTTCTTCCCATGTGAAGACGTCATGTCGAAAATATGTGCGTATGTCTTAGTATCACAGTTTGTGGCTTCGTATGACACATTCCAAAAGATTGTGGTCCAAATATACGTTGCTTTACTGAAGACTAATCAGGTTGAAGCCAAAACACTTGTGGCCCAGGCATTGGACACGCTGGCTCCGGTCTTGCCTACTCGTATTAACGCGCCTGTTTGGGCTATATGGCCGCGTAGAATTCTTGTCGAGGAGGGACACAGTATATCCCATGTAATGAACATTTACGAGTTCATTGCCAGACACCCAGAACTGTTTTACACTTATCGTGAAAACCTCGTTCCCGTTATCATCGCAGCGATGACGAAAACGTACAACTCCTATGTGAATATTGATGTGGATCTACCTGGTCTACTTTGTACTTGGGAACAGATGGCTGCCAAAGATGAAGGTGACAATGTGTATAGGCTCTCTGCTTCTCAACGTGAGATCGTCGTAACGTATTTGTTGCGCCATATCTGCGGGATGCAGCAGAACGCCTCTGAGACACCTCAAGGTAAAAAGGCCTTAAACACATTGGATACCCTCATATCAAAGGATCTCTGGGGTTCTAGTGTACAGGTACACTTAGATTACTTCGACCGCAGTTTAATGCAGGGTGATCTTATCACTCCCAGTGCAGCAGCCTCGGGTCTCAATGCGCTAGCTGTTGTGAAGATCACCCTTCAGCATAAGAGTGCAGAGTGGATACGTGACAATTTAGAACGACTGCACTTGCTTCTGGAGAGATCTCTTAGATGCCCAACCACAGAGGTTCACGAAGCATTGGAGCCAGCTTTGAAGCTCATTTTCGATGCGGCGGATCCTGAGAATGAAGACTGCCAATCGTTCTTACGAACAGTTGTGTCTGCAATTCAGGATCACCTCAGTGCTGCTAATGCTTTTGGGTGGATATACCTGGCTAAAGCGTTGATCAATGCTAGACCCAATGCGCTGGACAGCTTAATGCAAGGTGTGATTAGAGCTCTCAATAAAGCTGCCAAAGAACTTACAGAACCTGCTGCCGCTACTCAGAATGCTCCTGCTGCTACCTCCGCGCCTCCGCAAGCCGCGAACACGCAACCCGGAGCGGCTGCGAATGGTCAGCAGAGTTCGCCCTCCTCTACTGCTACTACTCCCCCTGTTAAAATTTCAATTCCTCTGTTGATCGATGCCCTGGACTTAGTGGCAGCTCGCATCTCGCATCTTGGAGACCAAAGGCGGTCTTTCCTTCACGTTGTTATGCATCTACTTAGCGTGGATAGCAAGGAGCTTCGCTTGCATATCGTCAAGCTAGTCCGCAAATGGGTCTTCAGTCGTACTGAACCCTTCCCGACTGTGAAAGAGAAGTCTGCTCTACTCTTGAAGATGCTCGCAGATTTCACAGATCGTAAGGATAGTTCCTTGCTTTCTGAGTACTATTCCATTATTCTTGAGGTATTCAACGACTTACAAGGTAAGTCCGAGCTACCTGCTAAACTTGAGCATCCTTTCCTAGTGGGATGTACCTTATACGAGACAGAGGATGCCGTCAAAATTCGTGACAAACTCCTGAACATCTTGAGCGAGTCTTTGGATCCTGGGATACTCGATAGACTTCAGTACGTTCTGATGGAACAAAACTGGGAGTCGCTTTCTGATCACTACTGGTTGAATCAAGGACTTCAACTGATGCTCGATGCTAACAATGGCTCGCAGGTTCTGAGACTGCAGGACCAGTCGATTCTGCTGCCATCATTTGACTATCTGACAGCCTGTTTTGTGGAAAATGAGATGGAAGTTGATGAAGAAAGTATTCAGGTTGATGATCAACTTAGGGAATTCATCAAGAGGCGTCAGAAGTTCGTAAAGGATGCCAAGGCGACGTCTAATGAGGATTTCATCAAACCTTTGCGCGAACTCCAATTCATGAGTAACAACCTGGTTCATGACGTTTGGGTGGATATGTTCCCCACTCTCTACAAACTTATACCGAGTAAGGACAAGACAGACATGATACAAAATCTTGTGATATTCCTGGCTCGTGACTTTCACGTTCGTCAAGCAAGCGCTCGGCCAAATGTGGTAGGTACTATCCTGGAGGGTCTCGCAGGATGTGAGTTCTTGCCTCCTGAATTGGTCAAGTACCTCTGTTCCAATTACGGAAGCTGGCATGCCGGAATGCACATGCTTGAACGTTTCCAGGAATCTCCCAACACAGATAGTCCAAGAGTCTCAGATTGTAATTTGGATGCCCTCACCGAGCTTTACACCGCCCTACAAGAAGACGACATGTTTTATGGACTTTGGAGAAATCGCTCCAAGTTTATTGTCACCAACTCTGCTCTGAGCTATGAGCAGTGCGGCATGTGGAGTCGTGCTATGCAGATGCATGAGAACGCACAAATCAAGGCACGTTCCGGCGCGCTTCCGTATGGCGAAAGCGAATATGGACTTTGGGAAGATCATTGGATTCTATGTGCTGAGAAACTTCAGCATTGGGATATTCTGACTGAGCTTGCGAAGCATGAAGGCTTCAATGATTTGTTGTTAGAATGTGGTTGGCGAGTCGCAGACTGGACGAGTGATAAAGAACCCCTGGAGCAGAGTATCAAATCGTTAATGGATGCTCCAACCCCGCGTCGTCAAATGTTTGAGACCTTCTTATGCTTACAAGGATTTGGGCAGAAGACTGAGACACTTCAGAACCTGAGCAAGTGCTGCGATGAGGGCGTTCAACTTGCTCTTCGCAAATGGCACGGTCTTCCTACACGAATCACTGGTGCACATATTCCGTTGCTGCACACTTTCCAGCAGTATGTGGAGTTTATGGAGACGTCTCAAATTTACACATCGCTTTCCTCCACAACTGCCCTCAATTTAGAGCACAAATCACAAGAGCTGAAAGGAGTCCTCCAAGCCTGGCACGATCGCTTACCCAACCTATGGGACGATATTAACATTTGGAGTGATTTAGTGACTTGGCGACAGCACGTGTTCGGTGTTATCAATAAGGTTTATCTTCCATTAACTTCGGCCGTCCCAGCGAATAATGCACGACATGGCAATTCAAACTCGAACAATACTGCAGCTTATCGTGGCTATCATGAGATCGCGTGGATCATTAATCGCTTTGCTCATGTAGCACGAAAGCACAATATGACTGATGTGTGCATCAACCTGCTCTCAAAGATCTACACCTTACCCAATATCGAGGTGCAAGAGGCTTTTCTCAAATTGCGCGAGCAAGCTAAATGCCATTACCAGAACCCTAATGATGTCTCTACTGGTCTCGAGGTGATTTCCAACACTAATTTTGCATTCTTCCATGCCCAACAGAAATCTGAATTCTTTACCATTCGAGGCATGTCTCTCGCCAAACTCGGCTCAGACGATCGAGCTAACGAGCAATTCTCTACTGCTGTACAAATCGATGTATACCTTCCGAAGCCTTGGGATGAGTGGGGTAAGTTCAATGATAGAAAGTTCATGGAGCATCCCACACACCTGAACTATGGTGCTACTGCTTTATCTTGTTACCTACAGGCTGCTGGACTGTATAAAAGCGCCAAGGCTCGAAAGATCCTTGGCAGGATTCTATGGCTTCTTAGTCTGGACGATCAAGCTGGAACAATTTCAGCAGCTTTCGACAGTTACCGCGGTGATACACCTGTCTGGTACTGGGTTACATATGTTCCTCAACTTCTCTCCTCTTTAGCTCATAAGGAAGCTCGACATACTGGAAAGATTCTGGTGAAGATTGCGAAAAGTTTCCCTCAAGCGTTGCACTTCCATTTGAGAACCGCTAGAGAGGAATTCAACGCGAAGGCGTCGGCACCAAATAGGCAGGCCCAGAGCCAAATGATAGGTCGAGCCGTGAACCAGACCAACAGTCCAGGTATCAAGACTGAAGATATCAAGACAGGCACACCTCCTACTGATGACGCGAAGCAACCCTTACAGAATGTTGAGGAGATTATGGCAACCTTGAAGACCTCCTATCCTCTACTGACATTGTCGTTAGAGACACTTGTGGACCAGATATATCACCGCTTCAAATCTTCCGCAGATGAGGATGCATATCGTCTTATCGTTGCATTGCTTAACGATGCCATACAATATACTAGCCGCATTCCCTATCCTCGTGAGGATGCCAAACTACCCCCTACTACTGAGGCTTCACTTTCTCGCTTTGCAGAAGGTGTCATTCCTGAGCAAGTTAAGGCCACATTTGAAGCAGACTTTGTCCACGATAAGCCCAATTTGGAAGAGTACATTAAGCGCCTGCTTAAATGGCGTAATAGGTTCGAAGCCAAGCTCGATGCACGACCAAAGAAGATTCACTTGGAATCCCTCAGCCCTCCTTTAAGCGAGTTTCACTACCAGAAATTCGAAGAGGTTGAAGTTCCAGGTCAGAACTCTGAACTCAAAGACAGCAATGTTCATTTTGTAAAGATTGGCAGGTTTTTGAGTGATGTCGACTTCGTTCGAGGCTTCAATATTTGTTATCGACGTCTCACCATTCGTGGACACGACGGATCGACACACCCCTTCGCAGTCCAGTTTTCAGCAGGTCGCCATTGTCGCCGCGAGGAGCGCGTTACACAATTGTTCAAAATTCTTAACAAGGTTCTGCTCAAGCGAAAAGAGAGCCGTAGCCGATATCTCCAATTCACACTTCCTACTGCAGTGCCACTCACTTCTTATATTCGACTGGTACAGGACAATAGCAGTTACATCTCCATGTATCAGATTTATGAGAAGTACTGCCAGGCTAACAAGCAGAGCCGTGATGAGCCTTTCCATTATACTACCCAAGCTATGAGGGCAGCATTCGATCCTAAGTTGCCCAAACCGGATATTCCAATTGTCAAGCTTGAGATTCTGAACAGGATTCAATCAACATTGGTTCCGCAGACTATTATGAAAGACTTCTTCACTGCACAATATCGAACGTTCGAGGACTTCTGGCTATTCAGGAAGCAATTTGCCTATCAATATGCAGGTATCACATTTATGACCTTCATGATGAGCATCAACAACCGCTATCCTCAGAAGTTTTTGATCAATACCACCAGTGGTAAGATCTGGGCCACTGAAATGCTACCGATATTGCCTGCTTCTCGTAACCCCCCTGCATTCTTCAATGGTGAGCCAGTACCATTTAGGATGACGCCAAACATTCAGGCCCTTATGGGCGCAACCACGTTCGAGGGTCTTTACTCGATGGCTGTAATGATCATTGCAAAGGGCCTAACAGACCCTGAGTTTGATCTCGCCTACTTCTTGCCAGTCTTCGTACGCGATGAGCTTCTGAGTTGGTATTCACAACAGAGGGCTACAGTTCCAGAGTCACAAATGCGTGATGTCGTTAAGCTTAACGTCGATGCTATTGTGAAGCGTGCGATGTCTCTTGGTCAGGTGGGTCAAGGATCCATTCCTGCAAATCAAACTGTGATCGATTTGATATCAATCGCAGTTAATCCTCGTAATTTGGCAATGACCGATGTACGGTGGATGCCATATTATTAAATGGTGTAATTTATATGCATAATCTTTTACTTTAACTCTTCCCATGGCTTTCAGATTACAGAACTGAGAATCGAAACTGCCCATATAAAGGTTGAGGCGCGATAATTGCGCTCACAGGCTCTAGCTTCGTCGAATTATGTCGGCACCCACCTTTAAGCTGGGTGACAGCTTTTCGAAAGTCAAGCTAGCACTAACTTGATGTTTATCTTCCAGTAGTAAAGCTGAATTGTGAACGCTGTTTCATCATTATATACTTTGGTAGCTCTATGGGTCACCAAACTACATGTCATAGATACACAATCACAAGTAATCATATGACGAGCCTATAAAAAAAATTGCGACGAAATCACATGGGAATGTAATAACTGAAAGAAAATACTGTTAGTTCGCGCAAGATAGACCACGAACATAGCAAAAAGATTGAGTTGTTACACTCATTAACTTCCCAACCAGGGGTCGAACCTGGAATCTTTCGGTTCGTAGCCGAACGCCTTGCCATTGGGCCATTGGGAACGTGTGTTTTTCTGAAGCTTAAGGACAATATAATCAGTCGCAGAATTGGCGATTAAAGTGGTTCTATGAAGCAGGACGATCTCAGAGTATCTGAACATTACTATGCCGCTAACACTGATATTCACCCTCACTATCGCCTGAGATCATATGCGTTTTTCAGACAATAGCATATTAAGAAATTATTCAGGAGCAAAACTCAATGGAGGTTTGTAATACTGCATGTGGCCAAGCCAGAAATCCTTGCTCAACGGCTAACCGAGATGACTAGGTACACACCTGCAGTGCCCTAACCACAATGAGTACTTAAAAGAGCAGTCTCGATACGTGTGCTTTTATAAATGGGACAACTCGTAGATGGTGTGTGGAAGAACGTCTGGTACGATACAAAGTCTACTGGTGGGCGATTCAAGCGGACCAATGCTCAATTCCGCAATTGGCTAACTAAGGATGGCAGCCCTGGTCCTGAAGGGCAGAAAGGCTTCAAAGCAGAGCCAGGACGTTATCATCTCTACGTTAGTTTAGCCTGTCCATGGGCTCACCGCACATTGATTTCTCGCAAGCTCAAGGGCCTCGATAAATTCATTGATGTCAGTGTTGTTAATCCACTTATGTTGGAAAATGGTTGGACCTTTGACAAGGACTTTCCCGGTGCAACTGGCGATAAACTCCACCCTGACAACAAGTTCCTCTACCAGCTATACTTGAACGCTGATCCTGAAATAACCACCAGAGTCACCGTTCCAGTTATCTGGGACAAGAAGGAGAACACCATTGTTTCAAATGAGAGTGCTGAGATCCTTCGCATGTTTAATGATGCTTTTGATGAGGTTGGTGCAAAGGAAGGCAACTTCTATCCCGAGGATCTCAGATCAGATATCGATGAGGTGAATTCGTGGATTTACGATACTGTGAACAATGGCGTGTATAAATGCGGATTCGCAACTACTCAGGAGGCTTATGATGAGAACATCAAACCGCTTTTCGAAAGCCTTGAGCGTATTGAAAAGATTCTCTCCAAAAAGAGATATCTTACTGGCAGTCAGTTCACTGAAGCTGACATACGCCTCTTTACCACCTTGATTAGGTTTGATCCGGTGTATGTCACTCACTTCAAATGTGACAGGAAGCGTATCTCAGACTATCCTAACATATCTGGCTACTTGCGTGAAATTTACCAAATGCCAGGGATCAAGGAAACTGTGAACTTGGAGCACATTCGCAATCATTACTATCGATCACATCCTACTGTGAATCCTTCTGGTATCATTTCCATTGGCCCCATCCTGGACTGGGATAAGCCTCCTGGACGCGAGAATCTGTAGCTCCTCGCGAACAGTAAGTAAATATTAAAAGTATATTCAAATAACTATGTACACCTATCTTCAACAAGAGGGGAACAACGCATTTACTGCTCTTTTTCTTGCTCCTTTTTATACTGGTCAAGAGTGAGGTAGAGCATCTTCGACGACGACTCCAGAGTGTTGACGAGACCAGCGCCACTCAGAAGAGTCAACACGCCGGCAAGCTGAGAGTGTAGCTCAGGGAGAGTAGGCATCTTACGAAGTCGCTCAAGATCAGGACGTTCCATAACTGAGCCGTCCACCTGGCCACCGAGAAGAATCAGTCGAGAATTACTCTTCTCAATAAGACTCAAAACCTTGTTAACAATGCTGGGATCGACTTCAGGAATTGCAACAATAGCACTGGGTCCATCAAACAAAGGAAACAGTGGGTGACGAGCTTTTTGATAGAGCTTATGAGCCTCTCGCGATGCAGGGTCAGGGTGTTCAAGCCCTCGGAGGGCAACTTTGAATAAATTAGAACGAACTACCATGAAGTTTGCACCAGCACTACGAATATCTTGCCGAAATTTCTGATCTTCGTTCTTGAGCAGGGTAGAGTTATGCAGGGCTAGAATGATAGGGTTCTTGCGCAGTACATGTGTATACGTGTCCACCAAATAAGTCTTACGGCTAGCTTCTTTCTTGTATGTGGATCGCACGGCCTCTTGCACTGGCTGTGACGAGAAGAAACGGGCCAGTTTGAACATTCTATGAAATTTCACCAGTGAAAAGTTTCTGACTCAGCAGATCACATTGAAATTTCAGATGTGGAGAAGATGGTCACACTCCTACTCCAAAACTCTGAATCTACCGAAATCTAGTCTCCCAAATAGACCAGATCGAAAATTACTTTCCCAGCGGCTCGATACCGTGTGTGACCGACTTTATCGGGAGCAGCTAGAGGCGCATAAGTCGAAGAAACAGTACATCTTGCATGACGGCCCGCCATACGCTAATGGCTCACTACATTTGGGCCATGCATTGAATAAAGTTCTCAAAGACATGATTAACCGTACCAATGTTCTGAAGGATCGACTGGTGCATTATGTTCCTGGATGGGATTGCCATGGACTGCCCATCGAAAATGCCTCCACTCAACGGGCTCGAAAGAAGAAAGTAAAACTTGATACTAAAGTGAAAAAGAGAGAAGCTGCTCGGGCCCTTGCCAATGAAATGATCGCCTTGCAAATGGAGGGTTTTCGGAGCTTTGCAGTCATGGCAGATTGGGAAAACCCCAAAGAGATATATAAAACTCTTAGTCCTGATTATGAGGTCCGTCAGCTTCGCGTGTTCGCGGACATGATGTTCAAAGGTCTCGTATTCCGACAACGGAAGCCCGTTTACTGGAGCGTCGAATCTGGAACTGCCCTAGCAGAGTCTGAGCTCCAGTATGGGAATACCGAGAGTACAGCTGTTTATGTGAAATACCAAATTGACGGTATCGATGGGTCATTAGTGATATGGACTACTACTCCCTGGACGTTACCTGCTAATCGTGCAGTTGCTGTCCACAAAAACATTGAATATGCGTTGGTAAAGACCAGCAATGGTAACTTGTTAATAGCGAGCAAGCTACTGGACCAAGTGCCATACTGTAATGGTGGTGAGGTGCTCCAAACTTTTACTGGGGAAGAACTGACTCAGTATCAGTATAAGTGTCCTCTTACCGGCGACTATAGACCCATTATTCTTGCTGATCATGTAACAGATTCGTCAGGTACCGGGTTAGTTCATACAGCACCTGGGCATGGTAAAGAAGATTACCTCGCAGGAATGCAGCGCGATATTGAGGTGTACTGCCCCGTAGATGGTAAGGGAAAGTATACTGATGAACTTGCTGACTCTTTGCAGGATCTTGTTGGGCTAGATGCTCGCAAAGAAGGTACTCCCAGGATAGTAGAGCTTCTACAAGAAACAGGTGCTATTCTTGATAAAAGCAAGATACAGCATAGTGTCCCTTTTGACTGGCGATCCAAAACGCCTGTCATAATCCGCTCAACCCCCCAGTTTTTTGTCGATCTTAGCGATGTGCGAGGTCTTGCTTTGGAGGCACTAGAAAAGGTGAAGTTCAATCCACCCTCTGGTAAAGCTAGACTAACTGCTTTCACACAGTCACGCTCTGAGTGGTGCATTAGTCGTCAGCGAGTGTGGGGCGTTCCCATCCCGGTTCTCTATCACAAGCACTCATCAGATGTTCTGATGACCCCTGAAGTCGTCAATCATATTATAGATCACATCGAGGTCTTGGGTAGTGCCGACAGCTGGTTCGAGGAACAGAGTGATATCTCTGAATGGCTGCCACAAGAGATGAGGCACCTGGCGCCTGAATACACCAAATGTTCAGACACCATGGATGTTTGGTTTGATAGTGGGACATCCTGGACACAGTTTGAGGAAAAGGACCTACCTGTGCAGTATTATCTTGAAGGTTCTGACCAGCATCGTGGATGGTTTCAGTCCAGCCTTCTCACGCGAATTGCCACCACCAATCGCCCCCAGGCACCATATTCTAATTTGATCACTCACGGATTCTTGCTAGACGAAAAAATGCAAAAGATGTCCAAATCTCTTGGTAATGTGGTGCTGCCCAAGGATTTGATCAATGGCGATAAGAGGTTCCCTGCAATGGGAGTAGATGGGCTTCGCTTATTTATCGCTCAGATGGATTACACCGGCGATATATCCTTGTCTCCAATTGCGGTCAATCAAGTTGTGTCCACATTGAAGAAGCTCCGATTGACCTTCAAGTATCTCTTGGGGAATCTCAATGATTATACTCCTGGGGGAAACGTCGCGCTTAGTCCCTTGGATCGTTATGCATTGAGTGTCCTACATCAGTTCAGCAAGGATGCCTCAGATGCCTTTGAACAGCAGAACTTTTCTCTTTTTGTGAAGAATCTTCAGATCCATATGAACAGCCAATTGTCCTCTTTTTACTTTGATGTCTCGAAAGATATTCTCTATACTGAGGCGCCTTCGAGTCCTCGACGCATTGGAATTCAATACGTGCTACATCAGATTTTGGAAGTGTACGTGAGGCTCTTGAGCCCTATTACACCTCTTCTCACCCAAGAGATTTGGGAGCATAGTCCAAGTTTCGTTAATGAGCCTTCATTCACTCCAGCCCTTGCGTCTTGGCCATCAACCAATCCCTCATGGAAAGATGAACAGCTTGAGCAGGAGTTCTCAGTTCTATTCGACGTTAAGAAGGAGGTAAATGATTGTATGGAAAAGGCACGCACTGAAAGGAAGCTGGGCTCTTCGTTAGGTTGTGATGTTTACTTGGATATTGAGGATGAGAAGATACAACATGTGCTGGAAAAATATCGAGAGTACTTATCTGAGATATTCATTGTTTCTCACGTGCATTTCGGCAAACCCTTGGACCCTGAATGGAGCTTTACTGGCAAAAACATCACCGTAACCAACCCCAATGGACATAAATGCCCTAGATGCTGGCAATTTACTGCCACTGAGGAGGATACCTTGTGCCACAAGTGCGAGGAAAATGTCAAAATTATCACAGCGCACTAGTAGAATTGTACATAGATTATAGAGTCCGATTTAATTATCCTGCGATTGGCACAGTTTTATGTGCACAAAAATATTGAATTCCCAGTTCGTAGATTCGCCAGTAAATGAGGCGTCAAGTGGCAAAACTCTTAAAATTTCACTGCGAACAAACTCATGATCCGTGAGATAAAAAACATGAAATATGGCATGATATCGACTTCCATCACTCACAGATGCTATTCAGCAGCGTCGAAGAAGGCTAAGACCCAGATTGTGGATTCTCGTGACAATTGGGATTCTTCAAAGCTTTATTCGGATCAAGAGCTAATCAAAGAACTAAGAAGAGATTCCAGAAGAGATTCCAAAAAGGATAGAACAAACTGGAGAAATAAGGATTTTGGTACCAAAACTCGTCAAGCACCTCCCATTCCATCGAGACATCTACGACTGTCCTCTCGCCTGCGTAGGGCGAAAGCTAACGCGAAAGTGCCTGCGGATACTGTTCGACAATCAGAAGGAGAGATGCCTGCTCATGATGCTCAAAAACCAGATGAAAACACATGGATCAGCTCGTCAAAGTTAACTGCCCGTCGTCACGCTGTCGATGGTCAGCCGGCAGTACCCCCTTTGGCGAACGATCTGGATAAGGTACTTTTCAACCCTGGAGTGCATTTTCTCAAGGATCCTCGCACAAATGTCTACAATTTCGATTATGAGCTAGAAAACATCATGTCAATAAAGGACTTTGATTTCACAAAAATACCCAAGTTTGTTCCTGCTAGCAAGGACACTAGTCTTGCAAAACTAGGAGCAAAATTGGGCAAGAAGTATACCGGGTCCACCAGTAGTCTGACTTCAGCTCTCACGCAAATACATCATGCGATCAGTCACTGGAGACCTCCACAGCTTATGAGTCTGAGCAAACATTTTCCGGGTAAGACGACAACATTCACGATTGCTCAGCGCGCTCCAGCTGTATTCAACCTGAGATATAATAAAAACTCCAAAATATGGTCTGTCGAAAGTGATCATACACATGACGAAGAGATCATCTTATCTCTTCTGGGTCAAACGATGGAAACGATGCTTACCACCGACTCGAAGACATTTGCATTATACGACCGTAGACGCAGTGACAAGCTTCCGAGGCAAAATTTGAAAAGTACCTACAACTACCTTGACTGTGGGCAGTTTTTGATGCGCTCGCAACTGGACTGCTATGACCCGAGACTACCAGGGTCAGGTTACTTTGATCTCAAGACTCGGGCTGTATGCGCGGTACGACACGATATTGACTATGCCCAGATCCACGATGGTCTGAATTACCAGATCATGAAAAAGGATGGCTTCGATGAGTCTTTTGCTCGTGAATTTTTCGAACTGATTCGATCAGCTATGTTTAAATATAGCTTACAAGCACGAATCGGTTCTATGGATGGAATCTTCGTTGCTTATCACAACATCAAAACCCTCTTTGGCTTTGAGTATCTGCCTTTAACAGAAATTGACAAGATATTCCATACCTCGCACCTACTCACGCAAAGCCGCAGAAAGCAGATTGTGGACTTGGACGCTAAAATGAGTCAGGTAGGTCCACTTATCGCTGATAGGGAATTCAAACTCAGCACGAGGGTTTTTGAGTTGATTTTAGACACAATTTTGGATGCGAACCCTGATCATAAGGAAGCGTATAGCATCGCATTATCTTGTAGAAAAGCAGGAGTCCTTGCTGTTCTTGCGAAGCCAATGCAAAACAAGGATATATCCATCACTGACTGTGGTGAGCCTGTCCAAGATCTGCAAGAATACGTACCCAAGGCGGATCCGCATACACTCTACCAACACTTTATGAAGGATAGCCATAAATGGACTCCTCCTGATGCGTTGGCCTTTACAGTAAAGCTGGAAAATATTGTTAATGACCGAAAAATTAATACTGATGAATACCCGGCGTTAGAGTCTGAAAATGACGAATGGAATGTTGGGTTCAGTATGCGCGAGGCGAGTGCATCTACTTGGTATTCAGTCATGAAAAAACAGGTGATTCATCACCATGTCACTTCCAAGGTAATCACTGAACGATTAGAGAATGAGGCAGACCTTCGTGCAACAGCTCTCAAGAATCTACCTGAACCAACAAAGTTCCAAGAAAGACTGAGAGAATTGACCAAAAAAGGTGAGCTTTACAAAGCCTGGGATGACGCTCGTGAGAAGACCCGATGGGTGAGTAGCATCAAAACTGAGACTGTATCCACTCCTTTTAAGGGCATCGTGGGAAAGACTTGATTGCATAAACATGAACAGTGCCAGCTCGCATAGCAATTCACTGACTTGGTCAATATTAGCGGAGCATGTCTAGCTCGTAGGAGATGAGTGTTTTTTAAAACAGCTACATTATGTGAGAAAAAGACTATGATATCCTAGCTACTCCCTAAACCTAGACTAGATCTTTTAACTCAGACCTTAGAGTTTCAATAGTTTCCGAAGAATTCTCCTTTTTGGTTACCTGGTTTTTAAGTACAGTGAAATTTTCAGGGAATTCGAAAACTTTCAGAATCTTCGGAATTTGCTTTCCTCTACATTTCAAGGCGGCATGATAGTTTGCGAGCTTAACAGCATGCCATATGACCACAGCAGAGTGTAGAACCGTAGCTGCGTCTTTTGTTTTCATTAGCTTTTTGTGGGCAATCCGCACAATTTGATGGACAGCATTGGTAACCAGTGCGCTGTCAGATGTATAAATAGTCTGAGCCTGTTTCACTGTCCCAATCTGAACGCCGTTGTCGTTTTCTTTCGCATATTCCTGCCACTCCTCGAATAGAACGTCTCGTAAAGGCTCTGGGCATGAAAGAACGCCATGCAGATACGCGGTGAGTTTGGCTTCGACCTCTGCTTGTGCATCTGCGACAGCTTTCTTAAACACTCCAGTGGCAGCTTGAATATATGCGTCTCTACTCGCAACGGCACTCTGTGAGACTATAGTTTTGAGTGCCTTGTCGGGAAGGTCACAGTCGACCCAGCTTTGCATTTCACTTGTATTTGGTATCGTCAACGAATTGACTAGCCTGCGCGGGTCGTCAGACGAGTGTAGTGGACTTGCCGCAATTTTCTGCTCTGCATCTTTCTTGCCTTCTTCGGCGCATTTTCCTTCAAGCTCACTCTTAATCTTGTTCAAAAAAGATTGCTTAACCATCACATCGGCCAATTCCACTGCTTTTAGCTCAAAAGATGGAATCAGCTCAGGGTACTTTGCATTGCTTACAATGAAGTAACCTTCATAAAGCAGCCTCTTGGCATTAATTTTCTCTGATTCTACAACAGATTTGGATATCAGTCCCCCAGACACGGCTGTGTAGCCCTCCCTTGTGAATTTAGCTTTGTCGAATCCGTGCGCTTTCAGATCTGCATCTGAAACAAATCCATCGGATTCCAGTCTTTTGCGTAACTGTTCCTTGAGCTTTTCTCGCCATACCTTTGGGGTATATATTTTGGAGCTTTTATCATAGAAGCCATTGAGAGGTAATTGAGACATCAGGATGTCGCAGAGCTGCGGTTGGAGATGTGCAACATTCAAAGGCTCTTGTGCTGTTGATACTGCGGATTCGATAACTCCTTTAGCGTTTTCTAGTGTTCCTCGCAGCATGACGTAGTCGTCTACCAGTGCGAGCTTGTCTTTACGAGCAAGCCATTGGAGAAATTTTACTGTGACTCCCAACTGCCGGCAACATTCAAGAATCGACATGACCTTCGATCCCAAGAGTTCGGTGATTCCCTCTTTATATTGCCTAACCAATGGAACAGTGAAGATTGTGGGCCCGTCTATATACAGTTGGGGATAAATGGACAAGGAGGGCAGCAGTTTCTCGATCACTGAACGATTTAGATCAAATTTCAGTGCGATTAAGTCGACAGATGTCTGTTCAGTTGCCTCGCTTAGAAACTTTTCAGTTTGACTAGAAAGCCAGCGCTCCGTTAAAATCCCGCTAGCGGTGACATAAACTGGCTGGCCTATTGTTGACTCAATCTGCTTCGCTGAACTCCCTACTAGCAGTTTGGCATCCGCACCGTCGAATGTAGGCTTCCTCGCGAATAGGTTCATTCCGAGATTCAGCTCCCAGATTACTTAATAAAACTTGGGTCGCCACCACAACAGGACTAGTTGGGATTTGAATTGTTTGATAAATCAATCACGGGCAGTACGAAAATTTCACGTGCCAAGCAAGCCTTTTATCATGGTTGAGGGCAGTCAATGCCAGCAATTATTTGTACGATCCATACCGGAACAAATTAGCATATAACTGCACCGAAGACGAATTGTCTTCACTAAAATCCACCCTAGCTGAAAAATCACTCAACCTGCGTTACATGTAAATTCACGTATGCTTACATAACTTAGTATTCGCTATCTGACGACAGATTCTCTTTTGACACCATGCAAATAAGCGTTCCGACTCAGGAGTCGGCAAAGCTGTGCAATCCTCGCCCGGATTTTGCAAAGCCGTATGTGTGGCCCTTCTTCTTTCTCTATCCTCTCTTCTTCTACGTTTATTTCACCAAGTACGACGAGTATATCAGCGGCCCTGAATGGACGTACGTGTTCTTAGGATCTATAGTGTCGTTTCAGGCGCTTTTGTGGCTAATGCAATTCTGGAACGTCGCCATTAAAGCCAAATTCTCTACTGTTCCTGCTCATTCCATTGAGGAGGCATCACTTATTTGGCTCACCCCTTTCAGTAACGGTGGCTCCCCAGATATCGTTGAGATAACCAAGGATAAGGATGGTGTGCGCTCTTTCATCTTCCAGAAGCGTCGCTTCATCTTCAACCCTGATACGAAAACTTTTTCCCCTCCCGAGTTCCTGGTTGACCAAAAGGATGTTCCCATCGCTGCATTCAGGAAGTCTGGTCTCACCTCCAAGCAGATGCCGGATCTTTTGAAGAGTTACGGTCCCAATAAATTCGACATCCCCGTTCCCACATTCCTCGAGCTTTGGAAAGAACATGCTGTCGCACCATTCTTTGTTTTTCAAGTGTTCTGCATTGCCCTGTGGTTCATGGATGATATGTGGTACTATTCACTTTTCAATTTGATCATGCTGTTCGGATTCGAGTCTACTGTCGTGTGGCAGCGTCAGCGTACAATGCTTGAGTTTAGAGGTATGGGTATCAAGCCTTACCCAGTGCTTGTTTATCGTGACAAGAAGTGGACAGAGGTTCAAACCGATGAGCTTCTCCCTGGTGACATTGTTTCTGTTGGCCGCACCCCCGAGGAGAGCGGTCTGCCTTGCGATTTACTTCTCCTTTCTGGCACTGCCATTGTTAACGAAGCAATGCTTAGCGGTGAATCCACTCCCCTACTTAAAGAGAGTGTTGGCACCCGCACTTCTACTGCTACATTCGATCCTGAAGGTATTGACAAGAACTCGCTGCTGTACGGTGGAACAAAGGTTCTCCAGACCAACAGCGCCGACCCTGTTGCTGATTCTCTGGAAATACCCTCTCCTCCCGATGGAGGAGCCATTGCTGTTGCCACTCGCACTGGTTTCGAGACCTCTCAGGGTTCACTCGTCCGTGTAATGATTTTCAGCACTGAGCGTGTTGGTGCAGGAAACAAGGAGGCATACTTCTTCATTCTCTTCCTCTTAGTGTTTGCCATTGTTGCCAGTTGGTATGTTTGGACTGAAGGTGTCAAGGTTGATCGCAAGCGGTCGAAACTTCTCTTGGACTGTATCCTCATTATCACCTCTGTTGTACCCCCTGAATTGCCCATGGAGCTCACTTTGGCCGTCAACAGTTCGCTTGCCGCCTTAGGAAAGTTCTACATCTACTGTACAGAGCCCTTCCGTATTCCTTTTGCTGGTCGTGTCGATGTATGCTGCTTTGATAAAACCGGTACCCTCACTACAGAAGATCTGATCGTGGAGGGTGTTGGCGGGCTCACCAAGGACGACTCCTTACTCCCTATTGATCAAATTCCCCTTGACTCCACCTATGTTCTTGCTGCTGCCCATGCCTTGGTGCTCTTGGACGACGGTGAGGTGGTTGGTGACCCCATGGAGCAAACTACTCTCAACGGCATCAAGTGGAATGTTCTCAAGAATGACTACGTTGAATCTCAAGCAGACAAGAAGCAAAAACTGAGAATCGTGAAACGGTTCCCTTTCTCTTCGGCTCTCAAACGCTCCTCCTCCATTGCAAAGTTCATTGATGGCTCGTTCATGGTAGCTGTTAAAGGTGCACCTGAGACTATCCAAAAGATGCTCGTTGAAGTTCCCCCCAGTTATGAAGAAGTCTACAAACACTACACTCGTAATGGCTCGCGCGTCTTGGCCTTTGCGTATAAGCGTACTGATGATCTGAAGTCTGATAAAGCAGTCATTCAGTACACTCGTGAGTCTGCTGAGACCGGTCTTACCTTCGCCGGCTTTTTGGTATTCCACTGTCCTCTCAAGAGCGATGCTATTGAAACCGTTAAAATGCTCAACGAATCCAGTCATCGCGTGGTCATGATCACCGGTGACAACCCTCTCACTGCTGTTAAAGTAGCGAATGACGTCAGTATCGTCACTCGTGATACCCTCATTCTCGATGCTCCGGAAGACAGTGTTCATGAACTCGCCTGGCAATCTGTTGATGGCTCCCTCAGCATTCCTCAGAGTGTTGAGAAGCCTATCGAGCTCGACTTGTTCAAGAACTATGACTTGTGTGTGAGCGGTTATGCTCTCACTCGCTTGCAAAAACACCCTGATATTAGCTCTTTGATTAGACACACTTGGGTATACGCACGTGTATCTCCCGCTCAAAAGGAATTTATTCTCACGGTGCTCAAGAAAGAGGGCTATATGACGCTCATGTGTGGTGACGGTACCAACGATGTCGGCGCATTGAAGCAGGCGCATTTAGGTGTTGCTCTGCTCAATGGCACAGAAGAAGGTATGAAGAAGATTCAGGAACAGAATCGCATGAACAACCTTCAGAGAGTGTATGAGAAGCAGTGCGAGCTTATGAGGCGGTTCAACAAGCCTACACCCCCTGTGCCTTTACATATTGCTCATCTGTACCCCCCTGGACCTACCAACCCCCACTATATCAAGGCTGTCGAGAGTCATGGTGGCTCAATTGATGAGGCATCCAAGAAGGAGATCATGGCCTTACAGACTCAGACAGCAGCTGCTCAAGCTCAGGCGCCTGCTAACCAAGCTGCTGCACTCGCTGATAAGTTCTCTGAAATGATTGCAGAGAATGACGACATTGAGGCCCCGACTCTCAAACTGGGTGATGCGTCTGTTGCCGCCCCTATTACCTCAAAGCTTGCTAATGTTAGTGCTGTTACCAATATCATTCGCCAAGGACGTTGTACACTTGTAGCAACGATCCAAATGTATAAGATTTTGGCTCTGAACTGTCTGATCTCTGCCTATTCGCTGAGCGTCCTCTATTTGGCTGGTATTAAGTTTGGTGACGGTCAGTCGACTATCTCAGGACTGCTCTTGTCTGTCTGCTTTATGTCTATTTCACGTGCGAAAGCTGTTGATAAACTTTCCAAGGAGCGTCCTCAACCCGGCATCTTCAATACTTATATCATGGGATCAATCCTTGGTCAATTCGCGGTACACATTTTCACCTTGATTGTAGTTACAAACTACGTGTACGCTTTGGAGCCCAAGATTGAGAAGGTGGATCTGGAGGCTAAGTTTGAGCCCTCCCTACTTAATACTGCAATTTACTTGCTGCAACTCATTCAACAAATCTCTACTTTTGCTGTGAACTACCAAGGCCGCCCTTTCAGAGAGTCTATTAGTGAGAACAAGGGTATGTACTATGGAATTCTTGGTGTCGCGGGTCTCGCATTCGCAGGTGCTACTGAGTTCATGCCAGAGATGAATGAGGCTCTTAGTCTCGTGAAGATGAGTACAAACTTCAAGGTCATGCTCACGAGTATGATGCTTCTTGATTTCGGTGTGTGTGCAGCAATTGAGTTTGGTCTCAAGTACTTGTTCTCGGATTTCCGACCAAGCGACATTGCTTTGCGATTGGATGAGCGTAGCAGCTATGTTCAGTACCGCAAACAGAGATAAAATTGAGCATAGAAATATAAAGTTAATTGGTCTAGGATTCAGGTCCCAACGTATTTCCAGGAATTTTATATAGCTAGATCGGATCTAGCAAGGATCACGCGCTTGGATTACTTGCAGTATCTTTCTTCTCAGCATCTTTCTTATCGTCATCTTTGGGTTTCACGGAATGGTCTTTTGTGTCCTTACTGGAGTTGACATCCTCGTTTTCCTCAACGCTGCTCTGCTGTATTTGTTGTAGGTTGAACCTGGAAAGCTCCTCGTAATCCTTTCCGTTGACCACGCTGAGACCCAGTGAATTTTTGAAACATTCTAGCAATATAAGACGATCATATTTCTTAAGGTCTACGCTTTGATCTGGGCCGACTAGTCTTGCAGTCGAGGAGATCAGCTCCTCTTTTGGCAGATTTGCGTTTCTAACGGTAGCTCTAATGGCAAATTTCAGTCCCTTTTCGCCGTCAAACCCCTCCTGAACAATATCCTTGAACTCTTCAATGTTCTCCATGTTCGCAGACTCGAGCTTCGAGACTGGGGTAAGCTTCTGAGCGTACCGAGTGCGCTGGCCTTCATTATATTTTGCGTCCTTGCAAATGTTTACCACGATTTTTCTCGGGTCTACCGACTTTTTCAGTCTAATAAATACAACGCACTCGCAACCAACGAGGTGGCCCTCAACGGGAGACTCCTTGGCCTTTTTTGTGAGAGAAGCAAGCTCAGCCTTCAGCGAGGACTCGATATCGTCTTGTTGCTCGGATTTGGCCTCGTTTTCTAGCTCTGGGTAGAGTTTTTCAACATACTCTTGCACTAACGGGACCATTTCAGCCCTACAGGAATTCTCCTTTTTACGAGCACAGGTAACAAAGATTCCCTTCCAACCAGGCTCTAATACGGTGAATGACTTGTGTCGCTTCGACACTTGCTGGGATCCCCCAGAATTTTGACGCTTTCCCATCCTGAGTGAAGTGGCGGTTGATTGTGGCTAACTAAATAGGATCAAGTGTGTAAATAGAGACTAAATCTTGAAGTGGATTTTCTTTTCTAGGTCTGGACGGGACTCCCACTGTACCCAATCGCTAGCATGTGTGGGAAGAAGCCCCATTTGGCCGACTTTCCAGACGCCAAATAAAATGGCGATAATGTTGAATGCAATATAAATTCCCTGGGCTATCCTGACGCTGCCCGAGGTTTCGTTAGTCTTCAGGGGTCCAAAAGTCTGATTGCTCTGTATAATTTGTTTAATAGGGTTGATAAAGAACGAAAACAGGACCATGGAGATCGTGACGATCTGGAGCGAATTACCGCTGAAATATGCCACCAGAAGGCTGATTGGTATACTTTTAGCCGATCCCAGCGCTATGTCCCATGCTTTGCTTATCTTGAGCCTTCTCACTTCGGATTTCTCGCCTTTCTTTTGGCTTTTAGTGACCGGAGCCTTACCGTCCAATTCAGCCTGCAGGACCTTGGGTGTGGCCAGTTTGGGTTTATTGGGGATGCCTATCCCCGTTGCGTAATTCAAATTGGTTTGGTCGAAGAACCATTGCGGCACTCGCTCGTCCTTCTTCATCGTGTGATCTGTCAGCGAGAGCTTCAGTCTTATGCCAGTCGTCAAGCATTCACCTATTCAGGGTGTGCGAAAAGCCAACGTTATACGGGTCAGCAGTAAGACCCCGTTTGTGTCTGGGCTGAAGAGGGTGTCGAAGCTCTTGGACAAGAGGAAACATAAGTCTAAAGACCAATCAATAGTGCTTGTAGCGACGGGGTTGGCGATCAATCGAGCAATTGCTATTTCTCTCGAGCTACAAAATCAAAATTTTCCTATAGAAATCCGCACGACAACCGTAAGGGTTGTGGACGAGCATATATCTGACGAGAAAGCCGAAATGAAGGAAAGATTAATAGGGGGAGTCGAGATCAAAGTACGGCCGAAAGCGTGAGAAACGTGCTCCAGCGAGAAGCAGAATCCCTCGAGATCAATACACCAGCCAGCAATAGTGCGAAGATGCTTGACGTTTGAGGGCCTACATTTTATTACGACAGGCTCGCAGGATGACTTCAAGCTCCTGGCCTATTCTTCCCTGGATGTTGGCGCTAGTGATGATTTTCTCGGCTGCACTGTAATTCCGCAGGTAGTACTGGCGTTCAGCGGCAAATTTGACTCTGTTTCCGTCCATTTTGGCGGACCCCTGCCGCATAAAGTCTTCGTCGAAAAAGTCGCGTGTTTGCCAGACCGGGCCATCTGTGCGAAACTGGTCGAGCTCTTTCTGAAACGCTTCCTCTGATTGTCCTTTTCTCTGTTTTGCCTTTGCCGACACTTTGTTCATGCTCGCTTTCTTGATCCGTACTCTGAGCTCATCCAGGTGCACTTCCTGGCAGTCATCCTCAGGAACATCGTTTTCGTGGATCAGGACTGCGAAATCAGTCACCTCGCCCAGTGCAATCATTGGTGCGTGCCAAACGTTGGCTCCGTAGGTGACTGCTTGATCGCCTTTACATGTGAACGCCCTCACTCTGTTCAGATCGGGCATGCCATCGGACGCAGCGGGAGCAACAATAACCATATAGGCTGTATCTTGCTTTCGTCTTCCCATGGGAACGAACGTCTGAGTGCTATATGGATGCCTTTCAAGGACTTTTGCGTGATAGACATCGTTCTCTATAAGATGAGTGGGTGGAGTACATCTGAACATGTTAAAATTTGCAGTTGCCGGTTTCGACGCTAATTCACTGTTATTTACAACGGGACTGACCTTGAACAGCTTAGTTGCAGTCCCCTGGTTGGCACTGGCACCTTCCCCTTGGACGAGCTGGTGGGCTGATGAAATGACCCCACCAAACTCCTTGAAGTTTTCTAGACTCAACGGCTCAGTATCAACCTCGAGTATAGTTTTCAGCACTGCTGGGATCATGAATAATAGATCTGCCAATCTCGATAACTAAGCTGAGAGCAGAGCAAGTTGCGTTTTGACAAATGAGTTGGTTCCAGAAAGATATTAAATTGAAGCCCCGTTCGCAAGGCTGCTACCTTATTGACGACGAAATTCTCTCGAACTTGCCGGAATTGCGCGATTACAAGATAGGCATGCTCAACTTGTTCATGCAGCACACCTCTGCTGGACTGATCCTCAATGAAAATTACGACCCAGACGTCCGCACCGATATGAAAAATGCACTGGCACGCATTGCCCCCGAGGGTGATCACTATTTGCATAACGACGAGGGCTCTGACGATATGCCTGCACATGTGCGATCGGCGGTGGTGGGCGTTAGCGTCAACATCCCCATCAAAGACGGTCACCTGAGGACTGGAACATGGCAGGGAATCTACTTGGCCGAGTTCCGTAACTATCGACACACTCGCACTGTGGTTGCGACCATCAATGGCGAGAAGCGAAAGTGATCACCCTAAAATACTAGTAAGCAAATCAGTCAGATCCCTATTTTCTTCTGTAGTACTTACCCAGCAATTGATTAGTAACAGCACTTGTTTGTGCTCGCTAGAATAGGCTCCCCATCTCATGATCTCGTACATGGACTATGTGGAGCAGCAATTTCTCGAGTCCTGCGGCTGGGGCCGGCACGAGTCGTATGCCAACGTTAACCTCAGCTCCCAGAACATCCTCGACTTCAAAGTGCCGTTTGGCACTTGGCTCCAGCTGAACTCTCAACCGAGCAAAGTCACGCTCAACAATTGCACGTTCTCGGGGCTTGGATCGATTCACGGCTCAATCAGCTACCTGTACACCCCAATTCCTATAGACATCATTCCATCTGTCAAGGCACCACTTGACCTGCTCTCTGAGCATTTCTTCAAGGTAGAGAGCCCACCATTGCCGACGACGCTGAAGGAAAAGCAGAACCTGCTGTACGGTCGTATGTTCATGCCCGCACAGGCGGTGGAAGCCATGGCGATCCATCGCCTAGGGCCGTCGACGCAATTAGTATCCAAGTGGGTGTGTGATCCCCGTCTGCCCAAGCCGTTTGTGTTGACGTCCACCTGGCAGCGACGCTCTCCGAACCATACCACCGAGCTAATATGGTCTTCGCACGAGAACCTGTTGGGGGTGCAGGCTCTGTACAACGTTGCGAGCTGGACCGACATCACCGCTTCGTTTCAGTCGAAACTCGCTATGGGCTTTGAGTTGTTCTACGCGGCGTCCAAGAAGGCACCAGGGCTGTCGCTGGCGTCGCGGTACTCGACGTACTCCAAGTACACTGCCACGCCGCTAACGCTCACCACTGTGCTCAACCCGCTCATGGGAAACATCAGCGTGGCGTACGCACTCAAGCCGACCCAGCACTCGGCGTTGTCGTCTCGCTTTGACTTCAATCTCTACTCGTACGTTTCGGACCTCACAGTGGGTGGAGAGCTTTGGCGCACAGAGCCGATCTCGGCTGCCGCAGACCAGCCCAAGCAAAAGAACAAAGTCATGTCAGTGTTTAAAGCCAGCACGTCGCTGGCTACGCAAACGCTGAAGGTGCTGTTCGAGACATCGTACAAGGATTTTATGATTTCCCTAGGGGCCATCGCGTGCTACAGCGACCGGTCGACGCCGATCCACTATGGAATTGAGCTTATTTATTGCACAGACAAGACAATCTAGCCATCGCAAGGCCTGCTTTCCGATAAAGCGTGCGTTTTCTGAATGTCCACCTTGCGACTATTGTGATCACTAGCGACGCTGCGTATTTAGTATATGGAAGATAAGATCACTATTCAGGGTAGATGCGGGAGCGGATAAATCCACAGCGGTAGCACACTAGATAATCGCTCCATGGTTACGAAAAGCTGGACGGGTCCTGCGATACCGAATTAGCTGGAATCAGGATATCCTGGGGATTTGCCAGGAACATTCTAACGGTTACTGTACCACACATTTGGTTATGCTTGCATGCACGAGTGTGGCGCATGCATGGAGTCCAGCCATTTCCATGTTACCGCCAGCGGCACCTGGCGCTGCGAGGGAGCCCAATTTCACCAAAGCGTCATCGTGCAGCTTCCAGGCCCTCGCCGGGCCCCACCAGCTCGACGTCATGTGAGGCGGTTTGCATCCGATCCTGATAGGCCCCGCCCCACGCGAACGCCCTGGACAAGCCAGCAGGCTCCTTGAATTTGCCGGCTGCATGGGCTGCTACTATGCGCCGAGCCCTGGTATTTGTTTGGGCACATGATACTACTACATCCCGGCCACAATTAGCTAAGCAGCGTCCTCATGTACCAAGAGATTGACTACTATGAAGTCCTTGGTGTGTCTAGGGACGCTTCGACGGTAGAGATCCGCCGCGCATACAAGAAGCTGGCGCTGGAAAACCACCCCGACAAAGTGCCTGAGCCCGAACGATTTGAGGCCGAGCAGAAATTCAAGGAAATCTCAGAGGCATACGAGACGCTCGCGGACCCCCAGCAGCGGTCGCACTACGACTTGTACGGCAAGAACTCCTCATCCGGAAACAATTTCTCCAATTGGCAAGACTACTACGACCCAGGATTCGGTCCCGAGGCTTTTTCGGATTTTTTTGGGTTCAACGATTTTTCCTCCAACAAACCTGGGCCGGGGGCGTACCGAAGTGGCAAGCGGACAGAGAATGCAGAGATTGAGATTGAGATTTCTCTGGAGGATGCTTTCAGGGGCAAAGTAGTCAAGATGGGATCGTCACGGCGGGTACTGTGCAAGACCTGTCACGGGCTGGGAGCGAAGCCCAAAGCCAAGCCCAAGGTCTGCAGCAAATGTGGCGGTCGGGGCTCAATAGAAAAGATCAAGCCCCTGAACCATGGCATGATGGCCATAAATCGCGTGCCCTGTGATACCTGCCAAGGCAAAGGCACCATCTACCGGTCCAAGGACCTGTGTAAACGGTGCAGCGGGTCTGGTACCACTGAAGAGAAGTCGGTTCTGGAGGTGGTGATCCCCAAAGGTGTGGTGTCGGGTCACCAAGTTTTGTTCAAAGGACTGGCAGATGAGCAGTACCAGAAAGAGACTGGAGACATCATCATCACTATCAGAGTACAAGAGCACAGCAGCTTCACGAGGATGGGCCAGGACCTCTATGCCAAGGCATCGATCTCCCTCAAGGAGAGTCTCACAGGCTTTAGTAGAGTCCTCGTAACTCATCTCGATAACAGAGGTCTCAAGGTGAGCGTACCGCGGGGGACTATTACCAAGCCGGGCACCTATATCAAAGTCAGAAATGAAGGAATGCCCGGTGGTGATTTGTTTATTGAGGTCGAGGTTCGGTTCCCAGACTCAATAGACCCGTCTATCGCAGACGGCCTCCAGTCGATTCTGCCATCGGAATCCCCAATTCCCCCACCTCCGAACCGTGAGATTGACGACGTCTGTCATGTATTCGTCAACCGCGAGGATCTACCTGAATATAAGCATGGAAGTACCAACGCCTCCGACGACACTTTTAATCCGAACGGTTGTCCTACCATGTAGCCCCGTGCATTGTAAATAGTAACTTATGGCGTAATGACTCGATGAATACGTGATGAATACATACTGTACGACGTCCTCTTGAATCTTGTCGTCCTCGCCTCCAGCTCTCCTAAGTTTCTAATAGGCCTTCTGCATTGGCTGACTCGGCTATTTCTCGACACAGCACCAGCTGAAAACCTCATGCTTGGGATACATTTCCAAGAAATACTATTGGAGAATTAGTTAGGAATTTTTCTTTATTTCGATATAAATAAATGCAAACGTGCAAATCCATAGCTTATAAATGTGGAACGTACCGTTGTTCGCGTGCCACGGCAACCACTGTCGCTTGAAGTTTAGCGCTGATCAGCTGCATAGCTGGTATTTTATCGTACGCTACGCTCTGGTTGTGACGCAATTAATCTAGCAATAGTCGGGCGTAGCTAATTAATTAAATCGAGTTACTTAATTAATTACCCCTTGATGCCCTCCTGCAGCGATATCGAGATACGAGCCAAAGTGCAGTTAGACGCAACATCGGCGTGACTGGAGAGAGCATTTGCTCGGGGTACTTTTCTCGACGGCTACCGCGTTCAGGCCCCAGCTGTGATTTTGCGGCTCCCCCTTGAACGCGTTATCCTTTTTTGGTACGTGAAGGGATCCTGACGTAACTATACTTCCTATTCAGGAAATGAAGGGGGCATCGCAGAAAGCCGTGGTACCAGCATCCGTAAAAGATCAGTAAAAGACCATCGTGCCCTCGGGAGTGCATTCTGTTGGGCCAGATTAGCGCTGCGTTGTTGTGTCTCTCGGAATAATAACATGTTCCCGGCGGGGTTCAAGTATCATGCATCATGCAATGCACCTTTATGCATCTACGTCGGAGCTAGCAGCACGCCAGTGCACTATATATCTAGCGGGGTCGAAAGAACCACCACATAATTTACACACATGATCTGGACATCAGAGGTTAGACAAGCAGCTAAGGCTAACTCTGAACAGCAACGGATAACGGACCTCGAGGAACAGTTAAAACAATTGAGCTGCACTGCCGCAGCAGCGCTGGATAGAGTTTCAGAGCTCGAACAGCAAATAGAACAATTAAGTGAACCCAGACGCTTGTCAATGAGCTCGAGTAGCTCCTCGCTCAGCTCTAGGACGAGTTCCTTCGAGGGAGACACACTGGAAAAGCTCGAGAGAGCCATTAAAGTCATTCATCATGCTCGTACTGAATTGAGAGAACCTTCCTATTTCCAGTATAACTAATTGTGATTTATTTCTAATGCCTATTCAATATTTATATTCTGCTAAACAAACTAAGACATCAACAAACAATCATGGCTATTTTTGTGAGATACAAATGGGTCGTGCGCACCCCTTCATGACTAAAGTTTCAAACGCGTCGCCACAGGTGATAATTAATGGCGCCTCTATCGCCACCGACGCGCTTCATCATGAAACGTTCAGGAAACGCGACAATCACATCCTTTTTCAAGAAGGCAAAGCCTCTGGATTCCCCAAGTGCCAACAAAGAAAACAATTGCTTAGCGGGAGATTCCACCACCCAGCCAGGTAGCACTAAACCAGCTGCTATTCCCCCCAAGTCCTGGGACAAGGCCAAATGGGTGTCTAGTCTTACGCCAGAGCAGAAAGATCTCCTAGATCTCGAAATCAATACAATGGGGGACAGCTGGCTCGAAAAGCTACATAGTGAGCTCACCAAGCCATACTTTTTGAGCCTTAAGAGGTTCTTGGCGGCGGAATGGGCAGCCAAAAAGACTATATTTCCTCCAAAGAACGACATCTACTCGTGGTCTAGGCTCTGCAGCGTTGACAAGGTTCGGGTGGTCATTCTGGGTCAAGATCCCTATCACAATTTCAATCAGGCTCACGGTCTGGCATTCAGCGTCAAACCTCCCACTCAGGCACCGCCATCGTTGGTAAATATATACAAGGAGCTCGAGTCTTGCTATCCAGATACGTTCACTCGCCCAAAGAAGACTGGTCTGTTGACGCCTTGGGCCGAACAGGGCGTCCTCTTGCTCAACACTTGTCTCACTGTCGAGGCCCACAAAGCCAATTCCCATGCAAACAAAGGCTGGGAGCAGTTCACTGAGAAAGTACTTGACGTGGTAGTCAAGAACAACCAGAAAGGACTCGTATTTATGGCTTGGGGTTCACCGGCATTTAAACGGGTGCAGAAGATCAACCCTGGACCGAAACATTTGATTTTGCGGAGTGTACACCCCAGCCCACTTAGTGCGTCTCGGGGGTGGTTTGGCAGTCGTCACTTTATCAAGGCCAACGAGTTCCTCAAGGAAAGATACGGAAAGGAAATCGACTGGACTTTGAAAGACTCGTAATGGCTTTATCATTTATTTCTCAGTAAACAAGAATTACTATGTATTTTATACGCGCATGACGTACTGACTTACATACGAGGACTAAATGCCCTGATTTGACGATGATTTGCTCGCTTGGCTAGTAGTGGATGTATCTCAGATTGAAGGAAGAAACGTAGTGCGTCGCTCCGAATATGTTCAACAATATAAGTAGTGCCGTTCTCCATTATCACTCTCGCAGCCTCTCGAGCAAAGAGCTCTTTGTTTTGAGTGATCAGCAATCCTCTGCGGTAGTTCCCGGCTCCAAAGAGAACGCAGAGGATTGTCTTCAATTGGTCATACGAGAGCTCCATGAAGCGCTCCTTGATCAGGGCTGTGTACGCTCCATCCCAGAACTCTGCGCTATTATCGGCTGGAAAGTTATTCACAATGGAGCTTAAAGAGCAAGGATTAGGTCGGGGAAGATTCATAGGTGAGTTCATAGCTGTTAAGAAAGTACGTTGTATCACGTACAACAAATAACAATGTGGTCCGGTTCGTCAAGGAGAGGGCCCTCGCAGAAAGTCAAATCCGGTCATGATTCCCTCTAATATTGGAAGAAGCTGTTCTCGCCGGTCATTATCTGAGCTATCGTAGGCACGGTAGACAAGTCTTTGCATCTCTTCTCTCGACAAGCGAGAAAGGACACCGGATCGGTTTAGCATATCCAGGACGTTTGATTGATTAACCTGGTGATCGCGGTCCCCATCAGATTGTTCTGCAAATAACAAACCTAGATCTGGCGATCCCTCAGCTTCGGAGATGGGCGATTCCTGCTCACCACCGCTTAACCCCAAGGCCTCTCTTAATTGCTCTCCCATGGCTGCACGTTGTCGTTCATATTCCAGCCCGCTTATCAAGAAGCGCTCATTGTCACCAAGTGTTCCCTCGTTATTTCGATTTGAGGCAAGGCCCATGACGAGGTCAAAAGCCTGAGCTTGAACATCATCCAGATCCTGAGAAGACTCATCGTCTGACGGTGGCTTCGTAGGTTCCTCGTCCAGCGCGGGCCTCCAAAGTGGGATACCCATTTATCAATTTGAATGTTGTGTGTGCAATATTTCAGTGGTCATGGTACCTGTCGACTCCCAAAAAGGGAAACTGCCATCACCACATTGCATGTACTAATTGACCGCCTATACTAGTCAGAAATAGAATCTCTTTCGTACACGACGACGTCACCTTGACGACGCCACTCATTAAAATGCGAGTTGAAAAAGCGGCTGACCTCTCTGTAACCAGCTAAAGCGTTCGGTGCATAGCTGTTCAAAGAGTCATAGGCGACCACGAACTTTGTCAATTTGTTGGGATGTTGTTCCAAAAATTCAGATGGGTTGAGATAGAACTGATCGGCCTCGTCAACATATGTAGCCCTATCCTCTGCAGGTACAACAATTGGAGGATCGCAACCTAGAACTTGTATATCCAACGGCTCCTCACGATGAAAATGAGCATAACCGGGAACTGAGTGGCAAGGCATCAGGAAGGTCACTTCCTTTATTTCTGGAGTGGCCTGAATGTACTTGGCCACATCCATTACACCTCGCTGATGAATATGGCCAAGGTATAGTGCAACGACCGAGTTAACCAAGACAAAAATGCCAAAAACCCGCTGACATCGACTTCTGAGCAGCGTTCTTGCAAACAGTATGTGCAGCAGAGGCAGAAGATAATATATGAATCGTGCCTCCTTGTGGGCGAGGCATGAATAAATAATGAGCTGGGAGATGATAATACGAAGGACAAGTGGGTTTGAGGCACCTCTGTACAAACCATATACTGTTACTGGCAAATAACCCATTAACATCATTGGGATTGCAGAGGTAAAATAATAGTGCCACGGCATAACTCCATAATGATGGCTTACGCTCTGTCCAATATTGGCCATAACAAATGAGTACGTGGGCCATACATCAAAGCCATAATACCACTTGTCTAGCCAGAAATTGATACCGTGGATTAGCGTAGCTAACCCAGCGGAGACAATGATAATCTGCAACTTCTTTTTACTGTTGAGCAATAGCTGCAATCCCATGAACACCCAGAGGGTACCATTTGTGGGTCTCAGAACTATCGTGAGCTGAGCAATCACCGAGGCCAGGATAAAGGGTGCCCAGTTCTCAAGTTTTGCCGGCCAGTATGTTAGAGCTGCCGTAGTCAACACCATTTCAAAGGTATTGCTAAAAGGCCTCGTGCTCACAAACCAGTTGAAGAACGAGCACAATGAAGCTAAAAGAGTCCACCTGGCCACTCGTCGACTTTCTCCGAGCTTGAGCGCCAATTTATAGGTGAAGATATCGCCGGCTGCGGCCACAAAACCCATAACAATTTTCGACAGAACTACTAAATTAACACCAAGTAGTGTGGATAGTCTGAAAATCTGCTCGAAAAATAGAGGGATCAGTGAGCCTCGTAACCCCATTTTCCATTCCCAAGTGAGGAACCCTGTTCCAAAGACGGCACGGTGTGCAGGCTCATAAGTCTGGAAATACTCATCCGGCTGAAAGAACGTCGTTATTGTTAAGGCATTGACCATCCTAAAAAGGATGATTCCCAGCACCGTTTGCCAACGCATAAGAGTCTGGGGTAGTGACGAATGCTTATGTCATTTAGGGAAACCCTGCACACATAATTTGAACCAGGATCCATTTGGACATTTTGCGAGTAGCTACATTCCTGAACTATTTAGACTTCCAAGCCATAAAGGTGGCTTTTCTTTTAGTTTAAAGGTCCGAATCACCACCGCTGTCGCATTATGCAAGCTTCTGCATCGTGGAGTCAGCTCACCAGATCGGTGCAGGATTCTGGTATTTTAGCTGCGGTGAGCTTCAACAGAGACCTCGAGCGAAGTCGAAAGACTCGCTTAGTCCTATTTCAGCCAACGTGGCTAGTTCGGCAGGATCCTTCGTTGAGCTTTCGAGTAGATGACTAGGCACACGCAGTTCAACGGTGCCTCATTATCCACCAAAACTTTGAGGGTTGATCGATCTAGCCGCTATATTGTAAAATGAGCCTGGACTATGTTTTTGCTCGAGCCTTCGTTGTATTTTCTGTATTCTCTCTGCAACAAGTGTGTTCCCCACGCTTCATCCCCACAAACTGGAGAGCTGACAAACCTGGTGATATTCCTCAATATGTTAGTACCCCACGTTTCTGATATCAATCCAGCAGACTCTGAGCGTTATGCTAATTTGAAGGCTGTTTTCGAGAGCACTTATCACTCGAAGCCAGATGCTTTGGTTAGAGCTCCTGGTAGAGTTAACATCATTGGTGATCACATCGACTACAGTTATTACAGCGTACTTCCGATGGCTATAGAGTGCAATGTGATAATTGCTTTCAAGGTCACCGATTCTCCCGAGGTCGAGGTCGCAAACACTGATAGTCAATTCCCTTACTCCAAGTTCAAGATTTCGGAGCACAACCATGTAGAGATCGATCCTAAGAAACTCGAGTGGGCCAATTACTTCAAATCAGGGTTTGTTGTGGCTACCCGTAATCTGGCTGAGAAGCGTGAGTTCAAAGCCAAGGGGATGCAAGTCGCCATGACCGGCAATGTCCCTGCTGGAGGTGGACTTAGTAGTAGTGCTGCGTTCGTCGTGGGGGCTACCCTGGCTACGCTATTGGCCAATGGACAAAAAGAGGTCTCTAAGATCCAATTGACTAAGTTGAGTACCACATGTGAACAATTGCTAGGAATGAATACTGGAGGCATGGACCAGGCTGCCAGTATATTCGGGGAGGTCAATCATTGTCTATTGATCTCATTCAAACCAGAGCTTACTGCTCAACCTATGGAGTATCCTGAGCTGGATCAGGACTTTGCTTTTCTGGTTGCAAATTCTTGTGTTCAAGCCGTGAAGCACTTGACGGCCCCAATCCACTACAACCTTCGTGTGGTCGAAGTGAGTGTGGCTGCTAACTTGCTAGCCAGGAAGCTCGGGGTTCAAATTCCCCAAGATGGTAATCTGCAATGTGGCACACTCAGAGGCGTGATGGAGGCTAAACTAGGGGATGGGGTAACTAAAGCCAAGCTGGAGGAAATGCTCCAGATTACAGAGGACAATTTGGACAAAGAAGGGTATACTGCGGAAGCTGCAGCTAAGGAGCTGGGCTTATCTTCGGACGACTTCACCAAGAAATTCCTCAGCAGTTTCCCAGTCAGATTTGAGAAGCTTAAGCTCTATGAACGCACTAAGCACGTATACGCTGAAGCAGCGCGGGTGTTGGAGTTTGTTGACAAAATGAAAACCAGTAAATCCTTGCAAGATTTCGGTGACTTAATGAATGCATCTCATGAATCCGCACAGCTCTTGTTCGACAATTCTCACCCCGACGTTGACGAACTTGTCACTATTGCAAGGGCTGCTGGCTCTGTTGGCTCCCGCGTGACCGGTGCTGGCTGGGGTGGCTCGACAGTTCACATGGTCCCGAAAGACAAAGTTGATATTGTCAAAAAGGCGATTGAAACTGAATATTACGCTAAGAAATACCCAGATGCTCCCGTTGATGCCATGATTGTGACGATTCCTGCTGAAGGAGCTGCCATTGTTGATGCGTCTGTATTAGACAAGTATTAAGCAGCGGCAAATCCAGAGCAGTGCGTACGATAGAAAAGTATATATTGCTTACGAACTTATGTCTATCAAATAAATTAGCTGCCCACCATTTAAAACGCAAATAGTGTTTTGTACTGCAAGACTCTTGATCCTAGAACGGCCCAGTCTGAGTCCTGGATCCACATCTCATCAATAATCTTGAGCTTCGCATAAACACTTGCACCCTTCCACACAACTGTGCTTGCGCTAAGCTCACGTGGCAGTCCCATGACCGCAGGATCACCGATTTCTTGGATCCGTTTCTGGTTCCACATTGCCAATCTGTCAGTCAAGAGCTGATCAAAGCCAGCAAATTGTGAACCTTCTCCAATGACGAGAAGATTCTCGTAAAAGGTCTTCTCTGAGGTTCCTGACTTTGCCGATGCTTGGGAAATGGACTCTATAATGGCGTGATCCAGGGCAACTGGCTTGATCTCGGTGGGGTCTATGCTTTCGAATGCTGCCATCTGCTCCTTGGCCTGTTGTTGGGCAACTGCATTATTTGCAGCTGCCTTCCCTTGAGCAGTCTCTGGCTGTGGTGTAGCCTGCCGACTAACCTCGTCTTCTTCTTGTGAGGGGGCTGGCTGGATTCTATCGCGATAGCTCTCTTCGTATACCTTTAACGCGTTTAATCCAACTCCAATCTGCGCATCACTGATGGGATCATTGAAATGCCCATCGTATATGCTTACTCCACGCGGAAAAAGCGTGAACTTTTTGCTCAATTTGGCTGCGGGCGAACCGTAGAGCTCTGGATAGAAAAGACCAAGTACTGGGAGCATGATCTCATTGTATACCTTGAACTCATATTCAAGTGTGCGCTTGCCGGGCCGTTTGAGATAACAATTTTCTAGCTGCACGGCAATCCTCTCATCGCTTGCGGTACACAGTTCCTTTTTTAGCGAGTCTGCGAGTTGCCACAACCAATTATCATGAAGGTCCAACTCTATCGGGAACTTGATCATCTCCAGAAGTCTTGAAAAAGCCACGGTTACGTCGTCTCCTCCATACTTGAGATCCACTCTTGAATCGCTGATGCACATACCCTCATCGACACATGACACGCTGCAGGTTTGGGCTCCAACATTGACGACACAAGCTGTTGATATGCCGGCACCGAATGTGGCAGCTACTGACTCTTGAATCAGAGCAATCGAGGGGAAGCCAATTGAGTAAAGCACGTCGATGATACGCACCACGAGATCACGCTCGTACAGGCTCGGAATCACTAATAGGACATAGTGGTTCCCAATTTCGGTCTTTGTAACTGTTTCAAGTACTGCATGGGATATGATCAGGTTGATATCCTTGAACCAGCTTTGAGGACTGGGATAGTCTACCTCATTAGTCGTGCCATAGGTGATCGGCCAGTATAGTGTGTAATCCTCACTCACATCGAGCTTGCAAACAGCAGTCTGGGGATCAGTTATTGCCTCGGTCTCACCTACTATTTCTTTCCCCTGTTGGCGAGCATTGAATGACTTCACGGTTTCAAACGCATTCGACACGACTTTACGCTTGTAAAACTTCATTCTCTCTTTCAAATCAGACCGCACCTCGGTGAGAGCCTCGTCAAAGTCGGCTGGTCGCTCATAGAGACCGTCCAAGCCATGCGATTGTTCCTGAGCTTTGCGGGCCACGCAGGTTGGAAAGACCTTTGGATCAAAGTCAGTGACTTTACCAATTCGCAGATTGCGTGATCCAAGCTCCAATACAATGATATTCTCGTTTTCCTGGTCCGAATCCTCGGGAACGTTACGATTTACCAGCAGCTGAGTATCTCTCTTTAAGTAGTCGGTATAGTAGTTTTTCTGATTGATCGAGGGCATTGCCTTGAACTTACAAAACTTTAAACCATTTCCCTGCTTCGCATACGCAGCCTTTCGCTTGGGCTTCTCGTCATTTGTCATACCAAACTGACCTCTCCAACCAGCCGCCACATCACCAAAGAGATTGCAGCGGACTAGTCCTCAGCCACGCATGCGCCACATCAATTAGGCGGACCAGTCAAGGTTCGATTTGGGTTGTTAAAGCTAGCATTTTAATGGGCAAGTTACCGGGTGCGGCCTTCTGACTACTTCTCATTCCCCCCACTTTTCCCCCCGAGGTTTTAAAGAGAGGGGACGCTCGGCATTTGGCACATGGAACCTCAAAGAGCGGTAGCTGCATAACGATTTGAGAAAAAATTACTGCGCACTCATAGAAGGGTTTTTTACCAAAGAGAAAGGATGTTTCTGACTGAAGAATAGATTAAGCGTAAGAGTGAACATTTCAGGGTCACTCAACTATATTTTCTCTTATGCACGATCCTAGATAAGTAAATTAAGCAATAGTAAGCAGATCTCCGGAGTCGACTCCTGGCCGATCCATGCTTAACTATAATTGGGGAATCGGTTCTCCGATACGCACTCTGATAACGGACTATTTAAAGTTCTTTTGAAGAGTCAATTCCAAATGGAAAACGTTGTTGGGGTGGGCGTTCTAAGGTCTTGGCAATGTAAGAGTCATGCAGTAATGTATGCTTGTAGCTCGCAAGAAATGCAATGGGTTAGGGTCTGATTTCGAGAGTTTTTAAACACTGATTAGTACGTAAACTTGTACTTGTTAGATCCCCAACTACATAATATGAAAAACGAGGTCTCTGAGGATACCGGAAGCTCTCAGGAGACAAGTTCTGATGAAATACGTAGTCTCCACAGAGAAGACACAACGCATACGATGGGGCGCACGTTGAGCCGAACGCATTCGATTGCAGGTGATGAAGAGTTGACCAGAATTCTCACTGGAACACCGCAAACCTATAAAAATCCACTACCTTCCATGGGAGGCGGACGTCAGTTTCCACTCATTATTAAAGATCAAGAAAGTTATAGGGTGGACTTTGATGGTGATGATGATCCCCTCCTATCCTACAACTGGAGTGTGAAAAAGAAGATATTCAATACCTCTCTCTTGACATTTAGTTCCTTTACCGTTGCATGGGGTTCATCTATTTACGGTCCCGCTATGCAAGTTATAGAGAAGGAGTTTCATGTGGGAGTGACACCAGCAGCACTTGGTGTGTCGCTCTACGTTCTGGGTTTTGCAACTGGACCTTGTTGCTGGGGCCCGATGTCTGAACTGAAAGGACGTAGATACCCCTTGATTCTCGCAATGTTTCTATTTTCTGCATTTAGTTTCGGAGCAGGTGTATCTAAGGACATCCAGTCACTCATGATCTGTAGGTTTTTCGCTGGTGCCACGGGTGCTGCCGCGTTCACAGTTGTGCCAGCTGCTTTTGCTGATATGTACCAGGCTGCCACTCGTGGTAAGGCATCAGCGTTTTTTACGTTGGCCGTTAATGGAGGACCTATGGTAGCACCTGTTGCCGGAGCCTATATTGTCAACTCATATCTGAGTTGGCGGTGGGTGCAGTACATTACTGGTATCCTGGCTGTAACAGCTCTCGCTTTAGTTGCATTCTTTTTTGAGGAGCCCTACCATCCAGTTATTCTCGTAAGAAAGGCAGAGGAGCTACGCGCACGCACAGGAAACTGGGCTCTCTACGCTCCACAGGAAAACGTTTCACTTGATATGAAAAATGTGTTTACAAACACGGTCGCCAGACCCATCAAGATGCTTGGCCAGGAGCCCATTCTTCTTCTGGTCTCTATTTATAATGGCTTCGTGTACGCTATTCTATATATGTGTCTCGAAGCTATCCCGATTGTATTCCGGTTATACGATTTCAAAGGTGGCAACATTATGCTGCCATACCTGTCAATTTTCGTGGGGTCTGTGATATGCATCATTGTCAATATCACGTACTTTGAGAAAAAGTATCGTAAGGATTTGATAAAGCATGGGAAAGCTGTTCTTCCTGAGAGTCGGCTCTATCTGATGATGTATAGCTCCGTGATCTTTACCATCAGTATGTTCTGGCTCTTCTGGACCGGGTATTATCATGAGCACATCCATTGGATATGTCCGGTGATAGCGCTGTCGTTGTTCGGTATTGGCTTCGTTGGCCTCTTTCTGCCCGTTATCAATTATATCCTAGACACCTATCTTATGCTGGCTGCGTCCGCCATCTCGGCAAACACTTTCCTGCGCTCGGCGATGGCCGCTGCTTTCCCTTTATTCACTTCCCAGATGTTCACCAACCTTGGTGTGCAGTGGGCTGGAACTCTCATTGGGTGCATTAGTGCAGTGCTCATGCCTGTTCCCTTTTTATTCTTCATCTATGGCAAGAGGATTCGCTCCATGTCCAAATATGCGATAAATCTCGAGGAAGCCTCCTAGATGCTCTAATTATTTCAAGTTTTGCATAAGCGTAACGACTTGCGCTATAAGTAATTCACCATTCAGACATAAAACTAAGGTAAACATGTCAATAGTGTTTTATAGTTATATTCTGAATATATCGACCCGCGACCTTTCAGAACAAAGGCCCTCTCCACGACTTACAGATATCAGGGCGTAGGTGCCAGCAGCAGTTTGCTTGGATATCAAGCCAGGATTCAAGCAAAGGGCGCCATTAACAACTTCGATAGAAGGTTTGAGAGATGAGCAACTTATAAGAATAGAGGGACACTCTTCAATGTTAGCCAAGTGTAGTTGCGATACCTCCAGGGCCACCTTTGCTCTTGGAGAAGGAAAAACAGGATACATCTTGCGTTGTTCGATTATGTGGCTGAAGCAACGTTTCGACGCTGTCTGATTATCCACATTGTTTCTGATTTCAGAACGCATGATGTCTTGAAGGGAGTCGATAGACGACACCGCAAAATTAACTGAGTCAATAGTGAAAAACGCGGGGTTTGGAAAGCATCGGCAAATCTTAGGGATACCGAGACTCTTTTTTTTCAAGGGAGGTTGCGGGAACGGAACATGACCGCCAACTTCATCACCCTGAGCTGGGATCAAGATGGTCGGGACACCAAACTCCTCGAGAACAGAGCTGATGTGATCCTTGAAGAACTCTTGTATGGAAGTCCTTGGCACTTCACCGGATAATACCAGTGGATGTGACACCTCCAGGAAAGGTCCAAACAAAATAACGGCTGATGGCTCCTGCTCCTTAATCCTGTCTCTCAAATCTTTCAATGGCCTGAATTCGAGGTTATCGTTGGTGGTAAATGGCCCGCATGCAACCATGATTTTCATGTCTGTAGTGGTCGTAACTTTTGGCGCCTCAAGGGCCGGTAAACTGAGCTGTTCTTTAGCAATAAAAGTATCCCCGTGAGGGTTTAGGCCCTTGAACACGACGATTTCATTAGAAAAGAAAGTGTAGGCTGGGAGGGCACTAAGATCTACTGGGATAAGGGTCCCAGCACCGAACCTGCGGCATGTTTGGAGGAGCACCGAGTTTGCATGCATTTTCGGTTCGGTGGGTGCACTCATGAGTCTCCCAATAGCGTAGCAGTCTTTCTGTGAAACAAAAGCGGGATTACAGATCTCTGACTCTTGGATTCCATACGCACTGCACACCAGCTCGACCATTCGCTCAATCTCGGTGTCGATGGCCCTAGTGCTGTCGGGGACCTTTTGATACATGGTCCTGAACTTGTAGTCAGGAATGTTACTTTGTGCCCCTACTGTAGCTGGTTCCTGGGACGTCGACTCTGTGAAGGAGTCGCCCACGAAACTAGTGACCAGCTCACCGCTGTCAGTGCGAGACTTGTAGACGTCATAAGACGGGGAAGAGGGGATGTCGCTGGATATTATGGAGACATTGGATGTATGCGAGACCCTTGGGGATGCTGGTCGAGCGATTGACTGGATTTGGCTTCGAGGAGTCACCAACAGCAGCTGCTCGTCCAGGTCCATCTTGCGGGCCTTTGAGGGCCCAGATTTGGCGTCAGCCCGCGATTTCTGATTCCGTTTAGCTGATCGCACGAAATTCGTCTGCAGATGATGCTGAAATTTGTCGAGCGATTTCTCAAAGTCGATCTCCTCAATGCCTTCTGGTTGGGTGAGGGCGTAGGCCTCCCACTTGTACCTTAAATCTTCATTGGAAAGCCCGAATAGCTCTTTGATTTCGTCCACTTTGGCTTTCCCGCTGTCGGTAAGCGACTCGTACTCCATCAATTAACTACGCGACGCGTGCGGACTTTGTTAGTAAGCGTTGGTAATTGGAACGCCGCATTGCCCCTAAAAACTCAAGATATCGATAGGGCGTTTTTTTTTAGTGTTTTTTGTGCAATTGGTACGCCTGCCAGTCGGCCCACGAAACGGGGGTCTGCCGACGGAGTGACCGCGATTGCGCACATATCGAATGTGGAACCCGAATCTTGATTATCTGCTGGTCTCGGTTGCGGATCTCCCACGTTGCATTCATAGAATATTTCGTAGCGCCCTGGTGGAGTCGCTCCTCGAGCGGATCCGCATCAATTTAGCATTTTCCTCTAAAATTTCAGTTTCTAGTGCGTTTCTCAGCTGAATCTGGAATTTACTCGACGCTCAGTCGTGGAGCACATTACTCAGCTTACGAATTCGTGAGCGCTCAGATCTTGTCATCCGATGTTCAGGCTAATTCAGGCGCTTCGGCCTGCCCGAACAGTGAAAGCAGGATCGCTAAGGATCTATACTCCTAGAATACCCGTAAGATCTATATCGTTTCTCTCGGAATCCCCGAAACCCGACAAGCAGCCCAAGGAAAAGCCTCAGTTCTTCCGAATCGAGTTTCAGCGGCAAAATAGCGGCGGCAAGGGCCCGAATTCGGATCCTGAGCCGCCCAACTGGAAGCAAATATTCTTCTGGGGGCTCGGGAGCTCCCTGGTGCTCACGCTCTTGTGGCAATCGTACCGAGGAATGGGTGGCCAGGAAATGTCATGGCAGGAGTTCCGTGCACAGTATTTGGACAAGCATTTGGTCGAGAAAATCGTCTTGGTGAACCGCACGCACGGCCGGGCGTTGCTCAAGGAGGGTTACAACCCCCGTTTGGTCGAGTTCTCTGTGGGATCGGTCGACACTTTTGACCGGAGCCTTGACGAGGCTCAGGCCGGTGTGCCCGACGAGCAAAAGGTGCCCGTCATCTACATCAACGAGACCAGTGCCGGGTCCATGGTGATGGCGATTCTGCCCACTCTTCTGCTGATCGGAGGCTTGTGGTTTTTGGTTCGCAGGGGCATGGCCGGCGCCGGTAGCGGTGGAATCTTCAACATGGGCAAGAGCACTGCCAAGCGATTCAACCAGGACATGGATGTCAAGGTCAAGTTCAAGGATGTCGCTGGCTGCGACGAGGCCAAGGCCGAGATCCTCGAGTTTGTGAGCTTCCTCAAGGAGCCCGCAAAGTACGAGAACCTCGGCGCGAAAATCCCTCGGGGTGCCATTCTCAGCGGCCCCCCTGGTACTGGTAAAACACTACTGGCCAAAGCCACCGCAGGAGAAGCTGGCGTTCCATTCTTCTCGGTGTCTGGTTCAGAGTTTGTGGAGATGTTTGTTGGTGTAGGTGCCTCCCGTGTGCGTGACTTGTTCGCGACTGCTCGCAAGGAGGCTCCTTCAATTGTGTTCATTGATGAAATCGACGCCATCGGACGTGCGCGTTCGGCAGGCGGCAACTTTGGTGGTGGCCACGACGAACGCGAGGCCACTCTTAACCAGGTGCTGGTTGAAATGGATGGCTTCAGTACCTCTGACCACGTTGTCGTTCTTGCAGGTACCAACCGTCCCGACGTTCTCGACAAGGCCCTGATGCGTCCAGGCCGGTTCAGCAGACACATCACCGTCGACAAGCCTGATGTTGGTGGTCGTCATGATATCTACATGGTCTATTTGAAGAAAATCAAGACCGACCTTGATTTGGAGAAGCTCGCACAAAAATTGGCTGCCCTTACCCCTGGGTTCGCTGGAGCTGACATTGCCAACTGCGTTAATGAGGCAGCTCTGATTGCCGCTCGTGGAGACGCAACTGAGGTTGAGTGGAAGCATTTTGAGGCTGCTGTGGAGCGGACCTCTTTTGGTATGGAGAAGAAGTCCAAGGTCCTCACTCCTGAAGAGCGGAAGACGATTGCATATCATGAAGCTGGTCACGCCGTCTGCGGCTGGTATCTGGAGCATACAGATCCGTTCCTCAAGGCTACTATCATTCCCCGTGGCAACTCCTTGGGTCATGCCAAATATCTTCCTGCCGATATCCCGCTCCCTAACAACAAAGAGCTTGAGGATCGCATGGTCATGGCTCTTGGAGGGCGTGTCGCGGAGGAGCTGCACTTTGATAGCACCTCCTCTGGTGCATCCTCTGACTTTGAAAAAGTTACGCAGATCGCTACCAACATGGTCGTCCAATGGGGCATGTCTCCTAAAATCGGCTACGTGAATTTTGACGAGCCTGAAGGATATTATACCAAGCCATACTCTGAGCATACTGCATCTGAAATTGACGCCGAAGTAAAGCGCATTGTGGACAAGGCCTACAAGCGTTGTCAAGATTTGCTGACTGAAAAGGCATCCCAAGTAAAGGCAATTGCAGAAGGACTACTTGAGAAGGAAACGCTAGAGCGCTCTGATTTCATCAAGTTGATTGGGCCCCGTCCTTTCAAGGACAATACACCTGAATTCAAGTATCTAATGGGTGAAGGTGTCGTCAGTGATGACGCCAATCCTAAGCATGACCAGGAAAAGGACAAGAAAGGACGCAATGACACAAATGAAAAGGAGGACTCGGATGACAGCTCTGAGAAAAAGTAATTGTAAATAGAGAACGTACATAGCATAACAGTTTACTTGCACGTGTGGTCTCGGTAAATTTTACTGAATTCATAATTATGTACTTCTATTACAGCAGTGACCAGTCATTTGACATGGTCAGCCAAAAAATCTCAGGCTGATTACGTTTACTAATTAGCCCGTGTGAGTTTTCCCTGCAAGGCTTATCTCACGTATAATTCTTCATCGTGACTCATAATGCCTGCTGAAAAGGAACAGAAGCTATGGGGTGGCCGGTTTACTGGAGCTACAGACCCTCTTATGGATCTTTACAATGCGTCTCTCCCTTATGACAAGAAAATGTACAAAGTCGACCTCGAGGGCACTCGAGTCTACACTTCTGCCTTGGCCAAACTTGGCCTGCTCACTCCTGAGGAGCTTGGTGAAATCCACAGAGGACTCGAGGCTATTCGTCTTGAGTGGGAGGAAGGTACTTTTGTGGAGAAGCACGGTGATGAGGACATTCACACTGCCAATGAGCGTCGGTTGGGCGAAATCATTGGTAAGAACATTGCTGGAAAAGTCCACACTGGACGCTCTCGCAATGACCAGGTTGCCACCGATATGCGTCTGTATGTTCGGGAGAAGCTAGTGATGATCATCAAGATCCTTGAGGAGCTCATTAGGGTGATGGTCAAGCGGGCTCGCAGCGAGATCGATGTGCTGATGCCCGGCTACACCCATCTTCAGCGTGCTCAGCCCATTCGGTGGGCCCACTGGCTCTCGTGCCATGCCACCTTCCTTGCCAATGATCTTGTTCGGGTGAAGGAGCTGCTTGTTCGGGTCAATCAGAGTCCATTGGGCAGCGGTGCTCTTGCAGGTCATCCTTATGGCGTTGACCGTGAGTACATCGCCAAGGAGCTCGGCTTTGATGGCGTCATTGGCAACTCATTGTGTGCAGTGGCCGACCGTGACTTTGTCACCGAGACTCTATTCTGGGGTGCGCTCGTTGGAAGCCACCTTGCCAAGCTTAGCGAGGACCTCATTATCTACTCCACTGCGGAGTTCGGCTTTGTTACTCTTGCCGATGCCTATTCTACTGGCTCTAGCTTGATGCCACAAAAGAAGAACCCAGACTCGCTCGAACTCTTGCGAGGAAAGAGCGGCAGACTGTTTGGCCAGCTCAGTGGCTTCATGATGTCTTGCAAGGCCACTCCCAGCACGTATAATAAAGACTTGCAAGAGGATAAGGAGCCTCTATTCGACTCTCTGGACACCGTGAAGAACTCACTCATGATTGCCACCGGTGTGCTGTCGACCCTGACGATCCACGAGGACCGCATGCGTGGTGCTCTGACCATGGATATGCTTGCTACTGATCTCGCCGACTACCTGGTGCGCAAGGGCGTTCCCTTCCGCGAGACTCACCACATCTCCGGCGAGGCAGTTTCCAAGGCAGAGAAGGAGGGTCTCAGCGGCATCGATAAGCTCAGTCTTGACGACTACAAGCAGATTGATTCCCGGTTTGAGGCCGATGTCAAGGACGTTTTCAACTTTGAGCAGAGCGTTGAGCGCCGCACTTCTACTGGCGGTACTGCCAAATCGGCCGTACTCAAACAGCTCGATGCTCTCGAGGCTCAGCTGAAATAAATAGCTCTATATATACATCTAAACTGCTCTACTTGGACCATTACCTAATAGGGACTACCCTCAAGATCACAGCCAATTCTCGCCACACCAATGGACTATTCTGCGGCGGCGCTGGTTCAAGCGCTGAATGGCCTACAACAAGATGCGGCCCGTCGATCAGAGTACAACCAATGGCTACAAAAATTCCAGCGGTCCTTTGAAGCCTGGACGGTGGCAGCCCAAGTGTTGGCATCACCAGGAGACCAGGCACTACATATCTTTTGTGCTCAAACTTTGCGTAACAAAATCAAACACGATCTGTACCAGATCCCTGAGTCTGACAGGCTGGGCCTGAAAGATAACCTCCTGAATCTAATCGAGTTTAATGGGCAAATATATGCCGTCTGTGTGCAGTTGTGTGTTGCACTGGCTTCGCTAGCACTGCAAGTGCCAGAATGGAACAACCCCCTCGAGGAAATGGTGTCAAAACTGAGCGAAGGATACCTAACTCCGCTCCTGGAGTTCCTCAAGGTTTTACCCGAGGAGTACGGCACTGGACAGCTATCGTCTTTCAAGAACTTTGAGAGCCGGATCAACCGAGCTCGAGAGCTAGTAGGAGGGAACGCCTCGAATGTGCTACAGTTCCTTGTCTCCAAGGCTCAGTTTCTGGGAAAGCACAAGACGCTCTTCTTTGAGACATTGCTGCCGTGGATCAGTGAAGTACCGGTGCTGCAAATCGTGAAATCACCGATACTGGATTGGGTTTTCGAGGCTCTTCCTTCCCCAGAAACAATTGAGGCGGCCACGGAGTGCCTCTGTTCCATAATATACGAGACTGACGAGTTTCGCGAGCCTGAAATCCAGCAAGCGATCTCTGAGCTCTATCCTCGCATCATGAATTTGCGATCTGCAGCCTCTCAGTACGAGTCTGAGCCGGAGCTCCACCGCTGCATGACTCTGGTCTTTTCCAGAGCCGCCGAAAGTTGGCACACCTTAATTTGCGAAAGCCCCGATCAGTTCTCTGGGCTGCTCGACGCGGTGGTCGAGTGTATCACAGTCCCCGATGCCGATCTGGAGGTACTGGAGTACACCTTCAATTTCCTGGACAAGTTCCAGTTGACTGTGGACACTCGAAGATTTGAGCATTTGAGACCACAATTCGCTCCTGCATTCCAGGTGTTGTTTCTTGAATTCACCAAGTTCTGTCAGTATCCTGAGCACAAATGGCAAAATAGCCAGGAAGAGGACAAGTTCAAGGAGTTCAGGTATGACATTGGTGACATGCTCAAAATTTGCTGCTACATGATCACCCCCGATGATGCCCTCAAGCTTTGTTACCAGCACCTTAATAACTTACTGGGGCCGCACGCTCCTGAGACAATTAGTGGATCGTGGCAAGCTATTGAGTCATGGCTGTTTTGTGTTCGCATGCTTGCCCGCATGGTACCTTCTGACAACGAGGCTTTGCCGGACATCTTCAGGCTCTTTCCCCGACTACCCAATGTGGAGCGCGTGTACCATAGTGCTCTGCTCATCCTTGGGAGATATAGTGACTGGTCGTCCAAGCACCCAGAGTATCGGGAGTTTGAAATCGACTACATCATCAAAGGCATTCTCAACAGAAGCACCGATGTACGGAGAGCTGCAGCACATGCTTTCTTGTACTTTTTCACTGATGGCGCGGCTCAATTAGTGGAGTACAGTTCACAGGTTGTAAACTTTTACAATAGTATCGAGCATTTGGATCTGGACTCGATGAACAAGGTTGCTGATGGCGTCGCAAATGTGATCAAGCAGCTCCCATCTGAGCAGCAAGCGGAAGCACTCGAGAAGATCTTTACTCCAATAATGCAAAGCACGGTACTGCCACTTAATGTCGAGCAACAAAATTTACTAGGCGAAAAAGTCCACGCGCTCAGTCGGTTCTGCTCGGTTCTACGTACATCAGGATGCCCTGATGACACCTCCCCGATCACGCTACTCATCAAACACTATCATGAGACCCTCATGAAGTTTCTGGCATTGTACGGAAGGAATATCAAGGTTGCGGAGGGCGTTGCCAGGTACTACATCAGCAGCATTCACAACGTCGCAGGTGCCATACGACCCCTCATTCCGAGTCTATTACAAGTTACATCAGAGTTTCGTTCGCAAATGTACCCATTTGATTTCGAACTCTACGGCTCCATGGCTCAAATCTATAATGATAAGTCCTACTCTCTGACTGACGTGGAACTCATCAGTATGATATGGACCTATGGAGAAGCAGAGATCTCAGCCTTCCTCCATGTTCTGAAAAATTCGAAACTGTCAGAGGTAAATGAGGAGCTGCTTGAATGTGGATTCCACTGTATCAGCGACTTTGCCTCCTATTATACTACACAGTTCATCTTCAGTGACGATTTCGATGGAACTGTAAAGGCTGCGGTTTCTGCATTGGAACTGTCCGAGATCTCGGTGCTAAGCAGCATCACAAGCTATTTTGACGATCTGAATAGCTTGTGCACTGAGGAAGATGTGGTGTCGTCTCGCATCAGCAGCATCATGAGCACACATGGCGAGCGACTTATATACTTCATCCTGTATGGATACATGATGAACTACGAGGAAAGCTTTTTCCCGCGAGCTGATAGAATTGTAGCATTCGTTGGTCGAGTGTGTCCCGCAAAGATAGTGGACTGGGTCCAGATTGCGTTGAACTCCCTCTCCTTCGACTCGGTTAATGAGGAGGAGCAGCTCCAAACAGTCCAACTTATTTATGCTATGGTTGGTGCCGGGGATACCCAGAATATAGGGATGTGTCTCCGCACTTATGCCAAAAATTATGTGGAACGAACTATGGCTCCTAGGTAAATGTACATAAGGTAATGCTCTTTAAACACCACGAAACAGAGTAGCTACCTGAGATACTGGGATTTCTACACAACTCACTATCGTCTTCTACTACCTCATTCGGCTGTGGCCTTCACTAACACGTTTCCTGAGCTTCCTCTCACTGCGACATCGTAGCGTTTGTTGTCCCAATTGGTCTCCACGACTAGGAATTGCCCGACTTGCGTCGGAGCTTTATAATTTATGTGCAGATGCTTCCAGCGCTTGTTGGTCTGTTGCGCTGCTTGATCTAATGCATCCTCTAGAACAGTGGCTAGAACACCTCCGTGCACTAAAAAGGGGAAACCACAAGTACGAGACCCTGCCCAGGTAAAGAAATAGGTATGCCCTTTAGCAGCTTTGTCGATAAAAACAGCGGGAGAGCTGAGTCCTCCAGGTGCACTGAGCACTCTCGAAGGCATTGAATCCACGTGCTGCCATGGACGCACTAGAGAATAGTCTGGGTTCTGCATTAAGTTCTTAAATACTGGGTTCTTGAGCAGGAGGGATTCGACGTATTCGGGGCTGCGGTGGAAGCTATATCCTAGCTTTCCCGCATAGAACATACCCACACCGAATCCCGTGGCGAGGCCAGCTACTGCTGCGAGTTTACCCATTGCTCGTCTAGATGCTGATGCGGACGCCACAATTTCTGATGGCTGCCCCACACCACACCATGTGCATTTTATGTGATCTTGTACCCCGGGTACCATCCTTATCATGCCAGTGGAAAACTCAGAATCCAAGGCTCCTGAAACCGATTCAGAGTCTAGCAGAACTGCTAAAAAGAATAATACTAAACCAGCTTCAACCAAATTTGAAACTTTGTATAATCCTCATCCCCGAGAGGTGATGGGATTCGTCGTTAGTCTGTGGACGCAAGATAAAGATAATGAAAATTTGAGCTATGGGAAGCTATTAAACCGTATCAAGAGCGATAACGCGAACTGGTCTCTTAGTGAGAAGCGACTCAAACAAATTTGCAAGGATTTCAATCTTCGACCCAATCAGCCTCCGTTCACATATGTCAAGGAAACAAAGTCGTCAATAAGTGAAACAGCCGCAGAGTTACTACCCGAAACAGTAAAGCTACAAATGACCAAATCTCGGGGTAAAGGAATATTCGCTACTCACAAGATCAAGGCAGGGCAAGAGTTATGGGTAGAACCTCCGCTGGTGCAGACCCCTGCTCCTGAATTGTTGAGAATAATGCGGTCAGGAAACGCCTGCGCATATTGTGGTCAAACTCTTCGCACTGCTGAGGGCCAGCTAATTGGTCGGGGGTCAGGAGTGTCGTGCACTGCTACAGTGGCCGGACTGCAGCCCTGCTCGGCTAACTGGTGCAACAACGACTGTAAACGCGCTGATTTGACCCATGCCGAGCTCTGGCACGATCTTCTGCGCAACAAGTTCAGCGTCTCAACCTGGCGAGCCTACGAAGAGTTCTGTATTGCAAACAATTGGCGTGCAGGCTCTTTGTACGGCATCACACTGATATCAAAGCTGAAAGGAGACCCAAAGAGACCCACTCTCGCCAAAGATATCGACGACCTCGCTACCGTCAGTCAGGCTACTCGTCAGAAAGCTGTTAGTGACCCCTCGAGCTTAGACTACGAGCAGCTAGAGGAAATGTGGAAGCGAGGATGGCAGCTTTTGAGCCGTACTGTTCGCAATGTATACCAGCTGAGTTACGAGGAGTATCTGGAAGGTATTGGAATGGTAAATATTAACAATTTGGATGGAGCAATATTCCTCTTGCACTCTAACCTTAATCACTGTTGCACTCCCAATGTGAGCGTAGAACTGTTGTCAAGGACGAAAGGAATAAGAGTAGTAGCCAAAGAGGACATCGAAGCAGGCAAGGAACTGCTGACTTCATATGTTGATCCAGCAGCAAGTCTCGAAGAGCGCCAATACGCTCTCAGGGTCAACTATGGGTTCGTTTGTAGTTGTACCCGTTGCAAGGAAGAGAAGACCAAGCCGGAGAAGGAGGAGACCCCTGTAGTCGAGACCAGGAAAAGGTCAAAGAGCGTTCGTTTTGATAAGAATCCCGTGACGCAAACCGTCGAAGTCCCTGCAAAGTCATAAACACAATTGAGTATCGGCTCCAAAGTAAGGCACAATTTTGATGTTTTTTTTGTTAGTTTTGTAACTCGCTCTACATAATGAAACAATGCTTCTTGGTGTCATTCACAGGACTCAACGAAAATGACAAAGTGCAGCTCTCCCAGGGGATTTCATACTGTGGAAGTACATCGGGGCCACAGCTTGCGTTTCCTATGCCTCGTTGAGCCACATCAAGGCTCAGAAGAGTTTTTTTCTTCTTTGGCAGGCTTACTGGATGCACAGCTTCGTGAATCGCGAGTTCTTCGTACGGGGACACAGTAAAAGAAATCGGAGCTGAAGCATCAACTCGGAACCCTTGCTGCTTGCGAGAGAGCTCAATCCACCGTGTATCATTTCTATTCCCTGTGCTTTGAGTTCGAGAGTACTCCTCACCGAAAAACGGCACCTTCCGTTTATAGATACCAATGGTTCCGAGAACTCTATCAGAGTAGGATTCAAACGGGCCCCTTCCATACCATTTCACATCTTCGAAGTAATCTAGATCGAATACAAGGCCAATCCTAGGAAGAGCTAGTGGTTGGTCGGTAATTTTGCGCGGGTGGAAATGAACTTTGACCTTAACGTGATCCCCCAATATGTGGTAATGTGACTCAACATCTACTGAGAGAATGTTAGTCTGTGAATAAGTGCTTTTGTTGGTCACCACAATCTCGTTATCATCAATCCGATTAACGCTGAAGTGGTTGAGTGCGCACTCCATAAAAAACACGTCCAGACTCTCCCATACTCTTGTTTTGTCGGTCTTGTCATTATCAAGGCGGGCGCGGTATGCGTTGAATACTGGGGGTCGATGCCAGATAGTCTTACCAAACTTCAAGCTCGTAAACTCTCCTGACTTCGAGCTGAAAGAAGCCCTCAGGTTTGGACTAGATATAACGAGGTGTTCACCTTCGTAATCAGCATCCACTTTGATTGAGGACTTCTTACGAGGCGCCTTGTAGTCCGTTAACTGGAATTGGTGCTTCGCTACAATATGACCAGCCTTTGCCCAGGGGAGATCCTCTTTTAATGAGAAAGTGGTATTCAGGAAATACTCTCCTTCATCTTTCGTATTGTACGATAGCACCACAAAGGTTGAGTTACCTGGCTTGATGTCCAAAGTCTTCACTCCACTGGCTACTGGCTCTCCATTGTGCATCAAGGTCCACCTAAGATTCAAGAAATCCAAAGAAATGAAATCGTAGTTATTTCGCACTCTAATAACATCATGTTCCATCTCCACAGATACGTATTGATAGACTTGCTTCACATAGGCTGCCTTAGCGGTGAGTTCTTTTCCTGACCGAAGTACACCATCAAGGCAGAAGTTAGAATCATTGGGGACGTCCCCGAAATCGCCACCAAAACCGTAATACTTTCTTCCATGCTTATCTTTTTTGGGGATACCGTGATCGGCCCATTCCCAAATGCATCCTCCTATTAATCTGTCGTGCTTATTGATGGTATCCCAGTACTCTTTCATATTTCCCATAGCGTTTCCCATTGCGTGTGAGTACTCGCAGACGAAGAAGGGCTTGTCGCTTTGCTGCTGGCCCACCCAGTCCAGATATTCCACTGATGGGTACATGCAAGAATCGATATCTGCGGACTCATTCATACCCTGGTAATGAATTGGACGAGTGGTATCCAAGGACCGAATCATCTTGCGACAGGCGTAGAAATTGTCGCCGCCGCCGCACTCATTACCCATTGACCAAATAATTATGCAGGGATTATTGCGGTCCCTTAGTACGAGACGTTCTTGGCGATCCACATACATGCTTTCCCAGGCCGGATCTTTCGAGAGTCTGTCCCAGACCCCGTGCGTCTCAAGGTTCGCTTCTGCCACTACGTACAGTCCGTATCGATTGCAGAGCCATAGCCAGTAGGGATCGTTGGGATAGTGCGAGGTCCGCACGGTGTTGATGTTATGTTTTTTCATCAACAATACATCCTTGAGCATCTCTTTTTTGGTGACTGCCTTGCCGTTGACCGCGCTCACGTCGTGGCGGTTGACACCCTTGAGGAGTATGTCTTTGCCGTTAACAAAGAGTTTGCTGTCTTTAATTTCCACAGTGGTGAACCCAAAATCAGATGTGACAACGTGGTGCTCGAATTGGAGAGAAGCGTCATAAATATTAGGGGTTTCTGCAGTCCAGTACTTGGGGTTCGCCACCCGGGATGTGAATGTGGTGGTAAGCTGCCGTGGTTTCAGCGTGACCTCGCGCTCGACTACTACCTCGTCGCCGAGCTTGAGGGTAAACTTTACCTGGCTACTCTTCTCGAGAGAGTTGTAGAGGGTGACGTGCGTTTCAATCTCACCATTGGCCTTGGGAATATGCCAAAAATCCCAAATGTGCTGCTCGGGGAGCCAGTAAAGATACACATCTCGGAAGATCCCGCTGAGACGGAACATATCTTGGTCTTCGCAATAGCTGCCGGCACCATACTTGTACACTTGCACGGCAATAATGTTGTCGCCATCCTTGATATGCGATGAGACGTCGAACTCGGCCGGATTGAAGCTGCTCTGCGAGTACCCCACAAAGTGCCCATTTAGCCATACATAGAAATGTGATTGGACTCCGCCAAAGTACAAGATGACCTTACCATTTTCATCGCAGCGGTTCCAGTGAAAGGTTCGTCGGTACGATCCGACGGGATTGGGCTCACGGTAGCAGGTCCAGTCTTTCGGGACCTCACCAGACACCCTCGGGGGGTCGCAGGCGAACGGGTAGGTATAATTGGTATAAATAGGGGTGCCGTAGCCCTTAGACTCCTGAGACGAGGGCACGTCGATCGTATCCCATTTGGACACATCAAAGTGGGTTTTATAGAACTCCTGGGGTCTCGACGCGGGGTCCGGGACCCACCTAAAGTCCCATGGACCATTTAAACCGACTTTCCACTTTGGATATACGAATGCATGGGCTGGAAGCTTGTGAATCCCGAGAATTGACTGATCTTCTAATTCTGAAGGGAGCATGTCGGGTATATGTTGTCTTGCTGGAATCGGTATTTTCGACCCTGCATTTGGGGGCGGACCCTTTCCCTGATAGTTTCACGGTACTGCGGCGAACAGCCTCAGCTTACTGCTAGTAGCGATAAACTCGGCAAGTCTACTGGTGCTACTGACTGTCTATGCTACTGTTCATATTGGGGCGAATCGTACTGTTGCGGCAACTCTAAGCACCTGGACCCGCATTCGGTCGTTGCATGACTACTCCAGTCCGGTGGCGCCTCCGTAGCAGAACATGATGTGAAATCAGTCGCCTCGTTCTTGTATGCAGAAATGTGGGGACAAGCACCAGGTGATCGGACAAGGTGATGTTTTTCATGTGGTGGTGTCGTGATCAAAACATCGAAAACACAAAGTCTGGGATATTAGAGATACTAATATCGGAGTGACTTGCAGCTTTGCGGTGATTTCTCGGTAGACGCAGGCTTCATTCGTGAGCCAATTAGCGTTTTGCTCTGTCAAACTGAACTGTCTGCCGTGGGTGTGGTGCAGCCCATAGCATCTCGCCAGCACCCAATTGACTCAGCGTCTCTACCATGTTCCGAGCAATGAAGGCCCCGCAACTCTTGCGAGAGAAGTTCATTGTCAACTTTAAGGACCCCAATCTCGGTCTAAAAACGCTGCTGACCCGTAGCGACCAGGACTTGGGGGGTTTCAGTACCGTGAAATTTGATGTGCATGGTGACCCTCCGTATGGAACGTTCTCAGGCAATCTCAGCCTGGACCTACCAGAAGATCGGCCAGAGATCGTTCGCCTTGGCTACGCAATGTTCCGTACTCGCGACAAGCAACCAACGTGGTTTGGATTCGGGGAGACCGAGTTCCACGACTGGAGCACCTTCAATCAATTGAGCTTGAGGGTTCGCGGAGATCACCGCAGGTACTTTGTGAACATCCAGAGTGATACCCCCCACGTCACCGACCTCTACCAACACAGACTGTTTCTCAAAACCCCAGGTGAGTGGGAGCTCGTCACAATTCCATTCTCGAGTTTCATTCTCACCAATGGCGGCCTTATTCAGAAACAGTACCGTTTAGACACTGAGCACATCAAGAGCGTAGGGATCAGCATCATTGACGGACAATATGGCCCATACAAGCTGGATGTGGACTGGATCAAAGTGATGCAAGGCAGCGTTGATCCTGACGAGTCCACCGAGCACCTAGCCTCAAAAATCGGCAAACCTCTATTAGCTTAGCTTCATATATCGATGACGAATACGAACACTACGAATTAAGTATTAAAGATCGGGGTCCAAGCAGGTAGCGTCTGGGGCTACATAGACATCTTGGAAATTGTACAGACGCTCAATATCCTGCTTCCTGTATAGCCAGCTGGGGCGAATAAATTCTGTTTCACTGTCAATGAAGTAGAAGTGTCCCCACGAAGCCACGAAGGAGTGCGTGTTGGTTCGGGGCCACGCAGTGCAATGGCCCTCTTGGGGAGGCGTTGATTTCCTGAGAATCGACAGGGCCCACTCTAGTATTCCTGGGTCCTGCTTATCGGTTTTGGACTCGAGATTAAGATTGGCCTCGCTAGAGAAGCTAGACCAGAAGGGGTGAGCCTCGGTACTAAACACCACCTTATCATCTTGATTAAGCGGGTGGTCGGGTGAGAAGAGCAGATACAGGTACTTGACAGTTTCTGACAGAAAGAAGCTATCCATGCGATCGCTGAGCTCTCCACTGCGCACGTCCTGCGTTGCTGCCACTCCGCAATCAACTTTGTTAATATTGACCAAATCTTCCAGAATTACTTGTCCGACCTGCAGATAGAATGGATCTTTGGTCGCTTGGTATAGATAGTAAGTGCTTTCCGCAAATTCGGGTCGCAGCAGGTACCATTCTAGATTGACTGAACGGTGGTCGCTCTTGTCGAAAGCAAAGGACCACCGCTCTGGCAAACCACCCCAGTTGTTCCACAGTTTGAAATAGCCAAGGTGCGTGTTTACTGCTGCAGATATATCTCCCGCAAGTACCTGCACCCCACTCCAGAACGCGCAAAGCGAGTCGACGGAGGTGGCCATGACTCGAGGGTTGCTGTATCTGACGGTGTGATAGTAGAATCCGTTTCTCAGATACTGCTGTATAGAGGGGTACACTTTGTTCCAGATATTTCCCAAGTCCGAGTCCTCAAAGAGGATCGAGCTCTTGAGGATATACTCGTAGAAGCTGTCGACGCCCGCGCCAATGCTTGTGAAATCGTCTAGCCACCGACCGGTCTCTGAACTCAGCAGGTTTCCAACCAGATCTATCTGGGGGTTTCTCATGCCCCAGACCCTGTAGAACGCTTGCTTAGCCAGAGTGTCGAACCTGGTATCGTTTGTGAGCCGAGACAGGAGGCCAAACTCCAGCATCAGGCTTCCTGCCGCAGCACTGCAAGTCTCATTTATTAGCTCCTCACCTATAGGCACGATTCCGCGCTGCAGGTGTACTCGCGGGTGGGGAATTCCAGTAGGAGTATCAAAGGCAGGCAGAAGCCTCTTTCCCAGGTCGTGAGCCTTCAATAGCAGGCTGCCATTGTAGCCAGGGATTGCGTGACCGAGTTTTGGCACTGAGGCGTACAAGTGGGCGCTGAGAAGCCCACCAATGACCCGAATTGTCGACTCAAACACCTGGATGATCTGCGGCTGATCGAACGAAATGTGTTTGTCAATATACTCGACCCAATACTCGAAATTCTCCTGGTCTCCCAAAATTGGAAACATGTCGAGCGAATCGATCAGGGTGACGCTGAAATTCCCCATGACGTCGTTCCTCTGGATATGGCTAACGTCAGGGTCCGGGCCAACTCCTTCGCAGGAAAGCGGACGCAATTCATCTTTAGGGAGAGCGTGATCTCTGTATGCATTGAATCCATGGAAGAACAGGGCCTCCGTTTGGTTTCTCAGGCCCTCAAGGTGCTCCTCAGTGAAAATGGGTCGGAGCACATCGACAGACACAGCTGTTTGGGCTAGTATACTAAGAATCCCAAAATGCATAAACCCACCGTTGCTTCTGACGTGGAACTCAAATTACTCTTGTGCTGGAGAATACTAATTAGACCCTAAGTAAGCAGCTCCTCCACCTGCGATTATTATGCTTCGGTTGGCCCGTTTCAGAGCTTTAGGCCTGTTGAGAACTCCTTTAGTGAGATTCGCAAGCACCGCCCCCGATCCCCGGGGCCCCGTTGTGGTGGACCGCGAGCTGCCCGATCCTCTTGCTTATCGACGGAGAATGCGTAACGGGTTTGCCGTATTCATGGGCGTGATGATGGTTGCGGTTTTCGGCATGATCAAGTACGAGGACGCAAATTCCCCGGTAGTTTCCTCGACGCTGTACACCTTGAGGCGGTCCGACAAGGCTCGAGAGGCCCTCGGCGAGAACATTCGGTTCGCGTCGACCATGCCGTGGATTCACGGGTCTGCTGGCATCGCCAAGAATGAGGTTGAGTTCAGCTATAGAGCTTTGGGCACCAAGGGCACTGCAATGGTTCACTTCCACGCATATCGAGTCCATGGTGAGAATCGCTACGCAGCGAAGGAGTGGGAGCTCATATTAGACGATGGCGAGAGAATAAACTTGTTGCAAGAGGAATTTCACCCATTCGTTCCAGGCCCCAAGGACGAGCCCGGTATGCAGCGGCACTAACAGATATGCAGTAGCTTCTATGTACATAATTGATTTACTTGATCTTCTTCTGCTTCAAGGCGATGGATTCGTCGTCAACAAAGATGCCCTTGCCTTTATACGGCTCAGGCTTGCGGTGCTTGCGAATCTCGGCTGCTAACAGCTTGACTTTTTGCTTGTCGCAACCCTCAATCACGACGCGGTGTGGCACTGGAACCTGCACGTCGATACCCTCGGGAACTGGAACAATTTGCGGGACGCAGAAGCCCACTCGTAGGCTGAGCTGCTGCTGGCCCTCGAACTCAGGCTTTTGCGCAGGTTCCAAAATGGCCCTGAATCCTGTACCAACAAACTTGACAATACAGAGATGCCCCTCGCTAACACCGTTGATTCCGTTGTTTATTAAAGTCCGAGTAGTCCCCCACATTGAGCGCTGGTGTTTGGCAGTTGGATTCTCTACTGACACCACTGCCTTGGATTCGCCGATGTCCACCTTGACAAAGTCAGCGAGACCAACTGTGACCTTGCCTTTTGGCCCTGTGATCTCCATCTCCTGGGTGATGTGAACTTTGGGTTTTCCATTTCGGAGTTTATCTACAGACATTCGCAGGGCGGTCACTTCGTCTACTAACCGAGGAGTTAGCTTAAACTGAATTCCCTGAGGCAGAAGAATCGGAGCCGACCCTACATTCGAGCGCACAGTTCGGCAGCTCGAGAAGAGCCTGAGAAATTTCATCGTCACGAAGAAAAGTAGTCATGTGACCACTCGTGGGAGGCCTAGTGCTCGACGCCACCTCGAATCGCTGGGCGCCACTGAAAAGTTTCATTAGATAATTTTTCAGTCCTGATCTCTCGCCATGCCTCGACAATTGAAGCATCACGAGCGGAAATTACTCAAAAAGGTCGACTTCTATGACTGGAAAGAAGACAAGAACCACCGCGAGACAGAGGTGATGCGCATGTATCATGTGCAGAACCGAGCGGACTACCACAAATATAACAAGATCTGCGGAAACATCCGCCAACTCGCTCACAAGCTATCTTTGCTCCCACCCACCGATCCAGAAAGACTCAAGTATGAGGAGCTTTTGGTGGAGAAGCTGCAAAGAATGGGGGTATTCGGTCAAAAGCAGCGTCCCAAAACATCGGATCTGGAGAAGATCTCAGTTGCATCGTTTTGCCGACGACGCTTACCGGTGGTGATGGCCCGGCTGCACATGGCTCCAAATGTTACCGAGGCTACCAAGTTCGTCGAACAGGGCCATGTTCGTGTGGGCCCCGAAATGGTGACGGACCCGGCAATGCTGATAACCCAAGATATGGAGGACTATGTCACCTGGGTGGACGGCTCAAAGATCAAAAGAAGAGTGCTCGAGTACAAGGATAAAGTCGATGATTTTGACCTGTTATAAGCCGGACCGTTTCATGGTCACAGCCCTAGCTATTTATTCTAATCCTAGTTTTATGTTTCAATGCACAGTTTCTCTCTGTCCATGCAGAAACCTTCAATAATTACATAGTGCATTCATGTCGATCAGTTGCCTGTCATGATGAGTCGCTCGCAACATCAAAATACATTGTATCCCCATTGCCCCAACCGTCGAGTCCGACAATGTCCGAGGCATGGTCCCCTTGGGCGACTACCATTAGTCCCAAAATTCTCACCGCTGGGACAATTGGAGGAGCAATCCTGATCAGTCCATCAGGCAATACCAGTCCCATCAGGTTGTTCGTAGCAGCAAACCTCGCCGCATCCTTGGGGCTGAAGCACCGGGGGGCCTCACAAGGATGCTGAAGGTTCTTGATGAAGCCATTACACGACTGATAGGTACCGTCAAGACAGAGTCCATTCATAACGAACAGAACAGGGTAGTTTGGTTGCTTCCAATTGATCACAGCGCAGAGTTCCGCACAAGGGGAGGAGAAAACAAATGATTTGCGTACTTCCGATTTACGCACGTATCGGAAAACTTCAGTCAAGATCAAGTCAGCATACTCGTTGAGGTCTACCCGCGTGTTAAGTGGACATTTTCCATCATTGAGCTCGGCCACCGAGGGATAAGGGATGTATAGATTCAACTGGTCTGCGTTTTCCTTTTCCAGATACTCCTGTAACGTCCTTAAAGACGGATCGAGCTTGCGAAGGGTGTCAAGTGTCAGTGCCATTACAGGGAAGGCAATACCCCGTGAAACCAAGAGAGGGTCTGATACTACGAGAACCCTGTCAGCAGTCAAGACAACTGGCGATTTCTTATACGCTCCCTGTAAACTAGACGCAGTGACGACATTGAAGGTAGATGCTTGAATAGTCTCACTTGCATTGGTTGCATGGTAATGATCCAAAGGGTAATCCACGGTGGAAGATTCTATGAATGATGTTGATTTCCAGTAAGTGTCGAACTTTGTGATCTCTAGAGGTTGTCCCGAAAACGGCGTCACCATAAGATAGTCAAAACTCAGCACACCAACTGCATGTAGGAGGACGTTGAAAAATGCAATCGAAACACCTGTATCGCGACTCTTCTCAAAAATGGATGGCAACGCCGTGGCCTTTACCATGACTTTTGTCCCGAATGTTGGGAGAACTTCGAAATCCATCCAGAACTCCTTCAGGTTTTCAATTTGGAATGTTTGTACTCGATCATTCTCTTTGATCGGAAGATCAATATTGCGAGCAATCGAGTCTTTGGAGGAGGACGTGCTGATAGTAAGCCTACCAGCAGACAAGATGCGTCTGTCGTCCTTAAATTGCAAGCTGGGAGCCTTAGGGTCGTTATCGAACATGATTTGAAGGATGACTTTTTGAGAATCCAAAAAGCTATGACCATATCTCTGGATGGGTATGATAGGAGGTGGCAAGCTTAGAGCAGGGATACCATCCAAGTCCATCAAGTCATCTTCAATCTCTAACTCCATCTCGGCAGCTTGTGCCTTATCTTTATTTGCGGATGTAGTACAACTGATTGACGAACTTGTGTCGCTCGATCCATGGGGTAAATTACTGGAGAGCTCAGTTATCGATTTTGCATGGCCCTGCCAGCATGCGTAGAACAAAGCAGAATATCCACGTTCATCCACTGCTGCTATGTTTGCATTGTGCTGTAAAAGGGCTTTGACAGTGCTGCTGTTTCCGGCTGCAGCGGCATATATCAAAGGAGTCCATGAATTGAGCTTGTCGACTTGGTTTATATCTGCACCAGCATCAAGCAGGACCTCGACCAGGCGATAGTAACCAGCTCTGGCGACTATGTGAAGCGGATAGAGACCCTCTGCGTCTGTGACCATATCTGGTTTGCTGTTTTTCTTGAGTAGTACTTTGATGGCAGCCTCGGCACCGAATTGACAGGCAAAATTCAGGGGAATGTAGTCACGTTCTGAGTTTCCAGTTAAAAGGGCACCGTGGTCCAGGAAGATCTCGGTTATCTCGGGCAGATTATAAAACAGTGCGTAGTGGAGTGCCCTATAGTTGTCATTATCCAGTATATTAACGTCTGCGTTGGCTTGAAGGAGCAGTTTGATCACTGGCAAAGCCTTTTTGATCGCAGCGTAATGCAGTGCAGTTCGACCGTACTGATCCTGCAAATTCACGCAGCCGGGATTTTTGCTCAGGCACAATTTAACAATGGGCTCACGGCTAGCATGTGAAGCCGCATAATGGAGGCAGCCCTTCCCTGAGTACTCGTCAATTTCGGTCAGGTCCACGTTTTTCTCTTCATAGAGTGCCAGAAGAGCCTCATTTGTAGCGTTCGTTGTGATGCCGGTACGAAAGGCGTACGACAGTTTCGGAGGATTGCAGGACAGCAGCTGTTGGGACCATTCTTTTATTTGGGCGGCGGAGTTCTCATCGTTGAGGTCATATTGGGCGGCAAAGCTGAAGAACTCCTGGACCAAGTCCTCGACTGCATTTGTTTGATGAGGCTCAACTTCCGGTTCGTAGACAGTATCGCCTGTGGATAGAGCTTCGAGTTCCAAAAAACATTTGTTAGCCTTATCGCCCATGGACACCAGAATTTCTCGGTTGAACATTGGCTGGATCTCCACAGCCCTCCTCAGGAACAGTTCCTTGGTGTGTGATAGCGACCTTTTATCCCATTTTTTCAAGACCTTTGAGAACCCAATGCCGTTCAGGTCGATAAACTCCTCCAATCTTTCCAAATCGCGTCGAAACCGGTGGAAACCCTCGTGCAAGCCAATGTAGCTGGCAGAGTTGAGGGAGATTCCAGCCTGACGAGCGGCAGCCAGCTTGCTCACCAGAAGGGATAATCGGGCCTCGAGGTCTCTCTCCTTCTCTTGATAAAACCCCTGGACCTTCTCCAGTTCTCGCTCCAGCTGGAAGAAGAACGTTGCCTTCTGGGCTTGCAATCTCTGGTGTGCTTCGCGAGGATCGTCCCCAGCCAGGCGATTGATAAGCTTCTTCAATTGCTTATAATTTATGAAATACTCTGCATATTCGGGAAGATCCAGATGGCGTTTCGCCAGATATTTCCCGAATTTCATGAGGCTGTGAGGAGATAGAACTAATTTGAGTTAGCCACTATTTGCGCCACTGGCGTCCACCACGTGCCGCAGGACGCTGCCTGAATGGCATATGCACACGCGTGTGACCGTTTTCGCATCATAGTATCGTAGCTACATAGAGTCAGTTAATTTTTAATCCAGTTCATCTTCCAGTTTTGGCACGGTCCCAGCTCGTGCGTGAATGTGCGAATGAGCGAGTTTGCTCCTGGCCGATCTCCGCTCGATTCCCACCACATCCCGCCTCCAAGATGCTTTGAACGGACGTACTTGGCCTTGAGCTTCATTGTCTCGGCATTGTCGTACGACACTACTACGCCGTTGCCCTCGCAGTATGCCCCAACTCTTTTCGAGTCAACGTGCTCCTTTGTGCCTTTGAGCGGAAGGTTTTTGACGTCATTGACGCCATTCTCAAAGTCCCCTGGGGCTACGCCCTGAAACGGCTTGCCCATTCCTTTAGTGTTTGCAAATGAGCGTCCGTACAACGGCATCCCGAGGATCATCTTTTGGGGAGGCACCCCTTTGCCGAGGTAAAACTCGACCGCCATGTCTGCCGAGACGGCACCTCCAAACAGGTTCGCTTGGTGGTCCACTACCTGTGACCACGACCCGGCAAAGTCGTAGCTCATGAGATTCCAGTAGGTCAAGTAGCGATCCATTTCCCTGACGCTGAGCACATTCCTTGGGTCTCCAGCCGGTGCGGCAATGGTGAGGTCGAACTGATCTCGGGGAAGATTGTGCCTTAGAGCAAGCGAATCAAGCTCGAGACGGCAAAGCCTGAGCACCTCGACGTACTGCTGTGCTTGCTGAGGAGTTGAGGGGTACTCCCAGTCGATATCAATGCCGTCCAAAGAGAATTCGTCGACTATGCTCGTGGCAGACTTGGCAAAGTTGTGCATGCTCTCGGGATTGTTGAACGCTGCAGTGAGATCACTGCTATAGGTCCAACCACCAATTGAAAGGAGTACTCGCAGCTGTCGTTGCTGCTTTTTGATATTGTGGAGCTCGCCAAGACAGCCATTGCCTCCATTCTTGAGCTTCTTGTCTTTGTCTGCCCACGGATCGCTAAGGGTAACCTCACCGGTTTGGGGGTTTGTTTTTGCAAATGCATATATAATGTGTGTAAGGACGTCAGCAGGGAGCTGACTCGGCTCGTAATTTCGACCGTATATGGCCCAGTTGACGAAATATGCGGCATACATGGTAGAGTGAACTGACAGGTATCTCGGGTGGCGTATGCATAAAGGGGTTCTTGCTATGAGGTTCTTCTATAAAATAATATCAGTGAATATTCAAATTTGAATGCATGAATGTCGTGCAGGTGTGAGGGCTTTTAGTTGAAAAAGTCCTCGCCAACTATTTCGATGCCAGTGAGTATGCATCCCTTATAGATCACGGTATCGGTGCGGGCGTTGAGATCGCATCTGTGAACATCACCGAGCAAGTCGGTAACGAACGCCAGAGATTCGTCGTCGGTCAGGGCGACTCCGATGGCTTCATTGAATCCGGTAAAAAGAACCTGGTGGTTGACGATCTTTCCATTTTTGACTTCGCCTCTATTCAAGGAATTGCCCTCAGGACCGCCACCTCGGTCCGTCCAGTAGATTTTGCCGCTTTTGGCGCCGAAGGTGATATCAATCGGCTCGGGCAGATTCTCAATGAGGACCTCTACATCTTCGCCGGTGATTTTCATTCTCAAAAGCTTGCCTTTCCCGCCCTTTGGAGGACCTTTCTGGCTGAAGTATATGTGGCCGTCGTGAACGTAGCAGCCGACACAATGTCTTGTAGCATCCAGTTTTTCCTCAGTAGCGTAATCGCCCGAGGAATACAATGTCTCCAAGTGGGAGCCATCAGTCCGAACCCGTCTGACTGCCATACCCTCTCGGTCGCCAAAGTAGAGCCAGTCGTCGTCCAACGCCAGCTGTTTCGGGGTGACGATCCCGTGCTCGAGAACGGGTGTGTTCTTGCCAGTGGAAACGTCAAAGCAATCTATGGTTCCATCCTTGTCGAAATACGCCGCAGTCGACTTGTTGGTGCAGGCACCCATATTAGTCCAATAGATTCGTTTCCCTTTGATCGCTAAACCATCGGGCTGGCCACGAACAGCGGCAACCTGTCTGAAATTTTTACCATTGAAATCGATAGTATCTATAGATCCCGAATCACCGGTATAAACTCGGGACTTCCTTCCCAGCAGCACGAGCATATGCAGGTTGGAGAGATCATGTGGCGGCATCGCCACAATTATAGTTAGAATGGCCTGGTTTTCATCTGAGAAGGCAAAAGAGCCAAAAGTCATCCACACCAACGACCGCAAGAAATGCTGGGCTTCTCGGGATGCATTTTTCAAATGTCTGGATGACAACGAGATCGTCGACCCCATCAAGGATGACGGTCTTGCTCGCCAAAAGTGTAACCAGTTATTCCAGGACTTTGAGAATGCCTGTATCGCGAGCTGGGTGGATTACTTCAAGCAGAAGCGTGTGCAGGATTGGAAGAAAAACGAGCGGATCAAAGAGCTCCAGGCTGCCGGATACCAGCCCATGGAGACGTCCTCGATGCAGGTGGCTCCCAAATAAGCATTTCCAACCATCCAGTATATAGTGTAGATAGTGTATCGATCTCGTGTCGTTTTAGACGTCTTTCCAGCTCTGGATCAAGCAATCATAGAAGCTGCAGGTGTATCCAGTAGACCCGACCCAAGCTCCTCCGTAAACCATACTCTCGTGGTTTGTGAGCGAGCCAACCACTGTAGGAAGATGTGCCGGATCGTGTGGCTCCAGAACTCGCAGGCCGCCATACATGCAGCAGGCGAGAATGCGTTTGGTCTCAGAATTCTCGATCAGTCTCCAGACCCCGCCGCCAAGATCAATTGATTCGGTGCTGCGACGAGTCTTGGTGTCTACCAACCAAAGCTTGTCGTCATAGCCTCCTGTCCACAGCAGCCCATTCTCCCGAGGGAGGATAGAGGTAATGCCGGCGTCGTGATAGGTCATTCGCCAGAGTAGAGATCCAGATGCAAGATCATGACAACAGAGAGCCATATCATCTCCTCCACTGATCACTGTCTCATCAACGAACCTAACGCACCATGGATCATAGTCGTGTGAGTGTGTGCTCCAGACCGTCTCTTGTCGCTCGATGTCGAATAGGTTGACGGTTCCATTCGTCAGAGTGTATGCCATGAGCGAGTCTCTGAAATCGAATTGCAGTACCAGATCAGTGGATTCGCCCACGCTGTACTCGCAGACTTTGACGACCTCGGCACCCTCGAGCTGCCACACGCAAACTTTGCCTGTACTGTGTGCGGTGTAGATTAATTTCTGATGCAAGTATATGTCAAGTATTGCCGAGTCAACTCTATGACTATTCACGAGGTTGAGCTCGAAATCGTAAACATCAATAGTGCCCCATCGATCGCTACCTTGCTCGAGTTTATAGGTACCAACCACTAAGAAATTCCCTACAACCACCATGCAACATGGTGGTAGTTTTGTGTTTACTCGATTTTTCACCTCTACAGTCATTGATTTCTACAGCTGAGTAACTCTTGAACGCATCTACATGTCAATGTCGACGCAGACTGTGAAGAAAAAGATGGGCGTCCTCACCGATACGTTCGGACGTTCGCACAACTATCTACGGATTTCGTTGACTGAGCGGTGCAACTTCCGCTGCGTGTACTGTATGCCCGAGGAGGGAGTTCCATTGCAGCCCGATAACAAGTTGTTATCCGCGGACGAAATTTGCAGCCTGGCCAATATGTTTGTTTCTCAGGGAGTTTCCAAAATCAGATTAACTGGTGGAGAGCCGCTAGTGCGGAAAGATTTCATGACTATCGCCGAGCGTCTCGGATCAATCCCTGGGCTGAAGGAGCTTGCGATAACGACAAACGGGCTCACTCTCTCGAGGAAAATCCCAAAGCTCAAGGAATTCGGCCTGACTGGAGTAAATATCAGTTTGGATTCGCTTGTGGAGGCCAAGTTTAATTTCTTTACTCGACGTCAGGGCCTATCGAGGGTGCTCGACAGCATCTATACGGCAGTGGACAATGGGATCCCCAAGGTGAAAGTGAACACGGTAGTAATGCGGGGTCGTAATGAGGATGAGCTCCTCGATTTCGTTGCCCTCACCAAGGATCTGCCTATTCAGGTGCGGTTCATCGAGTACATGCCTTTCAGCGGGAACAAGTGGGACAAGAAGAAGATGTTTAGCTACTTTGAGATGCTCGACACTCTGCGGACCAAACACAACCTTGAGCCCATCACTCATAAGCGGGGCGACACCTCCAAGAACTTCAGCGTGGAGGGCCACAAGGGGTCTGTGGGTTTTATCACCTCAATGACGTCGAACTTTTGTTCAAGCTGCACACGTCTGCGCGTCACTGCTGACGGGAACCTCAAGGTGTGCCTGTTTGGCAACGAGGAGGTTTCCTTACGAGACATGCTCAGGGCCGGGGCGTCTCAGAAGGAGCTGTTGTCAGTAATTGATTGCGCAGTTAATGCGAAAAAAAAGGAGCATGCAGGAATGGATACTCTGAAGGACTCGGAAAACCGGCCCATGATTCTGATCGGAGGGTAAGCAGCATAACTATTTCACTATGGACAAAAACACTAACATGCCATCGAACATTGAGAACACGGCCAGCACCACAGTTTGCTCGGATGTACAGCTCGTTCACGCACGTGGACAACGACGGGAAGGCCAGTATGGTCGATGTTGGGAACAAGCAGGTGACCAGTCGCAAAGCGGCGGCCGAGGGTCTGATAAAGTTCTCGTCGGAAAAAGTTCTGCCGCTCTTGCGGTCTAATCAAATGAAAAAAGGCGACGTGCTTGCGGTGGCTCGGGTGGCCGGGATCATGGCTGCCAAGCAGACGCACAACCTTATCCCCCTGTGCCACGCATTGACAATCACCAAAGTCGGGGTCGATTTTGAAGTACGAGACCAAGACAATGCAGTATACGCTACGTGTGAGGTCAAGTGCAATGGCCAGACTGGGGTCGAGATGGAGGCGCTGATCGGAGTGACGATCGCACTGAACACCGTATACGACATGTGTAAAGCAGTCGATCGTCACATGGTGCTAAGTGATATCAAGGTAATTGAGAAGCAGGGCGGCAAGCACGACTTCGACCTTGCGCCACGGGCGCCACAACAGTGATCTGTCAAAGCTTTTTCAGGTACTAAATTTTGTAGGTTTGCATAAATTCGAGCTATGAACGGATACACTCCAGTACCGGTGGTGCTGTCGACGAAGAAGCCGCTGGTAACGCATTATCTCTACGTTCGCCAGCACAGCTCCAAGGGGGGCGACGATTCGACGGCGGTGTTTGTTGCCGGGCTGCCCAACGACACAACCATCGACAACCTCAAGGATCTGTGTACGGCGATGGGCAATGTGATTCTCGAGAATTTCGAGTACCAGGGCCAGAACCGAGGGCTGTTGCACCTGGTCGACCAAGCGGCGTGCGACCGATTCTTGGCGAAGGCTGGCAAGGCCGTCAAGTCGAAATCGGCGACTCAATGGGCTCTGTACGGCCCACGAGGGTCTGCGGCGTACGTGCTGCGCAATAACCTGCGGTATCCCGAGGAGGCGGACCTGGAGCAGGACGCGAACGAGTACATGGAGAACTTCGCGGCCATTGAGGCCGATATTCAGCGTGCTCGGGAAGAGGAGGAAGAGAAAGTGGACGAGGACGGATTTAAGCTCGTGATTAACACGAAACGCAAGACGCTGGCCGCCCCCGGTGAGACTGTGGCGTCAGGCCCCGTCAAAAAACAAAAGTCCAAGGAAAAGTCGGATTTCTACCGGTTCCAGCTGCGCGAGCAACGCAAGCAGGAAATGAACAACCTGCTCAAGCAATTCCAGGCCGACAAAGAAAAGGTTTCCGAGCTGCAACGAAAAAAGCTCCTGCGACCATACTAGCTGCAGCTCACGCCACCTATTTATACATTCCTCTGGGTTAGGGCGGGGGCCTACAACCCTCGACGCTGCCGCATCGCCCTCTCTCCCACTACCAAGATGCTGAGACGCTACTTTTCCAGTTCATTCGCGCGTTACACGTACCCCCTGAGCAAGAAGGGCACGCCATTGAAGCCCTACATCGCGTTCACCGTCAAGGTTCGCAAGGAAGTCGAGAGGGAATTCCCAGGCCTCAAGGTTCCGGATCTTGGCCGCAAGCTGGGGGAGAAATGGCGCGACCTGTCTCAGCACGAGAAGCAGAAGTATCACGACGAGTACAAGCAGGAATTGGCCAAGCACAAGTAAATCCGTAGCCACATTCGTAGTTATATTACCACCAGATCCGGTGGCGCAGTTGCCACAATGTACGACCCAGCCAGGGACTCTTGGAATGGGGAGGACCAGGCCGACAAGCCCAAGCTCGGGCAGTCGAAGCGGCCGCGGCACGCAGAGAACGACGAGGAGTCGGCCTATGACAAAAAGCGGGTGCGTAGCCACTACAACTCGCGGCAGAATATGCACTTCTCCGAGCGAAACAAGAGCAAAATTTTGGGGGTGCGGGATTTCAACAATTTCGTCAAGTCGATTCTAATAGATAGGTATGCCCGCCCCCGGTCCATAGCCCTCGATCTGGCGTGCGGCAAAGGGGGAGACCTGCACAAGTGGGCTCGAGCCTGCGTCGACGGGCTGATTGGGGTCGACATTGCCGAGATCAGCATCGAGCACGCAAAGATGCGGTTTGACCAGATGAAGCACAAGACATTTTGGACCGACTTTTGCGCTGGAGATGCGTTCTCGACCCCGCTGCCCGACATTGTGCACCCACTGGCGTTCCCAGTCGACATCGTCAGTTGCCAGTTCGCCCTGCACTATGCGTTCAGCTCCGAGGAGCAAGCCCGCACCGCGATCGAGAACATCGCCAGCGTGATCAAAAAGGATGGGTTATTTATTGGTACTATTCCAAACTCAGACTACCTCAGTCACGAGTTGAAAAAGCACCAGCAGTGGGGGAATTCTCTGTTCAACATCAGGTTCGAGCACCCCCACCCAGACGGGACGTTCGAGACTCCTTATGGGAACCGGTATTTTTTCACCCTCAAGGAGGCAGTCGAGGATGTGCCAGAGTATGTGGTGCCATCCGACACCTTGAAGGAGCTGTGCGCAGAGTACGGGCTACGCTGCGACATGTTCATGCCGTTTGTGGAGTTCTTCCACGATGCGGTGCAAAATAAAGATATTCGGGCGGCCGCCATCAAAAAGTCGCTGCTCAACCCCGACACCGACGCTATTAGTATCGCCCCAGACGAACTGGCGGCGTGCTCGGTGTACGCCGCGTTCGCGTTCACAAAAATTCGCAGAAACTAGACTCGCCATGCTGGGTGATAATGTTCATAATTATTTAATGTTTCCTAGCCTAACCTACGTCTGTCGCTGCGGGTTGGGGGTGCGTGAGACACTGCCGGTAATATGCACATTGATACATGTGCAGCAGGACTGCCTTTCGCGCCTGCACACGCACGGCGAGCCCTTGGTGCACAGTGCAGCAGTTCCTGGCACTAGATGTTTCTTTAGCGGACCACGATCGTTAGTTACCGTGACTTCCTCGCGGTTAGCGTCTTCTTGTAAGGCAACGATGCACAGTTGTGGCGAGAGATAGAGAGGTTGTGCGACAATCCCAGGCTAATTCAATTTATCGTGTCGCTTGAAATATCGCAAAAATTCTCCTCCGTGGACGGCCTTGCTGATTGCCTGCATGGCGATAACAAATTACGACGCTTACTTAGTCTGCGTCCAGCGAGTTTGTGATCGAGTAACTCCATGCCACCCCGTAGGTCAACTCTATCCCAGTTTGATCAGCAGTACACTTCGGAGAACGAGCCACTGCTGGGCGCTCATGGACGCAGTATTACGTTCGCCGAGCAGGCGGTGGCTGCCAAACACTCTGGTGCTCCTCCAGAGAAGCTAGGCACCTATGAGGGCGTGTTCCTGCCCACCACGCTAAATGTCTTGAGTATCCTAATGTTCTTGCGGTTCGGTTTCATTATCGGACAAGCAGGAGCCTTGGGCTCGCTGCTGTTGCTGGTGGCTTCGTACGCAATCAACCTCCTGACCTCGCTGTCGATCTCTGCTATTGCTACAAACGGAACCGTTCGTGGAGGAGGTGCGTATTATATGATTAGCCGCAGCCTGGGACCCGAGTTTGGAGGAAGTGTAGGCGTGATCTTCTACATCGGTCAGGTGCTCAACGCAGCCCTGAACATCGCCGGTTTCGCAGTGCCGCTCCTCTCGAATTTCGGCCGCACCGATGGAGCTATTGCCAAAATCCTACCCGACTCTGCCCAGTGGGGGTTCTTTTACCAAACGTTGCTCCTATGGATCTGCCTCATTATTTGTGCGGTTGGGCCATCGCTATTCGCCCGATCCTCGAAACTACTCTTTTATATACTCATCTCCAGCACTCTTTCGCTCCCTGTGAGCGCTATGTTTGTCAAGCCGTTTTTCAGTAAGGAGTTCGGCGCCTGGTATACGGGATTCAGCCTCGAGACTCTGCGAGAGAATCTGCTCCCCCACTTCACTAAGGGTGCAGTCGGGTCCGAGATACCCGGAAAGGAGAACTTTAGGGACCTCTTTGGTATCTTCTTCCCCGCGACTGCTGGTATCTTTGCCGGTGCGTCCATGTCTGGAGACCTCACAAACCCTTCCCGGTCAATCCCCAAGGGTACTCTCTATGGCATCGCACTCACATTCGTGCTTTACTGCCTTGTTATTATCTCAATATCTGGTTCGTGCTCCAGAGATCTACTGTATCGTGACCTCGAGGTAATGCGCGACTCCAATATAAGCCCCGTTATTGTTGTAATGGGCGAGTTTGCCACTTCACTATTTAGTGCCATGATGGGTATTCTCGGGGCTGCCAAATTGTTGCAAGCCATCTCCAGGGATAGCATCTTGCCCTATATTGAGGTGTTTGGGATCGGCACTGAAAAAGAGGATAACCCCCTATGGGCAATCTTCTTTACCTATGTCCTCACCCAGTTCACAATCCTGCTGCCAATCAACAAAATCGCCGTTTTCATAACCATGGCGTTTCTCATTACCTTTGTGGTTATCAACACAGCCTGTTTGCTGCTCAAACTTTCTAGCGCACCAAACTTTCGCCCTTCATTCAAGTACTTCTCCGCAACGACAACTGCGTTGGGCTGCGTTGCTTCGCTCCTCGCGATGTTCGTTGCCGATGGGCTCTCGGCGCTGCTCGCGTTGTTCTTGACCGCTGGATTGTTTATCTCCATTCATTTCTATACTCCTCCTAAGGCATGGGGCGATGTTTCACAGATGCTAATTTACCATCAGGTTCGAAAATACCTTCTCAAGCTCCGATCTGACCACGTGAAGTATTGGAGACCCCAAATCCTATTATTTGTCGATGACCCAAGAACTTCCTGGAGTTTGATCAAATTTTGCTCCCACCTCAAGAAGGGAGGCTTATTTATTATTGGCCATGTGGTAATTGTGACCGACAACTTCAAGCATGAATATGCTGAGGTCGAGAAGCAGCGAACAGCTTGGAAGAAGCTCCGTGACGCTTGTGGGATTAAGGCTTTCATCCACATATCCGCTTCACAGAATCTAGTATGGGGTATTCGAAACGTGACTCTTGGTTCAGGACTTGGTGGAATGAAACCGAATATAACTGTGTTGGGGTTCTATGGTGAAAAGCCGCTCAATGTTACCCACCCAGACTTAGAAAGGCTTGATATCAATACACTACCGACAGATAGTTGTCGCAGTGAGGCACAGGTCTCTGTTAGCCAGTGGGTCAATATTATTGAAGATCAACTGACAATGAAGAACACTGTCGCAATCGCTCGCGGATTCAACAGCTTAGAGTACCCGACTCTATCTACCTTCCACGAATCCAAGCTCAGTCGCGAGAAGGGGTACATTGATCTTTATCCTATTCAAATGTCTGCGGTGTTAGTTGACCAAGAGGGTCAGGCAAGTGGCTATTCGATTAATTTTGACACGTATACACTGATTCTCCAGTTGGGTGCCATTTTACATACTGTTCCGGTCTGGCGCAAGACGCACAATCTGAGAGTTGTGGCCTTTGTCGACAAGGAATCCGAAAAAGAGCGCGAGAAAAAGAGAATTTTGGAACTTCTAGATCGACTCCGTATTCCGGCGGAGGTTAAAGTAGTTCCTTTGCAGGAAAATAACTACGCTTATGATGTGATCGTTAAAGGTCACCCTGATACTGAAGGCATTGTGAGCAAGTGTCTAGGTGAAATGAAGTGGTGGCAGAAGCTCAGTAAGATCCGAGCATCGGACTCATACAGCAACAAAAAAGCGAAAATCATTAGCATTGTGAAAGGTGAGAATGCTAATCAGATGGCTAGGTATGTGCTTCCAGATGGTGATGCTTCCTTCCGCAAAAGAAGAACGCTAAGTCGCTTGGAGCAACTCGGAGTATCTCATTCTTTCACTGCCACGCAATGGAGGCAGTCTGATCTGAACACTTTCTATGACACGGACGATGATGAGGACGATGAGGAGGACCAGGACAGTCTTGATGAGTTTACTAGTAAAGGGGACTTCAAGAGCGGTTCTGAGGTCGCTTCAATGATCGACGGACCAGATGTAAGTGATCCTAGTGGAGGGCCGTCAGTTCGCGAGCCTATAGTACCAACACCCAGGAATCCTCCGCAGCCATCTGTGGCGTTCGGAGATGTGACGACCTCTGAGGGAAATACCCTTCCTATAGTAGGAAAAGAAATCCAAGATCTTCAATTCAATGATTTGCCGGCGAAAGCCCAACATCTGATTCTAAACACCCTAATGAAGAAGGAATCCAAGGACGCGGTTGTACTGTTCAGTACTCTTCCAGCTCCTGCATTCGGAACTCACAGCTCCGATAAGCGTGCGGACGATTACATTCAGCTATTAGAGACGTTCTGTGAAGGCTTGCCACCTATCGTAATGATACACTCACAGAGCATGACTGTGACTACCTCGCTTTAGTGCCTGAGTATTAAATATAGAGACTATAGCATGCTAAAATTCATCATTAAAAATACTGTACATTATCACCGCACGCCAATCGCACACTTAACGCATGAAGTAGTGGGCTGTTCTCTTCTTACTGCCTTTCTTGCCACTAATCGTATAGGAGATGGTGATATCCATATCGCGGTGATTGCTTGAATTAGGTGCGACATCAATGTTGCCCTGAATAATATCACCTTTTTGAACAGCAATGGGATCCTCGTGGGTATAAAATACGGTTTGCTTCCAGTGAGTATACCACGCATGAGGCCCAGTACTAAATTTTGAGGCTCTCTTCCCGTGAGAGAACTCGATATCGAACCAAACGACGAAGCCATGAACCAAGTCTGGACGAGTAGTGACAAGATCGAACGGCGCGCTGAATGTAAGATCCTCTACTTTTACTGTGTATAGATCAATCTTGTGGAACATACAAGGATCAGACACCAGCGCTTTCATCTCAACAATATCGACAAGAGGCTCAGCTAGAGAAACACTCTCAAACGGAGTGAAATCAAAGCCATAAACATTACGCCAGTAGCCAATCTTGTCATGTTTATAGTCGGCATCCTCAATACTAGCCATGTACATGGTACACTTGTCTGGAAAAATTAGTCCACCCTCAGCCAAGTAATGATCGCGGGCATAAAGGACGGTCTCAAGCATAGATTCATACAGCAAGAAGTAGCCCATCCATTCACTTACAATTATATCAACTTTTTCGTAAGGCAGAGACACTTCCTCCATTTTCCCCTGAATCAAAGTGATCTTGTCGCTGAGGCCATTGATCTCAACAACCTTGCGGGCGAGGTCAATAATATTGGAACGATCCACGCCAATAACGTGTTTGGCTCCCGCACGGGCTGCAAACATACTCAAAATTCCCGAGCCACATCCCACGTCCAGAACGATTTTGTCCTTGAAGAGGTCCTTGTTATGATACATGGCATCCCTGTAGGAGATAGTGCGTACTTCATCCTTCAGCATCTCCTCATGGATTCCAAAATGATCATAACTATTAAAGTAGTGCTGGTCGCTATACGTTAATTCAGTGTCTGGCATAACAGTGAAATTTGTCATGCACGCATATGATATGAGAAAAAAAAAACTATGGCGTGTAGCAGATCTTGGTTATATTATTTGGGTTTAAACACTAAGAATTGACCCTTTTTCGATAAGAGTGGCATCGGTGTAGATAGTATTGTAGTATAATTAGAGCTGATAAGCTATTTAAAGATGATTTGGAGACGCTATATTAAAGATCTAGGAGAGATTTGCGTTCTTCAGCGCTGAGACCTTTGAGAGCTTCCCGGAGTACCTTCTTACCCTCGGTGGTGCGCACCAGTTGGGAGATCTTTGAGGAGCTAGCAGCGATCTTCATCTGTTTGAAGAAGCTTTCTACGTCACTTTGATTGCTGTCGATCCATGTCACAACCTGCTGGTCATCTGTTACATCAATTTCGCCTGCAAACATTGAGGACAAACGAGCTCTCTTTTCAAGAGTGCTGACGGTTGGAAGTAACTCGGAAATGCGCTTCAAAAGGGAAACCTCGAGGAGACGACGACGTGCACGCCAGTAGAAGTGGCGACGAGATTCTGCCCATGGAACAATTGCCCGGATACAGTCTTTCGCAAGCATGCGGCCAGGGCGGTCATGAAGCTCAGCAAAGGATACACTGATTTGTTCATAGATGGGAAGCAGTGCCTTTTCACGGGCCTGTAGCTTGGTCTGAGCTTCCTGTTTAGCCTCGAATGACAAGGACTTGTCGGAAACCTGTTCCAAAAGCTCCCCATACTCTCTATCCAGACGCTTCATAACCTGCACAAGCTTCTTCTTGCGAAATTTCACTCCGACCAGTCCTTCTGGCTCGAGAACACCACCACGTGCTTCAGTGTCGGCATACATCTCGATCATGTCCTTGTTGATACTAGGATCGACGACCACCCAAGATCCACCGCGCAATTCACCATGAGGAGGAATGTAGATGAAGATAGGCTGGCGATACTCAGTAAGAGCATCCACAATATAAGAGCCGTACTTCAACACTTCAAAGTACATATCTCGCTGGCCACCACTGAAACCTCTCCAGTTGGCCAAAATAAACAAGGGAAGTTGCTCACCGAAATTGAAGTCATTGATCGCCTGAGCTGTTTTGAATGCACTATTAGGATACCACACCTGGCCTGCTTCAGGGACTACCACCTCTGTAGATGTAGGGTTGGCAGGGTCAGCTGGGAGAACAGTCTCCGTGGAACGAGTCTCTACTGCAATAACACCAAATGGAATACCGCCTAGTCGAGCACGACCAACGATAACACCTTTAGCCCATCCAGCTAAGGTCTCGGTAAATGAGCCCCGGTCAAAGAGACCAAACTCCTCACCGTTTCCTTCAATGAGCCAGCGCGCATCGTAACCATTGACGTCAGGAAAGTAGTCAACATCGCGATCCCAGTGACTGTCGTTACCAAGAATAATTGGCAAGGGACCATCACGCTTAGCAGGAATATAGCTGAGCCACTCAATAGACTGCTGTACACCCTCAAGATCATTGTTAGCAACCAAGTGAGAAACACCATTCTTGTACATAATCTGTGTACCACCAAGCTGGAGATTTGATGTATACACTTCGCGACCAAGAAGTTTGTTGATGGCCTCTGCACCAGTCAAGAGCATGGGCTTGCCCTCAACCTGGATAGCACGCTGGCCAAGGCGAACCAGATAGGCACCAATACCGACTGAACGGCAGGTGACAACAGTGAGCGTAAAGATGTCCTTGTACGCACGAGATGTCGCTCCAGCAATGAGGCCACTTCCTTTCAGAGACTCGACACCAAGGCCATCGTCGGCACCAATAATGTAGTCAATCTTATAACGGACATCGCCGTTCTCTACTATACGAACGCAATGGCAAGATGGGGTCTTGTTCTTTCCATGAGCACCCGACATCATAGTATCATAATCATCCTGAGAAAGATAGAGATAGTTGAACCCACGAGAAGGATTTTCGGGGTCAATCCAATCAACCTTGAATAGAGGAACAAGTTCCTCAGCGAGGCCAAGACGAGCACCAGAGTTGGCAGACATGTAAATACGTGGGATGCCAAGCTCGCGAGAATACTCCGTAACCTTTGCGAAAAATTTGTCTTCTAGTGGGCCAAATGATCCAATCTTAAAGGTAATATCATTGGATACAATAACAAATTTTCGTCCAGCGGGGAATGCAACAGTCTTCGCGGTAATAATCCACGCAACCATGCCAATGTCATTTGCACCAATTTCGCGAGAAACTTCAGCAAGAGCTTCACCGCTCTCATCCAAAATGAGCTCGGCGCATTCAAAGTAGTCGGCAGGTGCTTCTTTGCCGTACTTTTTCCATTCCATCGTGATAGCTTCGCGGAAAAGCTCTGGGAAATCGTAGGCAAACGTCGTACCTTTAAGGTTTGCCTCATAACGACGAAGCTGTAGCCATTCCTTGGTGGGATAAGGCGCCAACACAGGTCGCAAATGCATATTTCCAGGCTGACCACCTATCGTCTTATAGACCCATTCTCCACTCTCAGTTTTAACCTCAGTATATAACTCTGAAGTTACCACAAATCCGCTAACATTCTTCAAGTAGGCGCGGATAGGGAGTGTAACACCACTTCCTGGATCATTTAAAACAATTCTAATCTCCGCAGCAGTGACACGAAGGCGCCAAAGTCGACGGCCGAAACGCTCCAAGAATCCACCGAATGCAGCCTCAAGCTCTTGAGGCTCCAAGCTGAAGACGGCGCTGAAGTTGATGAAGATGTGGTTCAAATCGGTTCCTGAGGTATCAATGACTTGAAGAGTATCCAGAATATCATTCATGAGTTTATTTGCCTCACTTGTGAGATACTCGGGTGTTGAAATATCATCCTGCAGTCTCTCAGGTGTAACCACGGTGCGAACAAAATAGCGTTTGTCGGCTGAATCATTGCGAGCAACAGCCTCATACACGTGAATGTATCGGTTCTCGCTGAATACTGGCCGGATATGGAAATTGGACAAACGATTGAGTTCGAGCTGGAATGCCAATGGAGGATTGACATGTCTCAATGTCTTATTCTCAGTATAGTCAGGGCCTTGGAATGTGAAGAATTTTGGTGATGTTCCGACACCGCTTTGAATCAAGACGGTGACGCGGCGCACTTGTGCAGCAAGCAACTCCTGAAGACTGTTCTCCATAACATCACTGAGGTCCTTCACAATTGCCTCGTCATCATCAATCTCCAATTCCTTCTCGTAGATGATGATGTTACAAGTATTGATCAGGTTGAGATCTTTGGGTCTGATTCCGGGTGCAAGTGGATCGCTCACAGCGCGTGCACGAGTCTTCGATGCGGTCCTTGGCAACAGACCAACTGCCCTAGAAAGGGCCTCGTCCATATCATCTAGATCACCGCAGCACACGACTCCGTGGCGTAGTAGAGTACTGTTTTCATTTTGTGCACCACGGGTGCTGAAGGGAGTCTCGGCGCCTGTGCTTGTGTACACGGTATGAACAGCCTCGCGCAACTCAAAATCATAACAAACAGCGGGTGATCCATCCTCCACGTGATATCTCAAGTTGCCGATCTGGTAAGCTCTGTTTACGCGGCGAGCATAAACCTCCATTGCAGCCAGCGCAACATAAGGATCCTGAGCGCGGAAGAACTGGAACAAAACGTCATCGACAGAGTACTTGGAGTCGATGAGCTCTTTAAGCACAGCAATGTTTGGAGTACGGTGCTTTCTGTCGGAAGAGCCGAAAACAGAATCCAGGACACTTGCCTTAAGAATATGCTCCATCTGCTCGGATTGTTCCTTCAAGGTAGGGAGAGCACACTGAATGATGATTTCGCGAGCCTTAAGAACGACTGCGGCAGTTGCGCGACCATCAAGTTCAACAATCTTCTTCAGAACTGGACGAATGTACTCCACTACACACGACGCGTTAGCAGTCTGAGGGTTATAATGCTTCAATATAGCGAGAACAAGGTTGTTCTTATTGGAGATCTTGTTGTGAGACATTACCTGGGCAACAACAGCATCCAAGTCCTCCTTATGCTCGTCCCTGAGCTTCAAAATAACATCCTCTTCCCGTACGTTAGCAGGAATAAAGAAGGTCTTTTCAGATTCATAATAGTTATTCAAGATCTGACTGATGATCAGATACTCATGAGCCTGCAGTCCATGCTTGTAGCTTTCTGCTAGGTCAACCAATGGCTTGACAGTTTCATCGAATATGGTAGCGGAAGAATGATCGCTGGGCCTGAACTTGGCGATCGTACGTAGGATAGTCTTGGCAGGAAATTCATGCTTACGACTATGCGATTTCTCTACCACTGACGTCAACTGGCTATCGAGATTTCCGGGCAAACGGGAGTGCAATGCAGAAACCGCAGTATTCCACTCTCCATAAGGAAGATCAGGGTTGTTCAGGTACTCAATTGTATCCGACAAGTTCTGATTCATTGTATACTGATTGTCATAACCGGCCATAATGGAGTTGATGACGTTCATGCTCTTTCGGAAATGAGCATCAATCTTGCTACCAGCAACTTGAGCGCTTCCTAGTTTGGGAAGCTGGCCGACAAATGGCTTCGCATGTTTAACCTTTGTAGGATCGTCCAGGGCGAGAATCGCAACGATGTCGCCAGCATCAAGGGTTGTTCCAGGTTGGCGGATAGGCTGAATTACACCAGCTTCCATAGAAACCAGTGGCATAAACATCTTCATCACCTCTACCTCAGCATAAGCCTGGTTCTCATTGATATGATCTCCTGGTTCCACCAAGTATCTGACCAGCTTACCCGGAGAAGGAGTGCGGAGCTGTGTGGGATCGTTCTCAACTTCAAGCAAGCAGGTCTTCGAATCAACACTCAGACGGGTTCCATTCATCTCCTCTTTCCAGTAAACCAAATGGGACTTGCCATCGATCGATACAAGAAGACCACCGTCACTCAAGGCACGTACCGACACCTCAACTCGACTACCGTTCAGGAACAAGTTGTAAGTCTCAGGAGAGGATCTAGTTGCAGTGAAGCGGAAGTTTTCACCCTCGTAGATGAAGTCAATTTGGAACAGTGACTTCATAGCACTCTTACTAGGTGTTTGACCACGGCTGAGAGCTTCCTTGTAGGACTTGAGAATCGCCAAGTTCTCTGCATGTGCCTTTGTGACAGCACCGCAGAGTATAGCAACGAACTTATCGGGACGCTCAGCAGTGAGTTTTCGCGAGATCAGCTCATCAAGCCATCCAGTGGTGATGGTGTTGGACTCGAAATCTTCAGTCTCAAGCAGTTTAATGAGGTACTCGACGGTGGTACGGAAATCTCCGCGAATGCTCAACTCCTTGAGTGCAACGACCATCAATCTGCGTGACTCTTCACGGGTTTCGCCAAATGCGAAGATATGGCCGAACTGCGAGTCGCTGAATGAATGGATATTACCTCGGTTACCAACACTGAAGTAACCCCAGACATTAGAGCTCGAGCGGAAATTAAGTTCATGCATAGTTCCTCCGCTAGGCTTGAAACCCTCGCCAGGATCCTCTGAAGTGATGCGGCAAGCGGTGACATGGCCCTTCGGTTTGGGGTGACGCTGGTAGGGAAGTAGCGACTTGTCTGTGAAAGTAAAGTCGATGCGACGGTGGGAGAGTGGGTCTGCTCCGTAGAACAAACGGATATCAGTAATGTAGTCAAGGGGAATACCCATGGCGATTTGCAGCTGGGCTGCAGGTAAGTTAATGCCACTAACCATCTCGGTAGTGGGATGCTCAACCTGTAAACGTGGGTTCAGCTCCAAGAAATAGAAGCTATCGTCCTCATGACTGTACAAGTACTCTACGGTACCAGCAGAGACGTACCCCACCAACTTACCAAGGCGTACTGCGGCATCCTCCATCTTCTTGAAGGTAGCAGGCTTGGCGATCTCGACTGGGGCCTCCTCAATGATCTTCTGGTGACGGCGCTGAACACTGCAGTCACGGCCGAAAATACTGATATTATTGCCATACTGGTCAGCGAGGAGCTGAACTTCCAAATGGCGGGCACCACTGGCAAGCTTCATGATGAAGATGGGAGATCCGGGAACCTCAGACTCGACCTGGTGGTAGAGAGAAATGAAGTCCTCCTCACGTTCGACTTTGCGGATACCTTTACCTCCACCTCCTTCTGAGGCTTTGATCATGACTGGCAGGCCAATGGAGCGAGCCTTGGAAAGGCCCTCCTCACCACTGGTGACGCAGCCTCTGGCGTAAACTTCATCTTCGACTGAGACTAGGCCAGTCTCCTTATCAATTGTAACCTCCTCAACCCCAGTTCCAGACCAAGGGATACAAGGAACCTCGGCATGTTGAGCAACAATAGTCGAGGAGATCTTGTCGCCGAGGGAACGCATGGCACTGCCTGGGGGCCCAATAAAAACGATTTTCTTTGGGCTGCGAGCCAAACTCTCGGGAAGAGTTGGGTTCTCCGAGGCATGGCCCCAGCCAGCCCAGACCGCCTGGACGTCGGCACGCTCGGCGACATCCACAATAAGATCGACGTTGGCATAATTGTTGTTATTGGTTCCTCCAGGGACCTGAATAACCTGGTCAGCCATACGAATGTACTCGGCATTTGCCTCTAAATCTTCAGGGGTGGCCATTACTGTGAAAGAGATGGCTCTTTCGTCGCCAAATACCTGGTAAGCCCATTTCCTTACTGATCTAATTTCCTTGACCGCAGCAATTCCGTTGTTGGCAATCAGCACGCTGGAGATCACGGTATGGCCATGATTTTCAGCGACGAAGTCACGTACTACGCTGGGTGCGGCAGAATCTACACTATTGAGACCTTTAAAATGAGCAGGGAGGCCTGCGAGGTCGTAATCGTGCATATTTGGCAGTCAATTAGTTTGTATTGGGCTCGAATATATATAGGTGCAGCTGACAGCCCGCTGCCAGTATGGGTAAGGGTTCTGTCAGCCGGAAAAACAGTGATTTGACGTAAAAGAGACCATGGATGGCGGATAACTTTGGGTGGTAATTTGTAGACACACCCCTGACGGCCATTATGTGTATTAGAGGTCGAATCAACGGGATATTCTACGAACTTTGACCCAACAAAAAGTTGATGTGTTGAGAGTGGTTGGGGTTGGGGAACTCGGTTCAACGGGCGAGCTAGTGGCCGGGCGTTTAAACGGAACTCTCACCATGCGATTAAATCAGAAGAAAACTAAATAATTTATCAAGGCAAAAATGGTTGGTGCAGTTATCGGGCTAACGGTGAGGGTGCATAAACTTCCGACCCTAGCCCTTAGCGAATATTGTCGTCCCTATAACTCGCGACAAACCGGACCTACACCCTGACTTTCAGGGATGCATCAAGCCAATTCTGCCGAATGCTTCAAGAGGCGGTCATATGCGCACTCAGGAGTTCGCAAACTTTTATTGACACTTCCATGTACTCATTAGGGTCTCGGGTCATTGATAATATGCACAATAGCTCATGAAGTATCTGTTCTGAGTTGATTGGTTTGGACAATCGAGCAGCCATTTGTTCGCAGGCTGATTTGAATGCGTTCGCCAGCTCTGGATCCACCATGCCCTGGGCCATGCCTGCGACTAAAGGGTGTGGCTGTAAGTGTGGGATATGTGGCGGACCTGGTGGCATTAATGGTGGGGCTCCAAGTGTAGACGGGGGAATTGGTGGCATGTTCCGGGGGATAAGAGGGTTATGGCCCTCATGCATCACATGATGGGGAACCTGTGGGAGTCGAACTGCCTGACTTTGGCTCACGTCTTCACGCCTTCTGGTCTGTGCAGCCTCCTGTTCCTTTTGTTTTTTTCTGTGTCTATAGCGCCTCATTCGTATCCGGGCTAGATGTCTTTTGTGCTCCATGGGCGAGTCTGTGTCCTTCCCCGAATCCTCAGGCAGATTCATGATTCGCAACCCACATCAGTGCCGGTAGCCTATCTTTAAACAGCTCTGTGTTCGTATATGCAGTGCAAGAATCGGGCTTAGTAACTTAAAGCGAGCGTAACGCGAAATAGAGTGCCGCGTTTGAGTTCATGGATAGGCTTTGCGCCTTTCTTGGCGATCGCAACCTAGTTCCTGCTGAAATTCCTTGGAGATGTACAATTTAGATATTATCTACTGAATCATTCGTAATCACTCGTCCACTCTGATAGTCATTAAATTCACTTGCAGACTGTCTGTACAGTGACGTATGCAAGAGTTGCATACGCGGGTTTTACCACCGCTCCATGCTAACAAAAAAGAATCACCGAAACCTGTTCATACATAGGAATATTTCCGGAAAAGGCCAAATATAAAATACCTGCCGACCGTGAAAACAACAACAATACCGCTGCGAATGTTTGTTTATGCTGGGTGTTGCTTTTCCACCCAGCTTACAATGTCGTACAGTACCTGCGCAGTGCCGCATCACCTTTCGAACTTGACTCAACAGGTGGTTCTGCAATGTCGGCTAATTGTCAGATGCAAATCATGATCATCGTCAAAGTTTAATTTAAATATATGCGGTAGGGATATATCGGTGGACATCTGGAGGTGTACTTGAGTCACTTCATTGTTGCATTACAAATAAGGCGGGGGCTAAGCGTGTGTACGCAGTACATTTTTCCGCACGCATATGTTTCATAAAAGAGCATCATTGCCTTAGCCGGCGACGTTTTACGGTTTTGCACAACGAACCCCCTCGACGCAAACGCCGATCCGCTACACATGCTGGTGGTATGATTGATTACATGAGCGCGAATTATATCGGGCGAACTTGTTTAAACCCTTCTTTTTGTTTCAAACCTTTGCTATAAACCTTGTTATGTACCTTTCCCCTCTACGTCCATTTTCGTCCTCGGGCAGTTTTCGTCGAACGGCATCGACCGCTTCTCTTTTGTAACCCCAGGAGCAGCATTGCGGAGTAAGCAGAATGCCGTCTCCACTAGAATGGAGCCGACGCAGCCGAAAGAATCGGCAAATTGTCGCGGTATTGTTTGTATTTGTTCTAGTTATTGCCGTCAATTTTCTTTATGTGTCCTGGGTTCCCGGTATCGCTATCCCCATTCGCAGTGGGACTTTCAGGCCCAACCGATCGCATGATGCCACGGGAAAACGAGGTGCAATTGCATCCGATGTTCCTTTGTGTAGCAAGATGGGGGTCAGCGTACTCCGCAAAGGCGGAAATGCTGCTGATGCTGCTGTCACCGTTGCGTTATGCATTGGCTCCATAAATTTTCACTCCTCGGGCCTCGGGGGAGGAGCCTTCATAACCGTGCGAGATGTTGAAGGAAAAGGCTTGATTATAGATTCCAGAGAAACGGCCCCTGCTGCTGCCTCGAAGCACATGTTTGATGGGGCTTGGGATCGTGCCAAGTACGGCGGCCTCGCCTCAGGAGTCCCCGGCGAGTTGAGAGGCTTGGAGACCATGTTTAAGCTTTACGGCTCTGGAAATGTCACTTGGCATGATTTAGTCGAGCCCGTAGCCGCCTTGAACCGAAAAGGGTTCGAGTGCAGCGAGCCGATCGTGGACATACTCAAAATTGCTAAACGGCTTCCAAAACATTTGATTGATCTTAGCATGCTCAATAACCCAGGCTGGGAGTGGTTTTTGCCAAACGGCCTCGACGGAGAGGTTGCCCCGGTCATCAAAAGAGTTCGGTACGCCGAGACATTGAGCCTGATCGCCCGATCCGGTGCGAACGCTTTTTACGATCCATATGGTTTTATTGCACCATTTTTAGCCGAAACCGCTCAGCTAAGCGGCGGTATTATGACTGCACAAGACATCGCCAGATACAAGGTTCGGCTGCGTAAACCGCTCAACTCCACTTTTATGGGACGCGAAGTCATTACCCCTCCAGCCCCTTCGTCCGGCCCTGCACTTATCATGGGCCTCAAGGTGATTGAGAAACTGCTCGAGAACGGCAACCGGGACCTAGGCAGCATCGAGACTCAACGCCTGATTGAGACCATGAAGTGGATGGCAGCTGCCCGCTCGCAACTGGGCGACCCTGCGTTTGTAGACAATCCAAAAATTGACGAAATTATCGGCGATGAATGGGTGGAAAACGTTATCGCTAATATTAGTGACTCCCACACTTTGCCGTCGTGGAGGGACTATCACCCTGCGTACGAGATGAATGAGCCCCACGGCACCGCATCTTTCAGCGTTGTCGATGCAGATGGCATGGCCGTGGCAATGACCACAACCGTCAACCTGCTCTTCGGCAACATGGTTTGTGATCCAATGACTGGAATAGTACTGAACAGTGAAATGGACGATTTCAGCGTACCTGACCGTCAGAACTACTTTGAGTTGGCTCCTTCTGAGTACAACTTTATCAAGCCACGCAAACGACCCCTTTCGTCAATGGTACCGACTATTGTTGTGGGCGAGAACGGCCTTCCAGAGACTGTTATTGGAGCTGCTGGCGGCTCACGGATTTTGACCGCGGTATTCCAAGCTTTGGTCCGTAAGTACGGCTACAACTTGGACATGCTTCAATGCATTGCATTCCCGAGACTTCATCACCAGCTCATACCCGAGATTGCGTATGCAGAATATGGTATTTATGATCATACCCTGTTGTCCCTGCAAGAAAAAGGACACAAAACCGAGGTAGAAATTGCCAAAAGTGCAATGAATGGAATTTTCAGAGATGAATCGGGAACTTTTCACGCAGTTAGTGACTACTGGAGAAAATACGGTCAAGCAGCTGCATATTGAGTTCTTCTAAGTTTATTAATTTGGAACGAGCCGCAGGTAGTTGGGCTGGAGTTATCCTATAATGGACGTAATAAAATGCTAACCACGCCTAAATTAATTATTCTCTGTTCAAATTCACAGTACAGAGACTGACAAGCCAAAAAATGCTCGAGGCGAGAGTCGAACTCGCGATCTTCGGATTATGAGACCGACGCTCTAACCAACTGAGCCACTCAAGCCTATATGAATCCACCACCAACAGGAATATTCCACATAGCTCTTGGGGATTACTACCATCTTGCACGAGGCAGGCATTGTCGGTATCAGAGCAGTGTTCCGCTGTTACAGCGCTTTCATACTGAACTCACTGCTAAGTCGTATTAGAAAGACCGGCGCTGCCTGCAAAACCTTATCTCCCAACTGCTCGCCGATTAATGCCAATTGGAATCCTCTAGCCATTGACTGGCCATTTCGCTAAATTTGAATAATGCTTGGGTATGTAGGTTACATATACTGATTACTCCTTCGGAATGCCTCCCTACTCTACCAAATCGGGGAACTCTCTATTGAATGTGCGGGTTCTCCTGTTCCATTCTTTAGATTCTCTAGCGTATCTCCTGATTATGGCAGGCGAGTCTGGTGTCCAGCGAAGAGAGCCAGTAGTGATGTCATCAGAAACCATGAAGCTTAGCAGACCGAGCAGGATAGTGCCGACTGACCAGCTCGGGCTCCATGTTTCTGGATGGAAATTGGACATGCTCAAACAGAGTTCCTGGTCTGTTACGAATCGGCCGTTTGGGGTAGTCATTTTGATGCCTGGAGCTTTGTATGGGTAATCTGGGGGAAACAAGAGCTCTCCCATGTACTCGCCTCCTTCGAATGGAGTATCTGGAGGTCCTTCTATCACGTAGTACCAATGGAGAATATCGGCCTCATTCGGGTGTGCCTCAATGTACTCTACCGGTTCTCTTTTGAGCGTTTGGAATTCACGCATTAAGCGATAGTATGCGGCAGTCTTTTTGGAAGTCTGCATGTTTCAATGGTACCAGGAGGTGCGAGCGCAGCTATTATGTGGAGGGCGGAGACAACAGATTGTATATGTGTGTTTGCCACCTTGCCACAACTCTAATTAAGATTGGAGGGCAGTCCGTTGTGTACTGAGGATGGTTAAATCAAGAGGAATTAACTGATAAATAATTGGCTTCCAAATCTGGGGGGTTTTGGCGGCGTCTGCAAATGAAATCAGAGTTTGGGAGGGGGTATCAAGTTAGTAATGATAGGAGCTCATGTGTCTGCAAGCGAGGGCGTCTTCAAAGCGGTAAAGCGGATTCATGACATTGGCGGGACAGCATTTGCATTATTTTTGAAAAACGAGAGAAGATGGGTGGCAAAACCGTATGAGCCCGAGGTGATTGAGAAATTTAAGCTAAATTGCTCGGAGTATGGTTACGATGCAGCCAAGGTTGTGCTTCCCCACGGATCCTATTTGATCAATCTAGCGAATCCGGATGCGGAAAAGCGAACAAAGGCTGCAGATGCATTATTGGACGATTTGCAGCGGTGCGAGCAATTGGGAATCAAACTCTACAACCTGCATCCAGGCTCAACCTTAGGCGGCTCAATGGAGGATGCGATCACGTCTATTGCGCATGAGTTGAATAAGATTCACAAAAAGACTACTCATGTCAAGATAGTTCTCGAGAACATGACTGGAAACCCCGACCGAGTGGTTGGTACCCGGCTCGAGCACCTCGCAGCTATCATTGATAAAGTAGAGCAAAAGGATCGGGTGGGAGTGTGCATCGACACCTGTCATAGTCTTGCTTCGGGCTATGATCTTCGTACACAGGAGACCTTCGACGAATTTTGGCGCAAGTACGACGAGGACATTGGATTCAAATACCTGTGTGGAATCCACGTAAATGATTCCAAGCAGCCACTGGGGTCCCAGCGAGACCTGCACGAGAATATCGGTCTGGGGTTTGTGGGGCTCGAGGGCTTTAGGCTGCTGGTGAACAAGCCTGAACTGGACCAGGTGCCGAAGATTCTCGAGACCCCTCAAGGAGAGGACACTCGAAAGGAAGAGATCGCGTTGCTCAAGTGGCTCAAGGGAAAGTCTGCCGAGGATATTCTCGAGAAGGCCGAGGAGCTGAGCAAAAAGGGCCAGAGTGCCCGTGAGGCAGTTTTGAAGAGCGCTAAGGATAAGCAAGCAAAAGGGAAAAGCAAGAAGCGTCAGACCACGCTGGATGGGCCGTCTGCGAAGAAGCCTAGGAAAGCAAAGGCCAAGGACGAAGAGTAGGTTCTATATGAGGCCTCGTTCCTTGTTGACGCGAACCAGCTCGGCGAATTCCTTTCGTTGAGCTTCGGTCAGCTCTGGTGTTGCCATCGTTTCTGGTTTGTCGTCGTCGTAGCCGAGGCACGGGATGCAGAGGTGGGCACAGGTACTGCACCCTGGCTTGTTGCGGTCGCAGGACTTTCTACGGCATTTGCAGGTCCAGCAGCCTCTGTTGGCTCGGTGGGTTTTGCGGTTAGGGGTCTTGATCAGCAGCTTGGACTTTTTTCTCCCTCGCTTTTTCCCTTTAGGTTTTAGGGGCGTCTTGATGAGCCGCGGCTGCGACACCTCGAGGTACGACGGCTGGTTGCTATCGCTGCCCTGGCTCGATGTGGTCATTTCTGGGTACATGGCACTGCTGTCTGTGGTGTCTGGGCGGCTCGAGAGCCCCAGATCGACCGCGTTCGACAGGCCCTGCGGGTACGGGTTCTCAGCGCTCGACGGCACGTCGATGGTGGACTCGGACTCCACGGGACAGAATTTAGGGAAGATTCGAATTGGAACCCAGTCGGTGTAGCCCGAATAAGACGAGGGAAGGTCACGCCACGTCGAAACGTCCCGCAGGCTGGTGGATTTTCGGGGGCTGCTCGGAAGCAACGGGCCTGGCGAGTCGGGTCGAATTCCTCCTGCGGTGGAGCTGGGCATTGGAACAAACAGCGTCGCCGGCTCTTCCATGGTGAAAGTAGAAGGTCAAAAGTTTGTGAGTGTCACAATTGGTTTGCATGTCGTGGAATGATGGTATATAGATTTGTATAATGAATTGCCAGGTGTATCTGGCCGCTCTACGGTGGTTGAGGCTATAAATTATGAGAGCCAACACATTGGCCTGATCTATGTAGAGTATTGAAGCTCAATGTGACGCTCGCACGTAACCGGTCGAGGTGTTTTCCTACGATATCTAGCACCAAAAGCTTTCACGCATTCACCACTAGCCCATTTACCTTTACCCAGACGTCCTAACCCTCCGCGACGACCATCCTACTGCTTACAAACTGGTCGATTACCTTACCATGAGCCTCGCGCAAGCTAAGAAAGTGGGCTACCCAAAGAACGAGGAGATTTATCTGTGGATAATCAAGTCGAATGCCGAGAATCGGGATGCGAAGCTCCAGGATCAGGAGGCCGCGTTCCTGGCACTCGGCCGTGAGTACGGAGACCACAAAGAAGTCGCAAAGCTGCAGCAATTAATCGCCACTGGCCGGGAAGTGACGACTGAGCACGCCAAGTCCAAGAGTGCCAAGATTGTTCGCACTCTGCTGGACGACTTTGAGCGGATCCCGGGGTCGGAGGCGGCCCAGATCGAGACGATTCAGGAGTGCGTAGAGTGGGCCGTGCTGGAGAATCGGGCGTTTCTGCGCCAGAACCTCGAGTTGAGGCTCATTGCTCTGTGGCACAAGACGCACAACTACCAAAAAGCGATCGATCTGATCCAAAAGTCGCTGCGGGAGCTCAAGAAGCTCGACGACAAGATGGGCCTGGTCGAGGTCCAGCTCCTCGAGGCACGGGTCTACCACTCGCTGCGGAACCTGGCTAAGGCCCGGGCCAGCCTCACGAGCGCCCGCACGAGCGCCAATTCCATCTACTGTCCCACTCGCACTCAAGCTGAGCTTGACACCATGAGCGGGATCCTCCAAGCCGAGGACGGCGACTACAAGACGGCATTCAGCTACTTCTACGAGGCCCTCGACGGGTACTCGAGTCTCGACGACCCGTACGCGGTGAACGTAGTCAAGTACCTGCTGCTGGTGAAGATCATGCTCAGTCTCACCGACGACCTCGAGCAGCTAATGACCAACAAGACCGTCCTCAAGTACCAGGGGCCCGATATAGATGTGATGCTGGCTGTCGCTCGGGCTCACAAGAACCGGTCTCTGCAGGAGTTTGAAAAAGTCCTGGCCGAGCACAAGGACCGCCTGAGCAATGACCCGTTTATCCGGGCGCACTTCTCGGCTCTCTACGACAAGCTGTTGCAGGAGAACCTCGTCAAGGTCATCGAGCCGTACTCGTGCGTCGAGATCTCATTCCTGGCAAAGCAGCTCGGGCTCGACACCCGCCAGGTAGAGGGCAAGCTCGGGCAAATGATTCTCGACAAGGCCATCAACGGCGTTCTGGATCAGGGAAACGGCTGGCTGTTCATCTACCCTGAGCAGGAAGCGGATACCACCTACGAGTTCAGTCTTGAGACCATCCAGCACATGTCCAACGTGGTTGATATGCTCTATGACAAGGCGGGCGCTATCCAGGGCGGCGTCAAGTCCTCTTAATTGCCGTGCGTGCGTCGAAGTTATTTAATCGATAAGTACACGTTAGTAAAACTAATATACAATACTAGGCCTGGAACTCGCCGTAATCGTAGTCTCCTGTGGGCGACACAAACAGGCAGGCTTTGGGAGCGATCTCCACTTGGAACGGCTTGCACGGGAAGAACTCCCCGTCCACCGAGACGAAGGCCTCAATTTCGGGCATGAGTCGGTAAGCGCAGATCTTTTCATAACGCACGGCTCGATTATTGGTGTGCTGCCCGCTCGACATGCTGTCGAGTAGCATGAGGCTCGGTATCCTGCCAAGATCAGTATCCCACAAGATCATGTCCATAGCCCCGTCGCTGGCCCGAGAGTACGGAAACACCAGGGCGTCGGCAGACATGTAGGGCATTTTGCCCACATAGAACATCGACAGGTCGGGGTGCGTCTCGAGGCTCCACTCCTGAGGAAGAGGGTCGTTGACGGTGCCGTATTTTGGGGTGAACTCAGGATTCACCTTGTCGTCGTGCACGCTGCTATCAAGCTCTGCCTGCGGAACTCGTTTGTATGCAACTTTGCCGGGGTACTTGTTCATGGCGAGAGTCTTGAGCACCACTCCTACTGTGAACCGGGCTCCACCCATCCACCGCCACTCCTCGGTGCCGAGGTCGCAGTCGGCGATAATGCCGTAGCTTTGGCTCAAGAAGGACCACAGGTGGTCTGATCCCTGAGTGATGAACATGAGGTCGACGGCGAATGCGATGCCCTTGATCACGTTGAGGCTGCAGATTCCAAAATTGTCCCCGCCAGTCACCGAGTTTGACAGGGCATTGCCGCTGCCGCCCGGGAGCTGGCAGATTGGCACCCGCTGCAGGATCTGAGCGGCGTCTGGCCGCTTCATGATGGCGTTGATGACCTCGTGGGGGATGCCGTCGCCCGACACGCACACGATAGCATCGTACGAAGCCAGATCAGCCTCTCTGGCGATCGTGGTGGCGTGTTTGGAGTGAGTTGTGTAGACGATCTCCATCGAGACCCCCGCTGCATCGAACACCGGCTTGCAGAAGCGCCTGAAAATGTGATCGGCCTTGCCGGGGCCGCCGTGGGGATTGATTATTATGAATAGTTTGTGCCGCAGGATGGGATATGTGCCGAAGACCGACGAGCCGTGGTTCTCGTCCATAAGGGCGTCCGTCTGGTCTGGTTGCTCGGATCGGTTGAATTCGAGCACAATTGAATCCACCGTGTGCGGTTTCTCGGGCTGAACAAACGAGACTCTGGTGCCAGTGCCTGCAGGCACTCCTGATAGGACATTGAAGTACGGGATCAGGACATCTTTGTCGGCGCCCAGGAGTCCAAAACAGCTTGATTCACGCTTGCCGCGTATTAGAATCCCCTGTGCTGTGAGAGTTCCTCTGTGCATTGGATGTGTAGGAAGCTTTACTCAATCAAACACCGTTGTCCTTGTGGGGCGTGGTGGCGGGTGCATAAATTAGATTCAAGGGGTACAACATTTGAGAAATTGAATGTGGTAGTGCGAGCAGTACGAGCAGTACTGGAGTATTGAAGTAGCGTAGTGGAGTATAGTAGTGGGCGAGGGATGGTGGCTGCACGTGTTTGAGTGACACAACCAATGAGATTTAACGCTATATACAGATCAAGGCTAGCGGGAACAAAATTAAGATAATACAATGCCGACATCAGTGGTCTAGGATGCTGTCACTTGGCTCGTACACAAGTCGATAGGTGAGCGACTGCACTGCCAAGTTGGTGGGATATACTCTGCGAATGAGGAAAACACAGTGGAAGCCGTAGCCAGCCCCGGCCCCTCGTTGTTGGTTGGGATCATTTCCAAGACGTACCTTGCCCGAGACGGTCATGGTGAAAACCTCGTTAGACAACGGATGGGTGTCGAATCCCCCGATTTCGTGTACGGTTGGGGGCATGCTCGAGAGCATTCCCATCAAATTTTCCACTCCCGCGAGCGGCGTCCCGTTCCACACGATCTTGGTATCGGGGAACACCCATTGCTGGAGGTCCTTGCGACTATCGAGAGCAGCGAAGAAGTTCTTGTAAAACCCTTCTGAGGTCTCGGTGGTGGACTCGAGCAGAGGACCCCAGTTCATGATAGTTGCAATTTCGTGGAGGTCTTAGCCACCGCCAGGGGTCTTAGCTAGGGGCGTCGCACATGGTCCGTGATCGGCATTGTTGGGTCGCGGCACCATAGGTTGAGGCACGAACAACGGGTTGCGAAGATCAGTTAGCAGCTCGAGGCGCCGGCGGGCGGCCGAGCTCGAGTTGGCAAGCCCGTCGCGAGACGGCGGGTTGCGAATGAGATACATCATTTGATCCCTGGCGCTGAAACCACCCTTGTTACAAGACCGTTACGACTGTTTCCGGATCCACGAACCCAACAGTCGCTTATGCATGCAGGCGCACAACGGCATCCCCGTGACCGCTAGGGCCGCGTGGGACGAAATTGCCATCTCGACGGCGTTGCGCCAGGACGCCTCGACAAAACCGGGCGTTCTTGGGCCGCGGGCGGGCATTTCGCCTCGACGTGGGGTTGCCGCCCAACGATATGCACCCCAGACATCGGCTACTCGAATAGGAAGCGAGGTGGCAGGCTGACAGCGACAAGAACGCCAAACGGTAACGCCGTGCATATGGACCAAGAAAATATTCAGCACGCGAGAATGGCGGAATTTTAATTAATCTAGTCTGTTTACTAGTCTATGTACAAAAGCTCTGCAACCGTTGACCCCACTTCCTTAGTCACAATGACAGTGGGGATTGAGGAAAAGAAAAACGACTCTAGAGATCAGCGCTAATCGACGCTGTCGTACATACTTGTGCGACACCCTGAGGCCAATTTGACGCAAACCTTATAGTGGTGCCGTTTACAAAGAAATTGCTGCATTGCTGGGCCAAGTGTTGAAACTCACCAAACCCCACTCCGGTTACTCATCCTCCTTTCTACTATCGACAATGGAAGAACAGGCGCCAACCAAACGCCATATTGCTTGCGGTATTTGTCGACGGCGCAAGCTCAAATGCGACGGCAAGAAGCCCACCTGCTCCACGTGCCAGCGACTCAATCAGGTGTGCGAATATAGCGATGTTATCCGCAAAGCTGGGCCCAAGCGAGGCTACGTGCGGGTTTTGGAGGGCCGGGTCGCCCAGCTCGAGAAGCTCTTGAATGACTACAACATCAATGAGAACGATCCCGCCTCGGTGGATTCGCTCGTGAGTTTGGAGGTCGAGGAGCAACTGCCATCGATAGAAGTCATCAATGAGCTGTCTGAGCGGTTCTTCAACCGGTTCAACATGTTGATGCCGGTGGTGGACCGCAAGCGGTACATGCTCAGCCTGGGTATGTCGCCACAGTACCGGCCCAAGCCATACATTCAGTATGCCATCATGGCCACTGCTGCTGCCGACTGGCCCAAATTCAAGAGCATGAAGCAGGCTCTGTTCGAGCGGGCCCGCAAGTACCTGCAGAAGGCCGAGCTCAACTTTGGCACCTACAACCTGCCGTCCGTGCACTATGTCATTGCCCTTGGCCTCGTTGCCCACCTCGAACTGCGCGAGGGCCACATCCACTCTGCGTGGATAAGCATTGGCAAGGCCTACAAGGCGTGCCTCATGATGGGTCTGCATCTCATGGACAAGGATACCTGGACCTCTGTCACTCGCGATACTGTCGCCCAGGCCGAGGCACGCCGGGCTTTTTGGTTTAGTTATTTCAGCGAGCGTGCCGGCTCGTGCGCTGCTGAGCTCCCCAGTGTCATCAACCCTGACAGTGTGTTCACCAAGCTCCCAATGGACGACGAGGCTTTTCTCGCAGGGACACAGGCTGCCTACGAATGCTACAGTGTGGAAGAGATCATGAAAAACCCCCGTATTACTAACTCCAGCTCGCGGCTCGCCCTCACGACATGTCTGGTGGAGTGTGCCTATCAGCTAGGAGATTTGGGTCGGTTCCCGAATAAAAAATTCCAGGACTCCCCAGAGAACTGGATGCGCATGTACACGCAGTACGACACCATCCTCAATCGCATGATCGCACACATCCCGCCTATCCCACCAATTCCCCAAGACTCGCATGAAAACAAAATTATTCTAGAAGAAAAAAGCCGTCGGTGCTCTTATCTGATGATCCACTTGTGGGCTCAGGCGGCGATTCTGTATGCAGCTCGATCGGGCCTCATGGGAGTCCAGCAGCAGCCGATGCTCATGTCGATGGCGAACCCTGCAAAAATGGTTCAGCGCAGCTTGATGGCAATGCTCGAGGTGTTACTCATGACACGAAATCCCCACGACATCACGGTGGTGAACATTCACCCGCTGCACCCAATCCTCCTGTTCTCCTTTGCGTTTGTCATTGGCGTGCTGAGCGAGATCGGCCTGGTGTCGCTGGACAACTTCAAGGCACCTCTGGAATACATTTGCTCCACCATGCAGGAGCTCGAGGAGTCAATACCCATCTGCCACCGATTCGTCGAGTTCATCTACCGGCTATTCCCGCAGCTTCAGAGCGCTGATGGCTCGCAGAATGTCAACAGAGTCGAGGATGCGCTCGCCGCCGGCGTGCTCAATCTCGTTCTTCCCAACTTCTTTGACAATTTCGATGACCGGGTGGCCGACATCAAGAATTCCGGCAAGATCCAAGCCCTGACCTCCCCCGGGGCCAGCCCTAACGACATGGTGTCACCCACCGGTTCTCACAGGAGTAATAACAAGCAGACGCCAGGCTCCCGTAAGAGCGACTCCAGTCCCAATAGCAACAGCGACGACTCGCCACTGTTGAATCAACCGTTCAATGTGCACGTACACCAGCAGGTTAGTCCAGGGCAGATGCCATCGAGAGAAATGCCCTCCCATGCCATGCATCACCATGTGCATGGTGGACCTCAGCCCGATCTCACAATGGCGGAAGCACCTGGCCCAATCCTTGACACATTCGAATTTGACTTTTCTGCAGACACGATTGATCCCCATCAGCCATATGGCGGCGACCCCTCTCCAGTTGGAAACACCAGCGATGCACTCCTAGGGTTCGAGCCCCCCATGTATATACCGAACATCAAGCAGGAAGACACGCTCGATTTTGGTACAAATTCGCCATGGCTCGAAGCGCATGCGTTCGATGGACGAACTGGCTGGCAAGGCGTTTAGTGAACTATTTATTGTAGAGCTACGAATTCGCATGATTGCAAGGACATATTGGCTATTTGGAAGGACTATTTGTGGACGCTTGTATGAACGTGTATATTGTATGTAATATCTTTTTTATCTCTAACTGCTCAACGATTACTGATGGTACCGCTGTGCAGCCTGCACGTGCTGTTGGTGATCAGTGATGCATGCCGTCAAGCTCGGTGAAAAAATTCATCCGGAACGACGGTGGGACAAAGAAAAATTTCCCTGCAATGCGACACAATCTCCCGCCCGCTGGTTGGCCAATCGATTACGTGAACGATAATTTTGTTATCTCATCAGGAAGCCCAGAGTAATTTCAGCATTTCGCATATGCATGTTTGATCGCATAAGCATACATAACTTCAAACGTTTTCGGACTTTTCAATCTCACAACAACTCATGTCAGGAAGCCGATTGGTCGCCGACGACCAGGAACTTAAGCACCGGACGAAGATTGATGGAGTTGAGGCAGAAAAACAAGCCGACAAGGCATTGCCCGCCAAAGATGAGGCCCTCGAGGATGTTATATTGAAGAAAATGGAGGCATTTGTGAACAACGTCGAGACGAACCTAAATTCTTTCGAGAAGATTTCGCACGAATTCATTGATCAAAAGTACGTTGCATTTGGGGCCAAGTTCAAGCAATTCCGATCCGAACTCCGATCGAGTGCGGAGCGCGGAGCTAGAAACGCCGAGTATTTCTGGGCATCATTTGAGCAGCAAATCGAGGAATTGGGCTACGTTGGTCGCGACGGTGTCCAAAGCCTAAACGAACGATTCCAAAGCGGCACTGAGTGGTTCGAAAAGACGCTCAAGAAAATTGAGGACATGCATATTGAGCGCAGCTTGGCCAGAGCCCGGGACCGGCTGCTCAATGTGGAAGAGATGCCTGTGGCATGGCGCTCCAACCCCCACGTTGCCTCCGGCTACAAGTTCTGCCGCAACTACATGGAGTGTCTCAAGTCCACGGTGCAGCTGCACAATGAAACCTGCAACATTTGGACGCATCTCGTGGGGCTCATGGTGATGGTGTGGATTCTGTTCTGGCACTTGCCAAACACCGAGCTTTGGAAGGAGGTTCGCGGGGTAGACCGTATTCCGATGCTCGTGTTTCTGTTTGCGGCCATCAAGTGTCTCGGCTGCTCAGTCGTGTGGCACACGTTTTGCAACATTCGTCACCACCACGTGCACACCCGCATGGCGTGCGTGGACTACACTGGAATCATGAACCTCATCACCGCCAGCATCCTCACGACCGAGTATGCCGCGCTGTACTGTCATCTTAATGTGCGCAATGCGTATATTGCGTTCACGACTGTTTGCGGCATCTTTGGAGCCGTGTTTGCGTGCCACAAGTCGTTCAACGACTATCTGGGGTTGAGAGTTACGTTTTTCGTCACGTTCGCGTTGTGCGGCGCCATTGCCGGCTTTCACGCGATGGCATACGAAGGAGTTCTGCCAGTCTTGAACCTTTACCTCCCCGTGATCAAGAGCCTGCTGTGCTATGGTCTCGGAGTGGTCATCTACGCATCCAGGTTCCCCGAGAGATTCTGCAAGAACAACTTCCTCAACTACGTTGGCATGTCGCATAATCTGTGGCACATTGCCGTTTTCGGTGGTATCTACTATCACTATAAGGCCTGTCTCCAGTTGCTCGAGCACAATCACGGCCTGCAGTGCATCTCGAACTAAGTTTTGATAATAGCATTTGAATAAATATTTATGAATATATACACTAATGTTTCACGTCCGGCGAGGATATCGGAAACGAGCAATTTTTCACTTTGAAGCTTTCTTGAGACGCTTGGGTTCTGGGGTCTCGAAAATAGAAAATGTGGCGGCAAGCACAATCATGGTGGTGAACCCGACAAATAAACCTTTGCCCATGCGATTCAGAGCGTCAGCAGCAAACATGTATGGATAAGGGCAATGGGAATAGGCTGCAATAAATCCCATAGTTAGGTAATAAATCACTGGCACCTCGTGACCAGCCAGCCGCATGGGGGGAAATTATCGTGAAAATTTTGGCACAAAGCACCAAAACCCGTGGCACAAGCGCGTCGTTCTATGGCCGATTGGCAAGTAAACCCCACCACTTTTCAGGGGCTTAACTGCGAGCCACTGAGCTATCATCACGTGAACACCATGTGGTAACGCCAAGCCCTCGACCTAGTGCATTTGGTTAATATGGAGGTGCCTGAGCAAACGGAGCGAGCGATTCAAGCTGGGGGCCATGGGCTCGCCCAATCAGGTGGAGGGCTGTTTTTCAAGCCAACTAATCAAACTGAGATCAACTTTTACCAGGCAATGGTCGAGCGAGATTCGCCACTCAAAGAAATCGCACCCACGTTTATGGGCACACTTGCCCAGACTCCAGGCCAAAACGCCGAGGGATCTGAGAAAGAAAGAGCCGAGGCCGCAAAGCCCTGTGTGGTGTTGAACGATATGCTGGCCGAGTACGAGGAGCCGTCAATTTTGGATATTAAACTGGGATCAGTGCTGTGGGAGAAGACTGCAGCCCCAGACAAGGTGGCTCGTCTGCAAAAAGTAGTCAATGAGACTACTTCTGGCTCGCTGGGATTCAGAATAACCGCCATGAGCGTGGTGCAGCCTGATGGAGTGCGAAAGGACTACGATAAGAACTACGGGCGGAAGTGCAGTGCAGAAGAGGTCGTGGAGTACATTCGGCCATTTTTCCCTAATTTGGACTCTGACCCCTACATGCAGGCGGTGGTAGATGCGTTAAGCACCAAAGTAGAGACAATTAAGAGCATCATTGAGAAAGAGCCGGTCGAGATGCATGCATGTAGTATCCTATTGGTATACGAAGGGAAACACGATGCACTTGTCCGTAAGATTGAGGAGAACATGAACGCTGAAGAGCCTGCCCAGGCCAGCTCCGCATCAGATTCTGACAGCGATGAGGAGCCGAGCAAAAGCGGTATAGTCTCGGCGTCGCTGATTGACTTCGGCCATGCCTACTTCGTAGAAGAGCCCTCTGAGGATATCATCCGAGGGGTCACCAATTTCCTCAAGGAGTTTAAGAAACTCCAAGCGTGAACGCGGGACGTCGATTGTAGTAAATGTGATTCCGTCGCGGCATCTACGAATAAGTTACTGTACTTATGCTTTAGTATACTTTTTAGGGTTCATAGCCGGCAAGAGAGCGTCAAAACAGCTATGCGTCTCGGTCTCCCGAAGTCCAGGGCACTTGCACCGACAGCCCACCCCTCCCTTGACGATTGGATCGGTGAGGGCCCAATCGTCGTCGTAGTCAGAGTATCGCGGATACTTGGACAACGGGATCTGATTGGGCGCATTATACGGGCAGTGGCCAATGCTAGTATGTTGGTATCCAACATCTCTAAAGTAGTGGACTTGAGAGGCATTAAGAAACATTGCGACGGCAAATGTGTGTACTGGGGCGTCGCCCCACCGTTCGTGCCAAAATCCACCGCTGTTCTCTAGAAAGTCGAAATACTCTCGGTACTCCTGTGATTGCCAGAAGTCGAGCCGAGCGATCTCAAAATTCGACCAGTAGTGACAGAGGTTATAGGTGCAGCCATCCATGTAGGAGTTGGCCAGCTTTGGAGGTTTCCTGGTATTTTTGTCCCAACAGTCGCTTATGGTCTGCCAGAGGTCTCCGTCGGGGATCTTCTTTTGTTTCTTGAACGCTACGGTTTGGCGGTACAACGAAGGGATTGTCTTCTCCACCTCCTTGATGTATGCGTTGAAGCCGTACACCTTGCCGTGTTTCTCCATTTCTACGAACGGGTCGTATGTCAGGTCGCAAAAGAATTGCACATCAGGCTCGACTCGCCAGTACCACTTGTACTTGGTCACGAGCGGGTGGTCGAAGAACTTGCCTGAGAACCATCGGCACATTTGGTGGTAGCTTTTGAGGCGGCCGTACGGGAAGCTGGCGTCCCCTTGAGCGTCGAGCGCCTCGTTGAGCTTCTCAGGGCTCACTGAGTTCGGGAACTCCCAGTCTGACTTGGGTATCACGCCAAAGTCAATGTGGGACGCTGTGAACCGGCTGACGGTGTTTTTGAATTCGTCATTGAACGGTACGTCGTTCAGAATGACGTATGGGTAGTGAAACCACCGGTTGAAGTGGCGCTCGATTGAGCTCATCGACACACTCACACCCTGAATGTCGCTATTTCTAGCCAAGATTACCAGCGTCGCGTTCGCTCGCGGGGCATTAATGTCTGGTTCCTGGCATCCTACGTAAAAAGGGGCGTCGATTGCGGGGTCAAACTGGTGCTTCTGAGCGATCAGAACTGTCTGTTTGGACCCCCGTGTCAGGAAGAAAACGCCGATGATAACCAAGCCCACCAGCGGAAGCAGCAGACGCAGTATTCGGGTCGATGTATAGTGCATGAATACTAAGCAGCTACGAAGATTTTTGATGACTCCGCCATGATGTGGGGGCAGAAACACAAATTGTGCATTACGACAAATGAGATTTATTCATATCGGCTATTTCGTAGTTTGGTAATTGTAATGCTCCGCCCTCCTGTGTGAGCCGTTAGTCAATGCCTGCATGCTGCACCCTAGTGTCAGCTCGCATAGCCTTAGCGAACGCCGGCCTGGCGAGTTTGCAATGTCGGGGGGTTCCGATTGTATCAAATTTTTATTGGGTGGTACTTTCACTAGTTTCGACCGATTCGCCGCTTGCCGATTCTGTGTCTTGGAGGGCTCATGCAAGCGAGCTCTGATCGAGATCAGCTCGATTCTTGTCAGTCTACAAATTTAGGAAAATTATGTACAGTATACGATGTTGCTAGTGCGTATAGGCTTTTATTTGTGTCCCAGCCTGATTCTGGGCTGTGGGACTCTCCGTTTGTTGTTGCGGGCGGCATGACGGTGCTTGGCCTGGCGGAACAGCCGCTTGGCCTGTCTAAGCGCGCTCCTGCGGAGTTTTATAGGGGCCTTTGCTGCACCACGCTGGCCATGGGGTAGGAAATGGTCGTAGTTGGCCTCGGCCTTAGCCAGAGACTCCTCGGCCTTGGACACCGCCTGCTTGAGGTTTTCGAGCTCGCGGAGGTCGGGGCGGGCCTCCAGAAGCTGCTCACGCTGCCTAGCACGGAGCTCCCTGATATGCTGGCGATGTCTGTCTGCATCCTTGAGGTGTTCTCTCTGGTCGGGTGTGAGCTCTGGCTTGGGGGCGGCCCTCGCGAGGCTCTGCTTGCGAATTTCATTAAGAACAACAAACTGCTCGCGGGGGTTGTGGCGAGGGAGAACCTCGTGAGAGACTTCAATGTTTTTCCATACGGAATCGCTGCCTTTTCGGTACTCAGTGTCCCAGTAGATCGTCGACTTGCATCGCATGGCGTACAAGGCACTGCTCAAATCGGCAACGGCCTCTTGAGTGTACGTAGGGCGAAACTGGTTCCAGTACCAGATGTTTCCCTCCTTGGATTTGCGACGCCAGTCCCTCGCCTTCGTGCGTTCGGTGCGATCTCTCCTGTTGCGCAGTTCGACGAGATTCAGGTACAGAGATACCGCGTCCTCATGAGAGGGCACCTCGGCGACGGCGAGCGGCCTCCAAATGTCTTTACGAAGAGTAGGTTTTCTGTTTTGCCAATTAGGAAACTTGAACTGCCGATCGAGGTAGTACTGCTGAGGATGTAAAGTTTGAGTAAATACGACCTGACCGGTCTCGAGGTTGCGGAATGCAGAAACCATAGGGCCGTATTGGAATGCTCTTAGCCACCGCGGCGAGCGTAGACCGCCATACACTGGCCGAAAGGTCATCGAGTGAAAATTTACGTCAGCAGGCAGTTTGACGTATCTTGTCTGTAGAAAAGCACGAGACCAAATTTGCTAGAGTGGGTAGCTACAAATTAATTCACAAGTAATTCACTCGACCAGGTGACTTACAGGATTTGCCAGACTGAGAATGGCACCAAACCCTGGAACTGTTTATACTGCTCGTTTATCAACAGAGTAGTTAAGCATTATGATCTGTATCTTGCCATGTGAGGACTTGGATTCACGCTCGAGGTAAAATTAAGAGCAAGCGCTCACTTGAGTTCCTAGGGCATGGCTACTTATTTTCTAAAATGAGAGAACGTTCACAAGGTCTTATAGTGTAGCGGTTAGCACCCAGGATTCTGATTCCTGTAACCCCGGTTCGAATCCGGGTAAGACCTTTTTTGCTGAAACTTTTGAGCTCATATCGACCCCTAAAATGTTCACAATTGTTTTTATGTTCACTATGGTTTAACGGTCTATGCTCGCCGCCATATTTGATGCGCCTCGGTTGCGCCACACATCTTCCATGCTTCGACGTGCAGCTTCATTTAGCGCATGCTCAGTCGTTGGCTTCGGCTCTGCGTACTTTCTCTACGAAGACAACTCGCCTGGACACAATTACGCTGGAAACCCACTCGAGCACCCGTTCGTGAAGGCCCAGCAGCAGTCTGGGTGGACGGTTGCCAGCACCTCTAAACTGCCCAAATACCACCTTCGTCAAATGGTTACCACCAGTCTGCTCAGTGGAGAGGGCAAGATCGAGTCCGAGCCGTTGACTCTGACGAAAGATGGGGTGGACCAGACGCTATATTTCGTTGGCAAAGACCTGGCGAGCCCCAAGCAGCGATCGTGGTGGCAGTTTGGTGCCAGAGATCCTGTGCACAACGGAATTGGCGTCACTATTCTCGACCAGGGCCTCGCACGCACTGCGTTTGAGTATCTCCCCAATAAGCTCGGGGTGACTGCGTACCTGGACGTTGATTTCGTCCACGACATCCCCGAGAACACATTCATTGTGCTTAAGGCCCAGGTCACCGGGCACTCGAAGCGGAAATCCAAGGCCCAGGGGTCGATATACGAGGTCAATGGCAGCAAACTCGGCAAGGAGCTGATGCGGGGGGAGGTCCTAATGGTCGAGCCGAGCTGGGCCAAGCACATCGCGTGGCTGCTGAGAAACGTTATGGTTGAATAGGATTTTAATAATTTATTACACGTGAACTTCGATGCAGACAGTGTTAGATCTATATGCCACTTGGTGCAGCCGCACTCATTCCTTCTCCAGCAGTTGCAGTAACTCTGTGAGCGGGCCGTACTCTGCCCGGTCTACCAGCTCAAAGTGGTTGCAGAACAGCACAAAGTGTTTAAGGGACGTGTTGAGATGAGGTTGCAGACCCACTTCGGTCATTTGCTCAAAATGGTGACAATAAATATGCGCATACACGCGGAACAGACGCTTGAGAATCTGCTTGAATGTGGAGTGGGCCCCCTTGCCAAATTCTACTCCCAGGGCAGTGGGAAAGTAGTCTGGGTTGTCAAACTGGCGCTGGATCCACGCCATCAAGTGTTCGATGTATTCAGCAGCGCTCAGTCTAGTCGGCTTCTTGAACTCCTCGCTGGCAGAGTCTTGCCACAGGTATTCGTACTCTTCTGTAGCAATCATCTTGGGGCACGTCCTGGCGGTGCACAGCTTGTTGATTGTAGCGTACAGCATATTAATCTGGTTGTAAAAATCGACCACATGGACTGCAATCCACTCATTTTCGTCCTCTCCAGGGGGGAGCTTGACGGCCGCTTGCAAGGCGTCGGACCCCAGTGTCGCGGTTGCGTACTCCTGGAGAGCAGACTTCTGCTTCGACGATACCGTTCTGGGTTTGAATGTGCGGGTAGTGCGAGTATTGAGCGTTTGGAGGAAGCTCATATCGGTGGAATCAGAAGTAAACAAACTTAGGTAATCGTAAACCACGCAACTGATGGCAACTGCGCAATGCGCACAAGGGGCTGAAAAATCCAGCGCCACCACGCACCACAACTGCGTCAGTCTAGCAACCTGTTTCGGGGTCGAATTGCCGCCGTGAGATGCGCTGTGGCCAAATATCCCCGTGCGCACGGCTCCTAGTTGCCAGATTAGCCGCCCAGTCCGTTCTTTTCATATCTGGCTTAATTCACCTCAAACTAGCACTTTGAGCACTTGACGTTCTGACATCAAGACACGTGATTCCAAGAGTGAAATTTGGGATGACGAGCGATCTCTAATTTAGATGGTCGATGACAGCTGGTCTAGAAAAGCTAAGGATACGGCAGCCGGTTTTGTAGGAGGAGCCGTGCAGGTTCTGGTCGGCCAGCCGTTCGACCTGGTCAAAGTCCGAATGCAGACGGGCCAATTTGACTCGATCAGTTCGACTGTGTTATCGACGCTCAAGAACGAGGGAGTATCAGCGTTTTACAAGGGTACCACCGCACCATTGTTGGGCGTCGGGCTATGTGTGAGCATTCAGTTCTATGCGTTCCACGAGGCCAAGCGATTCTTTCAACGCCGCGATAAAACCCACCACCTGAGCTACAGCCAGTACTACATGGCTGGGGCCGCTGCTGGCCTGGCGAACACTATTGTCACCGCTCCTGTTGAGCATGTGCGAATCCTTATGCAGACCCAGAGGGACGGTCACTACACTGGCCCCTATGAGGCTGCCGGAGAGATTTCTAAAAAGTACGGAGTCTCTAAGGTGTTTAGGGGCTTCACCGTCACGGCCCTGCGCGAACTCCAAGCGTACGGCACCTGGTTCCTCACATTCGAGTATTTAATTCACACCCAGACTTCAAAGGGTATCAAGAGAGAAGACATTCCCACCTACAAACTAATGCTGTTTGGTGCACTGGCTGGAGAGGCTCTGTGGCTCGCATCGTACCCTCTAGATGTTGTCAAATCACAGGTGCAGGGCGACGGCTTTGGCAAGAACGCTCGCTACAAGGGCGCCATTGACGCCGCCCGCCAAACATACCAGGTCCATGGCATTCGCGGCTTCTTTGTGGGTTTGACTCCGACTCTCCTGCGTGCTTTGCCAGCGTCTGCTTGTACGTTTGCCAGCGTCGAGTTGGCTCTCCGTGCTTTTGGATAGTTTCTTAGTTACGAGTATCTATTTAGCTCCGTAGCCGCCCCCTCCGGGAGTCTTAATCACAATACGATCACCAACTTCTAGTTGTAGGGTATTCTTTCCTCCAAGGCTCGCAGCCTTACCCTCGCGGATCCAGAGGTTTTCACCGCGAGATCCATCTTGCCCTCCGTTGAGACCGTATGGAGCTAAGGATCTGCGCTCAGAAAGAATAGACGCCTGAACTGGGTGTCGGAATTCAATATCGCGAATCACTCCCTCACCGCCTTTGTACTTTCCGTTGCCGCCAGACCCCTTGCGCAAAGAAAACTCGTGCAAGATTACTGGGTAGCGCTTCTCAAAGATTTCGGGATCAGTAGAGCGGGTGTTGGTCATGTGTACCTGTACTCCGCTTTGGCCATCCCATCCAGGACCAGCGCCAGCTCCTCCGGCAATAGTCTCATAGTAGCCAAATCCCTTGACTGCTTCCTTTTGTCCATCTTTTTTGCCTCCAAACCCAAAGGTGAAATTATTGCACGTTCCCTGAGAGCCCGCTAAAGCATTGAAAGCCCGGAAAATTACGTCTGTGATCCTTTGAGAGGTCTCAACGTTTCCTCCAACTGTCGCTGCGTCGTGGCGAGGGGAGAGAAGTGTATCGTCTGGTATTTTGATTTCCAATGGCTTAAGGCAGCCCTCATTAAGAGGAATGTCATCTCGAATCATGGACCGAAGGCAGTATAAAATTGCAGAGTACGTGATCGATCGCGGTGCATTCAGGTTTCCAAATGACTGAGGGCCAGTTCCCCCAAAATCGAATACTGCAGCCCCTGTCTGTTTGTTGATGTCGATAGTTAGGTTAATCGCGGTACCGTCGTCAAGATAATCTCGGGCAGACAAGTGGTCACCGTGGACCTCAGCTACCTCTTTCAATAGCTCTCGCACAGTTTGTTCAGCATTGTCTTGGATCCCACGCATGTATAGCTGCACGACTTCCAAAGTGTACTGCTCGCACAGAGCCTTGATGAGTCCGATTCCCTTGTTGTTTGCTGCAATCTGAGCCTTGAGATCTGCAATACTGTCAGACAGACTCCTGCTTCCGCTGCATCCAGGATACTTGGCAGGCTCATTGTACAAAAGGTCCACCATACCGTCGTAGTCGAACTTTCCATCGGCCACCACCTTGTGTGCCTTGATTCGAGCACCTTCCTGCCATAAGAACTGTGAGAATGGTGGCATAGACCCAGCCGTAATTCCTCCAATATCTGAGTGGTGGCCCCGCGAAGCAGTCCAGAATATTATTTTTCCATTGGAGAATACTGGAGTGATAACAGTGATGTCTGGTAGATGTGACCCGCCATAGGCTGGGTGATTAGCTACAAGCACATCACCATCTTTCAAGTCGTCCCCCCAATACTTTTTCTGAAATGCTACAGCACTGGACATAGAGCCCAAGTGAACCGGGATGTGAGGCGCGTTGGCTACTAGACCACCATCAGGGCTAAAAACAGCACAGCTGAAATCTAAACGCTCCTTGATATTAGTACTAATGGAGGTCTTTTGTAGTGTTTCGCCCATCTGCTCTGCAATACTCATAAAACGATGACCAAACACGCTCAATTGGACTGGGTCGACTTTCTTTGCATCAAGCCCCAAGTGGTTATCTGAACGCAAATTCAACACCACATGATTCTTATCGATGCAAGCCTCAGCTCCGGGGTCCACTACAATCGTTTGCGTTGCGTCCAATATCATAGCTGGTCCCTGTACTTTATCTCCGGCAGTTAGCTCTTTGAGATGATACTTTGGCGCCAGCATCCACTCCTTGCCAAAGAACATTTTCTGCTTCCTGCTGGGTTCCTTTGCAATTCGCGTCGCAGAATTGGAACTGGGCAAGAGAGATTTCTCGTCATAATGCGACTTTGATATGGCTCTGACTCGAATGTCACCTACTAGAACATTGCGTTCCAAACTGAATCCAAACTCTTTCTTGTGATTCTTGATAAAGTCCGTGCGGAAGTTTTCTCCTGCTTTGTCTCTCTGGAGTGTCATTATGAAGGTCTCAGACCCGTTATAGCGCAAATTCAAGTAGCGCTCAGAGATAATAGAATCCTTGTCAAACCCTTGAGAAACCAAGTTTGCCTCAACCTCCTCCTGTAGAGTATCCAGTCTTTCGAGAAGGCCAGGAAGAGTAGACTCATCTAGGACAGCAGATTCAGGTCTTTGAGAGTCACTAACGATATCGGCTAGGGACATGCCAAATGCACTAAGAATCGATGAGTGCTTGTGGATAACTATCTCTGAGATGCCCAGATTCTTTGCGACATCACACGCGTGTTGACCTCCGGCTCCACCAAAGCTAGCAAGGACATGCTCGCTGGTATTATAGCCTTTTCCTTCAGTCAGTGCCCGTATCGGTCGGCACATAGTCTCATTTGCAACGGTCAGAAAACCGAATGCGACCTGCTCAGGTGTTAGCGTTGATGCTTGGTCTTTATTGATCTTGTCGGTGAGTTCCTTGAATTTTTTAGCCACTATTTCTTCATCCAGAGGTTCATTCTCATCAGGGCCGAAAATGTGAGGAAAGCTTTCAACATCAATTCGACCCAGAAACAAGTTAGCGTCTGTAACGGTAAGTGGACCACCTTTACGATAACACGCAGGTCCAGGATGGGCAGAAGCACTTTCGGGTCCTACTACGAAAAGCCCCTTCTTCCAGAACAATATCGATCCACCACCAGCGGCTACTGTTTGGATATCGAGTTGTGGAGCCTGAATTGTAACCTCTGCGGTAGTGGTCTCCAAAACATGATCCAAATGACCGGCGTAACGACTGACATCGGTGGAAGTACCTCCCATATCGAATCCAAGCACTGCTCGGTCAACATAAGATGTTTTGGCGTATCCCACCACTCCTCCAGCTGGTCCACTCAGAATGGCTCTGAGGCCACTAAATTGCTTCCACGATGTTAGCCCTCCATCGCTCTGCATAAAAAGTAACCTATCTCCTAAGGCATCCAGACCCCCCCTGAAACCTTCGCCGATAGTGCGGATATATCTAGCGGTGATGGGACTAAGATACGCATCTGCAGTTGACGAGTTGGCTCGACTAACTAGTTTGATCATTGGCTGGATTTGGGAAGATACTGAGAGGTTTTCGAATCCAATGGATTTAGCAATCTCTGCCACTTGTAGCTCATGCTCTGGAAAAGTGTAGCTGTGAAGCAGGGCAATCGATAGTGATCGGATGCCTTTGTCCCATATGGACTGAATTGTGGCTCGGGTTTTCTCTCGGTCTAATGGTCGAAGGATTCGGATAGTCTCACCAGAAATACCCTGCGCGAGACCTTCTTCAGGCTTGAAGGCGGGTGCAGGCTCATGACTCTCAGAAAAGTGTTCCAAAGTAACCCGTTCATCCACCTCCTCAATAACTTCATAGAGCTGTTTGAGCTTCTCAACTTGAAGGTCGAAAATATTTGGACGAGATTGTTGGCCGATCTTGAGGATATCTCGATAGCCCTTGGTGACCAGGACGGCTACACGATCACCTTTTCGCTCTAGCAGGGCATTGGTTGCTACCGTAGTTCCCATTCGGATGCTTTCGACTTCAGAGAGGTCAAGCGGCTCATCTTTAGGGATCTTTCTTCCTTGAGTCTTCTCGAGGACTCGACGTATTCCCTCGGTTGGTGCATCCTTATAATTGGCTGGATCGACGCTTAATAGCTTGAACACAATTTCTTCTTTTCCATCAAACGCATAAACATCGGTGAAAGTACCACCTCTATCGATTGCTATTTTCATATCGAGATTTATCAAGTCAGCTTATATTGACTGATCCTTACCGACTCTGACATTTGTCACCCAGTCACAGGAAGTTTTAGTGTTGTAATTTTACGAAATAATCTACATACTAGTTTCGAAATATGCAAATTCCAAAAAATGAATACTTTACGACAGTCTTGAATGACGTGATGAATGCAGATATCGAGCCAATCTGAATACGGGTGGTAGTACCGATTTCAACACCAATGAATTCTTGTTTTATGGTTAGACATTCCCGTTTAGCCCACATGTGCAATTGTCTTGAATAGCTTATGCATGCAATTTAATGAACATAGGGCTCCAAAAATAGGCGGTCCCATAGCTTGTGCAAAACAGGGCCTTGCCGTAATACAAATGCATTGCGGAATAATGCATTTGTTAATTACCGATTCAAAAAATTCAGAAGAGTATTAATAAACAAGTGGGGATCTTCTAGCGCCCACGAGAATCCATATCATGAGACCATTGGAACTACGACGTTCACCGAATGTTGCACCCTGGTCGAGAAAAGACCACGCATTGATTGGTGCATCTCAACGAACATTTCTTTAAGCAAATTAAATAATCAATACCTTCTATAAATGAATTGGTAGAACATCATTGTGTCCAAACTGAGAGTTGCACAGGGGACACTTGCGCATGCGTGATGAGAGGCGTTTGTTGGTGCACTCTGTGCAGAAAACATGTCCGCAAACTTTCAGAGCACAATTCTTCCAATTGTTCGTACACAGCGAACATAATAACATATTACGGCGTTCCTCTAGTTCTTCCTCGAGAGCGCTCTGGCTCATGCCAGCAGTGCCTTTTCTGATTTCGAGTTGGCGTTTTTGCTTTTCACAGTTCGCTTCCAAACCACGGCGACGATTCTGTTCGTTTGTGAGATCGTTGTCGCGTTGTCTGAGCTGGTCCTGCACAGCTGAGAGTTCCTGATTACGGCCTGCCAGCCTGCTTTCGAGCTCTGAGCACCGGTGCTCTAGAGAAGCATTATTGCGGCAGGCCTGAGTGTATTTCTGCTCCGACTCTGTGATACGGCGCTCTAGTTTTCCAATGTTAGAACGTAGCTTATCCTCAGTGTCCCTGAGAGTGTTTACAACCTCAGCGGTTTTGGCGAGCGAGGCTTTGAGCTTCGCGCACTCAAACGCCAGTGCATCCTTCGCACGCATTGCTCCAAAGTATTTTTCGTCCGCCTTGGCTTTCGAGACACTCAAGGCGTTGATCTTCGCTTCGATGGCGGCCTGCTCCTGGTACTTCGCCATTGCTTTAGCGTGCACCTTAGAGTATGCCTGCTCGAGGCTAGGAATCTCGGCTGCGAGCACTGCATTTTGGCGGGCCAATTTCAACGCTTTATCCTTGAGGGCGTCGCCAGTCAGAGCAGATATTTCATCAGCTGAGGGGACCTCAACATCAACGTTCTTGTTGCGGATCTCAGAGATTGAGGCCATCTCTTTGAGGATCTCCAAGCTCTTGGCTTTTTCTGTTTCAGCAGCCTTGACGATATTGAGCTCTCCGATCTTATCATCGCGCGCTGCCCGCAGACGTGCGACATCTGCTTCGGCCTGGTCGAGTTTCCGCTCCATGTCTTTCGTAGCCTCCAGAGCTTCTTGCCTCACTGCCCGTTCGGCGTCTTGCGAGGCTCGCTGAATATTTTGAAGCTGCTGATACTGGGCGTTAAGTTGGTTCTCAAGGTGAGTGTTGTCGGACTGCAGGTTGCTGATGCGCTTTTGTAAAAGTTTTACGGCTTCAGATCGCTCAATGATCTCTTCAGACGGAGCTTCAAGCTGAAGTTCGAGGGCCCTGATCTTGGCCTCTAATTCGATAACTCGGTCGCTACCTTCTTTGAGTTGCTTTTTCTGGGCTGCGATTTCGCCTTTGAGCCCAGCAATCTCCCCGTTGAGTACCTCGTTGTCCGCCGTCACCACTTGCTCGGTCGGCTCGGGCTCCTCTACTTTGAGCTCTTTAGAACCTTTGGGCAAATCAGGGCGCTGGAACTTGCGGGCTAATTCTAAATATGTTTCTCTGAGTTTGCTCAGCTCCTGGTCCCCCTTCTTGCACGCTTCTAGTTCAGTTTCGAGAGCATCGCGTTCTCGTTTATATACGTAGAGTTGGCGAAGAATCGCCTCTTTCTGAAACTGCTCAAGCTCCTTTTCAGAAAGTTGGCCTTGAGAAGGATGAATAGCGGCCCTTTTGGGCGCAGGAATCCCCTCAAGATCCTCTTGAGCGGATCTCTTTTCCATGCCAATTAGTCAGAACAGTAAACTCTAGGGGGGTCCGACGGGTCAATAGAACTTGTTGGAAATTGGAGAGTATTAGTTGCCAAATGTAGACATTGGCGCTTGGGCGGCAATGTCGCCAGGCTTGGAACATGTTATGCTGAGCAGAACCCAGCAACAAAGTAACCTTTGGCAAACGTTCCGAACTGGATCAGCGGCCCGCTGCCGGGGACAGGGTTTTCCTACATCGCCAGGGAACGTCGAGGTTCAGGAACCTGCAGATCAAGTCATGAATTGAAGCTGGAAGCTAGCGCTTCGGCTTGCTTATAGTAATCACGTGATAGGTAACCTCGCTGCATAGTGTGCTCCAGGGCTCCGCCGTGTGTGACTAAGCGTATAGGGCTGGTACGCGTCACAGCGGCGAGCACTCAGGTAGTTTTCCACTCGGAACGGCAGGAACCCAAACAATGGTTAACATTCCCAAGACCCGTAAGACCTACTGCAAGGGCAAGAATTGCCGCAAGCATACTCAGCACAAAGTCACCCAGTACAAGGCCGGCAAGGCTTCCCTTTTCGCTCAGGGTAAGCGTCGTTACGACCGCAAACAGCGTGGTTACGGTGGTCAGACCAAGCCCGTTTTCCACAAGAAAGCCAAGACCACCAAGAAGGTCGTTCTTCGTCTTGAGTGCGTCGCTTGCAAGACCAAGGCCCAGCTCTCTCTTAAGCGCTGCAAGCACTTCGAGCTCGGTGGTGACAAGAAACAAAAGGGCCAGGCCCTCCAATTCTAATTTTATTCTGCAACTGTAGATTTCTAAAATATACTAAGGTTTCGACCCCTTCAATCCAGTAGTAACTTTTGCCGTCGCGGGACCGCAATACCGACTCCGACAAACGTTGAGAGTGATTATATATTCTATTCATCGCTTTGGCGGCCCGGGTAATTTCAGCGAGTTCTCTACACCAATTCAGCAGTCTACTGGTTACATCAGCTATTTTCTCATGAGCTCGAAAGGCGCCATTGATCACCAGATAGCGATATTTCTAGAGGGCTTAAAGAACGGGGAGCTTAAAAGTCCCCGAAGCGTCGCCGTAGCCACAGCGAATCTCCTCATGCGCTTCGTTTCCTCCAGACGGTATATTGGTCCAGACGACTTGGTAAATCAGGTAAAGGAGCTCGGTCGTCGCATCATCGAGGCGCAACCCCGGGCATACACAGCTGGAAACATAGTTCGGCGAGTTTTAAAGAGCATCAGAACCATTGATGAGGGCCTAGGTGGGGGCGTCGAGGATGATGAAATTTCTTCGGCTATGTTTGGGTTACTGACCACCGAAAAGGAATCCAAGGACGGACAGCAGCATAGTAGTCGTGAAGAAAAGATCCACATCATGGATGAGATCCAGCTCATCTTGGAGGAGGTGCAGAACGAGGATCCGCTCATCAAGGCTGGCTCCGAAATGATTAGCGAAGGCGATATATTGCTCATCACATGCCCAGACTCAGAAACCGTAATGGGGTTTTTATGTCGCATCATTCAAAAGACCCGATTCAGCGTCATTCTCATTGAGAGCTACCCTAATGAAACTGAGCCTGCCAGACGTGCGGCCCAAAAGCTAGAACGAGCGGGAGTTCCGGTCACTGTTATCCCAGACAGCGTTGTATACGCCATCATGAGCCGCGTTTCCAAGGTTTTGATTAGTTGCCGTGCAGTACTAGCCAATGGCGGCTGTATCACCTCTACTGGCATGGCTCTAGCTTGCCAGGCCGCAAAGGAGTGGAAAAAGCCAGTCCTGGCCATGGCAGGCTCTTACAAGTTGTCGTCACTCTACCCATTTGACATCGATAACCTGATTGAAATGGGGAATAGCGACAAAGTGATTGACTTTGCTGATCCGTTAATGGGGAAGCTCGAGGTTAACAACCCGGTGTTTGACTACGTCGCCCCAGAGCTCATTGATATCCTCATCACTAACGATGGAAGCTACAGTCCTAACTTTGTCTACAGGTTGATTCTGGATAATTACAGCACTAAAGACCAAGATCCTATGCTGAACTAAGTCCGCACTCCAGTTAGCCATGGAAAGAGTGACTAGGCATCGGCCCAGCTGGCCTAGTGTTAATTTATAGATCTATAGGGCGCAGCATATACTGTTCCTAAGTGGTGCAGGTTCAGCACTCGAGCATGGGTATGATCATATAATATATAAGACAAAACTGAATATGCTCTATTATGACTTTCTTTCAAGTACTTTGCTCTTATTTTAAGCAGTCTCGCCGTGGTTGTAGATTCCGATATCTGTATCACTCTTGAAGCCATTCTCTTTCTTTTCTGTTCGCAGTTCTTCCAGATGTCTGGAGTAAGAGGCAGGTACCCCAGTGATATAGTGTCCCGTGAAGACTCCGATCTCGAATCCAGTCAAGATTTCAGGATTTATAGCAACGGAACGTATCGACTCAGCCAGATCCTCAATTGACTGGTAGTAAAGCGAATCACAGCCAATAATCTTGCAAATCTCATCCTCAGTCTTCTCGAATGCGACCAGAGCTTTGGAATCGGCAAGATCGATGCCATAGATGTGATTATTGCGAATAGGAGGTGCACAAGATGCAAAGTGAACCGCCTTCGCGCCAGCTTCGCGAGCCATCTGCACAATCTCCTTTGAAGTAGTACCACGAACGATTGAGTCGTCGACTAGCAAGACTCTGTTATTGTGAAACTCGAACCGGTTAGCATTGAGCTTGCGACGGACCGAGGAACGTCGCTCACTCTGATTTGGCATGATGAATGTGCGCCCGACGTAGCGGTTCTTTACAAATCCTTCACGATAGGGGATGTTGAGGTAGGTCGCGAGCGCCAGGGCAGCAGGGTTTGAAGTATCAGGAACTGGGATTACGACATCGATGTTCGCACGTAGTGCTTCAATGGAACCAAATCGTGCCAGGACGTTTCTGGCCAAGGCTTCGCCCATGGCGATGCGGCTACGGTAGACGCTGATACCATCCATAATACTGTCAGGACGAGCAAAGTAAACATATTCGAAGATACAAGGAGCATAGGCCTTTTGAGGTATAATTTGTGCACAGAAAGGTTCGAGGTCACCCTTACGGGCAATGATACACTCACCTGGTTTGACATCACGAATGTTGGAATACCCGAGTGCCTGAAGTACAATGTCTTCACTTGCAAACATGTGATCAACTCCACCATTCTTGTTCTTACGGTTGCCATAGCTCAAGGGACGAATTCCGTGAGGATCCCGGAAACCGAGAATTCCATAACCCGCAAGCAACGCAGTACAAGCATAAGCGCCATCGCAAGCCTCATACACTCCCTGGATTGCAGATACGAGATCTTTCTCGTTGATCCGTCGTTTGTTAGTTTCTTGAAGACGTGCAGCGAACAAATTGAGAAGGAGCTCCGAGTCGCTATCAGTGTTGATATGGCGGTGATAGACTTCATCCATCAGATTTTTAAGTTCAACAGAGTTGATGAGATTGCCGTTGTGAGCCATAACAAGGCCATAGGGCGAGTTAACGTAGAAAGGTTGGGCCTCAGAGTTGGAGGAGGTACCTGCGGTGGGGTAACGAAGGTGGGCGATACCCATGGAGCCATAGAGTTGACTCACACGCTTGGGGAGGAAAACATCTCGGGCCAAACCATTCCCTTTGCATTGAAAAAGTCTTCCTCCGGGACCACAGGTGGTAATACCTGCCGCATCCTGACCACGATGCTGCAGATAATGACAGCCTTCCAGCAATTCAGCTACTGCTGGTTCAGAATGGTCTGCTAGCAGCACTCCAATTACACCACACATGTGTGTTTATTAGAGATCTGTGAAAATTTCTGGTTTTCGCTTGATGAGTAAGAGCACGCATTAGAAGAATTTCCTGAATCCAGTGTAATACACAATGTATAATGATTGTTTCGTGATTTGTATACCTCTGATAGTCTTGAAGATATGCCGATGCAATTTCGTCCGATGCAATTGGCTGAACCAGAAATTTTTCTAGGCCTTCGGAGCTGCAGCCTAGAATGTGGCGTAACCCTTGGAGTCGTTGAGATCCGGTCAATTCGCCTCCGTTGGTTCGTAGAGAGTGTAAAACGATATGAATATGCACTCATGAAGCCTGAGGGTATGATGTTCGCGCCAAGAGCTCTACTGACTTCAGCTCGCACGCCACAATACTGCAGGATGACTGCAGGTCACTGATCGAGCTCTAGCAACAATGAAACAAGCAGATTTAGAGCACTGTGAACAATACAAATCAGATGATATTCAATTGAGCCATGACCTGATCCATTACACCCATTCGGCAATCCATGAGGCGTGTATGTTGTACAACGACTCCAGAGGGTCTAGAGCCATCGTGATTTGAACTCTAGAGCAACTCTAATCAAATTGATAGTTTGGAGCTCGACAGTCCACCAGTCTTGTTCGTATAGTCGAGCAGGTCAAGAAGCAGGTTGACTAGCCCATAGATGAGCTCCTCGAATCTGCATATCCTAGTTGTTAAACTGCAGGTACTTCCAGTGATAATACATGGCTCAATGTTTCATCAACCTGCATAAGCCACGCAGCCTTCAAAGCCGAGACTCCAGATGGCCTTATGGTCCCGCTGCTCTGTGCATAGCCCGCTTCCAGCTACCTAGTCATAATGTAGCATAACGTTTAGTTTATGAGCTACTAACCAGATTGCGTTCTACACATGACGCTTCAACTTGCAATCTTAGAATGCTCATCCACTCAGAATGTTAGGCTGTTCTTGTTTGATCACTACCAGCAAGTTCGTAAACAAGTGCCAACCCAACTGTACTGTGCAATCTAACTACTAGACATACCTGCAGGCTGATTGACCTTTGCTGACAATGCCTACACACGAGCTTGTGCTCCATAGAGGTAACCTAAACGGGGCCAATTTTAATGAAGAACATGAATGTTTCGCAATAGCATACGATAAGGGCTTTAGAGTATATAATTCTGATCCTATGGAGCCGTGGGTGGTGCGCGACCTCGATGGGGGCATCGGTTGTGTTTCCATGCTTCATCGTACGAACTTCTTGGCCCTTGTGGGCGGCGGGAACAATCCAAAGTTTCCCAAGAATCAGGTGATTCTGTGGGACGATTCCAAGCAGAAAGCTGCGGTTACAATTGAGTTCCAGCAGCCAGTGGTCTCGGTCCAACTCACGAGGACGAGGGTGGTGGTGGTTTTGAACAAGTCAGTACAATTGTACTCGCTCAGCTCACCCCCTCAAAAGATCGCATCGTTCGAGACCGCCTCCAACCCGCACGGGATACTTGCACTCAGTAAGGACCAGGCCGCATTCCCAGGATCCGCAGCCGGGCGTATCCAGATAGTAGACCTCGAGACAGGGAAGGTACAGGGGATTATTAGAGCACACAGGGGCCCAATCAGGGCACTGGCACTCCACAATGGGGTGGTTGCGTCGGCCTCGTCTACAGGCACGATCGTGCGACTATGGGATATTGAGACGCAGGCACAGATTCATGAATTTCGCAGGGGCCTTGACAAGGCAGAGATTTACTCTCTGGCACTGAACGACAAGAGTATCGCTGTGCTGAGCGACAAGTCGACATTGCATGTATTCGACATAACCGGAGGTGCAAACCGTACCCACGTCCTTAAGCGTATGCCAGTTGGGAAGAAATATTTTGGATCAGAATGGAGCTTCGTGTGTTGTCAGACCCAAATTGAGGGTCCTGGAGTCATTGCCTGGGTGACTGACAATGCACTAGTTCTGCTTGGAATTCAAGCAGGGCGGTGGGAAAAGTACGTCGTGCTCAGAGACGGCAAAGAGCTCTTGCGAGAAGCATGGAGACCGCTAATCTAGCGTGCGTGAGCATCGCCCTTATACTTATATTTATCACTAGGATTGTGAGGAGCTAGTACAATATCATTATAGTTCATTACATACATCATCATTATACAGGTATTTGACCGGTCACAGCACTGTTAATCAATAATCTCACAGTATACTCTGCTCTCCGAGTGAGGGAAGATGACCTTGTCAAAATCATGCACGAAGCGAGCGGATTCCTCTTCAGTCTTGAAGCGAATCAAGAAAGGCGACCCTCCGTAGCGCACTTTATCAACTGGGAGACGCTCTACGGCGAGCTTATCGTCCTCTACTAGCTCATAGTCCCAAAGTACCTGCAGAATGTTGTCGTACGAGAATCCATGAGGAAGACCGAGGATCAATGCATGGCAGCGTCTGCTCAGTCCAGGCACTTTGTGAAGCAGAGGAGAGTCGAATCCTCTGATGGATGGGTCCACGAAGCGGAACTTGAGGGGCATTCCAGCAAGCTCGGCCCCGAGAGTTTCTTTGTAGTAAATCAGAGCGTCTTCTTTGTTATTGAACTGCAGGAAGTACCCCATCCATTTTGTGAGGTTCACTGGGTTCCGAGCTCTGGTCATTTGGAACTCGATCTTATGCTGGGAGTTGGTTTCAGTGCGCATGTCGGGCGCCGGTAATAGGCGGGAAAAGTCAGATTTCATGAAACTAAGGTCCACACAATACCAATACAGCATGTTTGTGGCGTGATCAGTGTTGAGAGCTCTTACTTCACATGATTGGCGAAGAGGTTTTAACTTGTCCCTGCGGAACTTCTTTGCGACGCTCTGCGGGTTAAGTCCAAATATTTTGGAGAAGATGCGAGAAATGCCACCTTTTTTGCCCAAGGGTACCTCCACCATCGGGTTCGGTCTTTTTCGCGGTGACTTGACGGGGGCAACCGGTAGAGGAGGCTTGGCGACGCTGAACTGGGTGCTCCATAGTGCTGCTCTGGACAGTAATTCGTCATTCGCAGGCGGGAACAGAGGCTTTGTGGCCTTGTTGCGCACGATCACTCTTAACATTCCAGTCCTGAAAACCATAATGAGTCAGCGGCAAGCTGGAATCCGGGGAAACCTGGGGATTATTTAAACAGTGCAGACCAGGGGTTAGGTACCCCAGCCATGTGACTTACGATATGTACGATAATATATGCAAAATTATGCGGGGTACACTAATCTAGCTTTAATAAAATCGATTATCGGGTCGTTGAACAGCACCTCCAGGGGCATGAAACTTGCTTGGTCGGTGATCGGCTCCTCAACACACAACGCCAACAGCAACAGCTCGCGTACCGAGAGCAAATATTTGTGCTCGAGAAGAATTCCAAACACTTTCTTGGCAGATTGGGGATAATGGGTTATGCGACATAAAAACGGGCAAAGTGTTTCAATTGCTCCCGCTTGCAGAATTAGCTCAATTGTGCTCTGAAAGCACTGCGAGGAAACCCGGCCATCGTACAGATAGCAGGTGTTACCGAAGAAATCCACCACTGATTTGCGCAGTTGTGCATAGCCGAGAAAAACGGAGAATGTCGTGCTTCCGAACAGTGAGTCTTCCAAGAATTGTAACAAGCTGGTCGTGGGGTCCATCACGGTGAGTGTGAGAAGATCCCTTTTCACCGAGTCGTATAGCTCGGAGGTTGCGCTATGTATGGTAGATCCAAACTGAGGCTCTAGACTTTTGATACCAAGCGTCTCCAGATCGATGAGCTTGTCTTTTGCGGCCTCGAGATCGCGAATAGCCCATTCCACCAACGTCAATGCATCCGGAGGAGTTCTGTGCAAGCACTCATGGAGATATTTTCGTGCGTCTGAGATGCGGCTGTCCTCATAAAAATAGTTGTTGATTACCCCACAGTTGCTGTAAACCAGGACTGCGATAACTGCACCTATCGAAGCCAGAATTTCCGCGCGGGCTTGTGGACACGAGTCCAGCATGGACACTGGACAGACCCACCGAGTATATTACTCGATTTCCGACCCACCGACTCCAGTGCCACGGTGGGCACATGTTGCACGTGCGCAGATCACTGCACCATATCCTCGGCTAGGTTTGAGAACAAGTACTAGGAATTAGGTATATACACTTGAGATGTTAGCAACTGCACCATGGCGATAACCTGCCAGCTTCACGCGGTCGCGGGTCACGTTGGGGCTGACCACGAAAACGATTTCGGAAGGAGCCTTGCATCCACAGATGCAGTGCATGAAGACATCATGCCGAAAGTCGTGTCGAATTTAGCAAAGCGAGAAGTTCTGTTCTGTATGTGGAGCACGTACTCAGGATGCTATTTGCAGCATAGCATGCACGGCTTGCGCGATCAACCCATCAGGGAAAGGACCCACTATCCCATCGTCTTGGCACGTCAAGTTCATGCGCATTTGAGTCATGCCGGAGCATAGCAGCAATCAAGAACGAGGCACGAATCATTAGTCGTCAATAATCAGCAGCTCTGTCTTGGCAGCTGGCCCCTTGGTTCGCTCGAGCAGTGCGGCGAATCGCTGGACCTGCTGCTCGTAATGGGGGGCCAGCATAGTCCTCAACTCGAGGTTACGTTTTGGACGAAGCACTCGTAATGCAGGCAAGTACCAACCTAGATTGAATAGGGCGTCCGATAGGGCTTTGAACACCAGGGTTTTATCGGTCCCTGTATCGAGCTCTTTCTTCGTGAGATCAAACAACTCTCTTTTGGATTGGGCGTCTCGCAAATTGGCACAGAATTTCACGATATCTGGAGATACTTTGGGTTTTGCTTTAGCGTACTGGCCGTGCCGTATAATTGCGTCAAGTGCCCAGAGGAGGTGGATGCCATCTTGACCTGAGGCCGAGGAATCAGTCTGCTGTGCTGCCTCGCTGGGCTCGAGACTTTGGCTGCTCAGATCAATGGTAGTTGCACCGAGTTGGCTCAAAAAATCGTGACCGAATCTTTCGAGCGCCTGCTTGTTTAGCTTGGGATCGGTGAAATGTGATAAATAAATCTGCCATGGCTCGATCTGGGAGTGAAAATCGAGCGATATTTTGATAAACAGCTCGCGAATTTCAGAATTAGGTTTTTGCCGAGGACCCACCCCACTGACGGCTTTTCTGAGCTTGCGAAGTGCCTGGTCGTACCGATGTTGTTGATGGGTATCCATAACAGGATCCCCCAGACTGTGGGCTCTAGTGGGCCTTATTACATAATTAGTGAAGCTATAATAACGTAAACCCCACAGGGGATGATCTTACAAAGCGGATGACCTCGCCGCCGCACGGGAAGCCAATGGCCTCGATATGGTCACCAGGGGCGCGGGGCGCTGGTTTTGATCTAAGCGTCAACAAGTTCACCGACGACGAAACTTACAGGAACGGCGGGATCGCCTGGGCCGCGCAGACGCGGCGGACGTCGCATTCCCGCACTGAACCGCCCACGGGCGGTCTCCAGGCCGCTTCGTCGAGCGATGGGCCACGGCGGGCGTCCGTCAATGGGCCGGCGTTCAGTGGGTTTGGGTCTTTGTACCCTGTCGCTCCGTCCAACCACTTTACTGGGCCATCTATCTCACTACTTGATCAGTTTGGCGGGCTTGCAGACGCTACCCGAGCTGCCGAGCGGCTGAGTCTTGATCCCAGCCCGCCGCGATTAGATCGTCGACCGGAGCCGCGGCTGGACCGCCGCTCGCTGACGTCGCCGCCACAGATCTCTCCTAGTCCCCCGTCGCTCGAAGTGTCGCCTCCCCGTCACCCGAGCGTACCTCCGGCTCCGCAGCCTACGAATGGCCACATCAATGTGTCTAAGCGCAAGAACCGTCGCAAGCGGGACATACCAATTATTGACGAGCTCCGCAAGAGCGGCAACATCGCCGACGTCATTGGCCACGTGCTGCAAGTGAGCACAGATCAGTACGGGAGCCGGTTTATCCAGGAGCGGTTCAACTCTGCGCCGCAGGACGTGAAGGACAGGTTTTTTGCAGAGGCCTGCACCCACAGTATACCTCTGAGCACCGATGTGTTTGGGAACTACGTCGTGCAGCAGCTGTTTCAGCTAGGGACCCCGGGGCAGCGCACTGCGTTGGTGCAGCAGTTCAGCGGACACGTCCTGACCATGTCGCTGCACATGTACGGGTGCCGAGTAATACAAATGGCTCTCAAGCACTCCCCAGATCCAGATCGGATCATCCTGATAAACCAGCTGCGCGATCATGTGATCCAGTGCATCAAGGACCACAACGGGAACCACGTTATCCAGAAGAGCATTGAGTGCATCAACGCCGACAGAATCCAGTTTATCTTTCACGACACCTTGAGCAAGACCGTCGAGTTGTCGTGCCACACTTACGGGTGCCGAGTGGTACAACGAATTTTAGAGCATGCTGATGGCAACACGAAGCAGCGATTGCTCGACCAACTCAAGCCTCACATACGTACCTTGAGCGAGGACCAGTACGGAAACTACATCATCCAGCATATCGTCGATAATGGCCCGGTTCCGGAGCGGACGGTTATTTTTGACAACCTTATCGGATCGATCGTCCAGCTTTCGTCCCACAAGTACGCTTCTAATGTGGTGGAAAAGTGTTTTATAAACGGTAATCCAACCCAGCGCGAGCAGATCATCGACAGGATACTCGCGCCCGAGAAGACGGGTCCTCCTATTATTGCTATGATTAAGGATCAATATGCTAATTACGTGGTTCAGAAGATTCTCGATACTGCTAAAGGCGATGAGTATACCAGATTGATCAATGCTATCAAGCCGCATCTGGGAAGCCTCAAAAGAAATTCGTATGGTAAACACCTTGCCTCAGTGGAGCGTTTACTAAACGTTTGCTAAATTATTTGTAAATAGTGTAGAATTATGCATAATTAGAATGACATATGCCCATTAATCGGGCCCATTCCCAAGACGTCCGCATTGATTATTTGTTTGTTAGTTCATTTGTTTATTTATACTTCTATAACTTCACATCCTGCATTAGTCGCATATCTGTAGCATCATCCCCACACTCCAGCCACAAAATACCGCCGAGGTGGCTGTGTGGCCAATGGATGCCCTACCAGCGTTAGGAAAATGGCAGAGTTATGCTCAAGAATGGGTCCAAGAGGACTGCCCGAGCTTCGACATTGGTGGATACGTAGTTGGTAGCGAGGAGAAATCCGCCGTTCTATGGTGCAAGCAGTCTGGAAGAGTAGCGGGCGTCCCTTTTGCAAACGATGTTTTCGAAAAGCTCGGCCTCAAGTACGAGTGGCTAGTCAAGGAGGGTGCAGACCTCGAGGTTGACGGCAAGGTAGCCGTCTGCAAGGTGTCTGGGCCGGCAAATCGTCTTTTGCTTGCCGAGCGTACTGCACTCAATGTGCTAGCTAGAGCGTCTGGTATCGCCACGATCTCACGGGATGTTTTAGCGGCCGCTCGCAAGGCTGGATACAAGGGTATCATTGCTGGTACTCGCAAGACCACTCCTGGGTTTCGCATCGTAGAGAAGTATGCAATGCATATCGGCGGTATCGACATGCACCGATACGACTTGAGCTCCATGGTCATGCTCAAGGACAACCACATTTGGTCCCATGGCTCTATCACCAAGGCAGTGCACAAAGCCCGTGAGTTTGGTGGGTTCGCCATCAAGATAGAAGTCGAGTGCCAGTCTGAGGCAGAAGCCGATGAGGCCATCAAAGCCGGTGCAGATGTTGTCATGCTGGACAACTTTGCCCACTCTGATCTCAAGGTAGCTGCTGCTAGTCTTAAAAAGAAGTGGGGTAACAAAGCGTTGCTCGAGTGTTCAGGCGGCCTGAGATGGGACAACATTGAATCGTTTTTGTGTAATGACGTCGATATCTACTCCACTTCAATGGTCCACCAAGGAACTGGCGTAGTTGATTTCAGTCTCAAGATTGATCACTAGTGTAAATATGTCCTAGATAGCCTACGATGTGCTGCTTGCGGTGATACATAGTTGACGTACCTAAAATAATATACATAAAGATTCAATGAAGCCACCAAGGGCCATTTGTTGGGGTTTGATATGTGCAATCAAGTTGTGGTGAAATCCAACTTGTCTAGGAGCTCCCTGATCTCTGGGGGCTCGGAGTCTTCCTCAACTTTATTCTCTTCTTTTTGTTTTTCCTTGTCATTCAAAAGCCGCTCTCGCAGCTTGTTGATTAGATCAAGACGGTAGAGCCATTGGTCGGTATACTCCCCGTGCTGATTGTGAACTTTTGCATACATGGAAGCTTTCAGTGCTAAGTGACGAGTGAAGAGAGGTAGGTGCTCAGCACTCACAATCTTCGTCTCATAGGCAGCAAGCACATTTGCCAAGTTTTCTTTTCGATATGCGCGAACGCGGAACTTTCCTTTAAGATGTGTGGGGGTAATAACAATATTGATGAAGTTGAATTGAGAGCGCACCAAGTCGAAGTCAAACTCTCGTCCACTTTCATCAAAGAAAATGTTCACATAATTATTTCCAATGTGACGCTTCTTCAGCATTAGTGACGAGTCATGCTCAGGATTCGGCATCAAAGTGATAACGTGGAATGTGATTTGAGCAATTTTACCGACCCAGGCATAGGTGTACTTGCCATCCAAATCATTTTCGGTATCGAGACCTCCGCTGTAGATCTCACGATTTCCTTGTAGGCGAACCAGGTCCCCAATTCCATTCAAGAACCTGCGGTATTCACTTGAGCCGCTGGTGTTTGCCAGGACTTCATGTTCTGTGCTCTGGCCATGCCCAATGTAGATTATGCCCACTTTATTAAAATCAACCACAGGAGCACGATCGATAGAAGAGATCGCGCGATTGTATGCTGTATCGTAGGGAATGGCAATTGGATTCGACGCATCTGGGTCCAAACCGCGGATAAGCATCAACCAGTGCATCGCCAAATAGTCAATATGGCTGTCAAAGTGCATAGAGTTCTCTGACTTGCTCTCATGAGCATTAGCAGCGAGCATACTTGAGCTCGAACGGAATGCAACAACCGTTGTATTTGTAGGTCTTCTCGTGGTAAAGAAGCCCTTTCCGGTTCGCTTGTGACTCAGAAATTCGCATACAGAGTACCCAATTAGCCATCGAGTTGAGTCCTCTTCATCGCTCTTTTTCTTGTTGCTCAGCTCAGTGATCTTTGAGGTTAATCGCAATGGCTCGTTGGTATAGGTATATCGGCAGAGCAAGTCATAGGTTGTGAGTGAGATTGGCTCCAATGCCTTTTTATTACCATTGATCAAGACCATAGTGCGGACCAAGTACGATATGATTTGGGCTCTCTGACTGATCTCGATAGCTAGGAACAGATACGCAATCGTTGAATATGCAAGTCTTAGCAGATATTGGCTCAGGATGGACGTATTCACGTCTGAATTGCTCTTACTGTTAGTAAGGGTGTCATGCGCACCTTGAATATAGGTGAAACATATACCAAATACACGTTTGAACTCCTGAATATTCAGGTTATCAGTCATGGACTCTACCAGACTAATAGTCAGCAGGAACTCCAAGATATGTGTTGAAGAATCGCGAGTAGAGATCTTGGTCTGAAGTTTGGCGAGGATTTGAGATAGGAATCTCTGCACACTAGACGGGCACTCATAGCAGCAAACTACTAGACAGTGGAGCGCCCAGTTTGCAGTTGTTTTATCCCACTGGTCCATGACCATCCACAAAGTCTGCACCAGCTTATTGTGCTCTGCCGACCCGAACACGGTTGGGTATCCCAACAATATAGTTATCAGGTGAATGTAAACGGCAATAATATCGGACTTTGGTGGAGCATTCTGAATTTGTGGGATCTTTTGTGTGGATATATGCCTGAGAAGTAGGTTCCTAAGGTTAGCAAGCTCACCTTCGCAATCAGAGAAGAACTCGAGGTTTGAGAGCTGACCAGGCAAATTGATGAGGACCAAAGAATACACGGCGTCGGAGGTTCCATCCTGGATAATGCTATTCATTAACCTGAGGTATATTGATGGGTCAATTGAGAGTGTCTGCTCATCATCATCCTCATTCTCACCTTGAGCTCGCATTAGAACAAGGGAAGCCTTGTACAAAACAGATGGTTTTATCTCCAATGGAACCTGCCTTTCAAGTAACGCTGGGCCATAATCAGACTCAGGCTCAGATTGCGTGACGTAAATCAGCCGTTCGCTGTTGCACCTTAGACGTGTTAAAAGAGCAAAGGCTTTCTTGAAGGGAGCCGGATCGTAAACACTCGACTTGCACACATGTACCAGAGTAGTATATAAAAGCTTGGCTCTTTGAGGTGCCGTCGAAAACAACTCGAGGAATAGGTCGCTGAAAGTCTCAGAAATCTGGGCCAAATGAGCCGACTGAGCATCCGTAGTTGAGCGACTATCGCTTTGATTAGGGAAGTGCTTGAGTAGCAATGAAGTCGCCTGCTTGAATAATTCCAGAGAACAGTTAAAGCTCATGAAGCGATATTTACTCAGAATAGCTTCCAGCGTTGCCTCATCCGCCGAATCGAGGACACTGAAAATCAGCTTTGTGGTAGCAGCATCCTCCATCTTGCCTGGGTAAACCGTGTAGGCAGACTGGCAAATCTTCAATACCTCGTTGCGCACCGGACCTGTCATGCACGAGGGTATGTAGAACTGATTGAGGATAAGGTGGAAGTGATCCTGCCATCCATCAATGAGAGGGCTGCAATAGTGCAAATCATGGAATAGGCGAACGACTTGCTGAGCGGTGTCTTGGGGCAAGAGCTCAGAAAATTGGGCTGCAACCAGTAGACTCTTTTCGAGAGGGAACACCGAGTCTTTATTGCCCAACGAATCCACTACAGTCTGCAGGAGTTTGCCCACAAGAGCACCAAGCTTGGCGAATTCAGTCTGCTGATCTTGTTCATCGGCTCTCACATGTATAGCAGCTCTATGAGAGAGACCTGTGTTTGCTGTGTCACCGAGTTTACATATGATATTCAGAGGGGAGAAACCGGAAGCTTCCTGGACACTGTAGTCGAAGCACGAGAGCAAGTTTTTATCCTTGAAGAAGCTCAGCAAAGTTTGAGCGATCTGGACAGAAAGCTCGACATTGTGGTAGTCCAATGCAAGACAGTAAGCCCCCATAACCTCAGAGATGAACGTGTTTTCTTTCAAGGGCTGCTTTTGAACCTCCCTGCCACTGTACGATGATGGGGTAGGAGAATGAGAACTTCCATTATCCATTTCCGTGGCTCGAGTTTTGAGAATGTTGCCTAAGAGCCTGACTGCTGCAATTCGGGTCGTAATGGAGATATTTGGGGTATCATAGGGCTCCAAAATCTTACACAATCGTTGAACTGTAGATAGAGCTAAATGGCTCTTCATGAGGTTACCTATCAGCTTACCTGCAGCCTCTTCAGTGCGGCTATCCACCATATAAGCTGAACAAACTGCCTGAAGACCGGGCTCCAAGCCTCTAATAGGGAGAATGCCAAACGCCATGATGGTGTCTACCATGTCCATGCAAAGAAGAATGAGATTGACATTCTGTGACTTTATGATTTCACAACAGCACAATAGTAAAGTAAGGATATCCCTTTCTTCAAAGATGCTCATGTTAAACTTGAGGGTGCCGATGGTGAAACCAAGAAGATTAGCGAAATTCTCCGGCGTTGACTGGCCCCATTGTTCGGCAATGTCTTTGGCATTAGGGTTACGACCTAGCTCGAGGGTGCGGACTCCTAGCAATTGAATCCATGACCCCAGCACAATGGGCAGGCGATACTCGACAGTTGGGATGAAGAAAATTCTTCGTCCACCTAAAGTCAGTGCATTCAAGCTGTTCAATACTAGATCGAAATCCTCAACATTGGAGCAGTCAATGATTGCGTGATAGTAGGTGTTGTAAGAGCCAGTAGTGATTTCGTCATGATCAATGCACGAAACCACAAGCTTCCAGCCAGCCCTTCGGAGTTCTGTTTGATTTTCGGGATTCAAGAGGGACATGACACTGTACCATACTTCGGGAATGGAGCTGAGGCTGTTTTGCTCGATCGAGCTTCTGATCAGCCCCGCGGCAGTGACACGCTGAGCGACTGTACAACTGGGCTTATTGATGATATCTATCAGCTGATCGATATCCTCGCCGACGCCAATAACATTCTGTGCCATTTTAGCTGGCCTAGCCATCAGCCGTCGTCGCAACGACCGAAATGCCATTGTGTAAGCACCTACAGTGGAGAAAATAATATATCAGGAGGATTCGGGAGGAGATCCTACGGTTACAAGGATATATACAAAAATATATTTCGATTCAGTACAGCACAATTTGTGGCTCGAAACAATGGCGAAATTTGGCCAAGGCTGGGGTGAAAAATCTAAGTCAGATGTCAGACTGAATCACTTACAAATCAGCTTAGTTCAGTCGAAATAATGTGCTGAATAAAAGCTAGTACCTGAAGCAGTGATCTCCACAAATGATCGGCGTCGTGGTGGGGGAATAGGTGACTTGATGATGCTCGAACAGAATACAGCTGGATGTATTCCGCATATTCCCTGGTATCGGCGCAGCTCAGTTGACACCTAAAGTGACTCTAGTGCGTTCACTGTCTAGCAAAATCATGGTCGCCAAATGTCCTGTAGCACGAATTGCTAACTTTTATCAATTTCAGCACGCAATTCGTGCTACAGCGGCACTCTGGGTCAGGGCAAAGTTGTGAATGAGAGCTAGCGCAGGGTGGTGCTGAGTGGTACAAAGAAGCTGGTGGCGCTGTCCTGCGCCTGCAGGATTGTTTTGATTCAAGAACCCCCGTTCCAGGAACCAGGAACCAGGAACCAAACTGTATGTCTCACATTATGATACCGTAACGTATGCACGTAAATCACAGTTTATGTATAGTTATCACAAAGAACACTAACAAGGTTGAGGCCGGTAAGCCTCCTGTAGTCGAATGTTTGCAGGCGTCAAGGAGAGGGGAAAATACCGCCGGTATGAATTAGTGGCATTAAAAGAGTATCGAAGTCACTTCCGAATTCAGAAATAGCATGCAAGACCAAGCCGTGAATAACCACATATGCAGTAGTGTCTAGCAACAATATTGTGGCCGCGATTCGCGAGCTCACTGGTTGACAGTGATCAGCCGCCTTGTTGGCGTTTCAGAGTATGTTTCACATCGCCGCTCAAATGCATCCTTGAGTGGGCAATCCCATAGCAGCATTTCGCAATTGGCTACATAAATAATAGTTTATAGATATTAGATTTACTGGCGCTCATAGGGCATCAGAGAATATGTCTATGCATTCAATGCATTGTCGAAATTAGTCAGCATTTCATCAAAGTTGCGTAACTACATTCTGTCGCTTATTCAATGTCAAAATGGCAATCCAACGCAACATGACATCATGGTCCTCGGCGCCAAGAAATGGCATCAGAGTCGAGAATTACAACATCGCCAGTTTGTGGCCGTGATTTAACGAAGCCGCTCATTGCGAATCTCGAGCATCAAAAATGACTGGTTGCTGAGCTTTTTTCGGGCGCATATTCAAAGAAATCCGCATCGAGATGATGACGTACACCCCAGATCTTGCGGGAACTATAGGACCCTGCAAGTAGTGCAGATCGGCTACACATCTCCGATAAAGGCTCCTACTGTGAAAAAGAGGTGGATGGGTTAAGTGCATGTGATGTCACCAAGAGTTGCGGGGAAGTTCATGTAAATTTAGGTGCATATAATTTCAGTAAATATGTCGAAAACTGTATTAGTTTGTGAGGTGCAGAGTGATTTGACCTAATCCCGTGATAGCTGCGATACCCGCCCGGAAGAAATAATACAGGGTAGGGGTATCCCACGGCGACGCAGCCCTATAGTTTCATTCCTGTGGCTAGGACTCACCATCACAGATCAGTAGTCACTCACCATCGCTAAATTGATCTTGGATCAAACTCATTTGGATGGCTAGGTCGCATGTACCAGCTGTACGTGGCTGCAGGCTGATCTAAAAAAAGCAACGGGTGGACGGAAAATGAGCACCACAAAGCGCTAAGGGCCATTCAATTGCAGTATCAACAAATAGATTAAAAATCATAATAAACTTGAATTTTTTCTCCCCGAGCCTCGCTGCATGTATGTTACAGTTCCAGAATATAATTTCAGAGTCTTACTAACTTGATAATGACCGAAGGGCCCTACTTTACGAGCGCTAGGGTGTCCCCGCGCGGGTCAGGCTTGGATCCCTATGCCGCTTTCGAAGAAATCTTTGGTCAGGAGCCCCCACCCGGTCGGATGAGCCAACGGTTCAGCCAGGTGCTTCGCCGCAAGCAAACAGAGAGCTATGAAGACCTCCGCAGGGGAGCGTCTTCAGCATCTTTAGCACAAAGGAAACAGAGCTCAGAAAGCTTAAGTAGCCAATCGATGCAGCGATCAGTGTCGCACGTGTTTTCTAGTGCCATGCGTCGGCGACCCAAAACACAAGAACAACAAACGGCGACCACGAGAGGCGGGCGAGTGATTCCGCATAGACAGGAAACTCTGGGGCTTCACGAGGAGCCCGTGGCGCCAATGAGCCGAAAGGCCTCTACTTCCACTATTTCCAGCATGAGCACCCTGCAGCGCTCCACTATCATCACTACCAGCCGCAAAGAGCCATTGGTCTACCCCGCACTGCTATCGAAAGTTGCTCAGAAGTTACGGGAGCGCCAGGTTCTCGGCGATCACATCAAGAATGAACTGTCATACAAGAATAGTTTCACTGGTCACAGTGCGGTTGATTCTATAGCATACATCATCAAAACCCAGGATAGAAACCTGGCTCTGTTACTGGGACGAGCGCTGGATGCGCAGAAGTTCTTCCACGATGTCACGTACGACAATCGGCTGCGAGATTCTCAGAACGAGATCTACCAGTTTGACGACGACACCAAGCAGGTTAACGGCGTGTTCACTCTGCTCGCCGATTGTTATAGCCCCACGTGTACCCGCGACAAGCTGTGCTACTCTATATCCTGTCCACGGCGTTTGGAGCAGCAGGCGAGACTCAACATGAAGCCTGATCCTGGCTTGAACGAGCAGCCATTTAGTCTACCAACTATTGAGGATGAGAAGCAAAAGCTGTGGACTCACATGGTTTCGCCAGAGATTGCAGAATCGGTATCTAAAGAGGAGCAGAAGCGTCAGGAGGCAATTTGCGAGCTGATCTATACCGAACGCGACTTTGTCAAAGATTTGGAGTATCTCCGAGACTTTTGGATCAAGCCTCTTCGTCGATCCACGACCATTATCCCCGAGTCTCGCAAGGAGAAGTTTATTAGTAGCATGTTTCTCAACGTTCTAGAGATCCACGCAAATAATCTTAAGTTTGCCGAGGCACTGACGAGGCGCCAGCAGCAGAGCCCGATTGTGCACGAAATCGCTGATGTGGTATTGGATTATGCCAAGTCGTTCGAGCCATTTGTTCGATACGGTGCTGCGCAACGCTACGGTAAGCATGAATTTGAGAGGGAAAAGAGTCACAACCCAGCATTTGCGAAGTTCGTTGAGGAAACCGAGCGACTCCCAGAATCCCGTAACCTGGAAATCAACGGTTACCTCTCCAAGCCAACCACCCGCCTGGCGCGTTATCCGCTGTTGTTGGGAGCAATCCTCAAGAAGACTGAACCGGACAACCCTGATTACACGAACATTCCTGAGGCAATCGCCAAAATTCGTGAGTTCTTGGTGGACCTTAATCATGAGAGTGGACGCACAGAAAACCGGTTTGCACTGGCCCAGCTTAATCGCAGCCTTGCATTCCGCCCCGGCGAGTACGTGGATCTCAAGTTGACTGACGAGAACCGTAAGCTGGTATATGAGGGTGACATGTCGAAGCGGCCTGGTGAGAATGATTTGCATGCGTATCTGTTCGACCACGCTATTCTTTTCGTTAAGAATAAAGCTACTGGTAAGCGTGATGTACAGAAGGTGAATTCAAAGCCTATCCCTCTCGAGCTTTTGAGGATTCGCGCGGATGATTCTCCATACGTCAATAAGGCGTCGTCCAGCTCCCTGAATGCATCGACGTCTTCTTTCCGCAAGACGTCGAGCAATAACAGGAAACCTGACACATTCCCCATTACGTTCCAGCACATTGGTCGCCGAGGAGGCGAGATCACAGTGTATGCCCCCACTTTCCAGGCACGACGATCCTGGATTGATGAGATTCATCGTCAACAAGAAGAGCTGAAGAGGAAAGGTGACGTATATACACAGCACGTGTTACAGGAAGGATTCTTTGGCACCGGAGTGGTCCCACATCTTACATGTGCCCAGCCGTTTGATGGCGGCCGCAAGTTATTGTATGGTAATCCCCATGGTATCTACTTGAGCGATATTGTGTATGAGGAGGGCAAGCGGATCCCCCACGCCACTAAGCCTGAGTTGGTGGTTGCAATGCCTAATATTACGCAGATCGATGTTCTCGAAGTGTACGGTACGGTATTGTTCTTGAGCGATAAAACAATACACTCGCTGAGCCTTGACTATGTTGAAGAGCGCGACGCCCATGCCAATACTCGAAGAGCCAAGCATATTGCATCGCAGTGCTCTTTTTACGAAGTGGCTGAATGTGCGGGTCGTACGCTACTCACTGTAGTCAAGAGCAGCTCGTTGAGCTCGAATATCCGAGTTTTGGAGCCAAGCGACGTTCGCACCCTGCAGCAAAAGAGGCCGCCTCTTCGCAGGCTTCTTTCTTCTAACCAGCCAGCCCAGGCCGAGGGCTTTAAACTGTTCAAGCCTGCAGTAGATGTTCCTTCGTCGATGATCAGCGTCTCGTATCTCCGTTCTCACCTGTGCCTTGGCTGCTCGAAAGGATTTGAGCTTCTCGATCTCAACACACTCAAGATCGAAGAGTTGCTGGATCCTGCCGATACCAGCTTAGACTTTGTGATTAAGAGGGATTCGCTACGCCCGATTTCGATCTATCGTATCAACAAGGAGTTTTTACTCAACTACTCCGACTTTTCGTTTTTCATCAACGGAAATGGGTGGCGCTCCAAGCCCAATTGGATCATTCAATGGGAGTCGTCTCCAAAGCAGATTGTCTTGTGTTACCCCTACCTAATTGGCTTCGAATCTGGGTTTATTGAGATTCGCACTATGAACACTGACCTGCTCTGTGCTATCCCAGGTGAGAACATTCGATTTTTGCACGAATCGACGCACGAAATTCTCTATGCTGTTGATGATGAACGTGGCGGTGATAAGATTATTTCTCTCAACTTTTGGGAGAAACAAAAAAAGCTTGCCGGTGTCGAGCAGTAGCATTATTTATAATTTGTAGCGCTCTCTATTTATATGCATTATCAGTATGTGATCGAATGATACGGTTGCGAAGATTGGCGACCACCGCCGGCATGCACGCGATCAGACGCGTCAAAAACCAATCCATTCGTTACATAATCGATAAACCAGTTTGACACAACACCAAACTGGGATCATGCTGTTCATAGTAATAGCAGGGCTATTATTTCTAGCGTTTTATGTGCTGATTTTGTTTTTAAGCCACTCGCCTCGGGCTGCGGTCCCCAGCGAGCTGAATTATATCACCGCTGATGGCCACACTAGAGTTCTTCCAACCTTAGACGACGCTGCATCGGTTGATTTGAGCATTGTTGTTCCCTGCTATAACGAGAGTTCGAGGCTCCCAATCATGCTCGAGGATGCGACCAAGTTTTTACGTGAGAAATTCGCCCATAGTTGGGAAATGCTGCTCGTGGATGACGGCTCTCGAGATAATACGGTGGAGACAGCCATTTCATGGATCAAGAACCAGCCTGATGCGACAAACCTAATTAAGCACATCAGAATCACCAAGCTGGTCAAGAATCGTGGCAAAGGTGGTGCGGTTACACATGGGATGAAGCATTCAGCGGGAAACCTGGTCCTATTCGCCGACGCTGACGGGGCTTCGAGGTTCGCTGATGTCCAGAACCTGTGTGATGCCATCAACAAACCGCTGGGGGTTGCAGTGGGCAGCAGGGCCCACCTGGTCAAGACCGAGGCGGTGGTCAAGCGAACTTTTATCAGAAACTTTTTAATGTACGGCCTGCACACGCTGCTTTATGTGTTTGGGATCCGTACAATTCGCGATACCCAGTGCGGATTCAAGTTGTTCACCCGCGACGCTTGCAAGTTGATCTTCCCTTATGTGCACACGGAGAGGTGGATCTTTGATGTGGAGGTCCTCATTATTGCCATGAGAAAGAACATACCTGTGGTGGAGGTGCCCATTTCGTGGCATGAGGTCGCAGGCTCAAAAATTGATCTTGCCCGCGATAGCCTGCTGATGGCTATTGACCTGGTGGTGATCCGATTTGCATACTTACTGGGAATATACAAGGATAGATAGCATAAATGATTAATATATGACTGCTATATGACTGGAGAGAAGAGTGATGGATATAAATATTAGTGACTTCGGAACCTTTTGACGTTTTCACGAATTAGAGACAAGTCACCTTGTGCCTCCTCTGGTTTCAGAACCTTCACTCCCTGATAGCTTTTGGACACATGGCGAGCGCTGGGGGTGTCGAAATCGTGGAGCAGACCCTCGAGATCGCGATCGGTTGCGGTCTCAAAGTCACTAGCATTGTTTGTCGAGGCAGTGGTGGCTCGAGCACGACGGCTTCGGCTTTCGTTGCCGCTCAGGCCGCTGAATTCATCTCCAAGGTCACGCCTGCGCAAGGATCGTCGCTCTGCAGAGCTCAACTGGGCGCTGCGAGTGGGAGCAGCAGTGTTGAGACACGAGAGGAAGAAGCTGTGATCATTAGCGATATCCAACAGAGATCGATCCTCATTCAGCCGTTTTCTTTGGTTCTCAAGGCGAGCCCGCAATTTATCCTTGACGAGCTGGAGCATTTGGCTGTATTCGGCAGTTGCTTGTTCAAGGTCCTGGGAGTACTGCTGCTCGGCTTGTTCGGTCTGATAACGCTCCCATAGATAGAGTTCGACGAGTCTGTTGTCGCGATCCTCCTCTAGATCAGCCAACCGCTCCAGGAACTCTGGGTGGTTGCCCATATGCAATGCGTAGAGGGAGCACTGCAACGAATGGAGTATCTCCCCATAGTGCACATCCCTTTCGCTCGAAAACGTCTCGTTTAGCGTTCGCAGCCGCTTGGCCATCGCCGTGCGACGCTTGTCTTTTTTGTCCATAAAGAGAGTCACGTGAGAAGCACCCCAGGTCTATGTATGGCTACATGCACGGCGAGTAGGGCTGATTCAACACCAGAGCTTGATGTTTTCTACGAATCGACTATATACAATCGTTTGGTGACTATTTAAGCAACCGGTCATAGGCAGGAATGAGGGTCTGCGCAAGAGCGAAGCTGAACACCAGCTTAGGGCCAGTGGTTAGCAGCTTGGGGACGAGACCCTTAAAGAAAGCGGTAGGGCCCTCAGTCTTCACCATGTTCTTAAGAATGGTGAATCCAGACTCTGGGTTATCGAAATTGCGGTTCTGGATACGGGTCTTGATGACGTCGAGAGGAGCACTGACGATCAGCGACGCAGAGGCACCGCAGATGGAAGCAACAATGTTCTGAGTCCAAGTAGCCTTGGAGTAGTCTTGAAGGCCGAGGATGTACTCCTTGGCGAAGGCAGAGCCTCCGAACAGAGCAAACGAACCAGGTGCGTTACGAGCAGCTGTCCAGCCGGCACCGCGATACAGACCCCAGCCCTCATCTCTGATGATTTTGAGGAAGCCACGACCCTTGAAGGCCTCGGGGTTGGTTTGACGCTTGATCTTGAGCACATCGAGAGGAAGAAGAACAACCTCACCGATACCGATAAGGGAGCCCGCAGTAGCACTCAGCATAGCCTTGCCAGTTTTAGGACCAAAAATAGCATTGTAACTCTGGCTCCAATGGCGGACCAGGTAGTCGTTCACAACAGGCTGACCACCGTACTTGTAGACTCTTTGACTGACCTTGTAGCCGGCGGCATAGCCAAGACCAGGGAAGAGAGAGAAGAAGCGAGTGACAATAGGCTTAGAGGCAGAGTCTTTGAAAATGACAGTGTTGAGCTGAGATGCGCTAGTGATTCTGCCATAGTTGGACATCAGACGCTTGGAGATAGTGTCCACGGGGTGGAATACTAGAAGCTCACATATACCTGCAGAAGCAGAACCGAGAACTCGGGCAGTGCCGCTTTGTTTTGCGTCTGTAGCGATAGGGGCCATTTTGGCGAAATTTCAGCGACTGAGTGCTTTACTAATTCAGTCATGCATGCATATATACTGCGGGGGTCGGCACTAAAATTGTTTTGGGGACAATCTATTGGGTTGTTGAAGTGATAAGACGGACTTGCAGAACTCTGCACGTCAGACGACGACTAATTACTAGGGATCCTCCGGTGACGGGAGACACTGTGATAATCTCTTGCCAACTGCCGAGCTAATGAGTGCATGTTCTGCAGCCAAGCGTCCTGAATATTGCAGCAATCTTCGCGAGCTCCAATGTTGCGTTTCGCCAATCCATCGGGCTACATGGAAGTGGCGCTGGCCGCGGCTGGATCAAATCACGTGACAACCGAGATAATCTGGGTAAAAGCTCGTGTCGCGATGATGTAAGCACAAATCACTTTTAATCTGTAGCTAGTTATATATGGAAGAGGTTAAACAAGACTTCTTAGAGTCTCTAAAGGACCTCACATTCAACTCAAGGCCCATTATTCAGGCCTTAACGGATATCGCGCGCGAGTGCGCCGATTACGGTCAAGCGGTTGCCGAGGCCATCGAGATCCATCTGTCCCGCTGCACTCCACCCCTAAAGCTCCCGGCGCTTTATCTGATGGATTCTATTGTGAAAAACTGCCGAGTGCCGTACGCAGATGTTTTCGCCTCAAAGGTGTACCGCATGTTCACCGAAACATTTCGGCATTCTCAGCCGCCAATTAGGAAAAAGCTAGGCGACTTATTCAAGACTTGGACCATTCCAGTGGCAGAAACCGGCCGCCCTCTTTTTCCCCCCGAGATTCTCGGACAAATCGATCAATTTCTCCAGCAGCAAAGCGCTCCTCCTCAACAGAATAATAATCAGGGTAGAGTCAATGTTAGCTTACTTACAGTGGGAATCAACCGATTGGTTACGCAGCTCAACTCTTTGCCCAAAGATAGCGATGCCGAGTACCAGCTCAGTGTCCTCCAGCGTATGCAGAGCGCTCTATCTGGACAGGCCGTGGACCAACAAGTACTGGAAAGGATACAGCACGACCTCGAGAAGGTGAAGGCACGAGTGGCTCACCTCGCATCAAAAAAACAAAGAGGTCCCCAGCGGCAGCAGAATCAAAGAAAAAATCAAAAGGAGAAAAAGCCCTACAATCGGGACCCCAATAAGCCCGCTACCGGGGCAAATGCGGAGCCGATCAGGAATCGTATTGATTTTGCTAGTCTAGCCAAATCCCTTGGATCTAGGGACAGCACCCCAGAGACTAGACAAAACACGGCATCTTCAGCTCCCGGTGCTGCTGGTAACCCCATGTTTCCTTCTGACCTTCTGTCAAGCCTCAAGAGTGCAGGCCTCTTGCCCGACACGAGGAGTATCGTTGTGGAACTAACCAATGCGAGTATCAATACGCCGCATCCGGAGTTAATAGCCCTATTGTACTCCAGTGAGCCTCTTCAATGCCGAATTTGTGGCAAAAGGTTTCCTGATACCCCTGAAGGTGAGCGCGCTCGCGAAGAAGAGCTCGATTGGCATTTTCGGGTCAACAAGGACCTGCGTGAAGGAAGATCCCGCAGCAGACTCTGGTTTCTGACTGCTGAGCAGTGGATAGAGTATGATGATGCTGTGGATGATCCTGCAGATGGTGCTGCAATTGAAGACGAATCTGAGAAGGTTGACCTCAACGCCGAAGCCAAAAAGTATGTCCCAATTCCAGACGGCGCCGAGGAAGAGTCATGCCCAATATGCCAGGAGAAGTTCAACTCGGTGTGGTCAGAAGAAGCTGAGGAATGGGTATGGCAGAACGCAGTTGAGGTTCAAAATTGCATCATGCATGCGACGTGCTATGCAGACCCGCACAATAAAGCGGCTGTAGAAGCCGTACTGATGAAAGTCAAGGAAGAAAGCTAACGTATCCAACACACCAGGAAGCACACATAGCATTTGGGCTGTTCTAGTCTATCAGCGATCCCTCGGTATGTAACGAGTTTAGTGAACTATGAGCTTACTGAAACTATTTGTCCATAGATTAACCAGGTATAATCTTAACCTCCCATTCCCCGTTAGGCTGGAGATAGTAGTCATGGCGTATACTGGGAGCGTCGTCGGTTGCTCTCCAAAATGAGATCCTGTTGGGCTTGAGGGTATAACCCACCCAGGTTTTGGGAGGCGAGAGCTCAGTTCCCTCGGGGTGTTGGGCAATGAAGTCTGCCCAGATCTTTGCTCGTTCTTTGGTTGGCTTTTGGCTTACTTCCTCAGTGTTAACGTGAGCCAAAAGTTGCAAGTAACGAGGCCGCTCTCGGTATGTTTCTAGTGCCTTTTCACAGCTTTGCTTTGAGACGTCGCCCTGTACAATCAGCTGCTTTCGCTCTACTGGCCAAACAATTGTAAGAGCTGCCTTTCCATTTTCTGCCAACTCCTTAGACTTCTCGGTTTTGAGTCCAGTATGGAAGCTAATTCCACTTTTATCGCACGTGCTTGCTAAAACGTGTCGAATATCTGGATAGCCCTCCTTTCCCTGAGTTGCCAAAGCCATCACTGGTCGTTCAATATCGTCTTCAGTAACAGGAGGTAGCCACCATTGCATCAGCTCTACCGGGTCTGGGTAGGGCACATCCACGTTGGTGATATCTTTCCCCTTGAAGTGCGTTGCGTACATCGACAAGACCGATCAGCAAGGAGAAGCCGATAAGACTCGGTGTTCTGCTATCATGCATGAATATGCATGATCTTACCAATGCAGGTTCCCATCGTCGTACACTCGCACGCTCTTAGCGGTAAACGTTGCCTGTTGTTTACTAGTAATGCTCTATTTTGCTGTGTACGACACCCTCGCATTTGACGCTCCGATCTATATCATAATGTGAAACCGATTGTTGACCCAGTATTTATTCTAAAGTATATTGTATAATATTTATGAAATGATACTAAATGACATAGGAATGCTATTACATATAGAGGTCAGTACGTAAATATTATATTTATTCAAATAGAGGTGCATCCAGATTTAGTTGTGGTGGGAGAGCGAGAAAGCCGTGGAGATTAGGGGGCAGGATTGGAGTTTGACGGCCGAGGTCTGCAGTCACGCTGGACCAAGTTGCTCTGTAGCGTTCATCTTTGGTGTGCTCAATTTTATCATCGTAAACAAGTACCTCGCAGAGCGATCTGATATCTCCTACCCCGAGATCAACGGTCGAAACACCGCTGCTAGCGACAAACTCGTGAATATCCTCTGCACTCGGGTATTTCTCATAGTGTGGGCCATAGCTCTCCTGCTCTACAGGTAATGGCGATTTCAGCGCTGTGGGGAAGGTATGGTTGGCAATGAACTGCCAGACCAGTCTGAGCAGCAGTCCCACGAATTCAGAGTCCAGCTCGCTATCCGTGAACCAGGGGCCGCCGGTGATTTCAATGCTCGGTTGCAGCTCGAAGAGCATGTAGATCTTGCGTGTTGGACTTTTAACCGACTTGACCGACTTGATATGTCTGCTGCTCTCCAAGCTCTTGAGACACTTCATGACAACGTGCTGATGCAGATTAGTTTTGTTTTTGATGGCTTTTGACCAAATGCCATCTCGCCCTGCAGCCTGGATATGAGAGTATACCATAGCCTCGTCTGCAGAGAGGTTCTTGATCTTATCGGCCTCGTCGAGAGAGACGGGTTTATAATAAAGAGCGTCGCCAGAACTCTCGAGCTTGACCATATGTGTGTTCATGAGCTCTTGCATAAAGTCAATGAGCTGATCTCTAGCACCCACAGGAAGCAGAGCTTCTAGCTCGGCCTGGGAGTAGCTATGAGCTGGATCCTCCATCATTTTGCCATGTAGAAACAAGGCTTGTTCTGAGGCCATGATTGTGTGCAGGTTAAGTGACCAAAAGTTTCTGAAAAGATTAAATGTGGCAAAGGGAGGCGTGGCGGAAAAATTAACGAGAGTCTTGTGTTTCGACCTACTTTACATTCATAAGAATTCGTTACACGTATCTATAAAATTGCTACATTCTATCCTCTTAAGCGTCCAGAGATGAGACGTAGTGCTCTGCCTCCAAGGCAGCCATACAACCGGTGCCAGCAGAAGTGACGGCCTGGCGGTACTTCTTGTCTTGGACATCGCCGGCGGCAAAAACGCCCTCGACGGAAGTCTTGGCAGAGCCGGGTACGGTTTTAATATAGCCCTCAGCGTCAGTGTCGAGCTGAGACTTGAACACCTGGGTGGCAGGAATGTGGCCGATGGCATAGAAGAGGCCACTGATTTCAAGGTCCTTGGTCTCGCCGGTCTTGACGTTCTCTACAGAGAGATGAGTCAAGACCTTGCCGTTGCCCTTTGCCTCCTTGGAGACAGTGTTCCAGACCATCTCGATCTTAGGGTTGGAAGTCAAACGGTTAGCCATAATCTGGGACGCACGGAGCTGGTCGCGACGAACGATGACATAGACCTTGGAGCCGTACTTGGTGAGGAAGAGGGCCTCTTCGGCGGCCGAGTCACCACCGCCAACGACAGCCAAAGGCTTGTTGCGGAACATGGGGATGGCACCATCGCAGACGGCGCACGCAGAGATACCAGACTGCCAGTACTTGTCCTCTCCAGGAAGGTTCAGGCGTCTGGCGGACGCACCGGTGGCGATGACGACCGCATCAGCAGTGATAGCAGGATCACCGTCCTCGTTCCACTCAGTCCACAGTTTGAAGGGCCTGGTGGAGAAGTCCACTTTGGAAATAGTCTCGGTAATGATGTCTGTGCCGAAGCGTTTGCTCTGCTCACGCATCTTATCCATGAGGCCAGAGCCCGAAATTCCCTCTGGGAAGCCAGGGAAGTTCTCAATGTCAGTGGTAGTGGTGAGCTGGCCACCAGCAGCGATGCCGTTGGCAAGCATACCTTCGTACATCACCGGGCTCATTTCAGCACGGCTGAGGTAGATAGCGGCGGTGTGGCCCGCGGGACCAGAACCGACGATTACAACTTTAGCATGACGAGGAGAAGACATTTTTTCTATTGTGTGTGTAGTGCTTAACGCGGCAGATAGCAGTAAAAGTCTGTTTCGAGCACTCAGCTTGAAGATGGAACACCGTAGAGGGTTTATATAAGGTGCAATCATGGGACCAATAGCGTCAGCAGAGCCAAACTTTGCATAGACGAGCCCAGTTCTAGGGTCTAGACCGCTTAGGTCAGCAGGGATCAGACGGTTCTAGGTCGTGAAAAACTGCCGGATAGCATGTGAATTACTCAGATCGCCATTTAAGACCACGCATTTCAAAAAGTACTCAAGACCCCTTCTACGTTGTTCGAGGAACTGAGGGTTAAACTTGGCGAACGGGGTCCGCGGAGGTAACTCGGGAATGTCCAGAGTGTGCAGCGGCTTCTCCATGATAAGCTGTTCCCGGAGGATGATGAAATCGCTGTAGCGATGATAAACTGAAAACTTACCACCCCGTACCGTAATTACCCTGATGTACCATACCACATAAGCCCCTGCCTCGGGACGTCCCTCAGGGTCCGTGCCGACTATCCTATGGCTGGTGACCGCTACATTAGACGCCCACGACTGATTGTCGGATGCTCGTCGGTCCTCGAGAGCGATGGGCTCAGGGTCCACGTCTTGAATTGTATTGGTCATCACAATCAGTTACAAGGGGCTGCCGAAAGATAATCCTCGTGCTCGTCAACGGTGATCTTGTGGGGGTGCGTAGTTATTTGATACCTGGGTAGTGCTAGTGGAATTGGTGTCTTAGTGTGGATCAGTCCACGATATGGTTTAATGTGGTGAGGCTACAGCTTATTTAGACGTTGTGGCTCCTGCAACATTGAGGGGTCACAGCGACTTGGGAGTTCGTTGCCGAGGGTCGGCGACGGCACACTATCGAGTTTCCATTATCACAATGCTCTAGAGCGCTATTGTAGAAGAGTTTTACTCGTGTGAGGCGTTTACAGCACCATGTTTTTAGCGATCGCCTCCAAGCACAATTTCGTCATTCTAAAAATAGCGTTCTACGAATAACATCATACTACAGACAAAATCGTGCTTGGAGGTTTCAATAAGCCACATAAATACTTGAAAAAAGTGATTTCAAACCATACGATAAACGTCAGCGTGCAAAGAACCTGCCTTCTTGCATACGCCTTGCATGTTCCTGCAGGAGCCTGATTGTCTCGACAGATTAGGGCCCTCTAAAATACGAAAGAGGCTTCATGTCGGGATGAGGGAAGAGTTCTCCTTGGAAAATCACATTTTGTGCACACGTATGTGGACTCTAATGGACGTGCGCACTGAGGGCGCCCATGCCATGAGTGCTCTATAAGATCATGTTCTAAAATTAGATTCTCCTCATTATAGAAAAGCCCTTGCATGTCGCTGTTGCTATAAATCCGCCCACCTAGAGCTTGTATTGGCAATGCTATTCCTGGCTCTTTTACTCACGGTTGTTTCGGCAAACGCATTCGAACTACAAGTGTTCAGCCCAGATTACCCACAAGTTCATGAGAAATTGGTTAAGCTCTCGGACGATGAAAAACTTACCATTGGCGAGGGAAAACCCGTCCAGGTTGATTTCGATCGTGGAACAGCTCGAGTGGAGGATACAGAACACTACCTGTGCGTTCTGCAAGATTTCTTGCATTCGTCTCCTGTTAACATCCCGCTATGGACAGTTGATAATGCACAGGTTCGTTTTGACAACCTCCACACCTTTATTGTTTGCCTGAGCGACAATTACAATATATATTTTGCAGGATCCGAGGCACCGTGTAGCTGTTCATCACCGGTCCCAGTCGCACTACAGGTTCATGTGATCTTAGATTGAAGATCTGTCTTCAACACACACATGATGCCATAGATTTGCGTAGCTCACGCCTCACGATCCCTCACGAAAATCACGCCTCTCAAGGAAACGAAACGTCCACCTGGATGCAGCATAGTCAACCACCAGACTCATTAATCTCTAATAGCTTGTACTGTATATTATGATGTTTATGCCTCGATTTGAACAATAGCCGCACACCTAGATCTACAACATCTTTCATTTACACCTAATGAGGAACTAAAGACTATTTCTATAAGCGCTTGATCTGCTAACCCTTATAGATCGTGCAAGAACATATGCTGGGCGAGCTCAGAGTGAGAACACAGACAATCATGCTAGTCACCAGCACGTGAACGCAAGCTGCAATAACAAATATAGCCAAAAACCAATTGAATCTGACAAATGTATCTAAATAAGGTATTGCCTATAATTTGTCCCGTTGCACATTGGATGTATACCAGTGATTTAGTATTAGCTAATATGCAACCTCTACCTTGGAAAACTCGTGTATGGCATCAATGGAAGAGCCTCAAGAACATTCCGTTCCGTCGTAAATGGTTTATTGGATACGACTTAGAGGGAAACAGTTACTGGGAGCTGATCGATCATAACAACCCGTTTCGGTTACGGAGAAAGGTGGAAATGAAAAACAAGCATGCACACATCGGCGATTTCAAGCCGCTGCCACAATGGATGCAATGGCTACGTCATACTCGTGCAAACGCTCCAACTATGGAGGAATTGCTGGCCGATCAGCGCCGCCAGGCCCGGATCAGACTACTGGCTCAGGAGGCTGAACAGAGGTGGGCATCGGTGCCCCTGAAATCCAGCGATTCGGCTAAGGGAAGTGATCCAAGAATGAGCTCTGCCTGGATGGGAACTCCCAGTGTGGAGGCTCCTCAGCCCGAGCCTGTTTCTCAGCCATATGTCTCGGATCCCTTAGCAGCTAGGATGATGGAGGCCCAACGGAAAATCCAGGAGGACGACAAGAAAAAGTCCAAGAAACTGGAGGAAGACCAAAAGAAAAAGGATCCCTGGGCCGCTGCGGATGCAAAGAAAGAAGACGAACCCAGTGCTGCTAGTTTTGCGCCTAAACGATAAATAATTCTGTACATATCAGCTGAAATACTTTGCAATCTCTTTTGAATAGTGCGATAGGGCCTTTTTCTGGTCCACTTTCTCTAGTGCCTTGAGCAGGAGAGGGAGCAACTCGTTCTCGCAGTTGTCCTTGTTTGTTGACTCTATGAACCTCTCTAGAGCCCGACACAAGTTCAAGTCGGCCGGGTGATCTGAAGAGTCTGGGAAAGGGTTTGGACATTCAACTTCCGGGGTATTTGTATCTGCTTCAGGCTTTGTCCCGTCTGATCTAGCTTCGGCACTTTTCACTAATTTGAGTGCAGGAAGGAGCTTCCCTGGAGATTCCGAATCATGTTTACTCGACTCTTTAGAAGATATGAGACCGCTGCGGGCGATCTGGAGTCTTGATGGTGACGGGCTTCTTGGTTGCCTGGTCTGTCCACGTGCAGTATTCGTGCCTCGATTTGTATTGGTTCGATTAGCCGTCGAGGCTTGTGTGGTTTGGCGTGACAAGGTAGATCGTGTCGGTGAGGGAGGTCGAAGGCTCGATGTGGATGTTGCATTTCTCAGTCGACGAACTGGAGATGGTGAGCGCAGGATCCGTGTAGGTGAGGAGGGCTTCGGGCTTAGTGGTGTGTCAACCTTCTCAATTAGCTTGTACATGAATAGTCCGTCACTCGCAGCGCTGAATACAACACCAGATGCCGAAATACATGCGAGAGATGACGGTACCTCAGAGTGTGCCCACTGACAGGCAACTAGATTCTCACGTTCATAAAGGCACAGACTCTTATCAGAAGAAGATGCCAAAATATACGGGACATCGTTTACGTGAACAAGTTTCATTTTGTGGACTATGACAGGCTCGTTCAGTATGTCAACTGTCGCGTAGGAATCAAGAACTGTTCCAGTGAGACTGAAGGTTGTAATTTTCTTGTCCAGAGTGCTAACCAGGATTTTATCCTCCTGAACTATCATGTCAAAAGGTGTGCTTGAGAGTGGGAATGTCTTAACGCTAGAATAAACGCCAGCGCTGTCTCTTTGGATGCAGTGGACGCACTTATCGCTAGTGCATACGAAGACCTTTTGCGGAGAAACAATACTCACTGCCACAATGCGGCTTCTCAGCGGTAGAGTCTGCCACTGAACCCAATTGTCCTGTTCTTTGGAGAAAAACTGTAGTGATTTGTCGCTACCGCCAGTAACCACCAAAGTGCCAATGGCGTCAACAAGAATATCACTTACGTCTTCTTCATGAGCATTGAATGTGTTGCCATCGACTGATACTGTTCCATTGCTGAGTGCAATTACTCGTACTTGTGATATGTGCACGTTGACGATCTCGCTGTCAAAAGAGTGCTCACTCAGTACTTTCAGGTCCGGGGAAAGCTCATGCAGAGTACTTCCGATCCAGCCAAAAAGCTTATCTGCATGGTAAATCCCTCTATAATTGAGACCGGTAAGTCTCTGTGATTCGGTATAGACTGCATTATTGTGCAGATACAGGAGCTTACCTTCGCTGCTTGCAATGCCAAGATTCCTAACAGGAGCAGACTCGATGATCTCAAACTCAGGGTTGACATATAATATTTCGTCTGGTCCACTTATTGCAAAGCCATTAGCCGTCTTTTGGAGGCCTTGGATTGCCAATTCGCACTTTGCAATTGAGTCAAACATAGCACCATTATCAGCGATCTTGTAGATCGTGCCTGATGAAGTTCCTACTAGGAACGTGGATGCATTCAGTGCTGTGATCGCAGAGAATCGGTTATCGGCAGCGTCCCCAAGGACTACATTGCGGCCCGTAAGAACATTACCTTCCGGCGGAACTGTCCATATTCTTACGTGTCGCACTCCTATAGTTACCAGAACCGAATCTGATAACCAGGCAAGTGCTGAGATCTCTGAAATGCACCGGTTTGATGCACACACTGAAAGCTTGGAACCGACGTTCCAGACATAGAGAAAACCATCATTAGGGGTACCTAAAGTTGCAAGTAGCTTCCCTGAGGGATTGAAAGCCAGTCTCTGCACACCAAACTGGTGCTCTTGTACTGATGAAATTAACTGTGTACCGTTGGGGCTAAACAGGCACACCCTGGGCATATACCCATTTTCTCCAAATGCGATATAGCCTGAACAAGATATTGCAACGCAACTGACTTGATTTAGCTTGAGCTTAGCAGGGTTTGGCTTTTCTCTTGGAATTGCATCAAAATTCAGCTTGTGTTGGTGGGACTGGGTCTCAAACTCGTGCAATTTCGGGGCGAATATTCTAAATTTGAGGTCCTGAAGGGAATTATCTACAAATTGGGCTGCTGCCACACCTCCACCGCAGGTGTACACAACTTTGTTACTGTTAGTTCCCAGCCCTGCTGCGTTTTGAGCAGTGACACTACAGGCTTTCGCTATTCTGAGTTCATATTTAGGATTGAACTTCAATTTCGCGGAAAGCCTAATGTTCACCTTGGGGCTCTCCATGAACAAACGTAAACAAACTGGGGGGACACAACGGGGGATACAACTGATTCTGTGGAGAAGACAAGGAACTACATTGATAGCGTAGCACGCGGAATGAGGCGATTTCGTCGGCGAGCCAGCACCAATTAACCTCAGAACGAGACTAGACTAATTCCCCATGCGCTACGACGGGTCGTACTCGAATGCAGGTTCTACTTCTCGACTGCTGAGGCTACAGAACTAATTAACTGGAATGTGCTAAATGTAAGACAAAGAGACTGCGATAGGGCTGTTGGCAGTAAATTTACCAGGTGTTTGTTTTCCCAAGTATGGAGTGGGTAAATTCCTTACCTCTCAAAGTTGATTGATGCTGTCTCACATTATTGTGGTGCTCAGGGGCGGAAGAGCCTGCACACATTTGCATGTGCTTCCAACGGTTTGTCCCCAACGGTTTTCGCGACATGGGGGTACTGCACGTTGCGGTGCCAAGATAATAGTCGGAGAAATAATCGCCCTAGGCCCGAGACAGGAGCAACTTTTCATTAGAAGATCATAGTTTACATCACTATCTACAAATAAATACATCATTTAGTGTTCTGAAGCATCGGTGGTCGGGCGACCCGAGGCAATAAATATTAAGAATGGTTGGTGAGCTGGTGCCCCAGCACGACGCCTGTACCGAAAAATAGAGAAACAAACCCGATCAGGAGCTTTACGCTCGAGGCCATGTCGTAGGCATCGCCCAAGGCGCCATTATCGCCTAACGGAGCAACTGCTAGGGTTTGGAGCACATCTGCGATCGCACATACTGTATCACGTGAGAATAGGATGGAGTACAACGCCTCGACGGTAACGTCGGTTGCGGTCAAGGTATTGACGAGTAGACAGCGGCCCAGGGATTCAAATAGCTTTTCCGAGTCTATTACCACGAAATGCTCCTTCATTTTATACTCGATGTTGATTTCAGCCAGGGCTCGGGACGCGATCTTGCCACAATCACCGTCCCGCCGCCACCTTTCAAATGAATCGCAGCCGCACAGTTCGGGCCAGTAGAGCCCTCGGGGATCCACCGCTTCGAGGATTTGTATCATGCGATTCTTGTCTTCAAACGTTGACTGCCGTACATTGATCCATCGGCCGTCCCGAACGCCGCCGAAAAGAGCGTTGCCTACCGAGGGCGCAAATAGGCGACTGTCCTCGAGAATAGCCGAAGTGAGAAGAGCGACAACCCGCTGGCGAGGAGACAGTTCGAGCAGGAGTTCGTCTCGACAGTGACCGACATCCGGCGATATACGGGCCGCAAGTAGTGCTAGCGTCGTCAGTAGAGTGTGATCCTTCTGGGCCAGCCGTACCATACCAGTGGTGCTAGCCTTTGGAGTCAGTTTTGAAGACGGGGCTAAGGGAAGATTGTCGAGAGATGTCAAATTCTGCATAGCCACGCCCATATTTGTAGTTTGATGTCGATACACTCGGCAGTTATTTATACGACACATGCTTGATGGGTCAGATGCATGTATGATGCGCATGACTGGCACCCCAACAGAGACTGTGAGTTTAGCGGCCGATCGGTTTGCGCCTCGAGGTAGGAATATTTCCTAGAAAACCGAGTGAATTACGGTATTATTTTATATATATAGTGTTTGCTGCTGGGATGCCCCCGCAATGCTAAGGGGCCATTCGTAATTATGCAATCTCCAACGGTCGAATTAGCATGTGAACAAGCTAGATCGCATGCATAGGCCGAACCACTATGCGCGAATGCTGAGAACGCTGTTACTGGGCGGGTCCATAGTTGTGCGAGTTGCTGGAACCTCAGGCCACCGTTTATGGGCAGTTTCGCTTAACCCCAAGTTCGCCATGACGTCATTTAGGTCAACGAGGTGGATGGCTCGATCTCGCCCCACATTGCCGAAGACAACAATAGTCTAACTGTGCGGGATATGGAGCAATTTATCATTTGAGTAAGTAGCTATTACTATGTGTTCCCCACTTCACCCTCAATATTGCGGTGGGGTGTCGATCACCTAGTCGCCGGGTTAAAGGCAGGTCCTGTTGAGCGGTGGCTGCAACGTTGAACGGCTCGGTTAATTCACAACCTTACCGTCACATAAGCTATAGTTATACACAAATAGCAAAATCACAAACTTGAAAATCGGGCAAAAAAAATATATGGCTAGGGTTCACTAACTTGACAGGTGGGCGGCCGGTCTCGACCCATGCGATGTACCTCCAGGTCTTGTAACGATATCTCCGATTGCTAAGTGATAATCCCGAGAGTGCTGGAGTTGAGCTCCCCCCACCGGATAATTGACGAAATTTCCCTAATAGTACATAAAAAACTCTAATCTAGCCACCTCGAGAGAGTGGGGTTCCGTGGAGTGTGGAGGTTACGCAGGTGCAGCAGCGGGCTGTTACACCCCGTGCAGTGCTGAGGGAAAAGAAAGCACGTGGGCCCAACAGTCAACAATGATGAACGTACCAGTTCCTGAACTCCCGCGAATCACGAGAGCATTCAGGTGACATCTTTCAATTCACCCCGCCAATTGTTCGGATTCTCACGCCACAGATTGCCTGATTGATCCGCCACACCCCTCGGGCCCTGGCCAATGCCCCAAAATGATCAGGCAGCCGCATCGCCTCCCAAAGTTTGTACCACTTTGTGACCCCGGGTCAGGACGCTGAGCGCCACGTTCTCCCAAACTACATCCGCCACAACGACGCGAACTATATGGACCCACAAATACTACGAACAGATGACCCTGCAGAGTTACAAGAGATTGAGCAGCTAGAGGGAACATTCGAAAATTTTGCATCGAACTTTTACATCCTCAACAAAATCGGCGAAGGCACCTTCTCTTGTGTATACAAAGCAGTTGATCTCCGACGCGACGAATTCGACAAAAGCTGGGAGCAGGATGTCGACGAACCTCCAAAGAAGCAGCATAGGGACCTTGTAGCGGTAAAAAGGCTTCATGTGACGTCAAGTGCAGCCCGAATTGCAAACGAGCTCGAGATTTTACTGACCCTGCGCAACTCCAAGCACGTTTCCCACGTAATTACTGCCGTTCGTGACGAGGACCAGGTGATTGTGGTCATGCAGTACAAGGAACACACGGATTTCCGGACTTTTTACTCAAAGTGCTCCGACGAAGTCATCAAAGACTACATGCATCAACTGTTAGCTGCTCTCGAATACGTACATCAACACGGGGTAATTCATCGTGATGTGAAGCCGACAAACTTCCTCTACGATCTTGAGACCAGGCGAGGAGTTCTGGCCGATTTTGGGCTCGCCGAGATTAATAGTGATATTGGCAGGTGTGTCTGTCGAACTGGTGGGTTAGCAAGACACCCAGCACCTCCAAAACAGGGAAGATACCGGCAAAACGACATGCGGCCCAGCAGGAGAGCAAACCGAGCAGGCACTCGAGGATTTCGGGCTCCCGAGGTGCTCTTCAAATGTACATCGCAAACGTCAAAAATCGATTTATGGGCTGCAGGTGTTATTCTCTTGATGTTTTTGGCCAAGAGGTTCCCTTTTTTCAACTCCCTTGATGACAGCGAGGCCATTGTAGAAATTGCTGCTATACGAGGCCGCTCAAAACTTCAAAAGTGTGCGCTCCTCCACGGTGCTGCACTGGAGATCAACATCCCAACAATAAAGGAGCACGGACATAGCTGGAATCAGCTGGTTGAGTGGTGCCGAGAGGATGGCAGCACTACTGATCCTCCAAATCCCGAAGCGATATCACTACTCGGCAGTCTTATGTCAATTGATTTTAGAACGAGGTTCTCCGCATCTGAGGCCCTGGCACACCCTTACTTCACCAAATCCTAGGCTCGCTTAGGCATCTTCACACATGAGTTATAATGGCATTGGACTGTCTTCCGCAAAGGGAACTGGGACCAGCGGCTACGTACAGTCAAATTTGGCTGCGGTGGGCAGAGGAGCCCGCGAGCAAAGGCAGGATGATGAGGCTCCTTCAAGTCAGCCGCTCAAGAGACCTATTGATCCTAAAATCCTGGCTCATCAGCGAGCCCGAAAAATTGAGGCTGCTTTGTACGACTTGAAAGCCAGTCTAGCCTCGCAGGGACTTTCGGAGACAGAAATAGCCCAACGCATTCAGCAGGAACGAACGCTACTAGAGCGCACGAACGATTTCGTGCGGCCAAAGGATCATACCGAACAACTTAATTACTAGCACTCCTAGATTTATTTATGCATATTTAATCACATTTGCAACCAGTCATCGGCATAGTTTAGTGATTTGTTGCATGCCCATATGTACATGATTGAATACCTAGTATTCACTTTCGCCCAGCTTTACTTGCTCACTCTCCGCAATTGCAGTAGCCTTTGATTCCTTAATAAATGCTTCAAGAATGGTCTCTACGTTTTTGTTCTTAATCTCCACCGATTTCGACGTCCCGTCCTCAAACTTGATAACTAGCTCAGGTTCGCTTTTATCTGTATATCTTTGAACACTGATGGGGACTGTAGGGTTGTAGAATTGGATCGTGGGAAGATAAGACCGCCAAAACTGTTTTGAGCCAACGCAAGGCTGCTTCACGTAGGCGTCAAAGCGAAGAGTGATCCCCGAGATCTTTTCGGGTAGTTTGATAGCGCCTGGCCCTGTCGTGATGCGGTTAAGCTTGCTCAACTGCTTTTTGACTCCCTTGGGGAACAGCTTTGACATTTCGGTGAGTGAAAAACTATTGCGGCGTGACGCCACAGTTTTTCATGCGGCCAGTCCTCGAGCTCAGCTGAGTTTTTCGGCAAATTATGGTGTCAAGTTTACAGACTTCATGCTATTGCTAGTCAAGATACATAAAATTTTAGACCTACCCATTGAGCAGTCCACCCATAAGATCCATGATATTGAACTGGCGCTGGGGAACAATATCAAAGTAGCTCTCCTCTATGAATATGAGGGGATTCTGCCAGGGTTCGTACTGCTTGGGCGAGTACTCCTCCTGGAGTCCAAGATAGAGAGAACGGGCTCTGCTTTGGCAGGCAGCTACCAACATCTGTAAAAAGTTGATTAGGGGATAGTTGGGGAACACCTTAAACTGCCCCTGCTCGATGGGTTCCTCGTTCAGGTCAGACGCTGCATATGGCAGAGCTGTTTCCAGATACGTGTGCACGTTACGCATGTCGCAAACAGTTAGGTAGCCAAATACGCCCCTCGAGATATAAAAAGGCAGTCGCTCGGGTGCATCAGCCTTCCACCATCTACGGTGCATTTCAGCCAATGTGACAGCCGAATCACGGGTTCCAACCAACAAATTGGACTCAGCCTCGTGGTATTCACCAGCATTAGCGAATATTGTGCCGAACAAATTGTGAATATCCGCATCATTTCTGGCCCACTGTGTAGCCTGACGGGCAATATGCTTGAGAGCAGTCTCCTTGACGGGGATCTTCAGCACGACTTGAGCAAGACGACCCTTCGAGATGGAGTCCACGGGGATCGAGCCAGATACATACACCGTAAGCAAATACTGAACCAAGTCACACACTGAGCCTACCTGGTTAGCATCAGCGAGAAGAAGTGCGGAGGAGTACAGCGTATCTACAGCGTCACTCCATTTCTTCTGACGAACATAACGGGCAACCACAGTACGCACGGCCTGGTGTGCTTCATAGTACTCTTGGGCCCCAATTCTCGTTGCAACACGCTGCAAAGTCTTGTTAATTGCGTCCATTAGTAGACGGAACAGCTAGACTACTGACTTAGTAATTATTACTTTAAGTGAAGCAGGTAAGTAGAGCCTTGAATATGTACATATGCTAAAATTTGGGGGGATATACATTCTATAGTTTCCAACTTTGCACACTAGGCTCACATCTCCTTGTGGACCTCCTTGAGCTGCGATCTTACGTGGTGTCCAAAGGGTTTTACCAGAACCAGATAACTCAAAAAGAGAACGACTGGGACGTAGTAATATACCTGGCCCCACACATACAGAGAAGGTCCTAAATTGAGTAGAATGAAGGGCTGCACGGCAAACCCGAATGCAAGCTGGGTACCAAGGAAGCACACTATATCATATAATGGCTTGTAAGGTGTACCCAGAAAGATTGGACGCAACGTTCTACGATAGAGGCGGCCAAATTGTTGGAACGCTGCGCCCATGATGAAGGTTAGATAGTAACCCGGGCGGGTTCCATGCCAAGATGCGCTAAAAATGAACGTTATCAAGGCTGCCTTTGTTCCCGGTTTCTTTCCTGCTGGAACGACTCGCTCGTACACGTAGAACCTCAGCCACTTGGAGGTATTCATATTCCAGTTGTTGATATAGCCGTGGGCATTTTGGGCCATCAGAATCTGTGCTGGACGTACGTTCTGAAGCTTGTTCCACCTATATCTACCCGGCTTGGATGGGTCTGGACCGTTGAAACCCAGACCACACTGGATGCAGGCTGCCTCGCTAAATGTCCACGCAATATAATACTTGAACTGGTAGCTCACGCATAAAAACCAAAGGTAGCACGCTCTTACCGCGAATGGCGATTCTCTATACTGGTCAGTGAACAGAAATGTTGAGGATAGGTACTTGTTGGCAGTGAAATAGACATAAGTCCAGAAGCAACCTTCCAGCACTTTGAGAATAGTAGGGATCCGGCTAGAGGGAATACTCTGACGGATCAATCGGTTGTCTTTTGTGAATTTGACCAGTCTTGATCTGCTAAGCCATTCGTCGAAATCCCTGAATTGGAACGACGGACCAGTAAGCACAGAAGGGAAGAAGAAGCAGAAACTCAAGTAGGAAAGCAAATCTGGTTGAGACTCTAAACGACAAGTCTTTCGATGCGGATTTTCTGTCTCCATTTTCTGAGTTCCATCAAACACATCGAAAGCGTACGATGTAACTTTAATTACCAGGATCATTTGCGTGCCACTGATGCCAATGTTATTGACGTAGTCTCCCCCAGAAAATTGCTCCTTGAAATGCGTGCACATGAGGAAGCACATGGACGCGATCAAATTAATGAATGGAGTGCGCGAAGACACTGGTCCCCATTTGCAGAGATAGTAGGTAAACAGGCACTGGACTAGACAATAAATGGTGCCAAAATAGAGCGAGAATATTCCACATAAATAAAACAGACCCACTGCAAGCATATACGCCGCCTTCAGCTGCTTAAACGGCAAAAACCTGAGCACTCCACATAGAGGGAAATTGAGGATCAGGCAGATCACGATCTTAATAAGATCAGGCGGGAATTCCAAGACCTGCGCGGTTGCCTGTATGTAGTTTTCCACTACTGGGATGGCCATCGCAGCACTGATTGTGGTAAAGTTGCCTCAACCTCGGCAGCAGTCGTGGCGTCATGAATCTGAGGCGGATGCATATGCACGTGTGAGATGATAAGTTGCGCAATACATCGTTATCACTTGTACAGTCAATTGATCAGAGATGTTATGGTTAATTCTTATACTAGCAGAGCTAGGGGTTGAAACAGTCAAAGAAGCACGGAACAAGCGGCGTGAGAAAAAACGTCGCCGGAAGGAAGTGGACGTTGCCCCACCTCCCCCATACGAACTGCCGCCCAGTTATGAGGAAACACTCCCTGCCTACGCCTAAGGAGCTACCTTTGGTACATGCTTTATATATCTAATGCTATTTATTAAGCCTATCTACTAACAAACTCGTACGTTCTTTGCAGGTACCAGTTACTGCAAGCGGCTCATTTGAGGTTATGCGGATGTATGCTAGTATTATCACCAATGCTATATTATCTACAGTCGATTACTGTCAGCATGCTCAATGCTAAATGCGGTTGTGAATTCGGAGGAAAGCTGTTTCAGCTTGTGATCCCGGTTTACAATAGCCTTTCTCCATATATCCTCATCATCGATTAGTTCCTTGGGTAGCTTCCATAGAATGCTGCCATCCGCTACGTCTAATGCGGCCATTACAAGTTCTTTGTCGCCGTAATACCGGGGATTCACCTCGGCGAGCCTCTTAAAGGTAGACACATGGCTTTTCACGGCATAAATCAAAAGCTCACGGTGGTTGTCCCAGTCTAGACAGTTGACTCTTGGCCCAGCTGGAATACCATTATGAAGCGCTTTCTGAATTAGATCTAGATTTGCGTTGAAGAATTCGTGTGTTGTGTACCAGATTGCGTCTGGGTTGATCTCACAAAGCTCTCTAGAGTATTTGTCTCGTGTATCACCGTTCAGTATACAATAAAGTGTTCCCATTGGATTAACCCTCACAGAAAGTTTTAGCAACTCGAAATCGTCCAGGAACTTAGTGAAGCTTCCACAAAAACCCTTTCGAGCTGCAATCTCAGCACATTCCCTTGTTTGAAGTTGTTCTGGAACATGAGCTGGACCTCGATCATTGTTTTCTAGGGCCCCGCGGAACGCTTCCAAAAACCAATCCTCTGAGATAATAGACTCGTCGAACATACACAGCGAGTCGATATCGTTTTGAAGAGTTGCAAGTATGATATCTCTGTCGTTTTTCAAAGAAGGGATCGTGTTCTCGTAGTTCAGACTGTTACGCTGAACAGCAATTAATGAGATCTGTTTGTCGTTCAAGTACTCGGGAGGGAAGATGTCAAGCCGATCACATATGAGATAAAAATCCAGATCAACCATTCCTACGTCCACTAGCCAGATTGGAAAGCCTCTTTGAGCTAACTCCATACAGAAATTGCGGCTGCGAAGACTCGGGTCCAGCGCTTCCCATAGCTCTGTGTAAAAGACATCATCAAGCATCCACAAGGAAACACATTTTTCGACAGAGTCCAAAACAAGTTCTGGATCTGCGCATGGGAAATGTGGGGTGAAAATGTTTATGAACTGGCATGGATCCCTCTCCAGAGTCCGCCGAACGAGTACCGGATCTTTGCGCATCGCCCTCTTAAGGCATGGTATCTTCTCCCATACCTCTGGCAAATCTGAAATCAATGGCAGATACTCGAGAGTCTGCAGCTCATAGTAATAAAACACCTTGTACGGGGCGTATCTGAGCAGCACCGAACAAAAGCGGGGGTCCTCAAAGCAAGGTTCAAACAAATCAGCAAGGGCACCCTTATCGACGAGTTGATCCTCAATGGTGCTACACCCGACTGCCAGAGCCACATCCAGATCGTGTAGCCCGAATGGCTCATGTGATAGGATATTCTGGATGCTACAGCCTGCAATGAGCCACTCATTATTTTTCGTGTTCTTCTCCAATTGTATCTCGTCCTCCAAATCGTAGCAGTCTGCATCAAAGGTCTCGTCGTACTCTTCGTCTTCCTCGTCCCCTCTGTAGTACTTCTCTCTCTGAGCAGGAACGCTTGCCCAAAAAGCTCTTAATAAATCAATGTCCTCCTCACCGAGCTTCTTTACTCGCTCGATAAACTCTCGATACAGATCTCTGGATAGGTTATATGGGGAGAATGCGTCCCAGAGAGAATCGCTTGTCGCGGCCACATATGCCCCTCGTGAAACCTCGGATATTGTCAACAATTCAAGAGGGCTTTCGCAGAACGAAGCGATCCTTTTCCAAATTGGTATAGGTACGTCCAGTTTCCTTCGAACATTACTCATGTAGGCGGTCAATGTGCAGTTACACAGTATTCGCCTCAAACTTGTATCTTGCAAGCAACACCACAGATATACCTATCGATTGACTAAAAATATCTTACGCTCGTACACGCCTTAGCTTAGTTAAGACCGTTCGCAGTTGCAGGACGTTGCATGTGGCCCCAGACAGGCGAAAATACTGATCAACGGTGGTTGAGTTGATGTGGGGAACTCGGATCTGTAGCTAAGCTGGATCCCTCAGACTTGGTTTCCCTGCAAAGATCACTGCCCGTGTTGTTCCCCACCATCGGCCCAGCTAAACCTACCCACCAGGAGAAAAACCTGACGTTCTAAGCATGCAGTGTATGCATGTCAAGGATGCTTAAGACTTGGGGACGCGTTCATGGTGACAGCAATCAGGATTAAAAGGAGAACTACATGAATGATTAATGCTACAGGTCCTGTATGGGTATGATAGGAGCTGCTTCGACAACGAAAGTCTTTGTCTTCCTCCTAGTTAGTTGTGGGCGTGGTGAACGGAGACGCAGGATGACGTGAGAATGCATAGCCTCCTAGTCAAAAGGCAGTTAATAAACCGTAAGTCACGTGCACCCGGCTAATTAGGTGAGAACGTCCTGTGTGATTTTCAACAAGATTGGTGCATCAGCGTTATACACAATGTTCATTCACTGTCAAAAAATGGCCCAGGCTTGTAGTGGGGCAAAAGTCTTGAGATGCCATTCATCGGCTGCCTTGTTCGGACGTTCTTGAGGTCCGCAGAATTCAAGGTTCAGATAGCTAGCAGGGTAGAGGCCCGACGTCCGTATAAACGGTCTCACAGGGGTGAGAAAGTTGAGGTGAATTTTAGTGGTTCTCCATGCACTCCCATGCAGTCATGAGTCGAAGCAAACGTCCCGCAACTCCGTTGTCCTATAGGTGCTAATATTAGAAGACAGAGCCCGCATACGCAACTAGGCGGCCACATATTCCAACGAGTGCTGGGACATTGTGAGAGGGCACAAGTAGCATCAAGGCTGAATCAGAGCTTCTAACCCAAATTCCGACCCGGTACTATTACTAAGCATGTCCATTACATTGTCCCCCGAAGAGGGTCGGCAATTTGGTCAACTGTTTCGAAAGCACGACCCTGAAGGAACTGGCGTCATTCTTGGAGATGCCGCATACAAACTGTTCATCAACAGCGGTCTGAGCAGTGCCCAGCTCCACCAGATCTGGACGATTGCTGACGCTGAGAACAGAGGATTCCTAGATGAGAACGGATTTGGCAAAGCATTGCGTATGATTTATCACGTGCAACAAGGTGAGCAGCTTGCGCCCCGGTTAGCTACAATTCCTGCTAGTTTGCCCGATTTCACACGTCCTGCTGCCCCCGCGCCTCCTGCCGCTCCTGCTCAGCGTACGAGCCACCAACCGCAGCAGAGTGTCTCCAGTATCGGCAGCAATGAGAGTATAGCAGCACAAATTCCACCTCTTGGGACTAGCGATAAGCAAAGATTCGGCTCGCTCTTCGACAAGCACGCCAGAGAGGGTTTCATCGATGGGCCATCTGCCAGAGGAATTTTCTTGAAGGCTCACCTACCCAACGATACCCTGAGTCGCATCTGGTCGCTCGTGGATGTTGCTGGTCGTGGGTCGCTGCGCCGTAACGAGTTTATTCTGGCCATGCACTTGATTCAGTGCACCATGCGCAAGTCGCTGCCCGTACTCCCGAGTCAACTGCCGTCATCGTGGGTCCCATGGCTCGAAGGGTCCACCCCCTGGAGAATCACCGCTCAGGACAAGGGAAAATTCGACAAGCATTTCAATCAACTTGACACGTCGGGTTCTGGCTACATTGGTGCTGATGAGGCAGTCCCATTCCTGAAAAAGAGTAATCTGAGTGATGAAGATCTTGCTCAAGTATGGGATCTGGCCGACTATAAGGAGGAAGGTCGCTTGGACAGAGCGGGATTTGCTATCGCCATGTACTTGATCAATCGCAAGCTGGGAGGCGATGCGCTGCCTAGCCGTGCCCCACCTGAGCTTATTGAAAGCTCTGGCATCCAGGGCACTGCTATTTCTCGAAGCATGTCGCAGCGAGTGGGCTCACCAGCTGCCTTCTCACCTATTACTTCTCCACAAATTCAGCAGGGCACTGGTCAGGGCGGTCCCATGGCACCTCCCCAGAGAAAGGGCGGCGCGTCATCTTCTTTGCAAGACCTAGTAAGTTTGGACGACTCCTTTTTTGGAAAGACTTCGATAGCCTCTCCAGTCTTGTCTCCAGCCGCTACTGGGAGAAATGTTCAGCCGCACACAGGATCTGGTCAGGGCGCTACGCAGCAGTCCGCTCAGCAATCTGGTCAGCAGCCTCTCCAGTCCAACCAGACCAGTGGCTCAGTGCAAACCCCGCCCGCCGTACAAGCGCATCAGCCGGTATTTGTGCCAAAGTCCTCGTTCGGTCAAAGCTTGGTGAAGCCTCAGCAACAGGCACAGCCGCAAGCTCCCACAGAGGACCTAACCCCTCTCAAGAATGAAAAGTTGGACCTTGAGCGCAAGATTCCTTCCGCTACTGCAGAGGCAGAGCAGAGTGAGTCTCAACTGCACTCCGTTCAGGAGGAGAAATCCGCTCTTGAGGCCCAGATCTCAGAGCTTAAAAAGCGCTATGATGCTGAGACTGCCAGAATATACTCTGCTCAGCAGTCGACGAAGTCTCTTCGTGAGGAGATTGCCCAACTGGAGAAGGATTTCAATCTCCGTTCGAGTAGCTTCCGCGCACTTGAGACTCAACATTCTGAGACCTCTCGAGGTTTGGAGGAGGCTACATCTCGCAAGGAGGAGCTGGCAGCCCAAGTCGCTCAGCTCGAGGAACAACACACTACTCATCAAAGCACGTTGGACGATCTTCTCCGCGAATCCCAGCATATCTCTGGACAAGCTGAGTCTCATCGCCAACGCGTAACCGCACTCGAGAGTGAGCTGGGGCAGCTCCTTAATGAGATCGAGGCTGCCAAAACTGGGCGTGATGAGGCCGAGCGCAACGCTAGAGTCGCCAGAGAGCGGGCTGAGCATATCCAATCTGAAGTTATCAAGGCACAGAAAGAGTTGCAACAGTATAGAGATCAGGCCAACTCCTACACCCACGCTGCGGAGTCCTATCAAAGCCAGGCTCAGCAGGCTGAGGAGACGCTATCCTCCCTCAAGTCGCAGCATGCTTCTACTTTGTCTACTCGCGAACGGTCTGTGACTCCCCAGGCGGTACCAAAAGAGGTGACCTCCACTGAAGCATCGTCGGGCGCTCCAGGATCAGGAATCGTTGGTGCCGTCGGTGCGGCTGCAGGAGCTGTGGTTGGTGCTGGCGCTGGCATTGGTGCCGCATTCATGGGTTCCAGTCGCAGCAACACATATCGTGACGAACCCGAGATTCTTGATTCCCCACCCGTCGGTACCTCAATCATGTCTAGCCCCTCTTCGCCACCAACTAGCGAGTTCCCTGCTGCAGCAGAAAATGTTGCGCAACCTCAGGCATTCACTCTTCCCATGGCACGTCCGCAAAGTGCGACATCCAGTGTCACTAATAATCCTCCTCAGAGCGTACGTGGTGATGTTGACGTTTCGCAGCCTGAATCTCCTACGTTCCCAACCAGTGAACCCGTTTCTGGTATCAATCCCCCCACTTCTATGAAGATCTCGGATAATAGCGGTGTTTCCCAGGCCGAACCTTATGCGCAATCAGTTCAGAGTAACGACTCTTTCGAATTTGTCGATGCAAATGAAGAGCAACAGCAACAGTCGCTCTACAACGCACCCCCTCTGCCTGATTCGACTATTCCTGCTTATACTAATGCCCCGGTAGTGAGTCAGGACACTATTAAACCGTCGGGAACTGACTACAACGCATATGATGAGGAGTCCTCCAGTGACGATGAGGGTCCCGAGCAACTTCCCGAATTCCACAATGGACATGACAGGACCACGGCGCAGGTTAGGCGGCCGTCGGGATCTGCAGTCTACGCAACTGGCCGTGAGCCATCAGTAACTGAAGCTCGCGCACCGCCTCCTTCTAGCTATAAGGGTACCTTTGGTCTTCCCTCTCGTCCCAGTGAAGCCACACAGAGGCAAGCAGCTCCAGCACTGCCTACAAGCCCGACTGATGGAAGCGCGAGCAAAGCTGCTAGTCTTAGCAGCAGTGCGCCTACACCTCCTGCGTCATCAGCTTCTGCGGTTCCTGCTCCTACGTCTGCTCCTGTTGCGTCGAAAGCCAACACATCAGCATTCGATGACGACTTTGACGACCTGCAGGAAGCTATTGAAGATGTTTCCGATGAAGACAGTTTTGAGGGTGACGCAAATGAGCAAGCAATGTTTCGAAGTCGGCCACAGCAGGCTGGTGGCTCTGACGAGTGGGAGCAGCTTTTCACGGATCCCGCACCAGCGCATACTGGCAAGAGTGTCCCCAATAGTGCACCGATATCTGCCACTGACGGAGTCGAAGATCACCTTGCCCTCAATGAGCTGATCTCAATGGGTTTCGACAGAGATGCGGCCATTAAAGCACTTCAAAAGACCAATTTTAATGTGAGCGAAGCCACAAATCTTCTTTTAGACGAATAGACGATGTAAACTATTTTACTACTTAGCTACTAGATGCTGGCCGGGTGGGGTCCAGTTTTATTAGTCAGCGCCCGGTCATGTTGGTCGCCACCGATATTTTTCACCCTAGTGGCTGTATGCTGTTAACAGTAGGAGCTAGACTTTGTGCTCGCAGCACGGCTTCGGCTGCTGCACGATCGGTATGGACTGGAAGAGCACCACGTCCCTCTGTTCGTGAGAACGAGCTTCCTTCTACGCAGCCCCCGCTGGTGCTTCACTGTGGGTTCGGTCGCAACAACACAATTCTTACCTTGAGCAGGCGAGTTTACAAGTACGAGCGTCCGCCCCAAAAGCCAGAGCTTGAGCAAGACTATATGATTGATCAGGTGCGTCCCAACCAGGAGGTTTTGTTGACGGTCACCACTGGCCAGCTGGGGTTCAAAGGCACACACAAAGGGACATACGATGCCGCTTTCCAGACTGCGGCAAAAATGTTCAAGGAGATGGAAGACAGGGGCTATATCGGCGAGCCTATTGAACTTGTCACTCGGAATTTCGGTCAGAATCGCCATGCATTTTTTGCGACCTTGATGGGTCGAGAAGGCGTGAAAGTCTCAAAGTATATTCGCCAGATCACCGATGCTACCAGAATTAAATTTGGTGGTGACCGGTCGCCCAACAAGCGCAGAGTCTAGTTGGATTGTACATAATATTTACTTAAAAATACTGTATCAAGGCATATATAGCTATAAACGTATCTGAAATTTGAAGCAGTTTGGGCGAGAGGTGCCCACGTATGGTTGCTGTGAGTGTCATCTTCTTACACTATTACATGAAGTTGGACTTGTCTGCCCTGGCGCCAAGATTCCGGATTAGGGCTCGCTCTGTCGAGATTTTGACATCTCCAGAGCAGTTTTACACCCATTTGAAAGAAAGTATCTCGACAGCCAAGCAACGAGTGTTTTTGGCTACTTTGTATATTGGAGCCAGCCAGCGAGAGCTCGTGGATGTGCTCGACAAACGATTGAGCCAGAACCAGGACCTAAAAGTACATATTCTCAGCGATGGTCTTAGAGGCACTCGAGAAGCCCCCAAGAATCCGTCATCTGCCTCGTTATTGTCGCCGCTGGCGCAAAGATACCCTAACCAAGTGACGATTTCTATGTATCGCACACCTGCCTTCAGGGGCCTGCTATCGAAGATACTACCTAGAAGGCTTAACGAAGGAGCCGGGCTGCAGCACATGAAACTCTACGGGGTAGACGACCAGATCACTCTCAGCGGTGCCAACCTATCGACAGACTATTTTACAGACCGCCAGGATCGCTATATTTGCATCAAAGACAAAGCAGTGACTGATTACTATTTTGATCTCTATAAGAAGGTCGAACAGTTGAGCTACAGGGTCGAGCCTAAGCTGGGCCAAGGTGCGGACAACTTCAAACTCACGTGGCCGTGGCCAGCCCCATGCCCCCAGCAGGATCCCAAAGGCTACAAATCTTTTGCTACCGAACTTTTGAGTAGTCTTGTTCAGCCCAACTCGACCTCGGAGGAGCTAGACGACGACAGCTGCGATGTGTATCCCATTCTTCAATTGACCCCGCTGGGAGTTGGAAACGATTTCAAAGTTATGAAGACCCTGTGTGAGGCTGCTAAAAAGTTCCCCTGGACTCTGACTGCTGGTTACTTCAATATTGCACGACCATTACAGGCTGAACTACTTGAGTCTACTACTAGGGGAACTGTTATCATTGCTGGAGAAAAGGCGAATGGATTCTACAAGTCTAAAGGAATTAGTCGTCACGTACCCGAACTGTATTCTCTACTGGCAAAGAAGTTCGCCGAGGAAGCGACTCAGCATCACAGTCCGTTGCGACTACTGGAGTGGCAACATGGCGTCGTGCATACTCCTGGAGGGTGGTCCTATCACGCAAAGGGCATGTGGCTGGGGGACCCTATTTTTGCAACCGTAATTGGCTCATCGAACTTTACCCGTCGTGCGTACCAGCACGACTTGGAGGCTGGAGCTGTTCTTATCACCAAGAATCCGCAGCTGCAGGCTGCTTTTCGGGACGAGGTGGCGAACTTGGAGGCGCATGCGCGACCAGTCAGCAGCGATAATTTTGCCCCGCCACGCCGCCTCCACAAAGCGTTTGTCTGGTTATTCGGTGACCGACTGTAATGGGAAAACGGAGGACGCAGTTCACCAGTAGCGACCCTCTATCTGAGACGCATCAGAGAATCACTCGGGAAGTTGAGGCTGCGCTGTCGCTAGCCCCTCAACTCACAGAGGGGTCTGAGCCCACGCTGCCTAATCTGAAAGATCTCAATAATTCTGAACTCGAGTCCTTGAACTCGACGATCTCAGCAGCAAAATCCCAAAGTATCTCGGCACTTGAGAATTGGGAATCCTATATGCAGCACCTGCAGCACGCACTTGACGCCACTTTGTTGTTGATCAGCCTCAAATCTGAGCCAGAAACTAAGAAACGACGTCGAACAGCTGCAATTCCAGATTTAGGAGTAGGGGATCAGGTAGCGTTTCGCATACCAGCAGTGCTCCATGAAGAGTGGATCCTCTGCGAGATTGTAAGAATCAACCCCGATGGTATCACCTACGAAGTCAGGGACCCAGAGCCCGACGAGGAAGGTAACCCAGGTCGCCAGTATGTGGCTAAACAAAAAGACATTATACCGATACCTGCACCAGGTTCGCAATTGCCCAGCTACCCTCCAGGAACACAAGTGCTGGCACAGTATCCGGAGACAACAGCTTTCTACAGAGCTGAGGTAGTTAGCACAAAAGGTACAAAATGCAAGCTTATCTTCGAAGGTGAGGAAGATGACTACAAGCAAACTGAAGTCGAAAGGTATTTGGTTTTAAAGCCCCCTCCTCCTCAATAATCATAGTGTTGTGAGTTTGGTGCACAGGGGCTGGGAGCTTTTGAGTATATAATAAATAATAAGCGCATTGCTTGTTGCGTGATAAATATAAAATGAATAATGCCGGTGTTTCATGCGGTCTCCACTTGAGATGGAGCTGGATATATTATAGCGCTGTAGAGAGCAGCATCTCTTCTGAGCCTGGCAGAGAGGTGGAATAATGCAATGGCTGGATTGGGCTTTTGTGAGAGTAGAGCATGCATCGCGACTTCATGGTCGTCTTGTAGGTATGCGTCGGCAAACTGAAGGGCCCTGCCATCGTTCCTAACTGCACGGAGTACAATATCCCTGTCGGACCTCAGTGCATGTGAAGCGTACCGCAATGCCATGCCGTCATTATTGACTGCCTTTCGGACAATTGCTTGGTTGTTTCTCAACGCCTCACTGGCGAAACGCAGTGCCTGCCCAGAGTTCTCTACCGCCATTTCCACGAAATTTTCATTATCTTGAAATGACACCGCATATTCTAGAGCCATTCCCTTCTGGGCAAGTGCGAGTTCCACGAGGCTACTTTCACAGCTCCACTCTGGCACGTATTGAAGTGCGTTGGCGTTGATGTTTAGGGCGGCAGTCACTAGTGCGAGAGTACGGCAACACTCCGGTACAAATCTGAGAGCAGACCACGCTGAACGCATGGCAATCATGGATATCTCTGGGTCGTTCGCTAACTGTTCGACAAACCTGAGAGCTTCGCCGTTCTGTTTCACTGCTTCAATTGCAATCTCTCGGTCACTGCGCAAATTCAGAGATGCGAATCTTATTGCCAGTCCATCCTGTTTGACTGCTGCCAGCACCACCTCCCTATTATTCTGCACTTCCCTGGTAGCATACTGCAGTGCGCTGCCACGACAAGTTACAGCTAAAAGCACAAGCTCTTCGTTTGACTTCACGATATCTGGTAAGAAAGACAAAGCCAGACCGTTACTCTTCAAAGCTGCACGAACGATGTTGACGTCTTGGCGCAAGCTTGGATCTACAAATTGCACCACGCAGCCACATCGTTCGACTGCCTCCACAATGATGGCCTTGTCCGTGAGAAGTGGAGGGAGTACATATTTGAAGGCGTACGGGTCTGACTCTATCGCGATTGTAGCAATCTCTCTATCAGCACGTAGAGCAGGAGCAGCGAATTTAAGCGAATCGCCATAACTCCTCACCGCCGCTAAAACCATCTCTCGATCGGTGGTGTTCTGTAAAAACTCCAAGAATGCTCCATCCAGCATGGTTACTGCAAGAATAAACGACTTTTGACGCAAACTATCACCAACAGCATCAATCAAGGTATTAGTCGCAGTCCCTATGTCCACCAGTCCAGCTTTACGGATCGACGTGACAACTAGAGCGTAAGGCAGAGCAACGTCTGGGTAGAGACTGACATCCTCTTTGCACACCAGAGAGTTGAGCGCATCGAAAACGGCACTACGCGATCTGACAATAAAATCTGGGCTTTCCCAATGGGCCCAAAGATCTGCTAGCGAGTTTTTCATACTGTGTGGAAGCCGAGCGAATCTGTGCCAAAAGGCCAACGCTAATGACCCCTCGGTGGTGTCAACCGGAGTAAGCTTCCACCATATAGAATTTGAAAGAATAGCGGCTCTACTGGACCGGCTAATGTGACTTAGTCTCCAGAGTGTTAACGGATTACAGCTAACGTACTCCGCAACAAGTTGCCATACTTCCAATGGAAGATCTGTAGGCATGAGAATTATCTGGTACCGTCTCAAGCTGTCAACTATGCACAAAGTGTATTGAATGCATATATACGTGATTAATAAGCTGTCAAAGTCCTGCGGCTTGCATTTCCGAGGGAGATTGCTGGTTCACTTTTTATTGCTGCTACGAGATCCCGATAATTTGACAGTTTTTTCGTATTTATCGAGTTGAGTACATTTAATAATAGGTTTTGCTATGTTTGTACCCGGAAGAGCACGAAATGGCTCCGTCCCACTTGCTCATGATATCACGTGGAGTAATCTCCCAGCCCTGTACGACGTTAGTCAACTGTCAACTTGATCGGCAAGAAAATTCAGGCATGCGATGGTGGTAGCCGATCACCTCGTCCAAGTGCGCTGCTTTTCGCAGAGGCCTGGATTAAAAAATATACAGAATGCACTGCCTGTGTGCATATAGAATATTTATAAGCTAGTACACTAGCCAGAGCTCAATATAGTAAAGGATTTTCTTCAGATCATTGATTCATCTTATATTATGGGACTGATTAACTCCTATACACGTTGAATCATCTACGGCCGACGGCCAACGATGTCGAGTCTACACCAAGGCAAGTACTTAGGTAGCACCTGCATAAGCATAGAACCTCATCCTGCCGTCGAAATCTTCAGCCTTCTAACACCCTCCCTCGCTAATTCGTTCGCTTATTGTTCGAGAACGTCCACTCTCACCAACCTCATCCCAATAATACATATCAATGAACTGGAGTAGCCGTTACTCGAACGACTACATGCACAAAATAATGCTTCACCTCATTGGTCGCCGAGTCCACCATCTACTAAATGACTGCGGTCCTCATGTATTTAAAATTCATGTCTAGGGGCAGGCATCCGCACGTTTGGATGCTGCCCTCTAGAGAGTTCACCTCATGCCGGTATTATACAAAATCACCTCTCGGAGGCTCATGCAGTAGAAAAACGTGCGAAACTGATCACCAGGTTTCGCCCTTCATGAATTTTATTATTGAGCTTTTCGATCAACTCATATGCCTCTTGCACAGATCCGGTCTGCACCACTGCAGAGCCAGCGCTAGACCCATTGGGAAGCAGCTGTATTGCCACGCGCTTTACAGTGGCAATAGGGGCCACAAGAGCAGTCAAAGACTCCTCGGAGATACTGGATGGCAAGTTAGTTATAAATAACGTATCGCTCGCTTCACCGTTTGCGGTGGCAGTTTTAAACAATTCATCATCTTGACCGCTAGGTTTAGGTCGCCTATCAGCTGGGAGATCCTCCCGGACCCTGATAGGTCGACCATGGAGACTAGTGTTGTTCAACGTAGCTATTGCCAGTTGTGCAGCCTCCGGAGAGTCAAAGACTACTGTACCTCGACCCTTGGAACGCCCCTGATAGGTGTGAACATCGGCCCTGAGGACAGTTCCAGCTTGACGGAAATAATCCTTCAAGTCTGCCCAGCTCACGGTAAAGGCCAGGTTCTCGACAAACACAGCGTTCGGAATTCCTCCTCTGGACAGCGACAAATGTGATCCCACTCCCAGAGGCTCCCTGTCTTCTCGTACGTAGACCACTCGACCAAGCAAACTCTGATTGTGGAGTTCTTCAATGGCTCGCTGAGCTTCTTCTGCGGTAGAGTATTCTACAATACCACAACCTCGGCTAAGTCCATTCCCCTGAGCCAGAATGTCGGCTCGTACCACTTCACCAGCTTGCTTCATGAAGTCCTTGAGCTGGGGCCAGCGCACGCTGTAGGAAAGGTTTCCGACAAACACTCGCCGATTCTGAGTGTCATCCATGTTATAGAGTACCAGTCAAGTCGGTTCTCAATATATAAACGATGACGAGAATTTCTACAGCGTGTGCGGTTACTAAGAGATTCCGCGAACGGTTCCTGCACGCTATCAATACGAAAATGGCCAGGAAAAGTGTTTCCCGTAAAACCTATGAGTCGAAATGTAGATCGTTTGTATCCATTTTCAGTTTCTTATTCGGATATGCTATAATCGAGCCCGAATAGCTCAGAATCGGATATTGCAATTTTTGTCTTGCAGGCCAAGATGCACAAATATGCAGACACACTTTACTGGACGCAGGATAACTTGGTCGATAGATGTTGCAAATCCGGCCTCTTGCTACCAATAGCCATCCCCTGCCCATAATTTAGCAAGCACCTGCGACCCAGCACTTTTTTTACGATTGCGCAATTTTTCTCTTTGCTCTAGCAAGTAGCAATCCTGTTCAATAAATGGTCAATTCCGCACTGGCACATCCGGGCACCCGCGAAACAAAGTCGTCTCTGCATGCGTTGCGATTTTGGTGTAATGAGCCTCAATGGTGCTGAGCCTTTGGTATACCCATGCTTGCGTCAGGCTTTGTAGTAGAAAGTAGATGGCTATGTAGTCTATATTAGGGTACCTGCTGTCAAACTGCGCGGAGATCACTGATTACATGATTCACGTTGATATTGTGAGCGAACCAATCCGTCCCCAAGAATGGATAAATTGGGTTAAATCTCCGAAAGCTGGAGCAGTAATATTTTTTGGAGGCATTACTAGGGATTCTTTTGGTGGCATGCATGTCGAATCGCTTGCTTATGATGCATACGTACCACGGGCCCTAAAGACCCTAAACAGCATCGCCACCCAAGCCCAGCAACGGTCAGGGGTTGAAAATGTGGTGCTAATCCATAGAATTGGTGTAGTGCCGCTCAGCGAGGAGAGTGTCTGCATTGTGGTGGCCTCAGCTCATCGAAAAGAAGGATGGAGCACCGCTGAATGGATCCTCGAGGAGGTTAAGTCACAGGCCGAAATTTGGAAGAAGGAGGTCTTTACTGATGGTTCTTCAAAGTGGGTCGAAGGCCAGTCCAGACGGATCGATACTTAATAAAAACGGGTATGCCGCTTGATTTTCGTTGTGTAGTACCATCACCCTGGACTTTGACTTGCGTGAAGTTTGTAGACTAGTACCAACTCTTCTTTTCTAGTAAATCAACGGCCCGTTTAGCTTCACGGTGTACTAATGCGACATAGTCTGGGTAAGCGGGAACTTCTTGCCTGTCTTCTACCATCATGCTAAGAACCAAAAACTCTGCGCCATCCAGTTCCTCGCGAGCAAGCTGAAGCGGTAGCCAGAGTCTTCCAACTCTTGATGCAAGATAGTCGCACAAAATATGAAAACGTTTGCTCAGTTCGGTTTCCAGCACTGGCAACTCATTGATATACGCGGAAATCTGAGACACATCACTAGTACCAAACAAATCCTCAATCAGGTTAACTGGTACACTTTGGGACACATACAATGTGAACGACATGCCGTTAAATAAAAGATAGCATCCACCAGACAGTTCAGAAGACCTCGCCGGTATCGTTGGCCAATGTACTGGTTCATCTTCGTACATAATAAGATCAGCCACAGAATAAATACGAGGGTAGAGAAGGAGAGTCAACTGGTCCGCATTGCATTTGATCATTTCGCGAGCATAGTCCACTCGCGTATCGCACATGAATGCGCGCTCGCCAATAGCCACGCACTTTATCAGTGCATTAGTTAGAGGCAGAAACTGTCTTAATGAGGTGGGCATAAGCAGCTGGCTAGGAGGGAGTGCCCCACCAGCATAACCTCTACAGTTTCCAAAAATCTCATAGACCTTCTGCATAATTCCTTGGCGCAACTCTTCTAATGACGAAGAACCCATTTTCGAAACAACTTGGCGAGCCATGATACCGATGACGGTGTCGCTATCCACGAATCGCAGCACGCTCTTGAACTGGTCCGCGATTCCTGCTGGTATATTGGATATACGCACTCTTCGCAGCCCATGGTGATCCGTATACAAAACAGCTGATTGAAAGTAGGCGTCGTGATCGCTGCTAAGTGCACTATCATATTTAAAGTCCACTGCAAACGTTCTTTGAGAATCCATGACACCCGCCATCTGATCAGGTATAATTCCCCAATAATTATCGACTTGGAGTCCAATATTACAGCGAATCTTGACAACGGCCTGGCTACCAACTAACGGTTCGCGGCACACATTGAGAAGATCATTAATAAAGGGCTTTGCATCCCTTTTGGCAACAAAACGTGGATATATACGGTGTGCTCCACCAGAAAGCTGTGAGACAATTCCCATGTTGGTGATGTCTGTATAACCTGTTGGAAAAGCAAAGAAGTCGCATGCTACTCCTTGCTCTGCAAATTTAGCGCCCAAGTTCCGATAATACGTGGAAACAGGGATGAAAAGCTCCCGCTCAGGATCAGTGAACTCCGCTGCATGGCCCAAGCGGGTCCCGTATACTGTAGCATCGCGGCGTGTCAACTGACCCGGCTGAACTGACGGGAGAGCAGCGGCAATAACAATAACTCTGCCGCCGTACGGCTCGAGAGCACTCAATCCAGCGCTGAGCGCCGCGCCAAAACATGATTGCCCCTCCCAGTTTCCTTTCAAGAATGAAGGAAACTTGGCAGCCCACTCATTAACTCTTTCGTAGCACTCGACAGGGTCGAAAAATATGTCAGGGGGGATCAATATGTTCTCTCTGTCATATTGAACAAGGCTCTCTACGTTCCTTCCATTCAGTCGATACATGTGGATGGCTCTTGCAAATGACATCACGGCTATCTGGGCATTCTCGGGTATGCAACCGCCTCCGGGTTTATTATCATCGCCATAGAGCGCCTTTATAATTGCTTGAACAGTCATAGTTGGAATATCCTTGTTCAATGATTCTCGTGTGCAGTCAACGATGAACACATACCTTGGTGATGTCGCTTGCGCCTTGGCGTTATATTGGCTTGGGAGGATCAAGTCATATGTTCCACGCGAGAGCTCAGGCCTTTCTTGCCAGTCAACTCGCCGACTACGCTCCATAGGCTGGTAATACCATCCTGGCGTGTCGTTCTCGAAATGGCAGAGGTTACATATGAACCTACCCCCGTCGTCCGAGAACTGCATTCCCGGGTTGATATATGCTCTGCATCTGTGGCATCTGGGAACATCGGGACACTGCGAGAAGTCGGCGAGGGGAACGTCAGCTTCAGCAAAAGGAGTCACCAGCATCCCCAAAGGAAGCCCAGTTCTTTCGCGTAACGTCGACGTGCTCGGGATATTGTACATACTCAGCCGTAAAAAGTTCGGTCCAGCAATTCCCTGGTCAAAAATCTTGTATTGGGCGTCCGCGGGAGGGGGTTTTGCGTGCTCGAACGTGTGAAACCCTTTACCAAGAACGCCCTCGAGGGAATCGGCCTCCAACTGGGCCTTCATACGATCATTAGGGACATTTGGCACTGAATTGGATTCTGCAGTGCCAACTAGAGGATCCACCGCTCGGACTTCCTTTTTGCGGGGTTCGAGGTTGAGCTTTTCAATCGGGAAGTGCAGATTTCCAGGATAAAAATCTGGATTAGGAAAATCATCGCGATTAAAATGAGAATAATCGGGGGATTGGGGCTGTGCTGGTGTTTGTTCCTGCTCGAGCTCGGGGTATACCCTCTTTGGCCTGCCCATCCCTGACTAACAGGAGTATCGAAGGCTGGCAGATCTCCTTCCTTCATAGAATGTCCGAACGTGTGTTATGACCGTTAATGTTAGGGTGAACAAAGGGTGATAAGTCGAATTGCAGTGAGGTTTTTCGAGCCTTGCCGCAAATTGGGATAAATATGGTTTGGAGCAAACTGTGCCATGTACTGGCTATTCACTCGAGCAAATAAAAGTTCTATCGCTGAAGCATCATATTGAATATTACAAGTACTAGGTTCTGCTGTGCGCTACCTGGCACCATATAAGTTCATGCCTGGCATACCTGCTGCCAAGAGTCGATAAGAGGCAGGTCGCCGAAAAAAGTAGCCAGTCTTGAATAAACCAATGGCCAGGCCTGCTTCACCATTCTCCTCTATATCTATGCCTTTACTTGAAAACACCATGTCAACTGCAAATGCTTTCATGCATGTTGAGGAGCATCATTCTACACTATAGGACTACAGAAATGAAGTTACTCAATGGAGGGAACGGCAAACTTTTTATCAGTAATATCAGGTCTGTTGCGATCCTGCTTGGGAAGAGCTGCACTGTACGCGAGCCCAGAGATGGAGAGCAAAACAAGAGTTTGTTTGATAAAGTTGAACATTGGGCCTGAGTGATGATGTGGGTCCTTTAAATAGTCAAGATCTGGTGCCGTGCGAAGAGAGGAGATCTGAATATGGTAAACGCACGTGTGATCTACATGTAAAAGTGATGCTACATGTCAACAATAGCGGTAACGTAGAATTACTCCCAAGACATTGGTACGTAATTCTTTGAGGCTTTTCCAAGAACTTTGAGGCATCGTTCGGCGTATCACATGATTTGAGAGACGGCACACCTTTTGATGCATATATCCTCTTTCCCAACGAGGAACACGACTCAAGCAATATGGGTCTATTTCTGAGTGGTGTTCTCAATTAGCCATCGTTTAGATTTCACTGTTCAGCACTCCAATGAAGAGATGTAGACACGGGATCGCCGCACTGCACAAGTTCGCACGCAAACGTCACAGATGAACAAGTTGCATAACTCTGCTGAAACATGCAGCTTCTACGTCGTACTAGCGTGCTAAGTTCCAACATGCACCTTTCTTTCAACAGCATTCCATAAAAATACCGGATTGTATCCAGAGACACATGGCAACTCGAGTATTTACGTCCGTTGTAACCACCGATGTTCTCACAAGACTGGTACTAGCGACATAACATCCTTCATATACTTGCTTTTGACTAGCTGTTTCTGCTCAGTCTGGATTCGTCTAGCTCAAGGTGTATAGTAGTTGGCTACCTCCTAGTGCTACCCCACTTATAGATTTCCCAATACTGATACACGCTGCTACAGACTTTGAGCTCACACCTTTGATAGCAGTATAGTAAATCTGAAAACACTCGCCTTCAGGTACCTCCGATGTACGAGGCTGGTAAAGCTACATGTAGAGTCCCTATCTCTGCAGTGCTCTCTACCACATCGATCGTCGGTCCCAATATCGAGCATTCGCATCCATGCTGGAATTTATCTAAAAGAACGGAATCGTATATTGTGCGAAATAGCAGGGGTTTTATAGTGATTCAACTGTCGTGATCGCCCCTCATGCCGTGGTTGATAGCACAATAATCCAATCATCGCAAGCGAGATTACGGTACTGGACCTCTGTCTAGGTGAATCTCTAGTTCAGTCTTAGTCCAGTCCACAGCGGTGTGTACGTTCGTATTTTGCGACCCAGCTCATCTTTTACGAAGCTATGGCAAGCAAGCGTACTTTTCATTTCATCCCTGTCTGCAATATCTGACCTATTATAGTTAAATAAGCGTAACCTTTAAACATAGAGTATGTCCCCATCTTTAAGGTTATTCTTCTACGCTAGTTTTTAGCCAAGGTATCAAGGTCACCCTCTAGAACCCCACTGGGGGCAGAAGAATAGCACCCCTCTTAGGGTTGTGTTTGGAAGGAGGGGTTTCCTGAATCTTAGGTGGTGTAGCAATACGATGGTGCATGGTGCCGTATCATAGCTGCAGAGCCCGGTCCTAAGTTTTCAGCTAAATGTTGTTGCTATCGTAGAGCCTAAAACAATAAGTGTGGGGACGTGGCATCAACATGTCTTATCAATACTGACGATGGGGGCGTGAAGCATTTTCTCCTGCAAGGGCAGATTTTGTGGCACGTACGCAAAGCTGTAATATCGTCCAAGAATAAATCCGGCGTACCTAGGCCCATTCAGAACGCTAATGATTATTCTGGAACATTTTCTTGACCTTTGCAGGGTGGCTCATCCAGGTATCATGCCCGCATATTAGGCGACCCGGCGTCCGTGAGATAACGCACCCCTCGATTGAAGAAGATGCATAGTGACGCAATATTCCAGACGAAGCCGTGCCTTCTCTGCATTGTGACGTGCGGTAGAGTCATTCGGTGCATGGGCTGTAGTAGATATCGGGGCATTCGTACTTTTTTTTGGCGGATGCATGTCGAATAATATTATGGAGGCAGGATGGTGCAATAATTCACCTGCCGTTCCGTTTTTACTTTTGCAGGCGTGCCCACTTTTGATAATCAAAACGAGTCTCTCTGGTTACTAATCAGTTATTATGGGCGTCCCTGGTCTGCTCGACGCGTTCAAGCCGGCCAGTACACGTGTGAATCTTACAGAACTGAGCGGTCTAATCCTAGCTGTTGACGGCTACGGTTGGTTGCATCGCGCCGCAGTGTCAAGTGCCGCTGATTTGTTGAATAAGGCTCCAACGACCAAATTCTTAGACTATATAGACCGACGCGTGACGATGTTCAGTGCCTGTAATATTTCGTTATATTTCGTGTTCGACGGGGCAGATCTGCCACTGAAAACGCGAATTAATGCCAACAGAGGAGCAGCTCGCCAGGAAGCACTTGCGAAGTTCAGGTCGTTGGGCAGTTGCAATGACAAGCTTGCTAAAAAGGCACTAGACATTACACCAGAACTGGCTGCTTGTGTCTGTGCTTATCTCAAAGCACGTAAAATCCCCTTCGTAGTAGCCCCGAATGAGGCTGATGCTCAAATGGTATGGCTAGAACGCGAAGGAGTTGTAGACGGAATTCTGAGCGAAGACAGTGATCTGCTAGTTTTTGGGGCCAAGAAATTATATACCAAACTAGAGGACACTCAAGTGGTAATGATTGACAGCTCTGGTATGAGTACTCTACCTCTGTTTAGAGGTCATGGTTCCTTTAGCTTGCAGGAGCTGCGCACGCTTGCAATCATAAGCGGATGCGATTATTCTCCCGGAATCCCAGGGATTGGGGTTGTCAAAGCTGCCAAGTATTTGAGCCAGTACAAGAATTTCGACCGCATATCTCTTTTTCTCAAATCTAGGGGTCACGAATGTGACGATGCCTTCGCTGAAATCTACCGACAAGCTGACACCTGTTTCCAATATCAGCGGGTTTGGGACACAAAGAACAGGACACTGGTGACGCTAAATCCCGGCTGCCCTCTAGATGCTGGCGAGGATGTTATCGGAAAAGAGCTTGCGAAAGAGATCTCCCTTAGGGTTGCATATGCAGTGTTACATCCAAAGACTCATGAAAGACTACTTGTACCACCTCATGTCTCGTGTTATGTGAGCAAAGTCAAGGCCGTTTCGAAGCCCGCTGTTCGCTCCTGCACAGACATTGCTGCCAAACAGCGTGCATCAAAAATGTCGAGCACAGACTCAAAGAGTCCAGGGCTGGTCTCCAGCCCGTTTTTCAAGAGGTCTGCTTCAATGCCAAATTCGAGCACAACAAACCTTGACTCGAGGTCTCATTCGGAAGAGGCTAACAGAACGAGTTCGATTTCATCCGGGTTGAATTCCCGCCAGGATGTGCTTGATAACAAAGAAAACCACATAAGAGCTGGTAAACGTACTCGCGATGAGTTAGAAACCGATCGCTCTCCTCTCTGTGAAAAAAGCACTAACAGTAGCGTGGTTAATCGGTCTAAGCATCAACAAGGACCTGTGGAACATGCAGGAAGGAAGGTTCAATGTAGGTTGATCAATATCAAGGAATTTGCATATTCCGGCCGTTTTACCTAGCTAGTGTTCAATGTATACGAATGATTGCATTACATGACGTATCTATTAGGCTGAGTGTAATCGCGCACCAGCGAACTAATTACTGCTGGGCCTTTTCTCTTTTGCGATGCGCGTTGTGATTGCACGAGATGACAAGCTATCATCTGGACCCGTCATGCGTACACGGCGCCTTGGATGCTAGGTTTAATACCTCAATTTCTTCGGGCAAATTGACTATGCATTACCACAATTTCAACACTTGGCGTGCATGAATGTTCTGCAAGAACCACACGATAAACCAACGCAGTATCGCAGGGGAGGAACAAATTCTACAAATAAAATGATTGTCCAACAAGCGAGGTTCCATATAGTTCATATAACTCGGCACACCATATGCATGTCAGCATTGCAGGGATACTTTGCATGCAGGATGAAAGACTTGCCAGACCACACGACAGATCACATGAGATAGCACTACGCGTGCAATTACAACGCACACAGCTTGAGCGTCAGAGTTTTTGACTGTAAAATTGCACAAAAATTACATAGACAAATTTTTACCTCTGTGTAAACGATACAAGGAAATATCTCCTCGGTGTAAAATTCTCATCTGCGTAGTTGTACAGCACTCGGCATTATCAAATGCCCCAATGTACGTTCTTTCGATGCGTGATATCTCCGACTGTAGATGGTTGCAGTATCCCAATAAAATGGTGTCTGATTAGCTGGAAGCATGTCTGGTATACATTGTAAGGCTAATATATCACGAGGCTTTGCTGGATTCTAAGCGTTGGTGGGGTAAATGGGTCCTATCGAGGTGGCGTCAAGGTTGACAGCGGGGTGATTTCACGTGCATAAACAATCTGCAATGCAAGTTACTGCAATGCACGTTAGCGTTAGGTGATAGTGAGGCATCCTATAGAAGTAGGTGCACAAAAGGAAATACTAATAGAGACGCTATATAGTTGTATACTATGTCTATTATTCACGTTATTTCAGGTAATATCACCCCAGTCGCATCATGTATGCCACGATATCGCAACAGCCGTATGCAGCTACTGATAAAGGTTCGGTGCCGTGCCAATATCCGCATGTGAAGTCCTGGCTATAAAAGCACACACCCGAGGTGATTGAGTAGCTCTTCATATTATATCCCAAAAATGAGTGCGAATGAAAAAGATACTTCGCTGAAGAACAGCGACAGTACGCCTTCTTATAGAGACGAAAAAGGCACTGGTGAGGTGAATTTCATCAACGTAGATGCTGTCAGTTCGGAAGAGCTTCATTTTCTCAAAACTCTTTTAGACAAACCCGAAGTGATCGATTCTGCTCGTGATGCCCGAGAAATTGAACTCATGATTCAGGGAATTCAGTCTCTAACAGAGGAACAGGCTACTGAGATTTCCACAAGAGTTATCAAGAGTCACGAATATGACAGAAACTTCCCTGAAGATCTTCGTCACTTGATGAAACAACTTCTAGATGAGAAGGCGGACCTTGACCTCTTGGTAACCCGTGAGTTCGCCTTAAAGGCTTGTACGGCGGTTGTGTATTTCAATTCTCCGTACCCCGAGGTTCGGGCCGTTGCAGATCCGTGGGACGATGATCTTCCTTGCGAGACTATACGAATGTACGTTATTGCTATGATCTGGGTCGCGGTAGGTACATTTATGAACCAGTTCTTTGAGACCCGTTATCCTAGTGTTTCCATCAGCGCAGTACTCCTCCAAATGTTCATCATTCCTTGTGGGTACTTGTGTGCTTATATCCTGCCCGACTGGGGCTTCACCCTGTGGGGTACCCGTTACACCCTTAATCCTGGCCCCTGGTCATACAAAGAACAAGCCGCTGCCACTGTTATGTTTTCAGCAACGTCCGCTTTACCTTATGTCGATTCTCAGATTCTCGTTCAAAAGATGGACGTCTTTTATGGACAAAAATGGGCAAGTCTCGGATATCAAATCCTGATGATGCTCTCAACCCAGTTTTTGGGTTTTGGTATTGCCGGTTTAGGTCGCTCGCTTCTCGTTTATCCCACTCAGAATCTCTTTATGGTCACTTTTCCTAATCTAGCCATGAATCGCTCGTTTTTGACTCCTGATAGTGCAGAGCCTGTGAACGGATGGCGCATGAAGCGTTCAGTTTTCTTCGGGATCTTCTTCATCGGCATTTTCATCTACCAATGGGTCCCTTCGTATCTTGCTCAGTTCCTTTCTACGTTCAACTGGATGACATGGATTGCACCAAATAATTTCAATCTGGCTGCTATTACTGGTACTGCAGATGGATTAGGTCTGAACCCAATTTCGACGTTCGATTGGACTGTTCTGAACTTTTCCATGCCATTGGTTACCCCAGTTTTCTCCTTTGCCAATATGTTGGTTGGATCTGTGGTTGCTGCTGTCATTATCACACCAGCCATCTATTATTCTAACATGCTCAACACTGGCTATTTGCCAATCAACACCAATCATCTGTATGACAATACTGGAGCGCAATATAATGTCACGCAAATTCTTACCAATGGTGAACTCGACATCGAGAAATACCAAGCTTATTCTCCTCCCTATTATGCCGCCGCTAATCTGGTTGTTTATGGTACCTTTTTCGCCATGTATCCTTCCGTCTTTATTACAGCATTACTCTACGATTGGAGGGTAATGTGGGCAGCTCTCAAAGAAATTCCATACTCGCTAATTGGAGGTGGAAAGAAGGTAGCGGATTATGATGATGACATTCACTGTCGTATGATGGCCAAATACAAAGAAGTGCCTCAGTGGTGGTTCTTTTCCGTCTTATTGATCTCGTTAGGTCTTGCTATTGCCACCGTAAAGGGATACCCAACTCGAGCCCCCGTTTGGGGTATCTTCATGGCATTGGGTCTGTCATTTATTTTCCTTATTCCTATCGGTATGTTGTACTCACAGACAAACCAGCTTTTCTCGATCAATGTTCTAACCGAATTAATCATTGGTTATGCTGCTCCTAGGCCAGTTGCCATGATGTTGATCAAAGCCTATGGTGTCAACACCAATCTTCAGGCTATTTACTACATTGCCGATCTTAAACTTTCGTTGTATGCCAAGGTACCATTCCGTACTTCCTTCAGAGTTCAGATGATTGGTTCTCTTATAAGCATCATTGTCACTATTGCCACAGTGAACTTCCAAATGTCAGATATTGAAGGATTGTGTACTAACGCACTCCTCAAGACCTCTAGATTCATTTGCCCAAGCGAGAACACTTACTTCTCGGCCTCCGTCATGTGGGGTGCCATTGGCCCCAAGCGTATGTTCAACGGCACATATCCGATCCTCAAGTGGACTTTCTTGATTGGTTGCTTTATTCCGGTTCCCCTCTATTTGGTGAGAACATTCTTCCCCAAATCACAAAAATACTTGAGGTACGTCGATCCTAATGTTATGGGAATGGGTGTCCTCAGCTTCTTGGCTCCTTACAATTTGGGTTATATTATTCCCGCGTTCTACCTGAACATCGCGTTCCTGCACTATATTCGCAAGAAGTATCCTGCTTGGTTCCTAAAATACAATTACATTCTGATGGCGGCACTTACCGCTGGAGCGGCACTTTCAATCATTATTATCTTTTTCGCAGTGCAGTATCATCCTAAAGACCTTGAATGGTGGGGTAATACTGTGATGTACAACGGCATTGATGGCAATGGCATGGCGCGTTTGGAGATCCCATCAAAGGGTTATTTCGGAGCTGATCCAGGAACTTACTACGTCTAGCATGTATATAAAGTTATTATTATCTATTCAGTAACCTCACCTTAATTCAATTCTTTTGATTAAACATTTCGATACTGGCTTCACAGAGTTTTGCCTAGGCAACTCTTCTCGATGTCAAGATACAGAGTAGTAGACTTGAAAATATTGCAGCGACGTGCTTGTTGTACTACATATCACTAACTTAAAATCTCACTGGGCCAAGTTTGAGTTATTATACAACTCGTCCGAGATTAGACTCTTGAAGCGACTCTTTAGGAGTTTTTCTCAAGGTAGTACCCTTCGTAATATCACCAAGCAGTGCCCCGAGACCTCCAGACATGCCAGGGGCTCCCGCAGTGGGGTTTGTTGGAGGCGCCGGCACGGCCAATAGAGGAGGAGGTGGAGCTGGTGCAGGAGGAGGTGCAACACCAGGAGGTGGTGGAGGTGGAGGCAGAGAAGTAGGCTCACTTGGCCCCTCGTCTGCACTTTCAAATTCGCTTTCAGAATCCGCAGGGTACGAAGATGAAGGCACTTCTAAATTGTTCCCTGAGGGTGGTGGAGGTGGCGCGCTAAATGGCTCAGCATACACCTGGTCATGACTAGTTGGCACCGAAGGAGGGTTGAAGGTTTGAGCGTGTTCATAATTGTGGCTGGTTGGCACTGGTGGGTGGGCGCTTGGAGGCTCAGCATTTGTCGTAGTAGGCACTGGGAGAGGCACATTCGAAGGCTCAGTGGTTGGCGTAAAGTAAGAAGGATTAGAAGATTCCATGCCGGCATTTTTTGGTGGTCCAGAGTCTCCTTCAGGCTGAGCACGCTTCTGGGGAGCACTCACCGCTGCTGCAGAGTCTGGACGGCTTGGAGTTCCACTGCCTCCAGTAGCCTGCGGACGAATGGGCCCGCCCATCGTTCCAAAGAGCAAAGATGCTAGCTGTGTCGGGTTTGCTCTACCAGATGGACGATCCTCATCCTCACTTTCATTGTCATCACTACCCCAATCTTCATCATTAGAGGTAGTAGGTCGAGGTCCGAAAGGGTTAGGCTTGGTAGCTAACGGCTGTGCAGCTGTTGCAGGAGTATGCTTGGCTCCACCAGATGGAGGTGCTGGATGGGATTTGGCAAAAGGGTTGAAACTAGCCTTAGACCGCGTATCAGAGCTTTTTTGCTCAGCTGACTCCGCTTGGGGGGCTTGAGTTTCACTCTTTGAAACAGCTTCAGGAACACTTTTAGTATGAGATCCAGAATTCTGCTGCGGGGATGGCACTGTTTTGACAGGGGCAGGACTGGAAGCGTGCGTAGCCTGGGAGGTGGGCTCTGGTTTCGAGGCTGGCTCGGATTTAGAGATTGGTTGAGGTTTGATGGTTTTTGACTGCGACTGTGGCTTATACGTGGCTGCAGGGGCAACATGGCCATCCCAATCATCGTCATCGTCCTTGGCCAGACTCTGTTCGCGTAGGCGGAGCTCCTCCTGTTGTTTAGCCAGTTGCGCCATACGCTTCGCTTTTTCCTCCTTTTTTTTTCTCCGCTGTAGTTCCATCTCTTTCAGGCGCTTCTCCTGTTCTTCGAGCTGTCGCTTGAGTTCGCGTTCTTCTTCATCTTCTTCATCTTCTTGTGGCTTAATCATAGCTTCTTCGTGCACAGGTGCCGTAGAAACTTTGGGCGTCTCTTGGACAGAAGGCTTTGGTACTTGCGAAGGTGCAGCAGGTGTTTCAGGTTTGTGAGTCCTATTAGGTGGAGGATGGGGGTGTGCGTCTGATTGATGTGGTGGTTTCGTGGGTTTCGGGGACTCATTACTTGGAGGACTAGTGGAATTAGCCGTTCCCGTGGACTGCGGTGTCACTTGAGGAGAACCACGCTTTCCTCGCATTTGTAGTCCAGCGGCAGCCATCTTCTCTTGCAGCCTCCGGTTTGCTTCTGCTTTGATTCTCGCTACTCTTTCAGCCGGTGTTTCTTTTCTAGTTGCAGAAGGGTTGTCTGGGGCTCGTTCAGATGGGGCGGGTGATGATTTACCCGATGTTGCAGAGGGGACAGAGGTTATAGGTGTACTTTGTCGAGAATTATAGGCCGTAGGCTTGGGAGATCTCAATTCCAAGATGAATTCCTTAACCGAAGGCTCTACGCCAATTGCCTCCTCCCAACGGCGTCGATCGCGGTCAGATTGAACCTCCTCAGGCGATTCTCGAAGTTGCATCTCAAGATCGCGCTTCACAGAGCGAACACTTTCCTCTAAAGCTCTCAAGCTTTGTTCATTGGTATCCCGTTCCTGATCTGCTGACTGCTGAGCCTGGGCGACGCAACGCTCAAAGTCCTCGAATGACTCGCCAGAAGATGTTGACTGCTTACCAGTGATAGCAGACATACGGGCTCTGAGCTCTGCTTTGCGACGAGCAGTAGCTCTATCGTGTTCGGTTATTGTTCCATTCGGTCCACTGCCCTTGATTTCCAACCCTGGATGCTGCTTAAGATACTGCTTGTGGGCAAGCTCGACCTTAGCCAAAGAAATGTCTTGTTCAACCTTCCGGATAGAGGATGTGAGCTGAGGAAGCGCATCAGTTAAGTCTTCCAGCTTTCTCATAAGCTGGCGCCGTTCGATACTGGAGGATCCGACTGAGTGCGAAGGAGATTCCGCAAGGGACTTTTGGGCAAGGCGGATCCTGTCCTTGAGGTCTGCAATTGCCTTTATGTTGTCTGCTTCTATAGAGCGTTGGGCTTCCTGCTCCTCTTCGTCTTGAGCATTCAAAGCTTCGAGTAAAATCTTCTTCTCTTTGATTTGCTTCGACAGCTCCGACAATGATGTAGCAGATTTTGACGACGGCTTGCTTGTTGGCTTAGGCGGAGCCTTATGGCGATTAGCAGACCGATAGGTTGGCTGCTCATCATCATTGTTCTTGTAAACAGTGGCATCCTGCTTGAACTTTTGAGCGTTAGAGGCAAAAGAGTTAGACTTCATGTAGGACTTGTTGGGCTTGTCTGGCTTTTGTAAAAACTGCTTCATCTGATTCAACGAATCCTGTAAGTGTTTGCTTGATGGGGGCTGCAACTCCGGGGGTAGTCTAAGAGGAACCTCGTATCCATTGAGGCGGCGGTAGATGAGATGCATTGCCACAGCGAACTCGTCACGCCCGAGTCTACCCCTATCCTTTGGATCCGCCAAGTTCCATATAGCCTCCAAGTCTTTTCTGTCTAGGCCACTATTACCAAAAATTTGCAATGCAGTGGGCCCATCGATAAATCCCGTACGATTTTTGTCCCAGAAAGTAAAAATCTCATCGTAATGCGACTTTTCAGTCTTTGAGATGGAATCCCCCACCTGGTTGTTACCCCTAATCTCATTTTGGTGGGACACTTGAGGCTGGGTTGTGGTGAAAACGTTCCTAAACTGTTCAATTCCTGGGGCGGCTGCATTGGAGAAGCCCCATTGTCCGGGCTTGCCAGTAGGCTGGGCGCTCAGGTATGCAGGGAGTTGGCCGCCCGTAAGCTGGGGTTGGAGGGGGCCAGTCTGCTGGGGTTGCAATGCTCCGCCGGTTATCTGGGGTTGGAGCGGCCCGGTCATCTGGGGCTGCATAGCACCACCGGTGATTTGTGGCTGGAGAGGTCCGGTTTGCTGCGATTGCAATACTGAGTAGCCTCCTGTGACCTGGGGCTGCAGAGGACCTCCAGTCAATTGGGCCTGCAATGGGCCAGTTTGCTGAGACTGCAAGCCCTGGTAGCCTCCTGTAACCTGTGGCTGTAGCGGGCCACCAGTCAATTGGGCCTGCAATGGGCCAGTGGGTTGAGATTGCAGCCCCATCTGCTGAGACTGCGGTCCGCCAGTGAGCTGGGGCTGCAATGGCTGGTTGTATCCAGACTGGTAGCCTGATTGCTGAAAACCGGTCTGCTGCGGCTGCTGGTAACTCTGGAACCCGGTCTGCTGAGGCTGCTGGTAATTTTGATAGTTGGACTGATATCCAGTCTGCTGGGGCTGGAACCCCATTTGCTGAGGCTGGAACCCGGTCTGCTGCTGCTGAAATCCATAGCCAGTTTGTTGCGGCTGGACATAGGGCTGCTGGTACCCAGTCTGCTGAGCCTGGAGAGTGGCCTGCTGGAGCCGGTCGAACTCATTTTGTTGAGTGTCCGGAACACCGAAGCTGATCTCATCGACGATATCGGTAACTTCCTTTTTCAGGCCAGGATGGAGCTGGGACGGCAGCTTTTCTCCCCGCAAAGCGGCACCACAGAGGTACATAGCGAGACAAAACTCGGGGAAAAGTAACGATCCGCTACGATTGGTGTCTGCAAGTTGCCAGATGTCACCTAACAAATTAGTGGGCAATTGTGACCGCATCAGGACGGTTCGGGCGACGTCGCCGCTCATCGCAGTTTCATTGGGGCCCACAGCGCTAGCAAATAGCTGGCTGAAGTTCTGCTGGTCCTGTGAATTGATAAAACTCAGCCGTTTCGACGGAATCGCATTGCTGGCTGGCATGCTTAGTACGAGTCAGCAGGGCTGAAGATATATTATCTAATTAGGGATTAAGACGGGTCATGACGAGGCACAAATAATGCTAATTACGCTACAGGTTACACTGCATACTTCCTGGTCCACTCCCTGGCGGTCTGCTCAAATTTTGCCTTGTTTTCTTTATATACTTGGGCGATCTCGGGCACCAAAGGATCGTCTGGATTAGGATCTGTAAGCAGTGATGAGATACTCAGGAGGATTTTGGGCACCGTCAAAATTGGGGACCAGCCATCTTTGAGGATATCGACACAAATGTTTCCGTGGGCATTGATATTAGGATGGTAGATGCGAGTGACGAATGTGACCTTGGGGGGCTTGTAGGGGTAATTTGGCGGGAAATCGATTTTTAGGAAGAACGCTCCGCTGGCGTACGGGCTGTCACTGGGACCCAAAATTGTGGCTTGCCAGTGAAACAGGTCGTCATCGATGGGTCCCGCACTACAGTTTGCTGGCGGGTCGATTCCCAGGTCTTTATATTCACGTTTCAGCCTTTTCATAGCCATGTTGATAAGTGGTTGAAGTAAAGTTTAGTGCGGTGGTCGTTTTGTAAGCGCCGGCGCCACATTGCCGGCGTGGCGAAAGCCGGAGGCAAACCCAGTGGGGCCCAGCAAATTCCGCGGCTCGGTGGTATTTCGAGCAGGTTTTGGTGGTGCTGAAACGTGTCTCGGGTAGCAATCCACGTGTGCGCAGGGGCCTAACCGCCCTGTTGCCACCGTCTCGCCACCGCTGCCGCTGCATCGTGCGGAGGCAGTCGATTGCAATTGCCGCACTGCGCTGTCGGGGTTCTACTGGCGAAATCACGCTGTTATTCTGCGGCTCGTGGCTCGGCTATGGATATGCACTTGCAACTATATTGGGCTCATCACCAGTCTTGGCGCCGCCCGCCGTTCTATATACCTCCTGATGACGGTGGTGTTACTATGAACTGATCCAACTTGTATGGTCACTGCAGCCGCCTCTCAGGGGTGACCAGCTCGGCCCATTGTCAGGAACTGCATGGCGCCACTACTCCTTTGCTGCATCAGGATAATTGAATCTAGCTTTGCTGTCGTAGGGGACTGCCCATTTCTATACTATTAGTGTTTATAAGTGCTAGCTGCCACCTCTGAGTGGTGCAGAACTACTAGCGCTGCACCACATGCTGCGGCCTAGGTAGTTCTGGAGTCATCTGGTGACCAAAATTGTAACCTGTTGTACCCGCAGCCATAGCAGTTATTAAGCACAACATGCAATGGTAAGGTGACGCTGACAAACTTATCGTTGTGATGGAGAACTTGTTCATGTACGGGTTGTCTGGCGCTGAAATCGGCGAGTGTGACGATTTTCTGTCTACGCTGGAGTCCCAAACGGTCGACGAGAATACAGTAGACCAGTCCGGGGTGTACATCCCGAGCCCGCAGGGCATGCTGAACACTGGAATCGACCCCTACGCACAAACCGAGCGGTTTGACCAGATTCTCTCGCTGCCCGAGGATTCGTGGAACGAGCAAAAACCGTGGCAGCAGGGAGTCGAGCAGGAGCAGAGCTGGCAGCGCCCCGAGCAGGAGTGGGCAGACAAGGAGTGGGTCGAGCCTGATCGCAAGTCGAGCTGGGACTCGAACCACTCGAGTCACTCGCTGAAAGACGAGATCGACGACTACGATGCTCCTGGCGTCGAGGGCGGTGGTGTGTCGAAGCGAACGTCGTCTGCTCGGCAGCGCAAGGCCAAGACCTCTCACAATATGATTGAGAAGCGATATCGCAACAACATCAACGACAAGATCAACGTGCTTCGAGACTGTGTGCCGACTCTTCGTGATGCTGCGGCGACCACAGTGGCCGACGGCGTGCCGTCGATTCGGCTAAACAAGGCCACCGTGCTCACCAAGGCCGCAGAGTATATTGAACAGCTCAAGGCCCGCAACAAGCTGCTGGTGAAGGAGAACTCCGAGCTCAAGGCCCGCGTCAGTGGCCGCCCGAGGATGGCCCCCGGTGTGATGCACCCGCATCAGTCGAGCTCCCAGATGCCCCCCCAGCCCATGCCCTACCGCCAACCACCCCCACAACAGCGTCGCGGTTTGGGCTCTAACGTCGCCCTTGGATGTGCCACGGCTGGCCTGCTCGCCACCGGCTCAGTGCTCAGCTCTGGGGCCAGTGACGGCCAGTTCAGAGGACTGAGTGCCCTGCCACTGAGTGTGGTCAACCTGATACCCTGGGAGATGCCTTCTCCCTCCGCCATCAAGGCCACGTCTCTGATCGTGGTGTGCTCGGTGCTGGGAGTCTACTACCTTGCCCTTCTTGGCATGTGGTCGAGCGCGCCTCCCCCTCAGAAGGCGTCCATTGCCTCTCGTGAGGCGCTCGAGACTCATCAGCAGCACCGCCTGATTGCATTGCAGACGTCCTCAGCCCGCCTGGGCCTGATCCCGTCCACGAACGCCCTCGCCTCCGTCACGATGATCCTGTCGCTAGTGTCGCAGGCCCTGGTTGCGTGCGTGTTTGGAGCTGAGCGGTTGCAAGCGGTGCGGTCGATGCTCGGATACTCGTTCGATCCGGAGGCTGGCTCCTACGTCGAGCAGCTCATTGATACCCAGATGACCTGCTTGGACTCGGACTCGGTCAACTCGTGGTCCCTGTTGTGCTCGTGGCTCGTGGGCTTCACATACAAGAGCTCAGCGCGCCGCAACATGCTGCAGGCCCTGCAGCTCCGTCTGTTAACGGGCGATACCATTGTGCAAAAGCCAGCTGAGCTTCTCGCCAGTTGGCTCTGGCGCCGTAATGCCGAGGACGCTGCGTCTTTGCCTACGCATCTGCAGACTTTGCGGTCGGTACCGCTCAACGAGATCATTGACCCCACTGCCTATTTTGAGTTGACTCCTCAGGGCATGAAGGTCATCATCTCGCGTGCCGACAGCGCGGATCCACAGGTTGTGAGCGTTCTCGATTTGATTGCCTCGCTGCACTCGTTCCGCCTCCAGGACCGGGCCATGGCTCGGGCGCTCGAGGGAGTCGAGATGAAGGAGTCCGACTTGGAGCTGGCCGCCAAGCTGGCCCCGAGATCGTCCTACGCACAGTTCAGACTGCTGGGTCTGAGGGCGCTGTTGTTGGGGGAGAAGAACTCCAAGATTTTCAAGGAGAGCATTCAGGAGTTCCAGATCGGCATCAAGACGAACCGTCCTCAATCGGTGATGCAGAACGTCTTCACTTGCGCCATTGCTAATCACCTGGCATCAATTCCTGGATGTCAAGAGTATGCCACTAGCCTCGTGGCGAATGTGAGTATCAACTCGGACTACCCGTCAATATTTATCTCCCTGCTGGTCGCATTACGGCAGCTGCGTGCTAATAACCTGGGCCGCTCAGACTTGGTTGAGCACGCTCTTCAGGTGCGGGAGTGGCTCGGCATGCCTGAAGCCGAGAGGTTCGGCCTCAGCCTTCAGGCCAGGAGGGATCTCATCTCTGAGACCCTCGCGATGGCAAAAAGTTTCGCCTCAAGGCCAGCCGACGAGATGATTGACATTGAACTTGACTTTTAACTAAGAATATTTATATAATTTAATACGCCTTGACAGTGTAGCACCGTCCCGTGCTTGGGAGAGCCGCTGCCTAATCTCGAGATATCAATCCTCCGCAGCCTCACCGGTTAGTCATGCCAAGTCAAGAGCGAGGATGGGGTCTGTCGAGGCAGAACTCGGGCGCAGGGAGCGGTGCTGGCGCTGCTTCTGCTGCTGCGGTGGCCGTATCGAAGAGTCGCCCACAACTGCGAGTGGTCCCCACTGGCAACAACGCTCCTCCTGGTACTCGCAGAGTGTGGGTGCGAAAAAAGGGCAGCCCAGCCACTTCTATTCTGGTGGAGGCGGACGATTTGGTCGACGACCTGAAAACCAAAGTTTTAGCTAGATTCCCTACCACCCTCATGCGGTCGTGTGACCCCTCAGACCTGACGATAACCCTGCCAGATGAGGTTACAAAGACCCTGAGGAGTGCGTCAAGCCCCGGTCCGAACAATCGCAAGCGCAATTCTGTGAGCTCGAGCTCGAATCCTCCGTCGCTGAGCTCAGGCGGCTCTGCAGCCCACAGCCCTGGGGGGCCGCTTCTGTCTCCACAGCTCATGTCTCTGCAATTGCGTCCTGATGACACCGTCTTTGCGGTGCTCGACCGGTACTACCCGAACGGCATGGTGATGGCCGAGGCATTCGAAGTGGTCACCACCGCCTCGACCACACCAATGGAGGAGCCCCCGCTGCCCCAGGCTCCGCAGATGGTGCCTAGAAACTTTAAATTTCGAACTAATCCCCCAGAGGGCCGCCCCAACTTTGGCAGAGCGGGCTCACAGCACGTCCGCCAGCAGCAGCAGCAGCAGCAACAACAGCTGGAAAAGTCTACCTCAGTCGAAAAGCCGCCTGCTGCTCGGGCTCAGTCCCCAGCTCAGACCAGCCCGCGTACTTTGGCTCCCGTGAACTCTGGCAAAGATGAAAAGCAGGCAGAGTCCAACGGCACTGCAGACAACGGCGTGCTGCTCCTGCCACGGCAGCTGAGGCTGGGAGAATCGAAACGAGTTCCTGACGAGCAGCACACCGAAGACAGCAGCGAGGTGACCACCTCTCACACCCCGTCGTCACCTGTCGATTTCGATGTTACTCTCACGCACATGTCCCCCAATACCAAGATATTCGAGGAGACAGTGGTAGTCCCGCAGATCAACGTGCTCATTGTCGAAGACAATGTCATTAATCAGAAAATTCTCGAGGCGTTCATGCGTCGTAAAAACGTGCGATTCGGAGTGGCCAAAAACGGTCGAGAAGCGGTTGCAAAATGGCGTGAGGGTTTGTACCATCTGATCTTGATGGATATCCAGCTCCCGGTAATGACAGGATTAGAGGCCACCAAGGAGATTCGACGGCTAGAGTGCATCAATCGCATTGGCGCGTTCAGCCATTCGGAGGCCCCGTCGGCTCCACCTACCGCAGATGACGAGCTCGACAAGAAAGAGTTCAAGAGTCCTGTCATCATTGTGGCTTTGACGGCTAGTAGTGCTAGTAAGGATAAATCGGAGGCATTGGCAGCTGGCTGCAATGATTTCCTCACGAAGCCCGTCAACCTACTGTGGCTCGAACAGAAAATCGTCGAATGGGGTTGCATGCAGGCCCTGATCGACTTTGAGGGATGGAAACAGTGGATCCGGAAATCTGTTGACTCAAAGTCTAGCGGTACCAGCCCAAATACTGCAACTGCGCAGGGATCCACTCCCAATTCGCCAAGTGGTGAGCCATCCAGAGGGCGCCGGCGACCAGTTGGATCGCCAGATGGCCCGCGGGTCAGATCCAGCAGGTCTAGACTCCTGCAGCCTCATCTGCCTAGTCGAAGTCCGACATCAATAGTCCAGGATGCGCAAACTCGTTCCAAGAGCCGTCCTCGACTGGAGCACCTCAAATCCGACCAGAACAAGCTTGAGCACCACAAATTGGAAGTGCACAAGCTAGAGAGTAAATCGGAGCAGCAGAAGCCTGAGCCCAAGTCCGAGCAGCACCCTCCTGAGCAACCGAACCCAGTGGTGCCGGCCACGACTGGCACAAACTGAATGAATCATAGACTAGGAACTTTTTATTTATAGAGCAACGACTGGCCGTTCGTGATAGTAATCTTCATCTACATGTCGAGTTCTTCCTCGCTTAGTGACTAAGGTGGGGCATCACGCGAATATAGCTCGTTATGACGTCCCCCGCAAACTTTGTGGTTCAGAGTCGCGTAGTCCAGGCTTACGATACTCCCATAAAAATTATTGCATGGATGCATACCGTAGTCCGGGGGTCACTGCTCGGTGCACTCGCCGTAGTTCCTCTGCTGTGGTATTCATTTCTCAGATTGCTCGAAGTCACAACATTCATAACTGGATTTTTTTGGAGCATTTTTACCAAATTTTATAGGTTTTCTCTCCGCATGATAAAATGGCCACTTCACATTATCAGCTCTGTTTATCCTCACCTCAAAATACTAATACTGATGATGTCGGCTACTTTGATAGTCAGCTTGGGCGTAGGAATATTTATGGGCCTGCTAGGATACTACCTGGGTTTATGGGGACGAAGAACGCGAAAATAACGAGACATGTGGGGTACTGACATTCTGACGAATATATTTATAGCTAATAATTCTCTAGATAATACTTGATTGGCATATGAAATAAATATGAGGCCGCCTACTGCTCAAATTCAATCTTCCTTTCTTTGGTCGACTCTCCCTTTGAGGTTTTGGGCAAATAAATATCGGAGACAGGCTTGGAGTTGAATAGCGGTCGGTCATACGGGGACTTGGTAGATCGCTTCGCCATTGCATACAGTCTGGTATCATAGTCTTCAGTTCTCAGCACCTTGACGTCGTCTCGGACACGACGAGTCGGGGCACTTGCAGCATGGTTGGAATCACGTTTGTCTCGTAGCCTTCTCAAGCGGGTTTCGTTGGCTCGACGCTCGAGCTCCTCAATCCGTGACTTCTCAGCCTTTCGAGCATTCACCTCTTCCCTCATCTGGTCCTCGGCAGATATCAACGCAGCATTGAACTGGGCAATCTTGTTGATATTTGGTTTAGGAACTGGTAAATTTGAGCGAGGATCATTAGCGATTCTTTGCTCTACGGTTTGAAGCTTACCAGTAGGGTTCTTCCAGGCCGACGGAGTGCGGGGAATGCTCCACTGCTCCAATTCTTGTTGCGTGGGCTTTGGAGCTGGTGGTTTGTAGTCGCTAACTGGTGCTACAGGCTTTTCTGGTGCTTTGACGAACTTGTGTCTAGGGGGCTCAAGCGGGTCATTTTTACGGTCTACAATCTTGAGGGTCCTTCCTTTATAGGGCACATATATTGGAGCTTCTATTGTCTCGGGTCCGCGAAGTCGAGCGTCCAGCGCCTTTGCCACAGCGGACTCAGTCTCATCCCTGGTCTGCTCGGCCTGCTGGCTTGTTTTTGATACCTGCTTCTCCTGTTTGAATGGGCCATCCGAAGCCTTGATCAATTCGTGGCTAGCTGGGCTGCTCATACACGAAATTTCAATTAAGAAATATTATGTAAGACGACGCATCCACGCGATGGATGATCTGCAGCGGAAATTTGACCAAATAGCCGCAACATGCACATTCTTATCACGCAGTGGCCAGATTTCAGCTCACAAGCTCACCAAGACTCACAATGTTACACTGGAGACTTTGGCAATGATGAAATATCTCCTGCCTGACGATATCATTTTCGAGTACCAGGAAACTCCATTTAACGTGCATAGAAAAGATATACCTCAAAAAATTCTGGTGTTTGAGTTTCTGAAACAGCTCAAGTCGTCAAAGGCGTCCGACATGATTCGCTTGGTCAACCAGCGTCGGGAATTGTTTGCAGCTGCAGTGCAGCAATTCTGTTCTCGAAGAGACTTAAGCGAATTAGAAAAGCTTGCCATCCAATACATGCCAGATACTCCGCCAGTAGTGGAAACGTTGGATCTTCCTCTCAGCGTAGTGTTGGACGACTTGGAATCTCGAGCTCTCACCACCAAAACCATTCCGAGTCGCACGGCGAAATTTGCCGAGGAAATACCAGACAGCATAAAAGAGGTACTCAAAAGAAAGGGAATAACAAGTTTGTACGCTCATCAGTACACTGCTATTGATCTGCTTCTGCAAGGTTTCAACATCGTAGTTTCCACATCCACAGCATCAGGTAAAACTCTTATCTTCCAGGCTCCTATTGTCTCAGCACTGGAGCAAGATAAAGATGCTACCTGTTTATTTATATACCCTACCAAGGCACTCGCCCAGGACCAACTTCGCGTCCTGTCGTCTCTGAGTGATGAGATTGTTTGCGGAACCTTCGATGGAGACACCCCACCTGAAGCACGAGATTATCTGAGCAAGCATGGTCGCGCTCTATTCACAAATCCAGATATCATTCACTACACTATTCTACCGAATTGGTCTGCATGGCAAGGGTTTCTGGAGAATCTTAGATTTGTCGTTATAGACGAGCTGCACTCTTATAAAGGTTTATTCGGTGCGCATGTTTCCATGATCTTGAGAAGACTAAGGCGAATCTGTCACCAGCTGGGCAATGACTCCTTGCAATTCATATGTTGTTCCGCAACAATACACAGGCCATTGGAGTTCACTGCCGAGGTAACTGGTCTAAAACCTGAAAGCATTCGGCTCATAGATAGCGATGGCTCACCAGCCTCGTCCCGAAAGTACTTTTTCCTCCAAGCTCCAGAGCTCGCGCCAGGGGATCAATCTGGAGAGAGAGCACATCCCATGGTGACTGCTGCACCTCTTTTTTTGAAAATGGTCGCGTGCGGTCTCCGAGTAATTGCATTCTGTCATCTCCGTAGAACCTGCGAACTTCTTACGAGGGCAATTCGTCAAAATGCCGAGGAGATGGGTGATCCCGGCATCATGGACTCTATCATGAGTTATCGCGGTGGCTATAGCATTGAGGACCGCAGACGAATAGAAAGAGATATGTTTGCAGGCAAATTGAAAGGAGTTATTGCTACATCTGCTCTGGAACTTGGTATTGATATTGGCAGCTTAGACGCCGTTCTGCTTTGTGGGTTTCCAACCTCTTTGAGCTCCCTGCGCCAGCAGGTCGGTAGAGTCGGAAGAAGGAACCATGAATCGTACGTGGTCTACATCGCCGGAGGAAGTATCATGGATCAAACTTATATCAACGATCCTGATCGTGTCTTCAAGGATAATGATCCAGATATCCCGCTTGCACTGGTCCCATCAGTTGTTGAATCTCACGCTCAGTGCGCAGCTTGTGAGCTTGCTATTAGCGAGGAAGAGGGTGAGTACTTCAGCTCCAAGGACTCTCCATGGGCGCTGGTACGACAAAAGCTGGAGCTTGCTGACGGTTTGTATCATTGCAACGAAAGCTGGCTCCCCCATCCCGCACAGTCAGTCAACATTCGACGCATTGAACAACAGAACACCCTAGTAATCGACATTACTGACGATAGGAATGTTATGTTGGAAACCATAGAATTCAGCCGTGTTGGGTTCACTGTATATCCAGGTGCCGTGTATATTCACCAAGGTAAGCCTTACCTTGTTGTTGACCTCGAGGAAAACCTGGCTTTTGCTAAAGTAGTTCGAACAAAGGTAAAATGGACGACGCGACAGCGAGACTACACTGATGTAGATCCTCAACGTGCAACTGAGAGTTCAAAGTGGATTAATGACTATGAATGCGCATATGGCTTGGTTAAGCTTACCACCGTCGTATTTGGCTATTTTAAAATGGACACGCGTAATCGCATCATTGAGGCACACGACCTTGTGCTTCCGCCATATTCGACTACTAATGCTGGAATGTGGATAAACATTCCAATAAGCACTTTGAGGTTGCTGCAAGAAAAGAAGCTACACATTGGGGCGAGCATTCATGGCGCAGAACATGCCATTCTGAACATTCTTGGTCGTTTCGTTGCAGTAGCTCCATCAGATGTGGGAACTGAGTGTAAGGCCCCCGAGAAAGAGTTGGCTAAAACTGCAACATCTAGAAAACGCCCCGCCCGTCTGATATTCTATGAGAGAAACGGCCCAGAGGGTACAGGAATATGGGATAGGGCATTCGCACAACTCGAACCCCTAGCTGAGGAGGCTTGTAGCCAGATTGATAATTGCCCATGCCATCATGGGTGCCACAATTGCGTGGCTTGGAGCATTTGTACGGAGAAGAATGTGGTTGTATCCAAATGGGGAGCACTGTTGATCTTGAGGCGCATGCTAGGGAAACCAGTTGAGGACATTCCTGATGGGCCAGAGGCTCATCTCATGGAAGAACCGTTGACAGTCGTCCCTGTTTCCACCGAGATTTAGTGGCCCTTGCGTTATTTCACGTTCGTTTACGTATGCGTTAAGTATGCTATATATCTAGGAGTTTTTCGTCTTCGAAAGGACTTGCATCGGGAATTGGGGATTCTTGTACTCTTGGAAGAGAGCTCTGAGTCTGCAGCGACCCTACACGAGTAGCTGGTGGCCTCGAGAGTAACATGGAATGCGACCGGTCAAGAAATGTAGAGTTCTGTCGAGAGGGCGGCGCTTTTGGAGGTGCCTGTATGTCGCTATACTGGTTTCTGGGAACAAGTGCCGGTGACTGCGGAAGTGTGTAGTGTTTCGCAATTCTGAAGAGCTTGGTAGGCGGTTTAAGATAGAGACTTGAGAGATAACCGAGAGAGTGTTGGAGCTCTTGGAGAACTGCTTCTGGTAAAATACCATCTGTGACTTTGATCTCTGTGTCGGAGACGTTCACGACTACGTCCCTAGCCTTATGAGGTTCAGTGGATAGAAGCCGCCAGTACATGAACGCTCTGTCTCTCAGATCTGGATCTTCTGCAGTCTGGATTGCTACCTCAAATACCCTTGGTATCAGGTTTTTCGTGACCTTAGGATGAGCGATGAATAGCTTGATACAGCTAGCGAGGGTGGCTAACTGAACCCTCAAGTCCTCATCGCCGAAATTATCGAGAATTTCTTCAAATATTTCAGGGGCATGCATTGATTCCTTCGGATACTGGCCAAGGATCCAAATAAATGTGACTTTTGCATCCACATCATTGAAGATATCACCTCGGCATTCGCACAGGATGGGAATAAAATCTTTATAGTACTTGTTGGGAAATCTCCTCAAGATGTAGTGCAGGGAGATTGTCACCTCTTGCACGATGTAGGGAGCCCCTGAGTTGGAAATATCAAGCAAGTGCTGTACGCATTCATCAGCATAGATAGGGAGTTTCAACGCCAGTCTACCTAGGGCATTGATTGCTTTTCTAGAGGCTTCGAAGTCAACATCTGCAGCACAGCTGTACAGCTCCGAGATTACCTGGTCTGCGCTGTCTTCGTCGGCAAGCAGATAGAGCACCTCGACTTTCGAGGTTTTCACATAAATTGGGTCATTAAAAGTGCAGAAGAATGTCCTTGCATCTAGTTTCATCAATTTTGGGTGGCTCTGCAGAAGAATGATGAGGTTGCGTAGCATCACATACTGGAGCTCGGGCGGCTTGGACATGATGAGTGCAAACGGCGCTTGCAGAGACTTGACAAAGTGTGGGATTGCTTTTTCAACATTGGGGATGAAGTTCAGAAGGTATATTGTGAGCCGCGTAGTCGCCAGGACCACTGCTGTGTTTGCGTGCTGAATCCGAGGGAACGTATATTTGAGAATGGTAACAGCACTTTCGTGGTTTTGGGGCACAAAATACTGGAGGACAGTAAGAATGTACACTTGGCACCACTCATTACAGTGGGGCAGCTGGTCTATGAGGTGCATGGCTGTGGACTCATCAATGGCGACGGATATTCCTCTCGTCAGAGAACTGATATCGAGCAGGCAGGACACTGCAGTCGCACAAACCCGGGGGTTCTTGTCGTTGAGCATGCGGTTGAGCAACGGTAGCAGGTTTGCCTTGTTCACGGCTTCCGAGTCGAAGAAATATGCCTTGGAAATCGCATAGACCGTAGTCACACGCACATATGGGTCAAGGTCGGTCGCAGTCTTCTCACATAGGCTGATTGTCTCGGCTACGAATTTTTTTAGTGCAATTGTCGACAGAGTGCGCAGAGCTACTACCCTAATGAGCGGGCTGTTACTCGTGGTGTCCTTGATGAGAGCCGGTAACGCATTAGTGGCGAGCTCCGGGCGAGCTTTTGCGTAGGTCTCTAAATACAAGCAGCACATTTTTTTCAGCTCGATATCGTCGACTGCGAGGCAGGCGATCACTTCGTTGAAAAGTGAGAGCATCTCGATGCTGTTGAGACTCATATTAGAGACTACCTTGCGCATTGCCGCTTTCTTGTTCTTATTTCCTCGATCTTTACGGTCCACGCTGAGGTCATTCCTCAAATCAGCAGCACGAGCCGGCTGAAAGTGGTCGGCCATGTGTAAGCAAACTTGATCTCGGGCTGGTAGATGGATATAACCACTATCTAGGATAATACTCATTTATATAAAGCGTACAGTGAGCTGCTTCTATTGCTCGAAGTTTAAAGGATTGGTGACAAGTGGTGCAGCTTTAGGGGCTCACCACATGTATTAGCAGGCATGTCATGATCAAGGGCCACGCAGGCTCTCAGAATAGAATAAAGTGTTTCTAGCATTCGTCAAACTGGGTTCAGGCTGCAACAGACGCCACTCCTGAGGCATAGCTCACAGATGTCTGGCTGGGGCTAGTAACCTTGGAGCTCTGGTCGTAGGCCAGCCATTGGAACTCGAGTTTCTTGCCCAGAGCGTTAGCTGTTCCCAGCAGAACGCCGAGTGGTTTTTGGCCACACACTGTGTTGCCTGTGGCCTCGATGTACTCGTTCCACTCCTCGGCCGATCCTCCAGAGGCGATCTTCATGCCCAGCAGATCGAGCTCGCGAATGCTCTCCCATATTGGTCTGGAGATGCGTGACGACTTGACAGGAGCGAGATCTTCGAGACCTGGAGACCCATACAGGGTATAGCCAAAGCTGCGTCCCCAGTGGCAGAAGTCGGAGCTCACCACAAAGGCGGTCTTCGGGTCATCAAAGTACTTTCCCAGGACGCTGAATGCGAGTTTGTCCGCTTTGGAGTCGCAGTCTCCAAACACTAGAGGGACTACCTCAGCCTGGGGAGCAACTGACTTGAGGAACGGCAAATGCATTTCAATTCCATGCTCTCGCAAATCGGTTTCCTGGGAAAGGAACTTGACGCCACTTGCGGCGAGCTCTTTGACAGCTTTGGTGTCGATACGGACGTTGCCAATCGGGGTGGCGTACTCGTCGAATTCAGTAGTGCGGAAGCCTCGAAAGTACTCGCAATGCGACGGTCCCATCACGAAAACCCTATTTACCGAGGGATCCAGCGATGCATAGGTACTGGCTAGCACTTGGCCGCAATACGCATAGCCAGCATGAGGGCCCAGGGCGTAGCGAGTTTTAGCAGACGCTGATTTGGCATTGTCAATCCATTCCTTAATTTCTCGAGACAATGACGCTTTGTTTCCGGTATACCAGCTGCCAGCATGGGTTGCGGGACGGATCATAGTGAATAGATTATTAAGGGTGGGAGAATTGCTAGCAGACTAGTTATGGTTGGAAGCGGTTTTTGTAGCATATTCTAGAGGGAACCGGTGCAGGTAACGGCGGTTGAACCAGGTGCGACTGGCGGTGCATATTCGACACGGGTGGGTTTACTGCCAGAACTGGGCGTGTGGCCTGTGAATAGGAGCGGTGTAAAAGCTTGCTCGGCTCCAGGCGTGAGAGCTGGACGTGTGACCCCTCATGCAGGAGGTGCAGATGCATATGCAGAGATCCCCGAAGTTCAGTCAGAATAACGCATAATAGCACTGCAATTTTTCGAGTAAAGTGACAGCGGCAGAAGCGTGAGCGTCCTTGGATGTTTCGATCTTCGCACTGCGGAGCGCTGCATAGCAGACTTCGGACGGCGGTAAATAATACATAGTTTCACTGCCATAATATTTAGATCAGAAACTACACAAGCGTTTGCACGTAAACCTTTTGGCGTCGCGAGACTCGGAGGTACCGGGGAATGCATGATCTGGCCAATCAGAGGACCGTTAATTGAAATTACCGTGACCATCCCCGCTGCTCAAGTATATTCCTTCTACAACTATTAGTTTAAAAATCCGATTATTTTAACCCCAATTAGCGTCCATACGGTGACACGTGACTAGCTTATATTATCCAATAGTGCTTTTCCGTTTCACACCCAAATGCTTTCCCTCCACAGGTTGAAGGCTCGCGCATTTTCCACTACTCGCGCTGCCCTCAAGGTCGTTGCGACCGATGCAGTTAAAGCTAAGAACGCTAGCAAGTATGTGTCTGAGAAATACCATGTCATTGACCACGAGTACGACGCCATCGTCGTCGGAGCTGGTGGTGCAGGTTTGCGCGCTGCGTTCGGTTTGGCTGAAGCTGGATTCAACACTGCTTGTATTTCTAAGTTATTCCCCACCCGTTCGCATACTGTAGCTGCCCAGGGCGGTATCAACGCTGCTCTCGGTAACATGCACCCCGATGACTGGCACTGGCACATGTACGACACCGTTAAGGGTTCGGACTGGCTCGGTGATCAGGACGCCATCCACTACATGACTCGTGAGGCTCCCCAGTCCATTATCGAGCTCGAGCATTACGGTGTGCCGTTCTCCCGTAACAAGGAGGGCCGCATCTACCAGCGTGCGTTCGGTGGTCAGGCCAAGGACTACGGTAAGGGTGGTCAGGCTTACCGTACCTGTGCCGTTGCTGACCGTACCGGTCATGCACTTTTGCACACTCTTTACGGTCAGTCTCTCCGTCATAATACCCAGTTCTTCATTGAGTTCTTTGCTCTTGATCTGATGATGGAGGACGGCGAGTGCCGCGGTGTCATTGCATACAACCAGGAGGACGGTACTTTGCACCGCTTCTTCGCCCACAACACCGTCATTGCCACCGGTGGTTACGGTCGTGCCTTCTTCAGCTGTACCTCTGCCCACACTTGTACTGGTGATGGTATGGCTATGGTCAGCCGTGCTGGTTTGCCCTTGCAGGATCTGGAGTTCGTCCAGTTCCACCCTACTGGTATCTACGGTTCTGGCTGCTTGATCACTGAGGGATCTCGTGGTGAGGGTGGTTACCTGTTGAACTCCAAGGGTGAGCGTTTCATGGAGCGTTACGCCCCCACCGCTAAGGATTTGGCTTCTCGTGATGTCGTCTCCCGTGCTATGACCATGGAGATCCGTGAGGGCCGCGGTGTTGGCCCCGAGAAGGACCACTTGTTCTTGCAGCTCAGCCACTTGCCCGCTGAGGTGTTGCACGAGCGTTTGCCTGGTATCTCCGAGACCGCATCCATTTTCGCCGGTGTCGACGTTACCAAGGAGCCCATTCCTGTCCTGCCCACCGTCCACTACAACATGGGTGGTATCCCCACTAACTGGGAGGGTCAGGTCCTCGACCACAAGGATGGTAAGGACCGCAAGGTCAAGGGTCTTTGGGCTTGTGGTGAGGCTGCCTGTGTCTCTGTCCACGGTGCCAACCGTCTCGGTGCCAACTCTTTGCTTGACTTGGTTGTCTTCGGTCGTTCAGTTGCCAACACTATTGCTGAGACCCAGGCTCCTCGCCAGAAACACAAGCCCCTCTCTGCTGATCTCGGTAAGAAATCCATTGAGAATCTTGACTGGGTCCGCAATGCTAATGGTTCCATGTCTACTGCTGAGATCCGTTTGGCTATGCAGAAGACTATGCAGCGCGATGTTTCCGTCTTCCGTATGCAGGAGTCTCTTGATGATGGTGTCAGAAATATTTACAAGGTCGACAACTACCTCCCTGAGCTTAGAACCACTGACCGTTCTATGATCTGGAACTCTGATCTTGTTGAGTCTCTTGAGTTGCAGAACTTGTTGACTTGTGCCATGCAGACTGCCTATAGTGCTGCTGCTCGTAAGGAGTCTCGTGGTGCCCATGCCCGCGAGGATTACCCTGAGCGTGACGATGTCAACTGGATGAAACACACTTTGTCATGGCAGGACAAGCCTGGTGAGCACGTCAGGCTCGATTACCGCCCCGTAATCACCGAGACTCTAGATGAGGAAGAATGCAAGACTGTTCCTCCTGGCAAGCGTGTCTACTAAACATATAGATAGGTCCATTAAAACTCGAATAATGAGGGTATATATAACATTTTTTGAAGTTGCTATCAAGAATACGTCGGTCTGACCTCTTTTGTTTGACCTATCAGCTGCGAACCACATGTGTCTCTTGATCAGTACGCATACGAAGACATTATGCATAGGGAGTTTCCGAAGAATCCACATACGAAACACAAGGTATGTAGATAAGGTATAATGTGTAAGGTATAATTTAGCTACAAAGTACAATTCTGTGAACCCCTAGGACGTGCGATCACTACGCTTACTAATAACATAGGGCTTAACCGTGGGTACCCTGCCGGCCTGCGGGGAAACCACTCACACTGATCTGAGGCTGATCGAAATTTCATACATCATGTCTTCTGAGACTCTGCGCCTCCGCGATACCCTTGAGGGCCACGGCAACTGGGTTACTGCCCTTGCTACCTGTGACAACGTTCCCGACATGATTGTCTCCGCTTCCCGCGACAAGACCTTGATTGTTTGGCAGCTCACTAACAGCAACGACAGCACCGAGACTTTTGCCGTCCCCAAGCGCTCTTTGCACGGCCACTCTCACATCGTTCAGGACGTTGCTCTTTCCCACGACGGTGACTACGCTCTCTCTGCCTCTTGGGACAAGACCCTGCGTCTTTGGAACTTGAACGATGGTACCTCCGTCCGTTTCGTTGGACACCAGGGTGATGTTATGTCCTGTGCCTTCACTCCCGACAACTTGATGGTTGTCTCTGCTGGCCGTGACAAGACCATCCGTGTCTGGAACGTTATTGGTGACGAGATGTACAACATCGACGGCGCCCAAAGCCACACCGACTGGGTCACTGGTGTTCGTGTTGCTCCCAGCAGCGAGCCCAAGATTGTCTCTGCCGGCTGTGACAAGGTTGTTAAGGTAAGTTTTCACTTTAGAGAGGTGATGTGGAATATATTTGCTACTTCAGAGCTTTATGCGATGAGAGTTACTAATTCACCAAGATCTCTGATCTCTAGAACATTGTTACTAACTTAGACTTGGGATCTCCGCACCTGCGGTTTGACCACCGACTTTGTCGGACACCACAGCGCTGTTTCCGCCATCACTTTGTCTCCTGACGGATCGCTCTGTGCTTCTGGTGGCAAGGACGGTCAGGTCTTCATCTGGGACTTGAACGACTCCAAGTTCTTGTACGCCCTTCCTTCCAACAGCGAGATCTTCGCCTTCGCTTTCTCTCCTTCCCGTCTTTGGTTGGCTGCTGCCACTGCCACTGGCATCAAGATCTACGATCTTAAGGAGCGCAAGGTTTTGGAGGAGCTCCGCACCAACACCTTCGACGAGAAGGAGCCCAAGCCCCTCTCTCTTGCTTGGTCCCCTGATGGACAGGTCTTGTACTCTGGTTACGACGATGACAAGCTCCGTGTCTGGCAGGTTATGCGTGCTCTCTAGAGTCATAAAAACTACATAGAAAATAAATTAATTCTCTGATTTTAGTTCACCCACCTACCGTAACACCTGCAGACTGAGCCAGCTGCACTCAACATGCACGCGAGCGTGAAGGAGCCTGGAAGCTTTTCACGTGACGCATGTCGACGCATGCGAGTCGCCGAGAATTGTGCTCCAGTGCTCATTAACCTTGAGTTTTCCCATTTCACCAGGTATGTCAATAACTTTAAGGAATTTGCGGCGCGGCAGGGCCTTGTCCAGGGCCACAAATGCAGTGGCTGGGTTGTCGCGAGGATATGCCGCCTCGTAGAAAACATGCAAGTGCGCACTAAGCCAGATATGAGGCTGCAACACATCAAGTAGCTGCCGAGCTGCAGGCGAGCCGAGACGATGCCGGTCAATGTCTTGGCGTAGAAATCGTTTCTTTTGTCGGAGCCACTCCAGATCACCAAATTGCTCGATTCCTGCAGGCCAATCGTGGCTCATCATGACGTCAATCTTGCCCCTGCCTAGGCGGACTAATTGAGCCACATCTGTATGTCTAGTGTGGTACACTGATCGAATTGTCTGAGAGTCAAACGGGAACTTCTCAAACCGAGGCCAAAAGTAATGCTCAGGAGCATACACTCCCGAGATGCCTCCTATGGTAATGTCTCCAACGTCAACAACGCCGCAGGTTCCCAGGTAGTATATGTTCTTGGCCAGCCAACCACCATGAGGCATATCTACCATAAATCTGCTGGCTTCGTGGTTTCCTCCTATTACTATCGTTAAAAATGGGGCTTTTTTCTGTCCTGTGTAATATTGCTTAAAGTCGCCCATACTTCTATACTTGCGAGGCACGGCCATGCTCTCGAGATCCTGCTCATCACGAACAGCTTGGAAGTCCCCTGCGATAAGCACCAAATCAGGCGGTGGGCAGTGCCGGGCCGCCTGCTCGTAGACTAAGTTCAGACTACCGTGGCAGCACCCAACTAAGCATATGCGCATACGTAAGAAGATAATGAGATATAGAAATTGCGGCTTTATTGGAGGAATTTTCTATCGGATGCGAAGGTCTTGGCGTGGGAATCTATATTCTATTCTTGGGTGCAGAGGTGTGTAACTGCCCTAATCCATGAATCTTTACTAGAGCAACACGTAATTACCGCACTTGGCATAGCTGGTGACATAATAATTATATGCGCAGTGGTGCATGCAAAATGTCAAACTCATCGCGCGCCCGGCATCGCTGTCTTCATGGTCCAAGCTAGAGTGAGGTTACTGAGATATGTGCTCATAACCGCTATAGCGCTCTTTTTGGGTTATAGAGCCCTCTCTCACAATGTCGACTTCAGTGATGTTAATATTAAATTGAAAAAGGATGGACAAGACGACACATCAGCGACGACAATTCCGAGTATCAGCGGAGTTGAAGTGCGTACTGTCACCGAGCTCGCTGGCCCCGCGCCTACTGGCTATCTCAGTCCGCCAGACTTTATTGAAGGAAGGTATGTTCAAAGAGAAAATGCGACATTCGTGTCGCTGTGCAGGAACTCGGACCTCGTTGGCATTCTCGCGTCGATCCGGGACATTGAGGACCGCTTCAACCACGCCTACCACTATGACTGGGTGTTTTTGAATGAGGAGGAGTTTACTGAGGAATTCAAGAGAACTATCTCTGCTTTCGTTAGTGGCAACGCCATATTCGCCAAGATTCCCTTTGAGCATTGGAGCATCCCGGGGTTTATAGACGTGCAAAAGGCTCGTGCCAGCTGGCAAAAAATGAAAGAAGAGAATGTCATCTACGGAGAGAGCGAGAGCTACCGCCATATGTGCCGGTTCAACTCAGGATTCTTCTTTGAGGAGCCCGCCCTTGCGAGCTACAAGTATTACTGGCGTGTAGAGCCTGACATCAAGATCTTCTGCGACATCCCTGAGGATCCATTTAGGTACATGCGTGTTCATGACAAGGTGTACGGATTCACAATATCGATGCACGAGTTCGAGCGCACTATCCAGACTCTGTGGTCAACCACCAAGCAGTTCATTGCAGAGCACCCAGAGTACGTGGCCGAGAACAATGGCATGAAGTTCCTTTCTGATGACAAGGGTGAAACGTATAACATGTGTCACTTCTGGTCCAATTTCGAGATTGCCGATCTTGATTTCTGGAGATCTCCAGCTTACCGGGACTACTTCAACTACCTGGACAAAACAGGAGGCTTTTTCTATGAGAGATGGGGCGACGCTCCTATTCACTCTATCGCGGCCTCGCTGTTCTTGCCAATGGAGAAGATCCACATGTTTGAGGATATTGGCTATTACCATGGACCATATCAATCCTGCCCCATTGAGGAATCCAAGCGGCTGGCGCTCAGATGCAGCTGTCCTAACGACTATCGTTTGGACAATTCTCAGAGGTACATTTTCACGTTCAAGGGCTGGTCGTGCGGCTCTCAGTGGTACGATGCCTCTGGCTTACAGAGACCTCATGGGTGGGAGAAGTATCAAGAAGGGACAGACTTTTGAGCAAGCTCGCAGGCGAGTCATTCTCTTCATTTGGTGTCAATTAATAGCACTTATGTATCTAATTACAAGATAAATTTCTTGGCTTTTTCGACTTCGCCCTTGGAGCCGATCCAAATACCGCAGCGCTCGTGGATGGATTCGGGTAAGATATCCAGGATGCGTTTGCCCTCATCGTTGATGGCCTCGCCACCTGCTTGCTCGATGATCATCGCCATGGGGTTACCCTCGTAGAGCAGACGAAGCTTGCCTTTTTTGGATTTAGAGTCAGCAGGGTAGGCAAAGATACCACCGTACAAAATAGTGCGGTGCATATCAGCGACCATGGACCCGATATAACGTGCGCTGTAAGGTTTCTTGCCCTCACCGGGGAATTTGAGGCTGTGGAAGTATTCTTGAGCACCTTTGTTCCAATAACATGTGTTACCCTCGTTAACACTATAAATAGACCTAAACTCGGGAATGCGGAGGTTGGGGTGGGTCAGAATGAACTCACCGAGCGAGTCGTCGAGAGTGAAACCGTCCACGCCGTTTCCAGTGGTCAGCACCAGGTTGGCTGACGCACCGTACATGGTGTAGCCAGCGCAGACGAGCTCCTTGCCAGGCCTCAATACGTCCTTGATAGTGCCAGTGGAGCCCTCAGGCAACCGATAAACACCGAAAATGGTTCCGACACTGACACCAGCGTCAAGGTTGGAGCTGCCATCAATTGGGTCGCAGACCACAGCGTAGCGGCCCTGATCACCGAGCACGATGAGTTCCTCCTGTTCCTCGGAAACAACTAGCCTAACTTTGCCAGACGCCTTCATGGCGTTGATGAAGATGTCGTCACCAATAACGTCGAGCTTCTTTTGGTCGTCACCAGTAGAGTTGGAGGTGCCGCTCAGACCAATAAGGTTGACTAGGGTAGAGCGACGGATATTGTGTGCAATATGCTTGAACGCGAATTGAAGGGAGTTGAGGAGGAGAGTAAAGTCACCGCTGGCCCCTTTGGCGTGAGCGGCCTGTCCCTGGAGAATAAAACGGGTCAGGGTGATAATATCTGTGTCAATGTTAATGTCAGTACCGGAAGTCATGAGGAACAAGTTGTGTGGGGTGCAGATTATATACTGGGTTGCGGGGAAAATCGTGGATGACAAATACATTCCGGTGAATTATCGTTACAGGTCTGGCACGCTCGCTGCGAGATTTGTATTGGAGCAGTTTGTTTCCTTAATACCAAGGAGGCCAAGGTTGAAGTTTTGCACTTCGCCGACGCCGGCTCGGGCATTATCGTCTGGACCACCTGGAGGCTCCGAGATATGCATGAGGATGAAGACCGTGCTGGAGAGGCATTGGGGCGTAATAATGGGCCTCCACGTAACATATACCGGATATTTATGGATTTGATTAAAGAAATCGCGTGATCATGTACACCCGACAGCGCACCTCTCGGCGCGCTTACCCCAGATTATGCAAGGTTCGGAATAGGGGGAGACACGGGATTTGTCCTCGTGGTTATCTGTGCCTCGGCACCGGTCTGGTCGTGTCGAATGGGGAGGCTGATTTTATTATTTGCGACAGACACATTAAATGCGGTCTTGAGGCTCGTGGATTCACACGCACATCGACTGGCCAATCCTCATGGGCACTTTCTTGAGGCAATGAGGTGCGAATAACTCTTAAAGACTCTTTCGACGAAATGCCGTTGCCTGGTATTGTTTGGGGGGCGCGCTGTTCTTGTTCGAAAATCAGCTAAAATCAAACTTACCAAACGATGACATGACTCGGTCTGCGAGATATACATTTACTGGCAGCTTCTGGTGGTGAGTGCTCGCAAGAGTCTAGTCTCATCTTGTGCCGAGAAATCGACGTTGTTCCTCGAAGAATTGCGCTCAAGGGGATCACCATGACAAACTAGTCTTGTGTCTGGCCGCCGAGAGAGTCTAAACAATGCTGATTCAGGTGACTCACGTTCATGGTCTCAGTAAGCGTCTTTCTTTGGATAAATGCATGTAGATTCAGTATGCACCTCACACGCCATGCATGGAAGACACTGTGGTTGGGTCGCATGCGAGATGACGAGAGCGAGGGAAACCGTGGAATCGATATCATTGGAATCGATCCGTATAGTTTTGGTCAAGCGTTTTTGGGAACTGCGACGTGTTTGTTGGTCAATCCTTACCTATGCTCGGTTGCGGATCCCTAGCCGGGCCTGCTCGTAAAGTAGACAAGACTTTGCCCCTTGCGGTCTCAATGTGGTATTCTTGGCTAACTCAGATCCCTGCACAACCACTGCGGGTCTCAGTCGTGTGGGCCAGGTACGGCAGAGACCTGTTGAGCTATAGATCTACAAAACCCAAGACCAGCCGGAACCACTCACTTGCAGACGTGCCCAGGTACTAATGCCCCTTATAGGAAGCTGCTCCCCAGGATATTGCCAGAACCATGCCCTACGGGCGCGTCCTGCACCTCGAGGCATGTGATGTACGCGAGGAGTAGTTCATCCTTTGTCCGGAGCAGAAGTTAGGGCGAGCAATCTACAAAGTATGTAGAATACAGGATGCATTAATAACATAAGCGCATGCGTTTTCCTATATTTGCCCTGTACGTGATGTCTTGGAGGATATGAAACTCGCCACTCGGATGCACATGCACAGATGTGCCACCTGGGCTGCATTTGCCACTCGCAGCACGTGCAAAAATAGACTCGCAAAAACATCGGTTGGAGCGCTGCATTCTATATATATATATTCTAAAGTCATATGGTGCTTCAGCAGCCTTTTAGGAGGGCATTAGTGTGCCAAATTGGCTGATCGCACTACCCTCGTTGATCATGCCTGTGTGAGTATGCATTCACATGTCCCCACATACATGCAGGTGAATACGTCTATAAAAAGGCACCAATGGCCATGATAATCGATAATGGACGACAACGACGCACTCTTGGTTGTCCTCGCAATCTTCTTCCCCCCTATCGCCGTTGCAATTAAGTTTGGAATCACTGGCCAATTCTGGTTAAATTTAGTGCTCACTTTTTTGTTTGGCATTCCGGGAATCATCCATGCTATTTGTATCATTCTGATGAACAAGAAGAAACCCAACTATTACAACATCTCCGCTACCAGAAACGAAACTGCAGAGGTTCCTGCCGGAGCTGAAGCCTACAATAATGGTCAACCACCCGTTACGCAGCAGACGTCATATGGTCAACAAGGGTACTCGCAGCAGGGATATGCTCAGGGTCCTCCACCTGGATCTCCCCCGCATGAGCCCGCCCTGGTGGACGAGAAGAAACCTCTCCACACGACTACCTCAGTTCAATAGAATCCCAGCTATTATTATTCACTAGAAGCTTAATTGGCTTGAGTTAGCTTAATCGTGAAAGAACCCGTCCCCTGTGAGGTCCCCAAGATCTCGCACTAGCTAGATGTCTTCACTCACGATGTTCGTCGTACAATTGCAGCCAGATCCTATGTGTTGCTCTATTGGGACCCAGCGTGCATACGATATATTGAGTGGCCTGGGCCAACTGCCTGTAGCGCCTATATTCGTCACCGCAATCACCTGTCAGCAGTAAACAGCCTAGAGTATGCCGTATTATTGGCATATCTTATTTGACCTGAACGTATGTCTTAATTGGCTCAATTTGCCTGTATCTGAATCTGCTCAGTCGATGTTGTACCACATGATACGCGGAAACGACCCACCATTCTAGTTATAATCAAACAACGTTTTGTATGGCCCAACTCTATTTTGGGGTAATTAAGATCCGTTAATTGGAGTTATGGTCGCCTAATTCGGCCAACGGCTGTTCTAGCTATGCGCCTAAGAGCGATCAAACACTTGTAATAATACTGGAGCACATGAATGCTTGTACAGGAATGACAAATACGCGGGGCGGTGGCTCAATTGGTAGAGCTTTTGACTCCAGTCATTGTGAGTGGTCATCAAAGGGTTATAGGTTCGAGTCCTGTTCGCCTCAGTTAATTTTTTTTAATTCTTTTAATTTTTTTTTTTAATTTTTTTTTTAATTTTTTTTTTCTTAATTTTTTTAAGTTGAAGCTTTTATAAACCTAGATATCAGAATAAACCGGAAATGAAATAAAAGAACTCCTCGCATCCCTCGCTTGCAATGAGCTGAGCAATCTGAAGTACTATGTAGGAGTCGAATCCTTTATAGAGTTTTGCAATGGTTTGGCTGATCTTGCCAGATTGGAAACCGGAAACAACGCTACTAGTGTCTCGCCCAGCGATCTGTCTGTTTGATAGCTTGATGAACGGATACTCAATCACGTAGAGTGCGGTGTAGGCAAAAGCCACTAGTGCAGCATCTAGAGACAAGGAGCGATCCTGATCTGGTATAGAGAATATCGAAATCCTCAGCAGCCAGTGGAAGCACCCAGAAGAGAGAAAGCTTCCCGCGCAACGAAGCCAGAACCCCTTGAAGAATCCAAGAATGCCCTCACGATTATAGACGGACGAAATAGCCTCCAACGTACCCTCCTGCGGTTTGCTTATAGCCGATTGTACATATGCTCGGTACAATGGATGAGCCAAGCCCACAGAAGAGGCTGCAAAGAATCCGTTAAATGCTGCAAAGCCAAAGGTTGAAATATACTCAGGTGATCCCAAGCTCCCTGGAGGGATGAAAACAGAAGCGAAATAATCCCTGAGTCGAGTCTCCAGGCTCGAGATCAAAACCACCAATGGATAGCCACCCCATGGAGCCCATTCGTCCCCAGGCTGTTTGGAGATATCTACCATGGTATCTAGCAATGATTTGGGCGCTTCTGCGGTTTGAATCAGAATGCTGGCACGAAGAATTGGCATTATAGGGAGCTGTAATACTGCTGCTTTAGCGGCAGCAACCGGAAAGCTGTACGCAACAACTCCTTGAATCATGGTGGGAGTGACGCCACATTTCTCGGTCCAAGAGTCAAAAATCACAAATAAACGTCATTTTTAGATTATCAATATATACGTTATAAATTAAGGCTCAATTACAGCGACAATGTCACCAGCTTCGACCATATCGCCATTCTTGTGAATGATCTTTACAACCTTACCAGACACTGGTGCACTAACTGCCATCTCTGTTTTCATGGCCTCAAGAATAACAACGCGGTCATCCTTCTTAACAATGTCCCCTTCAGCTACAACCGGCTTCCAGAAGCGACCTGTAATCTCAGAGTACACAAGCTCTGCAGTGTCGCTAAACTTGCTGGTGTCAACAGAAACAGATGTAGCTTCGATCTTACGATCGGAATCAGCAATGATCTTGGCGAACTCATCTTGATGCTCGCTCAACTGCTCAATATGCTTGTTGATGGACTCCTTGTTGTCCTCCAAAAACTGATGATACTCGCCCGCATCAAACGTGGTATCCTCAAACAAAAGTTTGTAGGTACCATGGTCTACCTGAGACACATAGCGCTCGAGCTCGTCCTCACTCACTGGGAAGAACTCCACCTGATCGAAGGCTGCAAGCAACCAAGGCTCGCCCTTGGAGGAGTACTTGTTGAGACAGAGCTTATCCCAAATGGGAACAGTCCGGCCAATGAGCTGATAACCACCAGGTGACTCCATGGTGTAAATACACATGTAAATACCACCAAGACCCACAGTACCATTCGGGGTCCACGAGCGTGCGGGATTGTACTTAGTACCCAGGAAACGGTGACGGGGATCGAGAGGCACAGCACAGGGGGCACCCAAGTAGACATCACCAAGACCCATCACCAGGAAGCGGGCAGAGTACATCATATCGCGAACCTTGTTGCGATCGCCGAGACCATTGACGTCTGTAATGAAGTCAACATTATTGGGCAACCAAGGAGCCTCGCTGCGGACGGTCTCCTCATAACGTGTCACAGCAGAGAGTGTGAGCTTGTCTTCCCATGCCATAGGCAAACGGAGAACACGAGATTTGACCTTCCAGTCGTTTGACCACTTGATGCTCTTCTCGATGGCGATGAGCTCATCCATCAATTTCTTCTGACTGACAACAGTTGGCTCATATTCAATATGAACGCTGCGAACACCTGGAGACATCTCAAGAACACCCTTGACCTTACCAAGCACCTTCTCCATAAGGCAATGGACACGATAACGGAGGTTAAGATCCATGATATTATCGCCATATTCGACGAGAATATAACGATCACCAGCTTGACGGTATGCCACTTTTGGACCAGCCTTAGATTCCTCTTGGTAATATAGGATAGGGTCCTCACGGGTTTCCACAAATGGAGGTACGGGAACAACTTTCCCGTTGACACGCTGATTGACGACCTCTTTGATTTTGACACCCTGATTGGCAGAGATGGGAACAAACTTGACAAGATCTCCAGGCTTGACCTGACCGACCTTCCACAGCTCCGCCTCGACAATGGTGACCAAACAAACGAATCCACCCAAGCTGGGGCCATCACAAGCAAGGATCACAGGCTCGTCTCCAGTGAAGTTAATCGCGCCGAGTGAGTAAACGTAGTCGTGTGCATTGGAAGGATGCAAACCTGCTTCGCCACCATCACTGCGCGCCCATTGAGGCTTTGGACCAATCAAACGAACACCGAACCGATTGGAGTTGTAGTGAATCTTCCATGCAGTGTTGAAGAAAGTGTCAAGAGCTTCGGGCTTGAAGAAGTCGGGAGCTCCATGGGGACCGCAGGTAACACCGATCTCCCATTTATTGGTGTAAGTAGGAACCAGCTCCTTAGGGAAGGAACTAGGCTCTGCAATAATAGGGGGAAGCGAGCAGCTGGGAAGCTCGGGCTGCCCAAGAGGAATTACGTCTCCATACTTGAGAACCCGCCCATTGTAACCTCCGATAAGGCCCTGAGCAAAAGTAGACCGGCTACCCAAGTACTCTGGCACGTCGAGGCCTCCACGAATTGCAATGTACGCACGGCAACCAGTGCTCAACTTGCCGACGGCAAGCTTTTGTCCAGCCCTGATCTCAATAGGCGCCCACTGCTCAACAGCTTCGCCATCCACAGTGACAGGTGCAGCACCGCCTGTTACAGCAACAACGCTATCATGATGGAACAAGATAGTAGGGCCCGTAAGAGTTGCCTCCATGGCAGGAGCATTTTCGTGGTTACCTACAATGTGGTTGGCAGCGCGGTGAGCATAAGAGTCCATAGGACCGGAAGGAGGTACACCGATATGCCACAACAAGGTGCGGCCAGGGAAATCCTGGATAGTAGTTGAAGAACCTGGGGTGGTGATTTCGATCGAATGAGGTTGATAGACGTAAGAATCCAAAACCTTAGTGAACATCTTGCATTCCGCGAACATTTTAGAGCTAGCAATGCTTCGCAAGTAGTCCAAGTTGGTGATAACGCCAGATACAACAGTTTCGTCAAGGGCCTTGTTCAGGAGCTGCAATGCCTCCTTACGGTCCTTGCCATGTACAATGATCTTCGCTACAGTAGGGTCATATTCTGTAGAGATGACGGTACCTTTAGAGCACCAACCATCAACACGGGCCCATTTGGGGAACTCAATGTTAGAGATTTGGCCAGGAGATGGCAAAAAATCTTTAATAGGATTCTCAGCATAAAGACGAGCTTCCATTGAGGCACCCTTATTCTCGATCTTGATGTCAAAGTTGGGAGGGCGGTCAGCAGCTACCATGACCATCCATTCAACCAAATCGAGTCCACTGCACATCTCAGTGATAGGATGCTCAACTTGCAAACGGGCGTTGACCTCAAGGAAGTAGAATTTGTTGCGAGCGCTGTCGTAGATATATTCAACCGTACCAGCACATTTATAGTTCATGCTTGCCGCAAGGTCCCTGGCGCTTTTACGGATCGCTTCGCGAGTAGCATCATCAATCTCAGGGGCAGGGGTCTCCTCAATAATCTTTTGGTTACGGCGCTGGAGAGAGCAGTCACGCTCACCGATAGCAATTGCACCACCACGGCCATCGCCCATAACCTGGACCTCTACGTGACGAGCATTCTCAACGAAAGTCTCAAGGAAAACGCCATCATCATTGAAGTAGGCAAGACCTTGGCGCTTAACAGACACGAATGCCTTCTTAAACTCCTCGTCGTTATCAACTCTTTGCAAACCAATACCACCACCGCCGGCAGTGCTCTTGATCATTACTGGATAGCTGAGCTCATTCGCCACTTTCAATCCCTCCTCTACAGTATCAATAAGACCACTACCTGGAACAAGAGGGACTTTAGCCTTACTTGCAATCTCACGAGCAGAGTGCTTGAGACCCAATTTGCGAATCGCTTCGCCTGAAGGTCCGATGAAAACAATGCCTTCCTTCTCGAGAGCGTCGGCGAAGTCAGCGTTCTCAGAGAGGAAACCGTAACCAGGAATAACGGCTTGTGCGCCTGTCTCCTTGCAAGCGTCAATGATCTTACGAATAGAGAGATAGGTTTCAGCAGCACTAGTTCCATGTAGATCCACAGCGTAGTCTGCGTCAAGGACATGTTGAGCGAAGCGATCAGGTTCGGAGTAGACTGCAACAGACTTGATGCCTAGCTTCTTGAGGGTCTTGATGATACGAACAGCGATCTCACCGCGATTAGCAATCAAAACGGTGTCAAAGTACTTGCCCTTGTTGAGATCAGCAATGTACTTGCGCCATCCGCCAAAGCTGGTGATATCCTTTGCGCCTGCTTCAATGGCAGAGTTCTCGCAAATGAAACCCTTGACATAAGTACCGTCTGCGAGCTCGAGGTTGCCGATACCAAGTGGAGAGGGAACCATTGCGATGAACTCACCGAATTTCTCGAAGGGAACATCCCAAACCTCTACCTCGATCTTCTCACCACCTTTGAGGACGCGCTGAATACCAGGCTTAGGTGGAGTAGTATCTAGAGCATAGAGTTTGTAGTTCGGGCTGGTGGTAGTCTTATAGTCCAATGTGGCATCGACTTTACGAAGCTGCCAGTTGAGAACCATGCCGCTCAAATGTGCTCCAACCACAGCTAGGGGTATTGTGCTGGGAGTGATCTGCAAGGTGTCGTCCTTTTCAGTGGCATGTGCGCCACAGTTTCCTAGAAGACGCTTGGGGAATTCAGCCAAGAAGCGCTGAGCAACACTCATCAGGGCAAGATCGTAACAGGCCTCGGCCATGAAAGTGATACCTTGAGGCAAACCATCTGATCTGAAGCCAGCAGGCACGGCAAGAGCACTGAGGTCACTCAAGTTGACAAAATTGGTATATGTACCTTGGCGGGAGTTGATAAGAATAGGCTCTGCCAAAACATCTTTAATCAACGGATTGAGGGGGCAGGTGGGCATAACAAAACCATCCAAATATTTGTACTGATCACGGAAACGCTTCTTGATCTCCTGACGAATGTACTCTTTGTCAAAGGCGTCGACGGCTGTGATGCCATCGGCACTCATGATAATCTTGTAAACGGTGGGGTCCATGTCTGCGGGGTTGTCAATGAAATCACGAACAGCGTGATAGCGCTCAGCTACCCATGGGCCTTCGTAGAGGAGTTTTGCAAGTCTGAACAAATCGGAGCAGTCCACGGCATGGACCTCAACGCCAGCCTTACGGAGCACCTCGAGCGCATTGTTAAAGAGCTTCTCGTTCTCCTCGTCTCCAAAGAACTCGAGCTGATCGGGGTAACCGAAGATGGGGCGGCTGCCGAAGGTGGTCTTGGGATGCTTGGGCATCTTGCGACTGTAAGGGTTGAGGGCATCATACTTGGCCCCAAGCTCGAAGATCAGCTGTGCATCCTCGAGAGTTAGGGTGAAGACTGTGGGGGAGTCGAGACTCTTGCAAGCAGGTACAACACCTGTGGTACTCCACACGCCGACGGTGGGCTTGACACCGATAAGGTTATTGAGTGCGGCAGGCACTCGACCGGAGCCTGCTGTGTCGGTTCCCAATGAGAAAGGAACAATGCCATTGCCAACGACCACGGCAGAACCAGAGGAAGAGCCACCAGAAACGTGTTTATCGCTGAACACCGAGGTAGGGATACCATAAGGAGAACGGGTACCTACTAGCCCAGTTGCGAACTGATCCAGGTTAGTTTTACCAACAACAATGGCACCTGCTTTTCTGAACTGTGCCACGAGGAAAGCGTCCTCTCCAGCGATATAGCGGAACTTGGGGCAAGCCGCAGTGGTAGGAAACTCGGCGACATCGATATTGTCCTTAACAGCATAAGGGACACCATATAGGGGTAAGTTCTCTTTGTTATTGTGATTGATTTGGTCCCATTGTCTCTTGATATCTTCAGAGGAGGCAATGTAAATCCATTCGGGTTTTTTCTCAAAAGATGCAACCAAATCAGTGATAGCTGCCAGAGCTTTTGCAGGAGTTGAAGAGACCTGGCTTGAGCGCCACTGCTCTACGGTCCAACCTTTGGTTTGCATCTGATCAGTCGAGATCTTAAGTGTCCCTAACCTGACTATATATGTAGGTTATATGCACACAGCGTCTATTCGATGCATTAAAATGCTTATCAGCATAAACGGCCGTCGAGCATTGGTTCCAAAGGCATTACTCATGCAGTCTCCACGGTCAGCCTACATGCACGCGGCGATGTCCACTATACCTCCTTACAGAGTCGAAACAAGCCATCAAAAGTGAATAGGTGTTTCTATATAGAATTTCATAGCTTAAAGATGTATTTTGAGTGGCTGTCTTGCCGGGAACCCCCACTTCGATGGATTCTCGGACGACTTCGAAGGGGTTGAGCCCGCGCGGAAAGAGGAAGACCATGCATGATAATGCAAGGCTTACGGGCGCATCCTGGGGTCATGTGACTTTTTCGGAAATTTCACTCCAACCATGAAGCTGCTATATTTTGGTCCCGTGAAAGATCTCGCCGGGAGATCTGAAGAGGTGCACAACTTTGACAACCCTACCTTGGAGTCAGTTCTCTCCTGGCTGGTAGCCACCTATCCAGAGCTGGAGTCATTGATCCAGTCCTGTGCGATATCGGTGAATTTAGAGTACGTCGACCCGTCAGCGTCACTGACTAACGACGATGAAGTGGCGATAATACCACCTATATCTGCGGGGTAAATCAGGATATTTCAAGATTAGCGTACGATATCTCCAGTTCGGCATGCATTCGCAGTCGCAAATCCCAGTGATACTATGTTTGAACCTTTCAATATTTTAGAGTCTAACTATATTCAAAGCCCAATCTGTTATCGATCCTCAGGTCGATGTCCTGTCAAACTAGAAACGCGTGGCGGTGCGTGGCGCATAGATATCAACCCATTCTCATGTGGGTGACCTCCTGCACAGTCAGTATCTTGATAAAGAGTCACATGTACTTACGTAGAGTTGATCAGTTTAGAGTATAAATCGCACTGTCGGTGGTGAATTGTTTGTTGCCTAGCTCAGTTGATGCATCAGTCACGGACTCGCAGCTTGCTCAGCTGTCTGACATACCACCACAATGGAACCGTACCTAGGCCCATTGATGGACCCCAACAACTTCCTCAAGGACGATGCACCTCGGAGAACTGGTCTTTATGAGAAAGATTCGACTGGTGCTAGCCCTGAATCTGCTCGAGCCGCAGGTGCTAAAGTGTCGGGGAGAGTCATCTCGGCGACTACACAGCTCAGTAAAGTGATTGTGTATGACGAGACCGATCATGAGTTTCGTTTGAGAAGTCGAAGGGGTGGCAACAGCCTGTTTACTGCTCTGGAATGTCTCCAGATGCGGACCGAATGGGAGTGCATCAATGTTGGCTGGGAAGGAGAGATTGAGACCAGCACAGGCCGTCTGTATGATCAAAAACTGAGTGCCGAAGAAAAGGATCACCTCGAGAAGATGTTTTGTAGCGAATCGAACTTCCAGATCGTGCCAGTGTGGATTCACGAATCTGCTGCTAAGCTCCGTGAATACGCAGAGAATACGATCTGGCCGATGTTCCACTACATCCAAAGCCTTGATGTGCGGGTGTTGAACTCCCAGTCTGAGGATGGTTACGAGTTCTATCGGTTTTACAACGAAAAGTACGCAGAACGCATCCTCGAGTTGTATAAACCGGGAGATGTCATCTGGATCCATGATTTCTATTTACTCCTACTGCCTCAGCTGTTACGCAAAAAGCTGCCAGATGCGATGATTGGGCTCTATATGCACACATCCTTCCCGTCCAGCGAGTTCATCCGTTGCATACCGCAAAGAGAGCAACTCTTGCAGGGCATTCTCGGTGCGTCTGTAGTAGGAGTCCAAGCTCAGAACTATGCGAGGCACTTGTTATCGTCATGTATTCGAATTCTTGGAAACGATCATTCTGGAAATAACATTCTAGTTGATGGCCGCATCGCAACTATTTGCGCATTACATGTCGGTATCGATGCTAACCATGTAATCAAGGTCACTGACGAACCGGAATCTCGAAAGCTCGTGGAGGAGATTAGGAAAATTCACCAGGGTACAAAGCTCATCATTGGTCGGGACAAGCTCGACAATGCCCAGTCAGTTATACAGAAGCTCCATGCTTTCAGTCTCTTCCTAGAGTATTACCCAGAGTGGCGTGGAAAAGTCACGCTCATTCAAATCACAACCCCCGCTTTCGATCAAGATTTCAAATCCGAAAAGCAAATCGCGGAAATGGTAACGGACATCAATGGATTATATGGTGATATCCAGTATACGCCGATTCAGCACCATACCAGCTATATCAGCCAGAATGAGTATTTCGCACTGATGGAGGTGTCAGACTTGGGTTTATTCACTAGCATTCGCGATTCAACTTGTTATGCAGTTCTTGAATACGTCGTCTGTCAGCGTAGATCACGAAATCCAGTTCTCCTCTCCGAGTTTATGGGTCTTAGTGGGCTGTTGTCCGGTGCAATCCCAGTGAACCCATTCAATCCCTTGGAGGTAGCTGAGTCAATTCACAAAGCTCTCTGCTCTCCTAATTCTGACAAGTCTGATTTCGAGATTGCCAAAGAGTATAGTGTTGACACCTGGGTGAAGACATTTCTGAGCAATATCGTCACCCACGACCTGTTGCATGAATCCTCTCATCACACACCAGCACTGGATATTCAATTGATGGTGAAATGCTATAAGGCCGCAAAGAAGCGGCTCTTCCTGTTCGACTATGATGGAACGTTAACGCCGATTGTGAAAGACCCTGCCGCGGCTGTTCCCTCAGACCGACTCAAGAACATCTTGCAGAAACTATCAGGTGATTCTAGTAATGAAGTGTGGATCATTTCTGGAAGAGATCAGCAATTCCTTGACGAGCATTTGGGAAGATACCCCATAAATTTGAGCGCTGAGCATGGCTGCTTCGTGAAGTATGCAAATAAAGAATGGGAAGATTTGGCTGCTCAAGAAGACAAAACATGGCAGAAGATCTGCTTAGAGGTGATGCAATCGTATACCGAGCGCACACTTGGTGCAGTCATCGAACAGAAGAAACAATCCATCACTTGGCATTATCGACGAGCGGATCCTGTATTCGGTGCGTTCCAGGCCGGCCACTTGCGAGCTTATTTGGAGAACTCATTGGCATCAGCATATCCTGTCGATGTCATGTCTGGTAAAGCAAACGTTGAAGTGCGTCCCAAAATGTATAACAAGGGTGAGATCGTCAGATCCATTTTCAAGCACGAGGAAGAAAAACCACAATTCGTCCTGTGCATGGGAGACGACACGACAGATGAGGACATGTTCAGAGCAGTTTTAGATCAAGGAGACCGCGATCATTTCTTCACTGTATGCATTGGACCAGCAACGAAGATGACAGTTGCCAGCAGCCATTTGACCAATCCTGAGCAAAACTATGGGGCATTAGAGGCTTTAATATCTAGTTGATTCATAGAGCAAAGAAACTCGCATATGTACATTTATTTCTTCTTTTTCTTTTGTTGGTTTTGATGGAGTTTACCCTCGGTCATGACCTTCGCATCGGTGCTAAGTAAATCATCGAGGTCGAACGCACCATCCTGTGAATCACCATGCTTTGAATCAGTGCCAAATTCTTCGCCGAACCGCTTCTTGAATTTAGCCAGTCTACCACTGGCATCCAGTTCAAGAGCTCTAGAGTCAGGTTTAGAGGGGTTCCAGATGGGACTATTACGTTGATCATTGAGGTATTTCCACTCTAACCGAGGAAACGGCGATCTACGGGTAAATGTGGAGCCGTCGCTTAGTTGGACGGTTTGATCAAACTTATAATACACGGCAGGACGAACATCACCAGTACGAAGTTTTCTAGGGATTCTTCGAGGGACAACTGTGCGACCTCCAGGAGGGATGTAACCTTTTGCCCTTGACGGGATACGTGGAGCAAAGGACGCTTCAAAGGGTTTCAACCCAGTTCGAAGCATATGAAAATTTGTTACTAACAGGCTACTAGAATCCAGTATTACTAACAAACCTCAGTACTTGTAGAAGCACTGTAGTAGCACGCATTAGTCATGTATCAAATTTACGAGTAAAAGTCAGCTCGACCCTACAAGTTCTGCTAAGAGTGTGGGGTCATATCGAGCTCAGGCTCTTCTTTAGGCTTAACAGCAATCTTGCCACTGTTGATGAGTGTGTAAACCCGATCAAAGATTTCGTTTTCTACGCTCTCCTTTGCTCGTCTCATTTCATCCATTAATTGTTCCTGGTTGGAAATTCGATTCCTTTGCTTCTCGATCTCGATATGTGCATTCTGTATGCACTTAGTCATGTCGAGTGCCCACGATACCAATACTTTCTGTGGCGGTTGCGGTGGCGCGCTGCGACATAGTTCACCAGACTCGCGCTGCTTGACGATGGATTGGAGCTGCTGCCAAAAGATAATCTCTAATTTATCATCTTGCGTAATTGAATCGCCAAGCACATTCTCTATATAAGTGCCATCGAGGTAGTTCACTAATTCTTTCCCCTCGATATGTCCGCTAAAATAATCCACACCATCCGTGGCTTCAGCTATCTTCGTATTTGTGCTGAATTTCACAATGAAATCCCCTGCGGATAAGTAGTTGTCCATATCCCTCAAATTTTCAGTCGACTGCCAGATCAGCCGCAAGTCACGTGGATGACGTCACCCAGGTTTTAGATGAGGTTAAAAAGTGGGGATAGTGTCGACTTTTAGCAAAGATGTTTATTGGAATAGATGTTGGTACTGGATCTGCCCGCGCATGTTTAATGGATGAGAATGGCGAGATCGTATCGCTTGCTTCGCGGGAGATCAGAAGATTCGAACCAAAGCAGGATTATTGGAATCAGAGCACGTCTAACATTTGGGAATCAATTTGTTACTCAACCAAACAATGTCTTGAGGAATCTGGAATTGACCCTGCTAAGGTGAAAGGCATTGCCTTCGATGCCACTTGCTCGCTTGTGGCCACTGATTCGAATCTCGAGAGTTTGAGTGTTGGCCCTGACTTTGCGATCAAAGATCAGGACGTCGTTTTGTGGATGGACCATCGTGCTGTAGACGAGACGAAAAAAGTCAATGCAACCAAAGCGAGCCTGCTCGAATATGTTGGAGGCCAAATGTCTATCGAGATGGAGGTGCCCAAAATGCTGTGGTTGAAAAACAATCTTCCTGCTGAACAGTTTGCTGAATACAATTTCTATGACCTAGCTGACTACCTGACTGATAGGGCTTCTGGAGTGAATGCCCGTAGTTACAATAGTGTTGTGTGCAAGCAAGGTTTCGTGCCCTTAGGAATTGATGGCTCCAAAGAGGGGTGGAATAAAAAGTTTCTGGAAGAAATTGGCCTTGGAGAGTTGTGTGACGATGACTTTTCACGTCTTGGCGGTATCCCAAACAAGAATGGAGTGTTCCACTGTCCAGGTGAAAAGGTTGGATACCTAACTCAGCAGTCTGCCGAAGAATTGGGCCTCACTACCAAATGCATTGTTGCATCTGGAATGATCGATGCCTATTCTGGATGGGTAGGCACCGTGGCTGCTAAGACTGATCTTGGATCCAAGAGAGCTGGTAAGGTCAACAATAGGTTGGCTGCAGTTGCCGGTACCTCTACTTGTCATATCGTCATTAGTGATGAGGCAGTCTTTGTGCCAGGAGTATGGGGCCCTTATCGCGATGCCTTGTTGCCTGGTAAGTGGGCCGCCGAAGGCGGACAGAGCACGACTGGTGAACTTCTGCACCATATACTGGTCTCGCATCCCGCGTACAATGCACTCGTTGAACGCTCAGTGTTAGAAAGCAAATCTGTCTTTGAAGTTTTGAACGCTTTGCTGGATCACATGAGAGTGGAAAACGGTCTGGAATCGGTGTTACCTCTTGCAAAGCACCTGTTTTTGTATGGTGATTTGTATGGTAATCGTTCTCCACTTGCAGACCCTACAATGCGTGGGGCAATTGTAGGTATTAGTATGGACGTTTCGATCGAGAATCTTGCGCTAGTGTACTTGGCAACTGTTGAGTTCATTTGCTTGCAGACTCGTCAGATCATCGAGGTGATGAACTCCAAGGGCCACGATATCAACTCAATCTACCTCAGTGGAGGCCAATGTCGAAATGAGATCTTGACTCACATAATGGCTACCGCTACGGGAATGCCGGTAGTTATCCCAAAGTATATTGATGCAGCTGTTGTATTTGGCACTGCCATACTAGCAGCTACGGCGAGTGAGGGTCACGAAAGTTTGTGGCAGGCCATGTCTAAATTCTCTGGGTCGGGTTCAGTTGTTGAACCTGGAACTGACAAGATTGAGTTGGCACTCCTGAATGCAAAGTACGACATCATGTACGATATGCTGCGTAGCCAACAAAAGTATCGTGATGAGGTGAATAAGTCGTTGGAGGAGGCCCAGTAGATTGAAATAGCTTTAGACAAACTCATATTGGAGATCAGCGCAAGTGGTTCGCATTATCTGGTGCCCCGAGTAGACGCAGTGGGATCTTTCAAAAACCCAAATAATCTCAAGGCTCAATTTTATACTACCTATATAATCTATGTAGCTCCAGCACGAAACATCCCGTGAAAATCCAAATTAGTCATGAGAAGACATCTCCACTCTCTCATGGAAACTGCCAAGGTTCAACAGCCCAAATGGTATCGCCCAAAGGGAACAGACTCCCACCATAAGCTAAAGCTTTATAATAGCTTGACTCGTCAAAAAGACGAGTTCATTCCTTTAAACTCCCCCAAGGTTACGTGGTACTCTTGTGGACCCACTGTTTACGACAGTGCACACATGGGCCACGCCCGTAACTATGTGGCTATCGACATAAACCGCCGTCTACTGTCAGACTATTTTGGCTACGATGTCGAGTTTGTCCAGAACGTCACCGACATCGATGACAAGATCATTGTTCGTGCTCGTCAAAATTACCTCTTTAAGCAGTTCGCTAACGAAGTCAAGCAGACTGGCATCACCTCTGAAATCAAGGATAAAATTCGCAAGAGTATTGACAGTTACGCTGCGTGTTTCAAAAAACTGGACTTGGACGCTCCTGTAGACTCGGCGTCCAATTTCGACAAGTGGGTCTCCACACTGCCTCGTGAAGACTTGTTACAAAAGGATCCCAAGTTTGTGATGAATTCTAATGCTATTTCTGCCGCACTTCATGGACTGGAAGCCGCCGACAACGAAGGGTTTCTCAAAGGCGTGCAGGACGTGTACGTCAAAACTTTAGATGCAGAAAAAGGTGCCACGGTCACGGACCACAGTGTCTTCAGGGATCTGAGTTCCTACTACGAGAATGATTTCAACCAAGACATGCGCAAGTTGAACGTGCGTGCACCATCCGTGACTACACGAGTCAGTGAGTACCTCCCCGAGATTATCAACTACGTTGAGGATATCATTGCAAAAGGCTACGCGTACCCCACTGCTGATGGCAGCGTTTACTTTAATGTGCAGGCTTTCGATGCGGCTCCTAATCATGATTATGCTAAACTCCAGCCCTGGAACAAGGGCGTCCAGGAGTTGATCGATGAGGGTGAGGGCTCCCTTAGTCTAAAAGGCCAAGGTAAAAAGAGCACAGCTGATTTTGCTCTCTGGAAAGCGTCCAAGCCTGGTGAGCCGTTCTGGCCCAGTCCCTGGGGGAACGGTCGCCCAGGCTGGCATATTGAATGCTCAGTCATGGCTTCTCATGTTTTAGGTAGCCAAATCGATATCCACACTGGTGGTATTGATTTAGCGTTTCCTCATCATGATAATGAGCTCGCTCAAGCCGAGGCGTGCTACGACTGCAAGCAGTGGATCAACTACTTTTTGCATACCGGTCATCTGCACATTGAAGGCCAGAAAATGTCGAAAAGCTTGAAAAACTTCATCACGATCCGTGAGGCCCTTGATACTTTTTCCGCGCGACAACTCAGGTTGGCTTTTGCGTTCCAACAATGGAACACCCCACTGGATTTCAAAATGTCCTTAAGTCATGTTAAGGCTTGGGAAACTACTATCAGCAATTTCTTCAAAAACGTCACCGCTCTTCGTCACGAGACTACACTCACCACCTCTAAAAAGGTTGATGATCCCGAACTCAACCTGCTGGATGCACTCTCCCAGACTCAGGTGGAGGTGGATGCAGCTTTTGCTGACAACCTCAACGTTCCATTAGCCTTGAATCTTATCAGCACATTGGTTCAGAAATCTAACGAATACATCAAGGCAGTAGATGAACCCAAGGTTGAAGTTTTAGTCGACATAGCTGCTTGGATCACTAAAATCCTCGATGTGCTCGGATTCGAGATGAATAACGCCACTTATGGGTGGGCGCAATTATCTTCCGGCCAAGGTATCGATAAAGAAGATGTTGCTCTTCCGTTTGTGCAAGCTCTGGCCAAGTTCCGCAGTGAGATTCGTCGTCTTGCAATTAGCGGTGAGCTTGACCCCAAGAAAGTGCTTGAATACTGCGATAAAGTTCGTGATGTCGATTTGTTTGAGCTTGGTGTCAGCCTCGATGATCGCAAAAGCGACCAGGCCTCTCTTATCAAATTCATGTCACCCGAAGAGAAGGCTGAAGTTGTTGCTCAACGAGAGTCTATCGCCGCTGCAGCTGAGGAGAAGGCCCGGCGCAAGGCCGAAGCAGCACTCAAACAAGAGCAGGCTGAAAAGGAAAAGCAACTAAAAGCTCAAACTAAACCTGAGAATATGTTTTTAAAAGATCCACAGTTCTCGAAGTTTGATGAGAAGGGTCTTCCTACGCATATGGCCGATGGCGAGCCAGTTAGCAAGAGCTTGTCCAAGAAACTTCAAAAGCAATACCAAGCTCAAGAGAAGCTCTATAAGCAGTATCATTAATTTATGTAGATTTGCCATAAGTCATCTATAATCTAGTTCTTTTGTGAGCGCTAAGGCTCCTATTTCAGCACGGCAATTATTCAACAGTTGCCAAGAAGGCTTAGTTTGAGAGCTTTTACGGGAATAGTATATGCAATAAATAGTTACTATGTACATTAGGATGTCTTCTGGCGAAGTTTCTCTTTGGCGTTCTGTCTCCCCAGAACTTTGATAGTTTTTGGGTATAATGAGGGAATCTTTTTGAAAAATTTTGTTGGGTCATCACCTTCTCTTATCGCTAGGACTTTCACCAATGAAGCCACATTGCGCCGAAGCATTCTGATAGTCGATTTGCTCAAGGTCGGCTGAGCAGTTCGAGACTCACCATTTGCAAGGAGCCAGTTCTTTGCTAGCTTACGCTCAACAATATTGAAAGCCTCCACTAGCCATGAAACTCGACCAGAGTCGATGAGCTTTTTGACAAGAAAATTCCAGTTTTTAGTGTTCATCTCCAGACCATATGTCTCAAGTGTTTTGCTGCATTGAAGCACTTCCTCGTTACCAAGAGTAACCTGGTGCTCCAAATAAGCATTGATCTGCCTCCAGTAATTGAAGCGGTATTGTGGTGGTACCCGATATTGCACCACTTTTACACCACTCTTAGCTGTGATCTCCATCGGAACAGATGCGTCTTTCAAGTTCTTTATGAATAGGTCCCATAGAGGTCCCAATAGCTCGATTTTGCCCATCGCGTGCATTAATTCGATGTAGAGAGCGGTAGCTTGCCATATATCTGGTGTTTTTAATTCCTGGTTTCGCAATAGCTCCAATAGCTCCTCTGCTTCTGTAAACTGCTCTCGCTTGATATGCTCCCTGATGATCGGTTGAATAACGGAAGGAGGCACGCTCGTTCGTGGTAGGGACCGAGACTTTGGATCAAAGAACTTTTCATGCAGCAGTTTCAACGCAACAGCATGTGCAAACTGGAGTCCATTGAGCGATGACAGGCTATGGGCACGGAAATATTTCTTGTAAAGGTCGAAGCCAGGGTCTGCCTCGGAAGAATCAAAGTCCTTGATCAGCTCCTTCGCTTCCTTAAACATTTTCTTCCTGGTGAATAAGTCGAGAAGCGCTGTGTAGTATCCACTAGGTAGCTTCTTGTTCAGTGCCTTAAGGTGATCGAAGGTTAGTACGGCAGACCTAGAATCTCCAATCTGGACATAATACATGAGCTTCACTCCGAGCCACTGGAAATCCCAGAGGAACCCCAAATTTCTTCTCCTTAGATCCAAATCCTTGAAAACTTCAGTATTTCCAAGTTTGGCGAATGGAGTGGCAACAGTGGTTAATGTGACCAAGTCAGGCTCCATCGGCATAGACTTGAACTTCGCGTAAGCTTCATGCATGGAAGTTCCTGCCAGCACGTTGAGATAGGCATTCCAGGTAATTAGATCAGGTCGGATTAGCGAGTTTATCCATTTCCAGGCCTTCCTCCCCGAGAGCAGATCTCTACGAATAGCACAGATGCTTAGAACCATTGAAGCTTCGCTGTTTGTCAGTGGAATTTGGAATTTTCCGACCATGTCACCCAGTATCTTCATAGCGTCAGAGAGCTGACGACTCCGAGAATACCCCTTTAGTATCAATTGGAAAGTGGTCCTTGTTGGCACAATGTTTGCTTCTAGCATCTCCTTGTACAGAGAATTAATCTTGTCGACATCTCCCAATAGTCCAAAAGAGTATACTAAGCCGTGAAACACGCCTAGGGTCAATTTGAGTTTGTCATTCTTGAGAGCGTTGTAGATGTTATCAAGAATTTGAGGGCCGCCCAATTGTCCCAAAGCTCTCAATACAATAGCAAAGTGCTTAGATCCAAAGTCCTCCTCGGGGGTTTCGATGCCCTTTCTGCGAGAATCCTCAAAATTCTTGCTTAGAGTCTCAAAAGTGGATTGGAGCAATTCCCATTTGTGTGCTTGAGCAGCCGCAAGCAGCAAGGCATCATTCTGGGCCGGTTCGTGAAGCTCTGAGAACTCGTCATAGAGTTCTAGAGCTCTTTCTGCTTGACCCTGATTTATATACATGAACATTGCCCAGTGAAGATCATCACCTGATGCCAAATTATATTTCACCTTGAGTTCCCATGCTAGTTGGGATGTTTTCAGTTTGTCAAGATAATAAAAATGTCGCATCAGGGAAGAGCACAGCCGCCCACAAGGTCCAGGGTGATCTTGCATGTACATTTTTAGGGCCCCGTCAAATCCGCTTTGATGTACAAGCTGCTTAAGGATTATCAAGTACTGGTCGTAACGCTTCAAGTTCGCCAGGTTTACCCCTAAAGCCGGCAACAGGACCGTGAAGAGTATCAGTCCCAGTTCAGAAGGCAGCTTGCTAATGGCGAAAGATAGCAAGTAGTCGACGTGTGTTGGAAATTTTGGGGCCAATTTCTTCAATAGTGAACAGACCATGAGAGGTCTATTATGGATCACTGCTTCGGTCAGGAATTTCAGATCGGCTAAGGTGGCCATTTTCTCGGGGACTGCAGACAAAAACTCGGTTTTCGGTTGCTTGTTTTCCCGGAAGAATTTGTATAGATCTGATCTCGTCACTAGAGCATCATTTTCATCTGTTTTGACAGAGTCGTGCCACTTTTTTATAGCTTCTGGAACTTTATCGGCCTCTTTTTTCTTGGCATATTTCATCACTGGTGATTTGTGAAATAACCTTCGAAGGAATACGGGTCCCGCCCTCGTATATGACGTCCAGCGTCTCCAAACCAGCATTACAGATTCGATGTGTTTTTTCGAGCTCTAAAAATTACATAACCAATGCCTCGAACATATCTCAAAAAAACCAACGAAATCAAGCGTAGCTTGACTCGTCGGGCCCGCCTTCGCCGTAATTACTTCAAATTAACTGAGAAGGAGAACCCTAAATCACTCAAACCGACAGGGGTGTCCGTAGAAGAGGCCGATCTCGAGGAGGCTGACTCGGAGGAAGAACCTTCGCCAAAAAAGCCGAAAACTTTTGGTGATAGGAAGGCATTAGCAAAAGAGCACAAGCAGACGAAACGTGATCGAGCTAAGCAGCTTCGCCAGCAGAGATACCACGAGTATAAGCAGAAACAGGAAGAAAGACAGAATGCCGAGGCCAAACGGGCTAGCAGGAAGAAACAACTCACGTCCAAAACGGCAAAAGGGCAGCCAAAACTCGGAGCAAGGGTCGGTGTTCTCTTGGACAAGATTAAGGAACAACAGAAAGACTGATCTCAAGATCAAGTCTTTATTATTTATTGAATTAAAATAAATATGGAGCGCTCCGAATATCGTTTCCGATCGAGATCTCCTCGAAACTTCCGTTAGATGTTAATGCAACGATTGCCAGTTTCCCGTCAGGGATCAAAGGCGTAGTAGTTTCTCTCATTCTGAGAATGCGTACAGGCTTGTCTATTCGCTGAACAACTGTCCATTTATTATCGACTAGTTCCAGTACAGTGAGAAAACAATTTCGTTCGGCGCACAGTATGAGATTTCTATCATCAAAAGTGCACTGTAGGTGTGTAATGCAATCTCTCATTCGGTTGATCATGTCCCTTGGGGAGGTTTCCACGTACGCATATATTATATTGAGAACGTACAGCCCCCTTCTGCTGGAAACTAGAACTGTTTCCTTCGTGTTCTCAGACACGTGCATGATACGATCCTCAAACACGGCGTCGCCCACTTTTGAGAGTTGATACCGCCCGTCAAGTTTCTCCAATCTGAGAATCTGTAGAACAGTGTTCTGCACGATGATCAGGTGGGTACCTATAGGGAGGATCTTGTCTACCCGTAACTCAGTTTCTGCTTTGTTTCGCTTGGAGAGTTTTATTACCGGAACGCCCTCAACTTTCGTTCTTTCAATCGAGAATGTCCTGATACAGTAGCGCCCGTCTTTCTTAGTGGCAATGACAAGATGAATATAGGTGTTGTTGTTCTGCTCAAATTTCCACACTGCAAGCGCAGTGCACTCTTCAGCGTTTCCTAGCTCCAGGCTAGACTTCAAGGGCACGTTGTATTTAGTATCCAAGAATATAATACCTTTCGTAGTCAACATGCACCAGGTCCTTTGCAAAGCTAGATGCTCGACAGCTAATACCTTTGCATCCACACTAAGAGATATGCTCTGTGAGGTTTTGATTGGATTCAAAATATTGAGACTGGTCTGATTAGCCACAATTACTCTTTCACCCGCTTGACAAGCTGCCACCACATTCCTGATGGCACTGATTTTGCGTGAGCTGTGGCATACTAGTGGGGACAACGGCTCCAGGGTGAAAATCTCAGAACATTGCAAAAAGGTCGCCGAATTTCCAAAGAACGAAACTGGGTCATCACCTAGCTTGAACTTTTGAGGTCTCTCAACATTTGAAGGATCAATTATCATGCAAATTCCATCACGGTACCCTATATACCAGCGGTTGTGCCAATAAGTGATATCGTGTGGAGTTGAGTCCACTGGAATTTCGAGCTTTGATTCTTGTACGCATATATTCGGTCCAATGTCATAGACTTTTATCGCTGGCGTTGTCATCCCCACGAGAAGTTGGTTACCAACGAGTCGTATGAATGTGACTGTGCCCGACACAGATAAAACTTCCGTCCATTTGTTCTGCCCTATATCGAGTATACAGAGTGCGTTGTCACATTGCGCAATACATGTGTCGCTAATGGCTGCTCTGGTTATGCAGAGAGGGACAAACTCCGTGTGGTTTTCGTCATAAATAAGTGCGGCGCCATCTACGTAAATCTCAACAAGCACCCCTTCAACAATCCCAGCTTGAAGCATGCGTGAAGACATTTTGCGAACCTGTTTGAGTGATAATCTTGAGTCGGTTTCTAACACTTGCAGTAAAATTGTCGAATCACAAAAGGCAATGTAGATGGAACGCTGAATACAGAACATATCTAGTATCCCAAACGTCTTGCAACCCACTGTTAAGTTTCGAGTTGGCCTTCCGTTACTTGCTAATGCCAGTGTACGGCCTTTGCCAAAGCAAAGCACACAGTTAGAGGACGCATCGAAAACGAAGTCGCGACACTCGAAAGTGCTGCTCAAACCTGGAGTTGGTTGGAGTTGCCTGAAACTGGCGTTCTCATCTAAAAGGAATTGGCCTCCAACCCCATCTATGCCAACCCAAACAAAGAGCAAAATAGAAGGGCCCGGGATTACCATGAAGTCATGCACTTTACTGAGGTCTAGGAATGGAGGAGATTTGCAGATGAGTTCTAGCTCCAGGTTTGTTCTCTCAACTTTTAGCTCGTATAGCTTAGCGCCACAGATTAGATATTGAACAGATTTGGACCTTAATCGAGTATGCGATGCACATGTGATTCGTCCTGGTAGCGGTATTGAGGGAATGCTTTGAGTTTTTGAGTAAACGTCTTCGGTTCGCACCAAAACTGCACGGTCTTTACTCACAAGAACTGTCTTGTCTTTACCATCTATGGGTAATGTGAAGTCATATGGCTGCTCTCCCAATGAGAGAGTCGCTGCGTACCTTTGCTCAGTCAACAAGTCATGATTTGCAACTACAGTACCACTATGACGGCTGCAGGTCCACAGCATACCACCTGGATTCTCAAAAATGCTCGATAGTAGTTGCGCGAAATAGGTGCCTTGATCGACATGCTGGGCACCAAGGTATTTTATACTGTTGGAAGAGACTTGATACAATGACATTGATGGTCCATGCCGCTTGATCGCCAGAAGATTTCCCGCTAGATTCGAGCAGACGATGGTAGAATTCTTGGGGGCCCATTCACCTGGTGTACCAATAGACTTTTGCAGAATCAGTTCACCCTGAACATCAAATATAGAAAGGACTGCATTGGCTGCGACGACGGCTATTTTGTCTAACCCCAAGTTTGTTGCAGCGACCACGCCACTCTCAATTGGAATATGCGTATCATTTATAATTATGCTTCCACAAGTTACGACTATCAGAATAGGGTCAGCGAATATAAGTTGAATTACTTTACCCCCAAGCAGTAACTCGTGGATCGACACCTCCATGCCTAACGATCTATTACGTAATTCTGACTGTAGTTTGAGAATAAATATATCGTACAGTATTGAACATTTAAGTTTAAGATTCTGTATCTCAACACTATATTAACCGACTTCGTTTCTTGTGCTCCTGAGGGGCAGCCATGGCAACTAGAGTAATGTCCTCATCGTGTTTCAGAGCGTCAGCCGCAAACGCTAAAGCGTTCTTATTGCTCTTCACCGCAGCCAGTACGACATCTCTATCCGCTTTGAGCGCTTCTGAGGCGTGTGCCAATGACATACCGTTTGATCTTACCGCCATCATGACGACCTCTTTGTCCATTTTCAGGTGTGGGGGACTGAAATGCAGCGCACAGCCGTGAGAGCTTACAGCTGCAAGAACGATTTCCCTATCATTCTTCAATTTGGGGCTAACATGTTCCAATGCATATCCCAGCGATTTAACAGCAGTACAAACAACGTCTCTGTCTGCTCTTAGTTCTGGGGCAGCGAATTTCAGAGCCCGTCCGTTGATTTGCACTGCTGCAAGAACCGTATTCTTGTCCGCTTTGAGCGTCGGATGTGCGTGATGCAGTGCGGAAGCATGTCTTCGTACTGCTGTCAAGACAACCTCTTTGTCTGATTTCAGCTCATCATGGGCGTACGCTAAAGAGTTGCCATGACTCCGAACTGCTTTGAGGACAATTCCTTGTCTGCTTTCAGGTGATGACTAGCATGCTCAAGAGCGTGGCCATGGCTTTTGACTGCCTCGAGAACGATGTGTTTATCGGCCCTCATCATGGCACTGGCAAATATCAGTGAGCTCGGATTTGCGGTGACGGCTGTAAGCACCACATGCCTGTCACTTTGTAGATCCTGGTGTGCGTGCTTTAGAGCAAACGCATTTGTGCGCACTGCGGCCAGAACTACATCTCGATCAGCTTTCAGCTGTTCGCTAGCGTATTCGAGTTCCACCCCTTCGGCTTCAACTGCAGCGAGCACGATGTCTTTATTGTTTCGCAATTCTTTGGGCAAGAATCTCAATGAGTCGCCCTGATGTATGAGCTTCTGAACGATATCTTTTCGTTTGCGCAAATTTGGCCCCACGTAACGAATATGGGGCAAATTTCTAGATGTCAGCGCGGACTCCACGACTTCGGTGTCCTCTCTTAATTGATAGCACGCATACTTCAACAGGGAGCCCTGAACTCCGACCACCGCCCGAACGAACGGCTTGTCGAACCAAATCTCGCAGGACTCGAATAGGCTGTACTCCGCTCTAAACTCCTCAGCCAAACTCTCCAAGTCTTGGTCGAATAGCAAACCCCTCCAAACAACAAATGGCACTAACAAATCCTTCGATCGGCGAAGCTCAGGATGAATCTCGTCAAACGAGTACTTTGCGTGGTGCTCCTCCAGCCACATAGACGGTACGTCTGTTGTTGTGGCCTCCTCAATCTCGTCCCAAACCGTCTCAATAATCCTCACTAGGTGATCATCTAGGAGATTCAGTCGTCGATGAAACAGAGTGACCAGTTTCTCGCTGCCATCAAACTCTGTGGGAGTCAAGCCTCTCCAGTATTCATCCCGACTAAAAACCAAGTACGACGACCTACTAACTTCACGCATCTTCGTTAGGCATTTGGGGCCGATAGGTAGGTACTCTCCAATTGTTTCCCATACTCGGGTAGGCACGAGCAGGCCGAGGTTTGACTCATTCCATGACATGAGTTGTACATAAGAGAATGCCGCACTAAACGTTCAGTCAGGCAGCTCTCGGTCTAATAAGTTTGAAACTTTAAGGCGGATTTCCTTCGTGCGTACCACATATGCATCCTAATGCGTCAGCAGTTTTTCTTACATCTTGCGCGGGAATCTAGTTATGAGTCCTGCGGCCTGCATTGAGTGCCCAAGTTGGCAGTAGCTGAGATCCCTGTTGCACAAGGCTATTTACGTGACTGTCATCTGTTTGGGGTCACGAAGGAGGACCCCTGCTCTGTTGTGCAGCATCAGCCAGAAAAGTGGACCGCTTAGTGACGTAGCTTGGTGCATGCAGCTTCTACAAAGGCGACCCCCCTAACCCTATACAAGCCCGATAGACTAGAAGCGGAAAACCTTCAGGACAGGTTTTACAGATATAGTTTTGATGAATAGGACCCAAAATAGTCTCCCCGGCCGGTAGCAATTTTCAACGCACAATTGTGGCCTCGCCACCCCTGCATGGGATGGAACGACTCAAAAAATTAGTCGTGTTGCGTGACGGTTAGTCAAAGTAATGCGCCCAGATCTGCTAACAAGGAGAAGTCAGCTGTTAACTGAATTCATGGCCTGTTCTCAATTGTGCATGTATTGGGCGGGCAGGATTTGAAATATGCCGTGATCTACCGATTCCCCTTACGGGGTCAATTGGTGCGGTACGTGATAGCACCCGAATAGCCCCCCACCTAGGATCAGGCTCACTCGAGGAATACTATATCACATAATATAGGGTATTGCTATTCCCCAACACAAATTCATGGGGGCATTCCAATCTAAAATTGATCCAAAGTCAATCGACCTACTGGGGTATAGATCACAGTATACTGAGCTGAATCCTAAATCACTGGAGAAGGTGAAGCAACTTCTCCATGCACTCTTTGGAGAGTATGAATTCAATAGCTGCCCGAGCATTCTGGTTTCACTTTTTTATTTGGGGGTTTCTCCAGCACAACTCACACTTATATTCGACAAATTGAGTCAAAACTTTGTAGAGTTTCCTGATGAGAACCCTATCGCTGACAGCATTGGAGAGGAAACTATGGATGAATTCTATGGCAAGCAGGAATATGAGAAGAGGTATTATGAGTTTTTTCGTGATCAACTGACCGAGTTTCCAGACTGGCCAGAGGTCGTTGCACGCTACATACCAATCCTGGGTACCAGGTTGTTTGGCGACCACTTTAGCCCATTGATCCAGCTTGGAGCAGCATGTGAAATCAGCGATCCGGTACTCGCGATGCAAGCACTAGCAATGGCCTGTACTGCCAACGTTCAACTACCCAAATACGAAAGCGACGAGTACCGGAATGTTGATGATCTCTTGGCTTCGGCAGTCCAAACTAAGGATCCAAGCCTTGCCGTCGCTTGCCAGGCTTTCATCGAGCTATCAGAGTGCAAGCTATCGTTCTCAAGTGAAGTCACTTCTCTTTTATTTAAGTTTTCAGCGTACTTTCCCCCATCGTCTTCTTGGTCAACTGCTCAGATAGACTGGGCCGAAGAAATACAGCGGGTCAAATCAAAGGATTTTGCCCAAGCACCATATCTACGGTCACTTTTGTTTGCGCACGCCCGCCTGAAAGTCGACACTAGTGCGTATATATAGCATCGTGGGCATCATATCTATCATTTCCCCAGGTTTGGCACAGCCCATATATATCAGTAATCAAATATTCATTGCTTTTCTGTTTTACATCTATACTTTCCTTACATTGACTTTGTCTCCGCCTTTCTTTGAGGATTCAATCATTGCAACGATAGTAGCGTAGTGGTGGAAGGCCTTTTCGGGAGTCGCCTTGATAAGAGTCTTGTCATTCTTTTCAACGGCTTCCTTGAAATTCTCAAACTCTGCAACAAGACCATCAATCTCGTCAGGTGGCAGCTCAAACACTTGCTCATTGCCAGACGACCCATCACTACCAAGTCTGAGAGTGACTTGGGGACCCGACAGTGACGGTTTCTCAATCAAAACTAGCGACCCATTTGTTCCGAATATCTGGAACAAAAGCTGTGGCTCGGCAGCTCCTAGAGATGTCGAGTAGGTGTAGGTACCAAACGCACCAGATTCAAGCTGCATCAAAGAGCTCACCACGTCTGCATCGCCCGAGATCTCCCTCAATTGTGTTGTGTGTGCGCTAACGCTTTTGACTTCGCCCAAAACCTCGGTTAGCAGGGCAATCTCATGAACTCCTGCATCGCTAAGGTATCCACCAACATGCTGGGGAGTCTGACGCCATGCGGTAGAGTGGAACTTGTTTTGCACAAACCCACGTGTGTGCTGATACAAAAATGTGACTGGTTTGCCTATCTCTGGCAGAAGCTTCTTGAGCTTGAGGGTGCCCTCGTGATATACCCAGTTCTCTAACACCATAATCGGTACGTTAGAATCCCGAGCAAGCTTGACAATCTTCTCGCCGTCAAGGAGATCTGCGGCAATCGGCTTCTCAAACGCAATCGGCTTGTTCGCTGAGATCGCCTGAGCAACGATGGACAAGTTGCTCTGTACTGGCACTAAGGTATCTAGTGCATCCACATTCGGATCCTTGAGCAATTCCTCGACAGAATCATATACTGTGGCACCACCAGCAGTGCTAGCAAACTTCTCTGCTTTAGCTTTTGTGCGATTATATGCGGCCACGACCTTTATTCCACTTTGCTTGAAAGCTGGAAGGTGTGAATCAGTTGCAAAAATGCCAGTGCCGCACACTCCTACCTGGAATACCATATTATGAAGAGGATAGTTTGCTGTGGGGAGCTTACGGGGTGCATATGTCAGGTGAACGCTCTTCTGGGGCTAGCCGAAAACGGTCTTTGTATGCATTGGCGAGCCGCTCTCAGCTTGAAACGCAAGTGTGACGGCTTTGTTATTTACTACTGTTCGGACGGCGATTCGTTTCAGGTGCCAGCCATACATAGAGCTATGGGTAGTCTCAAATAGAGCTGATTTTATTGCTGAATAAATATAAACGTTTAGATACCCTGAAGCAAACGCTCTGTGTGAACTTTGGCCTCGATTCGTCTGCGGTACTCGAGGTGGCGATCGATGAATTCGTCGTCTTTGCGCATTCGCAAGATGCGAACTATTATATCATCTTTGTCGGCATCAACGTTCCCAAGCTGCGCTCTTCTGAGTTCTTCTGCTTGTTTCTCCATGACTTGACGATTACGATGAGCCATCACGGTTCTTTGTCTCTGAACAAGATCGTGGGTGTGGGAGACCTGCCGGAGAGCACTTTTCGTGGTCTTTTCACATTCCTGCCGAAGCTGAGCTGTCTCCATATCATAGTATACTGGAATACTCATGATCCTCTGATAAGTTTGATTGTGCAGGGCCTCCAACGACGGACCCTGGCCATCATTGTGGAAGAAATCCCGGAGTTCTCTCAGCCAGATATACACAACATCCATCTCCTGTTGGCTTAATTGTTTCTGGGTGTGCTTGGACTTCTCCGCGCGGCCCAAAATCAAGGATTCAATATTGCTCAAAGTAACCTGCCATGTTTGGGTCATGACCTCGATTTTTAGGTCCTCAGTAAGGTTCTGGGCCAACGTACGGAAATTCTTATTGAGATATCCATACAGAGGTTGCAGAACATCGGCAATCTCCTCGTTGGTAGGAGCAGATGCCTTTTGATTTGTGCCAAGCCAATTACTGAATGCGCCAGTGATGCTGCTCCTGCGGAGAGCTAAGTCAATGGTGCTCATAGAGATGCAAGCCCTAATGAATAGTGAGAACTTCTCGACGATTAACTCAATCATCTCGGCTTTGGTTTGATGTAAGAATCGCAAGGTCTTGCCAAAGTAGAATCGAATATCTTCTTTTTCCTGATCCATGGTTACCTGCACGTAAAGTCGTCCACTCTCACCTTGAGGTCTCCTCTCGAGAGCCACAACCTTTGATACCGTACCATAATCCCTGTTGCCGAAATCACGGGGATCTAGCTTGACAATAGCGGTGCCCAACAGGTCATGGTTTGTATTGGTGTTCTCATCCCACACCATCAATTTGAGCAGATGGGCGCGACTTTTGGTCTCTAGATTAAAGGCTTCATTCCATTGCGGGTTGCAGGTATCGAATACAGTGCGTGTTCTGCCAAGCTTCTTACGAGCCTTCTCATCTATGATGGTCACATATGCATCAGCGTTATTTCTTGAAGTCGTCTCAAGGTCTTGAGCGGCCATTACCCGAAGCGTGTAGAGAAAGGACGGAGATTCTTGTCCCTTCTTGCGTTTTTCTTCAGCTTCGATACGACGGGCTATTCCATCAGAATTGAGAGTTTCTTCCATCTTGATGAGCAGGTTGTACGCCCACTGAATATCATTCAGGTAAACCATAGTTTTTGTCTCGAAGTTAAATGGCTCAGGAGCCACTTGTTGTTGACCTGGAAGTTTTTCCCGCGCATACTCTTTAGCATAATCTAACCATTTGCTCTGTTTAGACGACATAGAAGAGGAAAAGCTGTTGTTATGAGTAGGTCTCTCGACTGTGACATCCTGGATAAACCAAAGCCGCAGCTTATGGATCCAAGCATCCAGCGCCTTGCCAAAGCCTTGCACAAGGAGTGTTAATATTTTGGCAGCATGGTACTGGTTGTTCCAAGAAGTTGACTCGAACACTTGGAGGGAGGCAGAAAAAGACTTGAAGACGTCCTGAACGGACGACGAATACATGACACCCTGCTCGCGGTTCAGAGGTTCAAAGGTATCCAATTCAAGAGCGCGGTCTACATAGGTTCCAACGAGCTCAGATGAAGACTTTGCCCAGTCCAAGATGAAAGGGTAAAACAGTGCTTCAGCATCGAAAGTTAACACGTCAGAAATAGATAGCTGGCTATCATATATCTTGAGTTCACGGATAGTCTTGTATAGGTCGAAAATGTCTTGAAGGGCGGGCTCTTCATCGTTTTGCTGGTGTAGCCCTAGACAAAATTTGAACATTGGCATAAAATCATTCGCAAAAAGCTTAAGCTGCCTTGCAAGGACTAGCGTGGAAACTGCTAATAGATTAAACAAGGGCTCGGGGTATTTTTTGTCGAGCTTTCGGCCCAGCGCAATGATTCCACTAGCAAGGCCGGTGATATGGCTAAATTGGAGTGTATCATCCCGCGGTATGGTGCTGAGCATGCGATCATAGGAGTTTTCTGCAGCACGCGTGATGGCGCTTTTAAGCTGTTGGATATGAGGTGCGTCCAAACTAGATTTGTTCACCCAGCCGAACAAGTACTCCTCCAACAGAATGACATAGGCTTGCATCTTTGGGAGTTTAGGATCTGTGATTTGGTCGAGACATGAGGCTAGTTTATTCACGGCTAGCTGGATAAACTGGTTGATATCCCTCTGGGCCAGATATGAATCGCATAGAGGCCACTCCAGTGGGGGAACCTCACCACTAAGATGCTCAAAGTACGAGAAGCAATCTTGGATGTATTCGAGCATGGTAGGATCTAGTGCAAAGATGATTCGTGCACAATGCAGCACCAGTGATGCATAGGTACAGGGGGATATTCTCCAATACTGGCAGCACAGACTTAGCAGTTTCTTGCTCCTGGAGCTCAGAATGACGGTGTCGCTTAGGTCGCGCTTAAGACAATACTGCAAAGTCTTGAAGAAATACGACTTGGGGTCTGGAGGAATAACTCTCTGAGGACCGGACGGGTCCAGGGTGACATTACTGATGCTGTCTTTACCCTTGAGCTTGCTGATCAGCGTTCTCACTGCAGTTAGCTCGTTCTGTTTCCAGTCCTCCCAGTCCTCCCCCCAGTCTTCCTTGCAATATATGGGGTGCTGATCCATTTCTAGATTATCCACGTAGTTGTCGAGCTCGTATCTGATATTGATGCGGTCCTTTTGTCGGTCTACATCCTGCTGGACTTCCGCTTTGACTGGCAGTATCTCTTCTAGATATCGGGTCATCTCCATCTCTGGGAGTTTATGGGGCAGGCTAGCGACGTCGACTTCGGCAGTGGCCTCGGCGATAGCGGGGCCGAACTTAGTACGATCGTACTCCTCCAGCTGAGCGATCAATGTCTTGCTGGACCGCAGTTGTCGTATTGTCGATATGAGGAACTGGACGAACGCACTGCCTTGTTCGTTCACCATCACGATGAGCTTCGAGCTTTGGTGAGTTTTAGCCAGCTCACGGCTAGCACATGTCAGGAACCGAACGATCAAGAAGTCTGCCCGAACCTTGAGTTCTTCGTATTCCTCCGGGCTCGCCGAGGTCTTGAGCTCGAGCAATTGTGCGTAGAAAGCTAGATAAGATCGCCGGGTGAAATCCTCGCCTGTGCTCGGCGCTAACGCCATTGCTTTCAGCCGCTCTCGGAGAGTGCGAAGTGTGTGTTTTGGTAGAGGGTCGAAGGTGCTTGGGGGCTGTGTATCAGTGGATGGGGGCTTTGGCTTTGCCTCTTGCTGGTACGCTACAATCGACAACCGCAATAAATAATCGTATAGCCGGCTGTCCGGAACGGCTTCGTCGAGCTTTTGCCATTCTTGTTCGGACATGTGTGGCGATTATGATAACAAAGTTGGGTGAAACTTTGGTAGTAAATATTGAGGCCAGTCTCGGGCGGCCAGCTAAATGGATATAGATTTAATACAGGGATTTATTATAGAAATCTTAATCTGGCTGCAAATTGGTTTGGCTTGCGGACCCCTGGTTACATTGAACGCCGCCACATATCAGAACGCGGGGTATAGCAACCAGCGTAACGGCGAGGAGGGAGCTCGCCTGGGGGTTTCCAGGGTCAAGCAGCTATATGAGTTCGAGTTACGGCTATTGCTAAATCACGGATTAATTTGCATTGGACGAGATCATTCGCGGTGCTGTCACGCATGCGTCGGATGATGTCATGTATGCGGGTGCGAGCGAATGTTTTGATCCGGCAGTAGCTGTGATCGTCACTGTGCTGGCGCACATTGTGCGAGTGTGTGCTCGAGTATAGCCGCCCGATCTCAGCAGCAACCGCAGCAACCGCAGCAGCCGCCACTGGGCCGAATTCGCCTCTGACTAAATAGGCGCGAGTGATATTTCACTGAATTAGTAATAGAGGAATTACCAAATTACTCCGGTCGATTCAAACAGTTTTCCATGGAGTGCCCTTCGTGCGCAGAAGTAATTACCGACTGCGCTATCTATCCCTGTAGTCACAAAATATGCTGGTTATGCTGTCTGCGCATTCGAGCGCTCATGAAAGACAAGAGCTGCCCGTTCTGTAGAAATGAATCAGATCAGGTAGCGATCGTTCGCTCGCCCGATTCCAACGCAATCAGAGCCCTCATTCCGCTGAAAAAGTACGGGATCAAGTGTGAGACCGAGGAGATCAAAACCAAGTTGGACAAGAAGCTCGATTACCCTTGTCCCGTGTGTCACGAAACTCAAGACACCCGCAAGAATTTCAAGACTCACATGTCTGAAAAGCACCCGCATGAGTTTGTTTGCAATGTGTGTGCTCACCACGAATTTGTTTTCACTGACGAACTCGAAATATACACAAAGAAGGGTTTGCAAGAGCACATAAAGGCCGACCACGCAACTTGTCCGTTCTGTGACTGGCACTTTTATTCTGCTGAGGAGCTGAACAAACACTGCAAGACGCAGCACGAGTCATGTTTTATTTGCGAACGCTTTGATCCTACCAAGCCGCGCTATTTCCCTAATTATTCGAAGCTCAGGGACCATTTTCAGCACGAACATTACATGTGTATGGTACCATCGTGCTTGGAGGACAAGTTTATCGTTTTTGGCACTAGACTAGAGCTCCAAAAGCACATGCTCGAGGAGCACCGTGAGCTCGTCAATGTGAAGGAGATGCAGCGAGTCAATATGGATGAGCTTGCAAAGAGCAAGGAGCGCAAGGCTCCGAAGCAGGAAGACGAGAAGCTTCTTGCACAAAGAAGGTATACTGAGCGTTTGAAAATTGATGCTCATGGTGATGGTGGACGCATTGATCAAATATTGCAGGCAAACCAAACATTCGTCAAAAAGTATGTTCCCGCACCGGTATTTATTCAAACTTACACATCCGTTTTGAAAGATGCACCAGCGGAAGAGGTCACTGCGCTGCTGGAAGAATTCAGCAAATTCACCATTCTCGAGGACTCTAAGAAAAACATGCTCGAGCAAGCCCTGCTAGCACGTAGACCTACTGCAGCGCCCGAGCCTCAGCCTGGCAGTAGCCAGACTCATAAGCAAGCTCCTGCAAGGGCTGGACCCTCAATTCCTTTTGGGTCCTGGGCAAATAGAGCTGGCCAGTCGCGTTCCTCTAATAGAATAGACACTGCGAGCTTGCCACGTCTCGGGCAAGGTAATTCGACAAATCAGGGTACCTTTGGGGCGGTCAACGGACCTAAAATGAGTTACAAAACCGTCAAGAAAGCCGCTCCACAGCTTCCACCAGCTGACAATCTTCCCACTCTTTCATGGGGTGGAGGCCCGCAAACCAGGATGCCGAGTTTGAGTGCTCCTGGATTTAGCAGAGGTCTCAATTTTGTCAACTCGAGTCCGCATCCCAGTTCTAGCAACTCGCGATCAGCCTCCCCGAGCTCAAGCGTTGCATCGTCTGCGATGTCGTCGCGCAGTTCATCTGCTGTGAATCTTCGCACAGACAACCTTCCCTCACTTCCGAGTAAACCAAAGAAAAAAGGCCAAGGTAAGCGAGTCTTGAAGATTGTCTGAGTATTTATTGAATACCGCACAAGTCGGCATCAACTAATATAGCACGTAGTGTTTTTTTTTTCTCCCTTCAATATGCATCTAATTATCGACTTTAGCATTAGTGGGTTGATGTATGAATAGATACGGAACATGTTCCTTTTGAGCCAACTACCAGTCTTCATGTTTGCAGCACGAGAAGATTTTGTTCTTCACATTTCTGCCGACATAGAGGGCACTCTGCCTGATCTCTGCACCATTCTGAAATGCACGACCAGCAGAACAAGTGCCCACACAAGGTTGCGGTTGGGTCCTGGATGGACTCTAGGCATAAACTGCAAGTCCTTGCCTCATCTGGAATGAAAGGCAGTATTGAAGAGTCCTCAAGAGAAACAGTTGCGGGCTCCTCCATCATGCTTTGCTCGGGCTGCAGTAGTCTTTCGCGAAGTTTGTTGATAAAAGACCCCACGGTTTTTACGAGCAATAATAAACCAAGAAATTCGTAACTACCTCGAGCTTCGAGCGGATTTACTCGGTGCCCAAACGCGTATCGAAGCCCAAAGATGCGTTTAGATAGCTCGTAGTATGAGCCGAGGAAGTAGAAGAATGTGAGATTGAGGGTCACCAACAAGGTAGGGCTCAGAGCACTGAGAGCAGCGTGAGACCACGAGTCCTCGTCCCACTTGTCAAGCAGTTCGTTGCGTTTCTTCATGAGATAACGGCCGATAATTAGAGGCGTCAACGTCGATCCAAACACCCAAGCGGCTTTGCGAGTCCAGCTGGGGATTTTGCGGTCATTGGTGAGGTAGAAAAGATCAGTGTATTCTTCTCCTAAAGTTCGAGTGCCAACAAGCGTAGTTAGAGCCAAATACACAAAAGTGGCTGCGGTTTCAATTTGCGGGGTATATGTGTGGAGAAAACGCACGCCCTTTAGATATTGGATGAGCTCCTTGATGTCTCCCTGCAATTTGTATTCGATAGAAGTATCCTTTTGCCTTGCTCGAATGATTTCCGGGGCACCTGCGAACGGGAAATCCATGGTCACGTGGGTGCGTGGAGTGCGCGATAGCTGCTATATTAGCTGAGTCAGGCTGGGCAGTTCACCGGCCTCTTGGTGATTATTCAGCGTTTAGGGCTCACTGGTAGGGACTCACCGCGCACAAACCCACTCAACGGAGCTCTGGTAAGTCAACCTGTAAAATGGGAAGTGTCCGTACCAAGACCGTCAAGAGATCGGCTAAGCAGTTGATTGAAAAGTACTATCCCCGTCTTACTGAGGATTTCCAGACCAACAAGCGTATCATCGACTCTGTTGCCTATGTTCCCTCCAAGCGCCTCCGTAACAAGGTCGCCGGTTACACCTCTCACTTGATGCGTCGTATCGCCAAGGGTCCCGTCAACGGTGTCTCTTTCGCTCTTCAGGAGGAGGAGCGTGAGCGTCGTGATCAGTACGTTCCCGCCGTTTCTGCCCTTGAGGTCGTTGTTCAGGAGGGTTTGTCTATTGACGTCCAGACCCAGCAGCTGCTCAAGAGCCTCAAGCTCAACGTCGAGGCCAAGGTTGCCGAGGTTTCTCCTTCCGACCGCAAGTACCGCAAGAAGAACTAAAATATATATAGCGTTACGCAATAATTCATTTAACTATTATCAGGTTGCAGGTGCCCTCAGTAGCTGTAAATTACGTAATGAAATTTTTCAGCTGGGTGCAATTGGGTTCTTGTAAATCATTGTGAAGCATGGAATGATTAGGCGGTTACCGAAACTCAGTCACCAGTCAAGGTATTTAATTTTTGCACGCCCGTACTATAAGGCTCTCGAGCCTTCATTCTCTAATCACAAATTTGGCGACACCATCTCCTACTCTGCCACTCCTGAGTATGTCGAACTGGGTGATCTTGTTGAGTTCAAGACGGGATCTGAGCGGCACTTTGGCATCATCACATTTTGCACTATCAACTCGACGTTCGACGCTCTGACGCTGGATGGCAGGACTCAAAGCGCCGAATTACAGGATATATCGTTTCTGATGCGATTGACCGATAAACTGACCACTGCTGCAGAACTACAAAAGCTATGCAGTCAGGCCAAGTGCTCTGTAGAACCTCTTCTTCCCTACACGCGAGTAGCCCATGCTAACTTTGCATTGCCACGACGGATCAGGCCAGTGGGATTTGAGTCACTCGTTGATTGTGTATTCAGGAGCCGGTATCGGGCGCCCCCATCGCCAAACGCTATGCAGATCTTGGCGTTATACTATGCCCTGACCTACCATGATACGATGTTCGTGCGGCTGGAGCGGTCTCCGTTCGCGGCTGTTTGCGAGCACACTGCAGACTCGATAAATCGAGTCACCGCTGCAACAGAGCAAGACCTTTCTCAGTGTGCGGCATGGTTTAGGTCCAAGCTCAAGGGAAGTGAGAGTTTTCCAAGCTCCCTTTGCAGGGCCATGGCTCACTTGCTCACGCACTATCAACTCTTCAATGACGAACGACTTGACTCGATAATCAAACTCTTTGTCAAGCTACTGGGTGTCAATGCCTCCCTGTATGACGTTCTCGACAGGGCCGGCTACCATCAATCCAATATATGGCTACAGCTGGGATCTATCGCATGGGAGAGGGCTAAGGACAAGAAACTGGTAGACGGTTTGAATTCAAAAAAGCTTCTTAGCGGTGAGAGTAATATTCAGGATCGAGTATTGTCCCCGCCAAAATTCGAAGGCACAGCTTTCAAATTCCAGGACGTTGGCGTCAGCGTGGCCACAGAGTTTGAAAGATATAGAGTTAGCATTCACATTCCTGTGATAATGTGGGTCAGCATAATGGCCAAGTCATCTCCGCTAGCTATACGTGCTGCTTCATTGGGGTCAACTCTGCCATTGGTAGAGCAGCATGTTCGCAGGAAAAGGGGACTACTAAATAACGAGTATGCCCCTTGCGTGAGTGTGAGCTGTTTGTTGAATCCCTGGAACTATCAGAGAGTCCATGGCAGTGAAGCGGTTGGCTTGAGTCTATGTAAAGCGAAATTTGTTCCGCAGTTTTTTGACGTGAACAAGGAGTTTTCAAAAGACGATATGGATGCATACAATCTACTCAAAGATATTCTCAAAGGCCCATACAAAGTTCCAGATTTTGACAGGTTCTCTCCGTCAATGTCAGGGGATTTTCTGAAAGCTCATGTATTCGCGGGCGAGTGGCTTGCAGAATGGGCTAAAAATTCTGGAGTAGACTTGTGTTACCTCACGAAGCGTAGGCTCAAAGAATACCCTGAGGTCAACCCACCCGGATCGGTTGATTGTGAGCAAGTATCCAGCATCCCTCTGCCGTATGAACCTCTAAACTTGCAGGCATTTGCACCCATTGCGAATGTGTTTGATAGTTCGCTGGCCCTTGTGAACCAGCAACAAGTCATTAGGTATCTAACGCCGCCAACCTCCTTGTCAAGACTGCTTCCTAAAGAACCGGTTGCGGAGGCTTTCAAAAGACATGTCATGCCCGCAAAGCAATTCTCGGACATTTGGTGGCCGAAAGCACGGCTTTTTGGCAACCTCGCTGAGCTGAAAAAGAATGCTGAAGAGAAAAGACTGTTTCTCTTTCGCTGTATCGTTTTTGACGACTGCTTGCCTGATAAAGATGTGGATGCTTACTGCTTTGACCTGGGTATCAACATCAAGGTCAGAGCCACTATGCCTCTATACAGCGGCGACCAGATTGTCTGCGAAAAAATACTGGAATGTGACCCTTTCAACTCATTTGTACATATGAAGATGTGAGCACAAAGGTGTGCTGAGACGACTTACGAAAAGCGATGACAACGATGATATCCAAAAACCCGATTGTATACTAGATTCTACGTAGTGGAAACTTCAATAAATTAATACAAGCTCAAGTGTCCGGTGACCTTGTTGACGAGCTCTGCCGGAGCCGGGCCAATAGCCAACACAGTTACAGCACCTGAAGTTCCTTTAGCCTTGGCATCTACCACCATTTGAGAGACGAGATTCATTTGCTCGGCCTTGTGCTGCAAAGTGAGAATCTCCTCGTAACTCTTGGCTCGGAGAGTAATTTTGGGTTGACCCTGTTTCTTCCATGCTCTCAATTGAGGCAACGCACGGTTGACGGCAATTTCATAGCAGCCAAGAGTAGCCTGAGCACACTGCTCGCAGACTTTCCCGGGAGTCATGGGCACATCGGTCCTGATAACCAGCACCATTTTGCAGTTAGAGTTATCAGCGTCCGGTAGTAAGGTCATGTTAGTCTTGAGCCGCATCTGCTCCTGATGGTCTCCGAAGAAGTAACCACCGACTAGGCCACCAATGAATACTACAGTTGCAACCTTGATGCTCTGGACGTTGTTGTTCGTAGACATGATAAAGTGTGCCCTGGATCTTGGGATATTTTCCAGATTATGTCACTAATTGATAACGCCGAGGAGATCGAGGCGGTAGATAGGCTTTCAATTAAGATTAGATTTCGTGCGAGTAGTCGTGGCTTGAGTCTAGCCTAGTATCTTTTTGTGTTTTGATTTTTGCTTTTTCTGCTGATGTTTTTGGAATCTCCGCCATGACTCTACTCGAGTGTACCGCTTCTCCTCCCAGATCTCTTCTTTGAGGGCATTTTCCCGTAATCTTTCTGCGTTTTCTTTCTCAATTGCACTTTTTCGGGCTTCTCTCTCCTGGTTTTGACGAGCCAGCACTCGTCTTCGTACCTCGATGTCGATCAGCATCTTTTCAACTTCTTGCCGCAGATTAGCCTTGTCGATTTGTGCACAATCGCTATAAACTTGGTTGAGAAGCTGTCTTTTTTTGTCGTCTTGCAAGGTTTTCTGAGCTTGCTGGATTAAGTGAAATGCTTCAGGTGCCCGAGGATCTTTGCATTTGTCCGGGTGTACTGCAAGTGATTTGGATCTGAACTGTGCCCGAATCTCTTCTGGACTAGCCTCTGGCCCTAAATCTAATAAGGAGTACGCATCTAAACGACAAGCAGCTAAAATTTGGTCAATATCACTCATTAGTAAATACTCTGAAATCTCCCTGCAACTTGATGGCTACTGTGTATGTTCGCAACCTGAATGAGAAATTAAATCTGAGGAATCTTCAAGAACAGCTCAGGACTGAGTTTGGAAAATATGGCGAGGTCCTGCAAGTAGTAGCGAAAAAATCCCTAAAAATGCGTGGGCAGGCGTTCATCGACTATGCTAATCCTGACCAGGCACAAGAGGCAATTAATGCTCTAAATGGTGCTGATTTATTTGGTAAGGCTATCCAAGTTGACCACGCAAAGTCTCCCTCAGACTTGATATGGACAAAGATACACGGTGATGCAGAGGAAAGAAAAGCTGCACGAAAAAGTACAGATTCGCAGCCCGTTAAGAGGGTTAAAGGAGAAAATCCCCCTCATAAAGTTCTATTTTTACAAAATCTTCCCAAAACGGTCACAATTCAGGATTTAGAAGCAGTCTACTCCAATGATTCTGGTTTTGTCGAGGCTCGAGTGTTTGCAGCCAAGGGAGTAGGGTTCATTGAGTTCAACACTACTGAAGATGCAACAGCAGCGTTAGGTCGCCCACAACCTGAAATTGGTGGCCAGAACGTCCTGGTGTCGTATGCCAATAAATAGACGGTCGCACGACGCTGTTATAAGAGGAGAACCAGAAAAGCTGCTGCAGCAATTACTACGTAGCCAAGTGCATTCTCTACTGCCAAATTCTCAACAAATATTTGCGTCGTGTTGAGAGAAGGCGTTGCAGTGGGAATTCCCGTTGCGATCTCTGATGAATTGGTTGTGTTCACAAACACATGGAGCGGAGCACTCAGGTCGGCATTATCGCTAATAGTGAGAATCATGCTGTCTTCAGCGGTCGGGGTTGCATTTTATATTCCGAGTCGTCTCTTTCATGTATGCACGTGTTGCAGAGATCAGAACACCTCAATGAGGGCATCCAATTCTACTGGCCACGGGCATTAAATTCTTCAACCAATGATGTGAGTGTCACCATTATAAATCAATGGGAATTCTCATGATAATTTGCCATCAAGGGCTAGTCAATGCTCTCAACGTTCGATGCATTGCAACCGGTCGATGTGCAACCACCATACCGCCAACTCCAGAGGACTTTTGAGACAAGTAGCATCGTACGAATGGCCTATTCATTCGGCATATATAGCACTAGTGTATATGCATTAGCCTTTGAAGGCTTCAAGCGCTACTGTACTGATCATAGGTCATTTTCAGTAGGTGCATAACAGATCCCTGCATGTTGCATTACTTACCTATAAATTCACTGGCTTGAGGTTACTGGCTCTGCTGGAGCTTGGATGATCTAGTCGGGTAAATATCTCGTAAAACGGCTATTTCAATCAGATATGTTTAAGTTAGTTATATGTACACAAAGTCTCAATGAGTTACTTGAACCAGCCAAATGTCGTTGCTTTAATGCCTTGCCAGATTCCGAATTTCTCATTTTGCTTGGAGGCCTCACGCATGATGGTTGTATAATAGTTGGGGTTACCATCGGGTGTCTTGAGTCGATCGGTTACAGGGAACTTGTCGAAATTAACATCATTACCTATGTCCTTGACTGCCGCAGCTCGTAAAACCAGCGTAGAGCCTGACGGCAATTTAGAATCAGGGCTTTCGTAAAGCTGAATTCTTTCATCTCTAAAGCTCGCGTAGGGTTTTAGCACTTCTGGCCACTTTTTGTACAGCCCTATCAGCTCTTTCGCCGCTGTGATTTTGGTTTGCAGGGACATTCTTTTACTTGAAAAATACTTGTGGCGACAGTCCAAGTCTACAACGTCAATTAGATAATTTAGTGGCGTAACATACCACCACAGCGTTTATGAGTGAGACCGAATACAACGCCGCCCTAGATCTCCTGCGAAGACTGGATCCAAAAAACATTAAGGAAAATCTCCATACTATTTGTCAATTCAATAACGATATCGCAGAGGACCTTCTCAGCACTGTGGACACCCCGCTGACTATAGAAACCTGCCCTAAAACGAAGAAGAAATATCTTTGTTGTGATTATAATCGTGATGGAGACTCCTACAAGAGTCCCTGGACTGGAGAGTACTACCCTGAGGTGGATGATGCTCCCACGATCAGCTCAGATCTTCGCAAACTTGAGGTGAGCCTGAATGATGCTTTTGACACCTTTAGGGATTTATACTATGAGGGTGGTTTGTCGTCAGTCTACGTTTGGGATCAGGATGATGGCTTTGCTGGCGTTGTTCTTATCAAGAAATCCATCACCAAAAATTGGTGGGATAGCATTCACGTTTTCAATGTTGACGTCAACGGACGTTCTGCAAACTATCAATTGACGTCAACTGTCATTTTGGGTATCACTGGTGGGCTCGATCTCACCGGGAACCTTACTCGCCAGCAAGAGAAACAAGCACCTGTTGAGGATGAGTTCAGCCATGTGGCTAATCTGGGTCAATTGATCGAGGAGATGGAGTTTAAGCTGCGCAATATGCTTAACGAGGTTTATTTTGGCAAGACACGCGACATCATCAGTGATATCCGCACTGTGGAGTCGCAGAAGGATCTCAAAGAAGAGCGTGAGCGTGAGAGCGAGGTCGCAAAATCTCTCGGCTAAGCGTTAGTTTGTAGATGAAATAGCACGCGTTACTGAAATCCCTATATTTGATACGATCTATAATTAGGTGCATAAGAGATACAGTAATGCTTATATGATTGGAGTCTATAGCCTATAGCTGTGGCTGGCACATATTAAGTATTATAGCACACTGATTCAAGTAATAAATGAACTCTAGTAGACTCGAGCGAAATCTTTATTAGTCATTAGCCAGAGCTGAAATTTCAGATCGACTGACAAATTTGTCAATGAACAGAGATTCGTTTGTTCCGCCGCAAAACGCCCAAAGCTTGACTGCTGCGGCACAAGGAACTAGCGTGCACAAGTCTGCCGGTGTCAAATACTTGTGTGCGAGCTGCGCAGCCCACGTATCCCTTTCCAAAGGTGAGCCAGTTCGTTGCAAAGAATGCGGTCACCGGGTTTTGTACAAAGAACGCAGCCGTCGGGTAATCCAGTTTGAAGCCCGTTAAAATTATTTATATTCTTGTAGCTATATCTATATTTTTTAATCTTGGCTCCTTCGATACGGGCGGATGAACCATGCATAAAGGTAATCTTCGAGAATCTTACATAGACCCAGTTACATACACTGTAGAATCTAGCATAGCAAAGTTGACAATGGACCACTACGCCCGATTGGGATTGAATCCTGACTGCACTCAGCAGGATATCAAGGCTGCGTACAGAAAAGTGCTCTTGAAAACTCATCCAGATAAAACGGGTGATCCGTCAACAGCTCCAGCATTCTCTGCTGCCAAAGAGGCGTACGAAGTGCTATCTAATGAGGAAAAGAGGAGACAATATGATCGTCAAAGAACGCAATCACAAAGGGATCCACACGGATCGCAAACAAGCTATCAGCAATGGCCATATGAGACTGACTCGTCCTATGTCCCTAGCGATGAGAGCAGCGATGACTTGCCCCGGTTCCACTTCTCTCCCTTTCATACATTTTTCAATCCGTTCTCCAATTACGGGTTCATGCCGCATGGTGGCTCGATGAACGATGCTGAGGAAGAAGACGAGATCGAACAGCTCGAGGAGGAGATAGAAACGCTACGAGATGAAGCTGCTAGAAAGGACTTTGAGATAAGACGTCTCAAAGAAGAGTTGAGGCTCCGCGATGTTGCTGCTATGAGGGCACGAGCGACCATCAGCGAACTGAAAAGTAAAAACGCACACTTGAAGGAGGCTTTGAAGACAAAAGATAAGAAGCTCAAGGAAGAGAGAACGCGAAAACGAAAGTTCTCGTTTGTGGATCTGACCGAGCCCGATAAAAGACCTACAGGGTCCAGCTCTCAGCCCGAGCCTGAAGAAGACCACCCAACTAAAAAGCCACGACTGGAAAATTCTGTCCTTGTTGATCTATCGGGAAGACAATCTTCTTTGAATGACTCTAAGAAGAAGGCTGAAATGTCCCAATTTGAGGAGAATACTAGGTCAACTAAGAATGACGCAAAGACTCATACTAGTAACAAAGCCAGCTCCAAGTCCCATGCAGCACTCAATAAGAAGCATCCAAAAGACTCAGATAAACAGAACGGAGAATTCGATTCAGCTGACCGTGGTCGCTCTCTATCCCCTGGGACCCCATTAATGGAAGAGGTTGTTCGAGATTTGGCGTCTCCACCCTCTGGATCAAGTCCTAGTTCCGCATATTCAACGAGTGACAGCAGTGCGGGCTCTGCATCATCTGATCCAGGCTCCCAGGAATCGCATTCACATGCCGCTAACCATCGAAACCCTGCAAAGAATGCTGGATCAAGTTATCCAGCAGCCAGCTCGAAAGCAAAGCCCAGAACTCTCGAACGTGAGTCGGGTTCCTCTAACGCTTCTGCAACTGGGCCGTCTCGTAGATCGTCAAAGGATTTTCAGCCACGAGTTAACGATCCGAAATTAAGGTCGAGACAGAACTCGGAAAGCAACCCGTCTTCTGCCGACATGCGTGCATCTACAAAAGGCGCAAACAAAACCCGACAAAACAAGTCTGGCGGCTCTGTTTCGCACTGAGTCCTAGTACCTCTAATCGATCTTCAAGGCCTCACAAGCTGAGGTCTATCCGAGTATTCCGGCACATACTGTGGTAGGTAAAGTATTTATAGCATTAAGCATTATTAAACTAATAAATATCAATCATTCCTGCATTCGCTGGTAGCAGCAATCAAGAGGAGGTGTGTCGTTTAGCCTCGAGAGACTCACGCAAATGATGGTCGGCTTCGTGAACCTTCGCAACCACAGAATCTTCTATACGTGAATAGTCTGCTGTGCCAACCGGAGCTGCCGCACAAGGAGTGGGTTGCTCCGTAACGATATCGAACATTTTTTCCAACGATTCCTCACTTCCTCTAATCAACTGCGAATTAATTGCTTTTGCCATTTCCTGGCACGATTCACTAGACGACTGAAGCTTTCGAAACAACGATTCAGTACTAGCTGGAAATTTGAACTCCTTGACGATCGCCGGCACTGCTTTCAACAGTTGTGGGAGCTCTTCCGGATGCTCATTCAGTCGTTTCACAATTGCCTCGCTCACTTCACGTTCATTCCTACATGAATTGAGGAAATCTAGATTGGGGCTATTGCACTTGTTTGAAAACGCTATCAGATCAGCGTGCGGTAACGTGCCTTTGTTAACTTTGCGGCGTACTCGTAAACGGCTCCAAATCCGTCGGCGTACGAATCCCCGACAAGTCTTGTGAGTTCCATGCCAATGGGTTGATCCAAATCGCCAGCTATAGGTCCATCCATAATAGTCGACATCACCTGACATGTCCACGTACCAGGTGGGCTGGGCCCACTCCCATTCATTATTAGGCACCTGGAAAAAATCTATGCTCGGGCCGATGGGGTTACCGTTCAGGGAACTGAACGGTGCTGGGTCACAGGGCAGTAGTGCTTGAGAGGAGAAATAAGGGTAGCCAAAGATGAAAGCACCTCGCTGGCTTTCAATCTGATAGTCCATCACAGTCTCGTCGTCATCGTTCATGTGTGCTTTCAAAAGTAAGGGACCTCACAGATATAAACACTGCCACATAAAGATCAGTGGCGCAGTGGCGTATGTTTGACAAGGTCTATTGAAGCGTCTGCTTATGACGTCACTGCATGGGCCGGCCATATGCACAAGCTATCGCTTATCCCGATTAGAGCATAGTTATCCGGCTTTGTGATCACGGGAGCACTGCATTTGTATACTCTTTCAACAATATTTTCTTTGATGTTTACAAGTTTAGTCCCCTGGTCACTATCGTGGATCAGGAACTGCTCGCTTGAGTCGAACGACGCATGGGTTACACCAGCTTCTGAGTACACTTTTAGCTTTTTGCCTTCGAGGAAGTCGAAGATAGATATATCATTCGATGTGACAACGGCAAACTTGGATGATCCAACGCTGATTGACGTTATTGGTACTTTTGATTTTCGGTAATGATACAGATCCGTGTCTAATTTTGTCTCGAAGAGCCCGTCAATCTCTAGTGGTTCGTTTATCTTCCAGTATGCAATATTCCCACTGCAGTCCCAAGCAACAAGGCAGTTGTATGCTGCATTGTAGGCTACACCTTTGAGACTTTTGAGTTTCTCAATCTTGTAGTCTTGAGGTTCCTCGCCATCGACTTGCAATTGTGACTCACCAAATAATAACAGTTTATCGCCATAGAAAGTTGCCGCTATCGGTGCTACTTTTACCTTGTGCTTGAGCGTAATGTCGCAGGTAGCCAGATCTATGACAGCTGCAGAGTCATTATCCACACTGGCAGCATAGTTATCTCCTGTCAGCAGATATTTCACAGGTGAGCTATGTAAATTGGGGAAACTCCGGATCAAAGGTGTGTCTGTGCTCATTTCTCGAATCTCCAAGGTGCCATTATCGACGAAGAGCAATTGGCTGGCATATGCTGTGAATATGTCAGGCTTGTAGGATGTCTGAATACAGACGCCCGGTTTGGGAAACTGATTTATGTAAAACTGCTTGTCTTCGAGTACTTTGCGTCTCTTTGGCAGGGATATCAAATCATCATCTGAACTCATGACTAATTCCTATGTTTATGTTGGGCAATACCATTCGGCAAGAGTAATTGATGCTGTAATGAATTTTTGTGAGGTTACAGCACCCATATTTGAGGACACTAGCCCCAAAGTATAGTCCTGAAGTTACAGAGCCTCTACTATAGGCACAACTTATGTGCCCAGAATGGGCGACTACGTCTGTCAATTCTTGAAATAGATACTAGCATTTTTCAGCATGCAGGTGGGAATTCTCCCAGTTACGAGGGCAATTGCATACCAGGCGTATAGAGCTAGATGAACGCATGCTTGGAGCATTAATTTTCACTATAAGCTTTAAATATATCTGGTTAGCGATGTTTTCAATACTACGGCTCCGCTAGGTGATCTCAATGTGGCGCTGCGGCCGTCCTCACGGCGCTTGACGTGCAGCAACCCGATCTCACACATCATGTGACAGTAGCGATTTATGCATAGTGGTGCGTAGGCAAGGTCAAGTGCTGCCAAGCTCCCAGGTGTTTCCGGGTATATTAGAGGACATAAATTAATTGTAAAGTCCATCACAGCTCGGCTAGGTAAATCGGAGCTGTGACTAAAAGTTAGAATGTACTAGATATTGTAATGGGGCGCAGTGCACCGACGTCGATAATCTCTACGTAAAATTCTAGAATTGTTCGAGCCCATATAGCCTCCTGCAAGGTTACATCTGTGGCAAACTGAGAGTTATACCCCAACGCAACGAATCCTAATTTTTGCATTATAAATGTCAGAATACAATCGAAACTCAAAAGACGCTCCCCCGGCCTATAATCCTCCGAGCCACCCGCCGAACAATCAGCAATACGAGCAATATCCTCAACAGGATTACCACCAGTACAACAATGGGGGCTACGGAGGTCAATACGGCGGGTACAATCAAGCCCCGCCTCCAGGACCAGGACAAGTGTACTATCAGCAGCAATACTATGGTCCTCCTCAGGGCTATTACCAGCAACAGCAGCCTGTGTACATACGTCAGGACAGGGGGGTCAGCGGAGATGATATCTGCTGCGGTATCTGTGCTGGTTTGAGCACACTCTTCTGCTTGGATCTATTATTCTTCTAGTGAGTGCAACAAACATATTTATTTGTACGTCGGACAGTAAGCTTTATCTGGTTTTGAATTATACAAGATATACATTTAATTTAATTAGCACGAGTAAGCTTAGCGGGAACTCCCCCGTCAACACTAATAGTCAAGCGCTGGTGCTGGCTCTGGCGGCCCATCTTCTTGATATTCCGGTTTTTCAATAATGTGTCAATATCAGTGTAGGTCTGGCATAGTCTTACCCAAACGCAGCTCATCTCAGTAAGGGCAAATTGCTGGCCCAGGCAAATGCGTGGTCCTCCGTTAAACGGCAGGAACTCCCACGAGTGGCCCTTGACGTCCTTCCATCTGTCGGGTTTGAATTCCTCGGCGTCCTCTCCCCAGTACGTCTTGTCATGGTGCATGCACCAAGCAGAGTAGAGCACCGTAACTCCCTTGGGCACGAAGATGGGCTGTTTGCCATCCTTTCCGCCGCCATGGGGGAGTTGTGTATCTCTGATAGCCTTTCTGAAGTTCACTGCAACAATTGGGTGCAACCGAAGAACCTCGTTCATAACCATGCTGAGGTATTTGCATCGTTTCAAGCTCTCAAACGAGATGGTGGAACCATCTGGGCCAAAGTCCTCGAGGACGGCCTCGCGCAGCTTCTTGTACACGTCCTTGTGTTTGGAGAGGTACGCGGCCATGAAGGACATTGTGGAAGCTGTGGTGTCGCGACCAGCAAGTAGGATATTAAGGGCCTGGTCACGGATAACAACCGGGTCGCGAGTCTCCTTGGTAAGCTCGTTGATGAACACGTACTTGTCTGCGGTTTGGTCTTTCTCCATGGGGGTCTCGAGGGCCTTGTTGACGAAGTAGTCCACGAACTCCTTGCAGTTGCGGCAGTTTTTCTTGAATCGGTTGGAATTGATAATTCTCCAGAAATGTGGGCCACTGATGAAGCGGTATGCCAACATTTCCTGTGCCTCGCCGAATGACTGCTGGAACTCCATGGGGGTCACCTTGAGACCCTTGCGCTCCTTATTGGGGTGAAGTCCGAGGGTATCGGTGGACTCGCCAAATAAGAATTCGGTTGCTGTGTCCAAAGTCAATTTGTGGAAAAGGTCCTGCAGGTCGACGTACTTTCCTTTAGCGTTTGCCTCATCGATGCGCAGGATCAATGCGTCCACATGCTGCTTGATAGACTCGAGGTGGGAGATTTGGTCACGTGCAAACTGGGGTCGCAGCATAGTGCGCGAGTGCTTCCAACCTTCACCGCTCAGGGTGAAGATACCGTTTCCGAGCAACTGGAAGAACATCTCATAGCGGGTCCCCAGAGTGAAATCCTTGAACTGAGTTGCCAGAACTCCCTTCAGGTTCTCGGGGTCATTAGTCAGTAGCATTGGCATTCCTCCCAACCAAAATGCAAAGGTCTGACCCTGCTGATTGATGAAGAACTGGATGAACTGGTGGACATGGCGGTGCATGAAGAAGAGCGCAGCTCCCAACGCAACCGAGATTCCTCCGGGAAGAATGCATCCCCAGCTGGTGTAAAATTTCGGGTGCGCCAGACGCTTCTTGCGTGCCTGTAGTGTCCACCGAAGGTAGTAAGTTCTTTCGATCAAATTACCTACTATAACATACGCCAGAAACAATACTCCAATTTTGTACCCTAAGCTTAGGCTCATGAACCAGTCTATGATTGACGACATTCTGTGCTGCAAAATTCCGGTGTCATCAAGTACTTTATATCTAGCATGACTGGCACCCCACACGGAATCGTGCAGGATGCATGTCACATGGACGGGATAACTTTAGAGTTGTTGAGGATCTACAGTGGAAGGCGATATGTTAGGACGGGGCAGAATATAGATTGAGCTAAATTAGCCAGATCTGCTAGCACCATGACATTGGGGCGTTGCGTTCCTGGGACGCGGGCAAGACTGTCCGAATGGGGACGCATGTGAGACCCTCAAGCCACTGCACATAGTTTTCAGCTGGGCGGATGCGGCATCCGTTGTGACGCATTGCTCAACGTTGCAGACCCGTTGACTAGGACGTAAAAAAATAGCTGGTAGCCGTTGCGTTGTTCGCAGGTGGAATCTCATGCGTGCTGGAGGTTCCTGCATGCGCGGACAATTTCGGGGCATTTTCCGAAGCATATGAACGGAGCAATTATCCGTGCGGCGAAACTGGGCTCAATTCGGGGGCTCCAGCGACGCAGCTGAGGAATGGTGAGTCGAAGCCATGAATTTTTGGTTATCACTGTCAGTTGCGACGCTCATGCGGCTACATCGTATCGCGCTGACTAACTAAGTTCCCCATATGTCAATACTCCGCGATATTACTTCAGCGTCATTGTGCTTAGCGATGCATGTGGATGTAAGCGAACGTAACAGTAAACATGTGAACACAGCTTGCAACAAAATACCCCACTATCAGGGGAGTGATTGCGGATGCGTCTGCATCGTAGTCACATGTGGATCCGCGTCCTCCCCACATTTAGATTTCGATATATCCATAATGATGCACCTATAGAGTCCAAAAAACTGATTGCAGCGTCCGCAGCACGGGGGCACCCGGAATGAACGTCTAGAAACACTGATGTTGTTGTTACTGGGGGGCAGCGAGCGTGTAACCCCACGACGCTTGGGCACCTGCTCGAATGAACTGGACATACGTATTCATATTGTGAATTCCTGACAATAATTGCCCTTGATGTGGCCTGCCAACCCATGTCCGAAGCTAGACTCGAGTGCATCACCCCCCCTCTTTGACACATATTCGCACATGATGCGTCTGGGCGGCATACGGTGAAGCCAATGAGGATTTTTCAACAATGATGTGGGCCCGGAGATGCGAGGATTAGTCCCAAATGTAGAATTAGTGATACGTAACTTATCTATAAATAATGCGGAATCGTTGTCGACCCTGGGTCACCACTCAGCGAGAGATGGAGGCCGCTCCACCTGTAGCGTTGGCGACGGTGTCTCGGGCCCCTGCTCGGGCTCCATAGGAGGCTTTTCAGTGTTTGCAGACTCTTCCTGGAGCCTTTGGGTCAGCCGTGCTTCGTGGGCAGCCTTTTCTGCCGCCTGGCGTTCCCGTCGCTCCTTGAGCATCCTCACTGCGATCTTGTGAGCCTCTCGCTGAGTTTTCGCCCGAGCACTCCACTGGTCCCAAATGGACGGAACCATGCTAATGAAGAACATCTTGAACTGGGCAAACACCGAGACCCTGAGCCGCATAGCGTCGACCACCTTGTCGGGGTCAGACAGGTCTGCATTCTGAGGTATGAACTGGATCAGATTCTCAGGGTTCGTGTTGTGCCGATAGATGTCCGGGAGGTCGCACAGTGCGAGCCAGTTTATGCGGAGGTTGAACAGAGCCATGATCATGTGGGCTATCGAGCCCAGCATGAGCAGCGAGAACATAACGTACACTGGCTCGTGATAATTGCGCAGAGTCGGGTCGCTCTTGATGATGACGAGGCAAGAGATGCTGAAGATGATGAATGAGCGGTACAGGTTACGAGCCCGCAGTTCATTGAGCCATAGTTGGGCGTTCAGGGACTCTCGCAGCAGAATCTCGTTGACCAGCTGGCGAGTGGACACGGGGCGGAGCGTGACACCCGCCTCCTTGAGCTTTTGCTCCAAATCGGGACTGATTTTGAGCTTATTGTTGTCCAACGAAAATTCTCCGGTCGCATTGAGCTCGAGCGTCACATTGCTCGAGAGCTTGAGACGCAGCACGTTCGGACGCTGCAAATTGAAATTACTCCGTCTTGGAGACGCTCCTCCAAAAGAGAATGGCCGTGCCACGGTATCGCTGGGCACTCGTGGCATGTTGTACCAAGGGTTAGGACGCCCGGAACGACCACTGGGGTAGCGACTGGCGCCACTCGTGACGCCACTTCCGTTACTGGCGGTGCGAGTGAGCACGCTGTCGAGCGCCTGGCGCGATCTGAGGTCGGGGCTCCGGAGCGGGGACGGGAACGGCTGGAACTCTTGTGCCTGCTGCAGCACCGGCGTGCCCGGCAGTGTTCTTGGGGGCGTGGCGGCAGGCGGAGTGTCTGAGGCGTTCTCGTGGCGCTGGAGTGGCGTATAGAGATCGTCCTCAATTAGCTGCCGCAGCAGCTCGAAATCAAACGAGGATCGCACTACGAGCTGCAGCTTCTCGCCGGCTCTCGAAACTGGAACGTCCGAGCCGAGGCCAGTGTCGATCTTTGAGATGATAATCCTCGAGGGGTCAATTCTGATCCGCTCCGCTATTCTCCGGCGCAATGACCCGATAGTTTCTTCGTATCCGACGTTCACGGGAAATGAGATGTCATTATTGAACGGCATTGTCAAGATAACCTTGCTATTCTCATCTACCATCTCGTCCGAACTCATCACGTAAGAGGTCAAGTCTTGTGTGGCCTCTAGTTACTAAACAAATAAACTTGGGTTGAGTTAGAGTGCCTGGGCGAAATGTAAACAAATAAACAATGGCCATGTTCCATAGATTCAATTCTGCCTACAGCTACTTTTTAAAAAAGATGATTGATGACAGTCTAGTCATTTGTCGATGGGGAGTTCTGCGTGTTGATCGACCATATGGCGTTTGGCTGGTATATTCAAGCGTCGATTTTCTGATTTTTTAGGTTGCGGTGTTTTATTCCTGATTTCGTGTATCGTAGTGAAACGCCACTAGCGTGCATATGGTCCATTGTGATACTCGGGCCCGTTCTAGCACTTTGAATATCTTCTGGCACGTTTGTGGATATTGAATTCATGACCTGCGGGCCTCAAGGCTTGCTGAGCCCAAGCTAAGACTACACTAGATCAGCTTGTAAAATCTGCTCTACTAGTAATCAGCCCTCATGGATTGGCCAATATAATTCGGTGAGACCCTCTAAAACACCTGCTCGCCTCGGTTCCGGTTTAGGGGTCGTGCATATAATAAAATCTACCGACCAGAGATTTGCTGATTCATGCTCTGTCGGAGGACGTTAATTCCCGGACGCTGCTTCAGCACTTCGGCGATCCAGCGAGGATTTTTCCGTGATCTGCTAGGTTTAGAGAGCTATGCGGATCCCAACGCCCCGACCATCGAGAACAGATTCCACATGCTGGATCAGAGCCCCGACGAAGATTTGCGCAAACGTGCAGCATTCATCAAAGCTCGAGCAAAATGCATTATTACTGGCAAGCCGATAAATTTCACCTGCCCCAAATCTGGTATTCCCACCCACCATGACAAGGCTGCGTGGGAAGCCGACAATGAATACTGGGAGACCAAACGGTGGGAGCAGCTGCGGTGGGCGAACGTATTCGAGCACGACTTGCGGTCTGGCCGCGAGTTCCCCGAGCTGGAGTTCCCCGGGCCCCCAGACGACGACCAGGTTACCAACTTTTTGAACTGGGATACCTTCTTCTACACCCGCAATTTCTACTCAATGGACAGTCCATTCAACATGGCAGTGTCCACCAAAATGCTCAGCTACCCCCTCACGATTGCTTCGTTGTTGGACGAGTACAGTCCCTACAAGTTGGCTCCCAAGGGTCCCCTGACTCTCGAGGGTCTCAAGAGTGCCGCCGCATTGCGATATACATTGTTCCCCGAGGACCAGACCAAGAGTTGGCAAGACCGTCCCATGCGGTTCTTTATTTTGGGAGCCCGCATGGAGTCTCAGCTGCCGTACCATGCGTGGCAGCAGCTAGCGTTCCTCATTCCCGACGCCAAGTTCGAGCTGATCTTTATTGGTCCTGAGGCGTACTATGACCGTCGCAAGGGTCGCTACTTGGCCCTAGACCGCCCTTATACCGAGCGTATCGACAACCAGCTGACCATGAAGTATTACACGGACTACTTTCACGTTTTGAACGAGTCGCGAGACTTTATGCCATACGATCCCTATTTGGATGCCTTTTTCCTGTTCCACCCCGGCCTCGGCGCACCTGAGGCCATGGATCAATGGAGAAAGTCTATTCCTGGATTACTGGAGTCCAAGTGCGCTATCTACTGTACAGGATTCCACGAAAAAGACCTTCGCCAAGACTGGAACTGGCTGATGCTAAATTTCAAAGATGAGCTAGACGTCTTGATCGAACCGACCAAGAACGTCTTTGGTTCTACCAAATGGGAGTTCAATGATCTCAACCCCCATGAAGTTTATCAGCTCAACCAGCAGCTGTTCGCTTTCAGAGGAAAGCGTTACCACTTGCACTACTAATGTACATATTCCTAGTTCGCTAGTTGTAAATAGCTTGAATATAGCCCTAATTTAACTGTCGATCTCCCTGCGTCTATGTTATGTAATCGTCTTTGGAAACTGAAATTAGCTGACTTATTTCACCGTGAAAGCACATGCCCAACAAAAGCGACGCTGTTCAGTTCACGTGCGACAGTTGTGGGTGTGACATATCTAATTTAGTGCAGATATCGTGCGCTGAGTGTGCAGAGTATGATCTTTGCGTGCCGTGCTTTGCCTCTGGTGCCCATTCAGGTGACCACAAGCCCTGGCACTCATACAAAGTCATTGATCAGCATTCCTACCCGATTTTTGACGAGGACTGGGGTGCTGACGAGGAGCTGCAGTTAATTGAAGGTTGCGAACAGTATGGTGTGGGCTCCTGGAGCGATATTGCCGAGCATATTGGCGGCCGAAATACTGAGGAAGTGGGCCAGCACTACATTCGAGTTTACATCGACACACCCACCTACCCCATGCCTGATATGTCCAAGACGTTCACCGTCAGTGCCAGCGAGTTTGTCGAAGAGAGAAGACTGCGTATAGAGCGGTACCGCGCACAGCAGGCTGCACAAGGCCCGCCCAAGCCCAAAATCATTGCGTCAGTACCTGCGTGTCATGAAATCCAAGGGTTTATGCCTGGACGTCTCGAGTTCGATACCGAAGGTGAGAACGATGCTGAAGTAGTGATCAAGGATATGGTATTTGAGCCAGAGGACAGCGAACTGGACATTGAGCACAAGCTCACAGTACTTGGAATATACAATGAGCGTCTCACTCGGCGATCAGAGCGCAAAAGAGTCATTTTCACACATGATCTGCTCGACTATCGCCGATTGAGTGCACTAGAAAAGCGTCGTACAAAGGAGGATCGAGAATTGGCCAACAAACTCAAACCGTACGTTCGCCTACTTTCTCTCAGTGAATACGATGAAATGTGCGATTCAATGCTGGCTGAGCAGCAGTATCGTCGCCGGATTGCCGAGCTTCAAGAGTATCGTCAGAACGGTATCAAGACTCTGGCAGTGGCACAAAAGTATGAACGGGACAAGCAGACGAGGATGGCGTCCTTCAGCAGAGTTCCAGCCCGACACACCATTGATGATGCGGGCCAGTTTAAAATGCGCAAATCTGCACCAGCGGATCAAGACTTGGACGCTGACCTGTTGAGCCAACAAGAAAGAAGTCTGTGCTCACAACTCAATATCTCACCGAGAGCCTATCTTGCGGTTAAAGAGGCTGTGTTTGAGGAGCTTGTCCAGGCAGGTGGTACGCTGAAACGTAAGGGACTGAAAGAGCTTCTGCACAACCTGGACGACCAGAAAGTGTCGAGAATTTATGACTTTTTCCAGAGCCAAAACTGGATTAGCTGAAATCTTTGTTTTATTTATTTCCCTATCTTGCCCCCCTGGACGTGGGTCCACCCACCTGAGACTGCAGATGAAACATGTACAGACGAAGTGGGTCCTATATAGTAACTATTTAATTAATGAGCTCTCAAATGTTTGACTATGGATCAGAATGGCTCTCGGCAGATCCTGCCAAGAAACTCGGTGATTCTCAACTCTGTGCCCGCGATATCCAGAGCCTCATACTTCGGCACTGGCCAACTAGAAGTGTTCTATCTGCCGCATTTTCAATAGCAGTGGACGGAACAAAGTCGTGCTGTATACCTCCTGAAATTATATCCCAATACCTCTCATCAGGGTTCGCGAGCATTTCAGAGAAACTAGGAAACCTTGACCCAACAACCCCAAGAATATTCTTTCCTTTCGGTGTGGGAGTAGGGCGTCTAAGCTGGAGCTTAGTTGAAGTCGATAACGAGAAACGCAACGTAAAATACTACCATCGTGGTAGCGAAAAGGCTCTTCGATATATGCAGGATGCATTGTGCATAGTTCTAAACAGGTATTCACAAATAGAGGGGGATCTTACTGAAGAGCGTCGAAAGCATCTACGTAGTTACAAGATGCTAATGATCGACTTACCCACTGTTCGTGGTTGTGACACTGGGGTTCAGATCTGGAGAACAATCTACGATCGAGCACGGCTCCAGGTGAGCAAAGAGTTCTCCTCTTCCCTGTATCGCAAGCAGATCATTAATGACGTGGTATACTACAGCCTCTACGGTTACATCGATCACTGGTGTAATTGCGGAGACAACCATAAGAGCACCGACTTTATAGCTTGTGACAACGAGGACTGCCAAAGGGTATGGTTTCACCTTTCTTGCGTTGGGCTCACACTAAGCACAGTGCCCTCTGGCTCATGGTACTGCTATAGATGTTGCCGAAAATGGTGCTGCAGGGCCTTCAAGCCGGAGGCCTTCATTGAGTGTGAAAAGTGCGACAGGTGGTATCACCTCAGTTGCGCAGGAGTCAATGATGTAGCTATTGACTCGTGGAAGTGTAAATTGTGCACAACACGTGAATGAAGAGATATCGGTTACATGGATTAAATTAAAGCTTTTTGACGAACAGCTCGATGGCCTTGCGTAGAGGGCCGTCGACCTTCTCCCCGTTCTCGCCAGACAAGAAGTTGTCGGCCAAGTAGTCTCTGAGCAATTGAGCCAGACCTGTTTTCTTGACCTTGTTGTACTGGGCAAACATTTGCCGCAGCTGATCTGGGAATTCAGGATCCTCGACTGACACATATCTGACTGGGAGCGTGACAGACCATAGCCACGACTCTGCTGTATCGAGGTTAGAAGTTGCCCATTCAATAACGTGGTTGGCAAGATGTAGTCTGTCCAGAGCTGTAAATTCATCGATGATCTTCAAAGCCTCTACACAAAACTCACGTTTGTCGAATTTCTGTGCAGTAGCGGCGTCGAAAACAACTAATGCGACGTCTCCTCTCAAGACTGGGTTACTCTTGGCATCACCCAGGATCTCCATGTTGATGTCGGGCAAGTTCTTGATCTCCCGCTCTACTTCGTTCAAATCTTCACCAGTCAAGTCCAGGTTATCGTTGCTTTCGAGTTCTTTTTTCTCATCTTGTTGGGCTCGGGTGATACCTAACAACTTGCGTCTCGCGAGAATCTTTGCAACATAAATAAGCTCCAAACGCATATACTCCAACCACAGATACGGGGAATCTGGGTTGAAGCGCAGCCCCTTTTGTAAAACGGCTCGGGCCTCGACAATGGATGAATTATTCTCGGCTTGGTATTTAGCGACATATACCCATACCTCAGGTTCTGTCGGGTGCAAGCGGAGCATCTGGGTTAATTCCTTGTTCACCACATTCACCATCTTTTGCGACCTGGCGAAGTCAACAGCTTTTGTCCATAGCCCGAGGTTAGAGGGAAATCTTCTGGTCGCACGTTCAAAGATGAAATTAATCCTTCGTGCAGTCATGAAGTTCTCTTTCCGAGACCCCTTCAAGGTTCCTTGTTTTTTCATCCGATTAACCCTGAGTTTACGAAGTTTCTCGACGTTAATCTCGTAGTTTGCATAGGCCATGAACTCCGACGGTTTCACGTTTCGAGCTAAAAGCCTGTGTTCGTAGTCTGTGCGTCTCTTGATAATGGAATGGAGTTCATCCTCGGTGAATATTTCTCTCTTTTTGAGATCTTCAATCTCTCCCAGAGATTGTTCCAAGTATTGGCGAACTTTTTCACTCATGCAGATAAATCGTCAAGTCAAAATCAGATCGAAAAAAATTATGTAATAATGGGTTGTCGTGAAGCTATTGAGAAAATGGTGCTAGAGTTAAAATATATATTTAGTATGTGGTTCGGGCTCAGCAGTCACATTCAGGAGCTTCTAAGGCATGATAGAGCAAGATTGGACTCGTCGACATTGAATATTATGAAATAACGCTATTGTACATTAAATATATGCGAGTTTCCCAATAGCGCCCGATACCACCAGCTCATGCTCCTGAAGATCCGTAGAGCTCCGCCCACTGCTCAAACTGATGCAGGCCCTCTGGGGATACTGAAGGCCTGATCGTCTTCATCGACTCCAAGAAGTCGTTCATTCCCATTGGTCTGATCTGGTCGGGATCTGTTGTTAAAAGAGCCTCTCCTAGAGCTCGTAAGGGTCCCATTGCTGCATCTTTCGCTAAAGCGGTCAAATCACTACCAGAATATCCGTCTGTCAATCTGACCAGCTCATCCACATCCATTGGGGAGAGAGCATGGTTCTGATGCTTGAGCAGCTTGATTACTTGGGACCTGCGAGTCTCCATTTCTGGTAGGGGGATGTATTGTCTACGCACGAAGCGGCGGCGAGCTGCCTCGTCGATAGCCCACGGCAGATTCGTAGCTCCCAGTACAAGTACTCGTCGGCTCTCAGAGTCTTTGCCGGCTGCTGCAGCTTGAAGGTCGCTCCACTGTACTAAAAATTCGGTTTTGATTCGCCTGGATGCTTCATGCTCGCCCGAATCGCTGCGGGCTGTGAGGATACTATCGATTTCATCAACGAAGATAATGGATGGTGCCAGAGCTTTTGCTAGCTGGAAGAGGGCTCTGACAAGTTTTTCGCTTTCACCCATGAACTTTGAAGTTAGGGAAGACGCGGAGATACTGAAGAACGTGGAGTGCGACTCTGTGGCGACTGCTCGGGCCAGCATAGTTTTTCCTGTGCCGGGGGGACCAAACAGGAGCATGCCGAGAGCCGGCTCGCGAAGCCCACTGAACAAGTCCGGGCGCAGGAAGGGGTATACGACAGTTTCCTTCAGTGAGGCCTTGGCTTTCTCCAAGCCGGCGATATCATCCCAGTGCACGGGGTCTCCCTTGAGAACGACCTCTGCCAGAATCATCTTGGCAGCGTGCTCATCGACGCCTCGCAGCCCCTTGATTTTCTCGCGTGCCATCAAGTCCCATTCGTCGAGCTCCTCCTCCGGCTCGGGAGACGGGGTTCGGGACCGTGTTTGGCGTTCGCCGCTGCGTCGCGGGGCGCGGTCGCTGGTGCGGGCTCGGTCGCTTGAGTTGCGGGGCCGGTCGCTGGCGCTGCGGGGTCTCTCTCCGCTGGCACGGGGCGGTCTGGGCGACTCAGTGCGGCGTGGGGCCTGCTGTGTTCTCGTAAGGACGAACCGTGCCGACTTTGGCTTTCCGGCAGCCGCTTTGGCCTTGGCGGCTGCGACCAAGCTCGAGGCCTCGAACGACGGCTCTAGCTTTTTGGAGGACGAAGACCCCGAGGCGTGCTGCGCGGCGAACGCCTGGGTCTGGTTCTGCGCTGCGTAGCCTGGAGGTGTGGACACGTGCTCGCCCGAGATGTGCATCCCGTCGAACCCTTTCCAGAGGCCTGTGTCGATCTGCGGGCTGTTTGAGGCAGTGCGGCGGTGGCCCGGGTTCTGCCAGGCGAGGTTCGCTGCGGTGTTGACATTACGCTTGGCCTGCGGGTTCCGGAGAATGTACGAGCCCACTCGGGGAGTGCCCTTGTTTGCGGTCGTAGACAGGCTCGGCTGGCTCTTGGCCGACGGGGGGCTCGAAGTAGTGGGGCTGCTGGTGCCGGCGTTGGGGGGAGTGGACGCACGAATGTTTAGCCCCGGCATGCTGAAATTAGTCTGAGGTACCGTCACTTTGGATCCAACTGCCACTCTATTGACGCTGCCAGTGCTCTTTGATACCGATGATGATGATTGTGCTGCCCCGGACTTGCCAGTTCCGTACGGGTTATGGGCAGCATGAGGCTCATGCACGCGGGCCTCGAGATACTGGATGCGGTCGAAGCACTGTTTTTGGATGTCCTGGAGGTTCGTAAGGAGCGACTTGTCATGTGCAGTCTTGAGATGCGTGGTATCAATCGAGTCTAGCCCCGTGCTGATGCCCATCAGGGTCTGCTTCCACATGTCGAGTGCCGACTCGTACTTGTGGTTTCCCTCCTCAAGGATCGACTGTAGGGATGCGTTATAAGCCTCGTCATATGTTTTTTGAAGGACGGGCCCCTCTTTGGACCGCGAGAATAGGCCCATGGTATCTTTAGGTTGCTGCGTATGTAAACACTTGAGTTTATAACTAGAGGTGCGGGACCGTAAACGAGGATGGGTGCGGGTGCGCACGGCGATAAAAGTGTCTAAAAAGAAAAATTAAGAAAGTCAAAATTGTGAATATTTTACCATCCTTTTCATTGATGACGTCATGCTGCATAAGATAGAATAACAATGGGGCGACCGTGCATGCGAAGAATTTTGGGTTTTCGTTCACGGTTTTTCCCTGCAACCAGCTATCTCAGTATTCCGCTTGCTGGGGAGCGGAGATTTTGTCATGCTGATTTATCAAGGCGAATTCTCCGTTGGCCAACCGTCGGCTGATAACTGTCGGCTGGTGAAGATCCAACTATGGACTACCCACACCAGTTTTGCTTTTGAAAACCCTAAATTAGAATTCGAGACTTTTGTGCGTCCAGACTTGGTCCCATTAGAGTCAATCAGGGGTCCGTCACTCCAGGTTTACAGTGACGATAATAGCACAATTGATTTTTTTGCTCAGGTTTGTTCCTCCAAGCTGGGGCTGTTGGTCGCATGTGAAAACCCCCAGTTTGATCACCTTGTTTTTTATTTTGAAGACACGGCTGTGATGGTGAGGCCGCTGGTTCTCAACACAAAGCCCGTACTTCCACGCCCTCTCGCCGAGCCTGAGTCCAAACCTGACCGAACGTTGCAGCAGGTGGTGCTGGGGGCGCTCAGGATTCGGGGATACTCTCGCAAGGACGCAGACTTTAAAAAGCTCTACCAGTTATGCTGTCAGGCAGTAGAATTTAGCCTCAGAAATCACAAGGACGCCAATGTCGCCATAATTAATGAGAAAGTCGAGGCCATTCTCAATGTGCTCGAGTGACAATGGGTCCTCTATCCAGAAATCACAAGGACGCCGACGTCGCGATAATAACTGAGAAAGTCGAGGCCATTTTAAATGTGCTCGAGTAGCACAGCTTGAAACTGTGCCTGAGTGGAAAACAGCTCGAGGAAATCAAAGGACAACCTATCCAGAGCTGCGTACATTTCTGATAATACCATGACCGTTAATTTAGATTCACAGTGTCTTAAATATAATTAGCATAGCTAGCGTACTAGAATATATAACCAATGGCCTCACCATCTTAATTTAGCAGTCACATTCTCCTAAGTGCTTTTACTTGTTAGTACTGGTCTCCAAATAACTTCTCGAACCAGCGGTCCCAAAAGCCTCTCTTTCCTCGTTTCGAGGCCTTTGCGTGACGTTCGTTCCATTGAGTAGACATGTTGCGTGCGAGAGCATCCTCCATGCCCTCAGGAGCCTGTTTCTTATCGTTCAGTGCAGTTTCTGTGATCATTAGAGATTCATTGACTTACTAGTGCTATATATACTTCTCTTTTGCCTACGCCTCATAAATGAATGACACAATCCTCGATCTCTGACGTGCGCCCCTATTAATAGTATGATTCGAACCACTGTCGATGGAGAAGTGCTAAATCATACTTGGCTCCAGCACTAATTGCAATGCCTCGTTGGACACTACAAGATGCAATTGCCCTACGAATTAAAGCTCTTGCACCAATTGTAACCTCTATGGCTGTCTATCACGTGGAGACGCTTGTACGCTTTGAAATGATGTGACCTGCAGGTGGGGGGAGCCTGCATATAATTGTCACACTCGCCTATGTGTAATTGGTATGACACGTTCAACTAGGTGAAACTAATCGTGCATGTACTCGAAATACAGTATGCTGTCTCTACATAATAATCTCATATATTAGTGTCTTGCATCGGCATCTGCGGCGAACAGCATCCAACTCCCTGACACTGTCGATTTGCCACTCCTTGGTGCCAAGAACATGGGAGAATCGGTGGCAACATCAGTGTGATTTCAAATCAACGTCGACTAATCACGTGCATTGCTACATGTGCGCCACCTCCAGAATGGCGCAGGGCGCCAATGCGCTCAGGAAAAAAACGCCGGACGTACAACTAACTCCAATCAACGCATGGAGCAAATTCCGGCAGTATGAAATCTGGTTTCCCCGTAATTCGACGCATTGAGCCCCCCCGGATCCGCTCTTACTAATATTGAATTAGGGCTTAGGGCTGCTCCTGGCGCAGGCAACCACTCACTATATCACTCCGGCACGATTCCGTCACACTAATGGCTCGCCGTCCTGCCCGTTGCTACCGTTACTGTAAGAACAAGCCTTACCCCAAGTCTCGTTACAACCGTGGTGTCCCCGACGCTAAGATCCGCTCTTACGACTTGGGTCGCAAGCGCGCTTCCGTCGACGACTTCCCCCTATGCGTCCACCTCGTTTCCAACGAGCACGAACAGTTGTCTTCCGAGGCTTTGGAGGCGGCCCGTATCTGCGCCAACAAATACATTACCAAGATGTCTGGCCGTGAGTCCTTCCATCTCCGCATCCGCGTGCACCCCTACCACGTTTTGCGTATCAACAAAATGTTGTCGTGTGCTGGTGCCGATCGTCTCCAGCAGGGTATGCGTGGTGCGTGGGGTAAGCCCGCCGGTCTCGCCGCCCGTGTCGACATTGGCCAGGTTTTGATTTCTTGCCGCACTAAAGACTCCAACAAGGCTGTTGTTATTGAGGCCTTGCGTCGTTGTCAGTACAAATTCCCCGGCCAGCAGAAGATCATCATCTCCAAGAAGTGGGGTTTCACTCCCTTGGACCGTGATGAGTACGTTGCTCGCCGCCAGACTGGCCAGATCCGTGAGGATGGTGCCTACGTCAAGTTCTTGTCCCGCCACGGTAAGTTGGAGGAGAACATTGAGAACTTCCCCGAGGCATTTGCCCAGTTGGTTGACTCCGCCTAAGGGTCTCATTAATTAGCTCCGGCATATAAAAATTATTATTTTAAATGACTAGGTCATGATTTGTGTGTAGATCAGCAGTTTGTCGCTTTCAGTGCGTTCGCCTTTGATTTACGCTTTTATACACTCTTTTAAGCTCAACTATTGTACCTCTCGCTGCTCTTTATTTAACGCTTGTAGATTACTTGCTGCAACTTTGTCACTAATGCAAGACCCAAACGAAGATACCGAATGGAACGATATCCTCCGGCAGCATGGCATCATCCCAGAGAAGCCACCCAGTCCTACGGCCCAAATGGAGGCTGCTTTTGAGGAAGCAATCGAGAAAGCTCACGCTAATCGGCTGGAGGGCGCCTCCCTCGAGAAGCTGGACGAACTCGAGTCTGATGGTCTGGAGGACGGAGATTTTATCCAGATGTACCGTGAAAAGCGAATGAGAGAGCTGAGGGAGCAGGCCTCCAAGGAAAAGTTCGGGGAAGTTGTCAAAATCTCCAAGCAGGAGTACACCGACGAGATCACCAACGCCTCAAAGTCTGTGCCGGTCATAGTGCAGATCAAAGCTGATGGCGTGGAGCAGAGCCGCCTGCTCAGTGCGTTGTTGTCTCGTATTGCTCCCAAGTTCAGAGATATCAAGTTTGTCGAGATCGACTGCCGCCAGATCAATGAGAAGTATCCTTTCAATCAGTGTCCGACTATTTTGGTGTACAAGAATGGCCAGGTTGTCAAGCAAATCGTCACGCTAGATACAATAGGCGGTAACTCAACCAATCTTCACGACATTGAGAGATTCTTGGTGACTGCTGGGGTGGTGTCGTCGACTGATGAAAGATTAATGGAGAATCAGAGTGATAGTGATTAGGTTCTGTAGTATTAAATGTAAATCTCATGAGACAACACTTGCGAAGCCATAGCGAGCCACTTGCGGAGCCACTTTCGTCTCGTACTCAAACGGACAATGAACCCAAAAGATGCAAGAGACAGATAGAATATACTAGTGGTAAACGTACAATTCTTCAAAGGACCTTATTGTTTCACGTGCTACAGAATAATGAAAGAGCAAAAAAAGTTTGCACCTACCCAGGCTCGAACTGGGGACCTTACGCGTGTGAAGCGTACGTGATAACCAACTACACCAAAGGTGCTAACTTGAAAGCATAAATACATGCAGGTATACAACATATCTCCCTATGGATTATACCAGATGTTCTCTTGTCTGCTGCCGGACGTTCACGTAGATCAGGACACTCTCGAAGTTTGTGTTTACTGAGAAGGGTATCTGCAAGTTATTGTTGACTGTAAAGCTACTCTACCTGATTCGAGTGTGTCGTCATTCATGAAGTAAAGGTGCACATGCTCAACTTTTGTGAGTCTACAGAACAAGGAATGAACTGTACAAACTCTCGGGTAAAGCGAGTTATACTCAACATTTTATGGAACTTTGCAGAGCTAGTCTCTGAACTACATTGCCTAGTCCAGCGAGCGATTCTAGACACATGTTGCACTATTTACGTTAAAAAAATAATCTCGACCAAAGCTATGAAATATCTTAATCTGTTCAGTTCTGCTGATGGAGACCTTCAACCCGAATCTCTCTTATGACTCCAGGAACACATAGGTATACAAACTAGCATACATAGGCACAGAGGCGGATACCTCAATATCTTAGTGGCAGAATAGGCACTTTTCCTAGGCAGTGGAATATAAACAGAAAACTCCAACAAGTTTGGATATGGAGTACGACAAGCAAGACGTGTGTGAGAGAATCGCGCATTCAACCATTAAACCTCTGCCGAAACACACGCTTCTCTTCCATATATACGTATTTATCTCATCTGCGTTAGTATTCTATCTAATGAATGCTAGCAAGTTCGCTCGGGGTACCATGATGCATATGCAAGGTTCATTCGGAGGTCCGAGCATGCAAGGTTGTGGTCCTTTTAAAAGAACCAAGTCACCCTCCTGGTATGTTTAGCAAGAGCAAAGCTGCAATGAACCTGAAGCAAGTTGTCAGCGTATTAAACGCTGGAAGGATGCACTGGGTCGGTGATGGCCTCCCTGTATACAACACAATTGACTACTACGAGACTGGCCGATTCCTCAATCCGTTCATCATGATGGATTATGGAGCTCCCTACGACTTTGAGCCCCATCCTCGGCCTCGTGGTGTTGGTTTACACCCTCATCGAGGATTTGAGACTGTTACTATAGCATTCCAAGGCGAGATCACTCACACTGACACCACAGGCAAGTCTGATACCATTTATCCCGGAGATGTACAATGGATGACAGCTGGCTCTGGACTCGAACATTCTGAGATGCATTCAGACAACTTCACAAAGAACGGTGGTACTCTGGAGATGCTACAGCTCTGGGTCAACCTACCTGCCAAACACAAAATGACAACACCTGGATACCAGGCTATTACGCACAATAAAATCCCTAAAGTAGAACTGGAGAAGAATGCCGGCACCGTCTCGCTGATAGCAGGTGAATACAAGAATGTGAAGGGCCCAGCAACGACTTTCACTCCTCTAAATCTTTGGAGCATCACATTAAACCCGCGGGCTCAAGTCGACTTCAAGTTCCCCGAGGGATGGAATACGGCATTATTTGTACGGCGTGGAACTCTCAATGTTGACGGTAGGGATGCCGGATTCAAGGATCTCGTCGTCTTCTCGAGAGAGGGACAAGGAATCACTGTGAATACAGATGAAGGTGCAGAATTCGTGCTCATGAGCGGAGAACCTATCAATGAACCTATAGCTGCATATGGCCCGATGGTCATGAATACCCAAGACGAAATCGTACAAGCATTCCAGGACTACGAAAAAGGGCTATTCAGCCAACCGGCAATCAAAAAGCAATAAACAGGTAGTTATATTAGTTTTACAATACATTTCACGAATAAATATTAAATCCCAGCTGCTGTTGCCAGCTTTTTCAGTGCACCGCCCTTAGAGTCGTCTGCGGCTTTCAAAAAGTTGCATATTTGCTTGCATATATCATACTGGTCAGCGGCCAATGCCAGATTGAAGAGCTTGATAGTGTTGTCGTCAACTAGCTCAGCAGTGTCTTCTGTTTGAAGGACCAATAAGTATTCGGCTGCGACTTCAAGCTTACCTTCTTGAAGACAGAGGTCGAAAAGGCTCTTGGGGGTTGAACCGCTCGATTTGAATAAGCGCGACCAAAATTTCATCTCTATCTTACGGGCGCACCTCACCACTACTTTGGGCCAGTCTGTGAACTCCTTGATTAGCACCATGGTGGCATCCAAAGCATTATCATCTATTAAGCTTCGGTACAACGCAGATTCCATCACATCTTCAAAATAGTCGAGATGGTGGTAATCGCGTGCCAGTTCTCGAGCTTCGTTCATATCGCGGGAGATGGTCTGCTCAAATAACCATGGTAAAAATACCTGCACATCCATGCTCGGTTCGATATACGTGAAGCTCCTGTCATAACTTTTCCGCTCCACAGTGTCCACAGTAACAAATAGGCCCTTTTCCATGCTTATTCCAACAGGATAAAACTCTATTGAAGTGTGGAATTTCTCCTCTGACTCGTCGTCATATAAGCTAAGAAGCGTCATCTCGGTACCGCTACAAACCCATAAATGGCTAGAGTCATAGAGATGATAGTACTCGAGAGGAGTAGCGAGAAGTTTTCTCGAAACTATCTTGTCCTCTCGGTTCTCAATCTTGACCAAGATTAGTCGATCGTCCACCAAGAACAGCGTTCTTTCGGCATCAACGAGAGTCATTGTTCTTACTCGTCCCGGGGCAGTAAGCACTGTCACTAGAGATAACTCTTCAAGTAGCACTGGGCTACCATTTTTGAGCTTGTACCTTTGGAACTTGCCGCTATGAAGAAGCAGCCCGAGTTCATCGTCTTTTTCTCTCACAGCCATAGTTACTACTGGCGAAAGCAGATCGATAGATGCCACGCATTGTTCCTCCTCCGTTGTTATAGTATTAGCTGCGCTAAGTGCGGTAGAAAACACCTGCACTTTCGGGGGATGCTCAGCTAAACTCAAGATGAGGTACTTTTTGTACCACCACAGTCCATTGCTTTTCACCATACAATCACGGTCACTAAACGTCTTCCATTGACGATCGGCGATACTGATATACATGAGGCCATATGATCCTGCGATAGCGATAAGCTTTCCGTCGGAATTCGTAGCCACAGACATGATTGGCCAGTTATAACCCAGGTACTGGGTGGGTGCTGGCAATGTAAGCCATGGTGAGGCTGGAAGCACCTGTTTATGATTGTCATGATAGATGAAAAGCCGCTGTCCGCCAAAGATTACTGGATGTGCGAAACTTTGCTGTTGAAACATCCTGAGAGTTTCATAAACAAATAGCGTTTTATGGTCTGCCTGAAGGAGGAAGATTTCATCCCCTCCAACCGACCATTCAACTTTTGATACCGGAACCTGCTCGACATGGAGCAGGGAACCGAGGACGCTCACAACGAACCAGCCACCAGTGTGGCCAACAAGTAGAGCTGTGCCCGATGGAGACCATTCCAAGGCAGTGACTTCTTCCATCTCAGGGACTTCGAACTCACAAGGATTCTCGTCCATGTCTTTAACGTTGAAACAGGTAATTGATCCCTTAAAAACGACGCACAACTTTGCAAACCTAAGGTTAAAGCACGTTGCCAAAGGTTTAGAAGATACTGGGACCGGAAAAGGTGTGAAGGTGTCATGCTTCATGTGAATGATATAGGTATCATCGGTCTCAGTGACAAGGCACAGCCTGCTCAACAGGGTTGAGTGAGAGCCGCTGACAATTTTATCAGAAATAAATGATGAAATTGATACTGGCGTGAGTTCAGGCTTTTTCCACGGGGAGAAATAGAGCTTGTCTTGGGTCAACAGGATGAGATACTCCTGAAAAGGGAATATATCGATCACGTTGTCTAATTCGATATCATTGACATGCTTGAGATGTAACTCTCTCACTCCAAGTGCTTCTCCAGGCCCATAAGTTTGGGTGAATTGGGTAGTTGGTCGCAATATCTCGTCCAGCTCGCCCTCAGGTAGAACAGCGAAAAAACAGAACTTATTCCGAGACTGGGCCACTAGGTAGCTTCCAGTATGACTGGATCGAATTTTAGTATAATTTTCTTGCTCATTCCTGTAAATGTAGCACGGTACAAGCGGCTTGAGACGATACAAAGCAATGCAGGTGGCTGAACACAACGCTGCATAAAAGCTGTGTCGTGAAACGCATATTGATGTGAAATTTTCATCCTCAGCCTCGCCTGTGAAAGACTTGGCCGATTTGAGCACCTTTGGTGGACCAATCGGCCAGATCATGATTAGTGATGGTTGTGTGGTTTGCAGCTACTTATACTAATGGATAATCCACACTTGCAGCAGGCAGCGAAGCTTGTGTATAGGGAAAAATTAAGCAATGTATACGAGGAAATATCGGCAGAAAAAGATAAGCTCAAATATTGTCCGGGCTGTTTCGCTATTCGAGTTCCAGGCATCACGTGCTCTGCACGACTGAACACCACCAAAAACAAGAATAAACGAGCTAGGCAAAGAGCTCAAGCAAAGCGTAAGAATCACATGAATTACGTCAAGTCTAGAAAGGATAGTTTTTCGCCGTTGAAGTTTCCATGCCGCCTGTCGTATACATGTAAACAGTGTGGCGACGAAAGTGGCGTCAAGTTTCTGATTGATCCACCAAATGCTCCAGCTGAGAATCCTAGAGACCGGCCATCTCAAGGAAAATTAGCTAAAGAGCGGGCGAGAAAAAGGAAGCAAGGGACAACGGGCAAACCGGCCCCGACGAATTTATCTCTCAAACCTAGCCTCTCCCTCGGCGACTTTTTATTATGATAGTCATACAACAGTTTCATGAATTCACGAAATAAATACTATTTATCAACCCTGAGACAGCATAGTTATTCACCTCTAATGTTTCTATATGGCCAATGTTAGATGCTCAGTCCCGAAAGATGGTTAACTCTATAAGCACATGGTTTGCAAATTCGCTAATAGAAATGGGTAATCATCATAACAACTTACCATTTAGTTAGTGGATGAAGTATAGGTGGTGAAAAATTCGTATTATATGCCACTTCCGGGTAACATGTTCGCGGGCGAGAGATGGGATCTTATTGAGCCAAATGGCATAAATATTGATGCGTACCCGAGGAATTGAGGCTTGGGACACTCAAATGGTATGACAACTGAGAAATGCGGAGGTTGAGCTATATAATTTTATGCATCGTCAGCGTGAGCTTGTTATCATCCCAGAACCAATTACCACATCTTTCTCATATATAACAAGGTATTGGCCCGGGGTAACTGCTCTTCTTCTATTTACAAATTTGAACCACGTCGTACCGTCCTCCCTCACATCAAAATATTCAACAGGCTCTGGCTCTTGAAGTGATCTATATTGGGCGAAGAGGTCAGAGGAAGATGGACGCCGATGCCAAATAAAGTCTTTGCAACCAGCTCCGAAATGAAACAACGCTCCATTATTTCTCCCTCTCACAATGACAATCTGGTTAGTATCTGGATCCTTGTCATATACAAACCATGACCCCATATAAAAGGGTATTTTCTGGAGCAAGGGTACTTTCATACGCTGACCGATTGTGGCAGTCCAGAGGCCCAGATGCTTCCCTGCTATCATTTTGTTTGGAAGAATTATATCTCCAGGAGTGGGCTCCAGGTATTCCTCGAGAAATTTTGCGAAACTCTTGTGCGATTGCTCCACAAAACACAATCCATGACTGTCTCGCTTGTCAGCAGTAGGGAGGTTGAACTCTTTCGCTAGTTTTCGAACGTCAGGCTTTGTCAATTCTGCAAGGGGAAATAATACATGTTTAAGCACGTTAGGACTCACTGTACTCAGGTAGTAACTCTGATCCTTTCGTAAATCCGCCGGCCGACACACGAGGCCATTATTGATTCCTGCATAATGGCCAGAGGCTAGCCATTTGAAGTTAGGGTCACGAGATTTAAGGTGGTCTATTAGACTTCCAAATTTGATCTGTCTATTGCAAGCGACGTCTGGATTTGGAGTGTAACCTGCCTTATACATTGAAATCATGGGCTCGAAAACTTCAATCCAATAGTCTTTTTCGAAATTCACTTGGTGGCAGTCTATACCGATGTGATCTGCAACCTGCTGAACCTCCTTCCAATCTTTTTCCGCGCATTTTGCAGTAGAGCTCCAATTATTCATGAAAACTCCCTTAACTCGATTGGTTCCATAAGCCTTAGCGAGGAGCGCAGCACAAGTGGACGAGTCCACTCCGGAGGACATGGCGACATAGATTTTCTCGCCAGTTTTCGCTATATTTTGCAAACCAGTCCGGGTCATTGAAAATTATCCAAGCAATCTGCGACGCCACTGCGCCACGTACTCACATGCATGCAAGATCCAAGTCGTCGACATTTTGGGACATGCAAGCGAAATTCCGAGTGACAACTACTGTTTTCTTACTGTCTGGTCGGCTACTGTTTTCTAGATTTTTCGTGGCCTTGGCGCATCCGTGCAAGCTTAGTTTTCCTATTGCGTCATTTAGTAACCATGCTTGTTACCAACTCTGTAGATAAACCGAAAATAGATGACCGAAATTACCGGGTCATCAAACTAGAAAATGAACTAGAGGTTTTGTTGGTGCAGGATGTCAAGGCGGATAAGGCCAGTGCTGCCCTCGACGTCAACGTCGGCTCGTACTCCGACCCCTCACAATTGCCCGGCTTAGCACACTTTCTTGAACACCTTCTGTTCATGGGAACCAAAAAATTTCCTAGCGAGAATGAATATTCGCAGTTTTTGACTGACCATGCCGGCAGCTACAATGCATATACCAGCAGCGAGAATACCAACTACTATTTGGACGTGGCGTGGCCATATCTGCACGCAGCACTCGAGAGGTTCTCCCAATTTTTCATCTCGCCTCTGTTTAATGAAAGCTGTAAAGATCGAGAGATTCTTGCCGTTGATTCTGAAAACAAGAAGAACCTAAACAGCGATATGTGGCGACTCAATCAGCTGGAGAAGAGTAACTCGAATCCAAAGCATCCCTACTCGAAATTCAGCACTGGAAATTTCCAGACTTTGAACAAGCCGGGCGTGAGAGATGACCTTATTAAATTCTATCACGATCACTACTCTGCGAACCTTATGAAGCTTACGATCCTGGGAAGAGAAGACCTTGATACTCTCGAGAAGTGGGCCACGGAGATGTTCACTGACGTTCCCAATACTAAAAAGCATCTTGAGGTTTACAAGGAACCTCCAGTGGTTGAGATGCAGACCCTTATTCAAGCCAAGCCAGTCATGGACATCAAGCACCTGGAAATGAGATTCTTGGTTGGCGATGAACGAGAGAAATATCGCACTAACCCTGGCCATTACTATAGTCACTTGATTGGACACGAATCCGAGGGGTCTCTTCTCTACTACTTCAAGGAGAAAGGTTGGGCAAACGGCCTAAGCTGCGGAGTGTTCCACGTCAGTACAGGTTATGACTTCTTTGTTGTTGAAATCGATCTCACTGATGCTGGAATTGACCATTGGGAATCTATTGTACGGTGCGTGTTCCAGTATATTGACTTACTCAAGAGCAGCGGCCCTCAGAAATGGGTCTTCGACGAGCTGCATAGCTCCACTTTGGCGTCGTTCTCGTACATGCAGAAGCTCAAGCCTAGCACAACCGCATCCACGTACTCTAAGGTAATGCAACGTCCGGGCCTACCGAGGGAGCATTTGCTTAGAAGCAACGTCATGGATGAGTGGGATGAGAAGCTCATCAGATCATTCGGAGAATCTTTCACTACCGACAATGTCAGAATGACGCTTATATCACAAGGGCTACAGAATCTGGACGAGAAGGAGCAGTGGTACGGCACCAACTATCGCATTGAGAAAAAGTCAGATTTTCTCAATCACCTTGATACCAAGAACACCCTGTTTCATCTTCCGATGCACAATGACTTCATCCCGAGGACGTTTGAAGTCCTTGATACTATCAAGGCTGTGCAGAGACCCAAGCTAGTAATTAACAAACCGGGATACCGAGTGTGGTACAAGAAAGACGACACGTTTTGCATGCCAAAGGCACAGGTAGAGGCAAAGCTTACGAGCGAATACTGTGACTCGACTGTATTGAGCCATATGGCCACTGAGCTCTTTGTGCAAATTGTTACCGACGCTCTCAACGATTACGCATACTATGCAGAGGTTGCTGGGCTGTCATACTCGGTCACAACATCTCAAAATGGCATAGAGGTGTGCGTGCATGGCTTTAATGAGAAGCTGGGAAACTTACTTTCAGTGATCGTCGATACCATCAAATCTCACAAGACTACGGAGAGTCGTTTCAAAGTGCTTAAGAAACGACTTGAGCAGAACCTAGGCAATTCTCGTTACTCTATGCCATACCAGCAGCTATCCTCTCAGAGCACGCTTTGTTGGCTTTCGGAAAACATGTGGGATGTGGAATCTCGCCTGGAAGCTCTGAAGAGTGTCGATACTGCTGAAATAGACAAGGTACAGAAAGCGTTCTCCCAATCTGTCAACATTGAGGTACTTGTTGTGGGCAACTACACCGTGAGTGACGCTGGCGATATCGGCGGCAGACTCAAAGATGGCTTGAAACCACAAGAACTAGTAGAAAAGAAAGTCCGCAGTTGTTTTTGGCTACCACGTCCATCAGAGTATGCTCTTGTTCGCGAATTGCCGGATGAGGATAATATCAATAATGCCATCGAGTACCGTCTTCAAATCTGTGGTTGTACTGAGCTGCGTAAACGAACCGCTCTTCAAATTTTGGGACAAATATTCAAGGAGCCCACATTCGACCAGCTAAGAACCAAAGAGCAACTGGGTTATATTGTGGCATGCTATGCTCGTCCTATTCGCTATTCGCTCTGGCTGAGGTTCATCATTCAGAGTGAGGAATGCACCGAGTATCTGGAGAGCAGAATCGAGAGTCTTATTCCTCAATTGGGAAAGACCCTAGAAAATATGTCTGATGCTGAGTATAAAAAGCATGTGGATTCTGTGATTGCGACGAACCTTGAAAAGTTCAAGAGCCTGAGAGAGGAAGCTAATAGCTATTGGGGAAATATATCCACTGGGTACTACGACTTCAGCAGAAGAGCAGAGACAGCAGCAATCGCGCGTGATTTGCAGAAGAGTGAAGTTATTGAGCTATTTAATGAATTTGTGTCCAAGGAAAGTGACAAGCGGGCTAAGTTTGTCGTACACCTCAAAGCCAAGACCCAGACGAAGCCAAGGAAGGACCTCAGCGTTCAAGGCGAGGTTGTTCATAGCGTTCCCGACTTCCAACATGATTTGGAGAGGGTGCCTGTTCCCAAGCCTGTTAAAGAGATCTCATTCTACGAAATAGACGAGCCGAAGCTCTGACCGGTTAAGCTAGATCTTATGTATTATTTTGCTTGAGTAAATTTGCAGCTTGCTCTTCGCTGATTCTGTGCATTACCACTTCAGTCTTTCCGTCATTTTGAAAATGCATTACTGGTACGTCAAAAGCGTACTTGTCGTACCATTCCTGGTTCGACTTCTCTGTGATGTCGACCTCCTTGATGGTGAATGGGATAGTTTTAGAGACCTTTTCTAAAACATGCTTGGCCTCGGAGCAGAGCCCACATCTCGGTCTGGTAAAGAATATAACTGAACTCGCCCGAAGTCTCAGGAAGCTGGGGCGCATAGTGGCGGATGCATGATGCATCTCTGCTTTATATCACTTGCTCTCGTGATCTATTAATTATCGCTCAAAGTTTATACGCCTCATATTTTCATATGCTTCGAGTTAGTGCCAAAACAGCTGCGTTAGTGGATAAGGAGCTTATGGGAACCTATGGGTTCTCGATAGATCAATTGATGGAACTTGCAGGCCAAGCAGTTTCCCATGCTGTCTACAAGATTCATCCACCAGCAAAGGGGAATAAAGTACTTGTGCTTGTAGGACCTGGAAATAATGGAGGAGATGGCCTTGTGGCCTCTCGTCATTTGAAGTTACTTGGATATAAACCCAGCGTTTATTATCCAAAGCATACTAAGGGCGAGCTGTTTGAACGCTTGAATACTCAATTGAAGCACTTAGATATTCCATTCATCGAGGATATTGAGTCAGAGTTCAAAGTAGCCGATGTGATCATAGATTCACTTTTCGGCTTTAGTTTCAAACCACCTGTGAGAGAAGCCTTTGTCCCAGTGATGTCGTTATTGACTGCCACGGAAAAGCCCGTATTATCTGTGGACATTCCTTCAGGATGGGATGTCGACAATGGACCAGGTGACTCGAAGTTCATGCCGGCTGCGTTGATCAGCCTGACGGCTCCCAAGGAGTGCTCTAAATACCTCAAAGGCCGACACTTTATCGGTGGTCGATTCGTCGATCCATCATTTGCAAACAAGTACGGATTCCAAGTCCCTCCATACAATGGCACCGAACAGATTTATGAAGTCGAATAGATAGTGTATTGACGTTCTTTTAAGAGTTTACGCAAGCAGTCAGCAGTGTATAATAGATCGTGGATAGATAAATATTGCTAGTCTATAAGGTTAGACAGATACCACAGAAACGTGCTGTTCAGTGGCATCCTTATCATTGTGTTTTTGAAGTTCGAGCTTGGCAGTTCCTACTCCGGCGATGCCTTGCTCTTGATTTTCACCTAGCCATGGCTTGAACGACTCTCCAAAGTGGGTCATGGGGGCAGCGCAGTAAAACATTACTCCGAGAACAATAAAGACGAATCCAACCGGGTAGAGCCAATAAACCCCATAGCCAAAAATCCTGGTTCCAATCAACAATGACCAAAAATCAGAAGTCAAAATACTCAAATTGTAAAATGCAGCACTGCTCATACGGAACAGGATAGGAGAAGTGGTGTATAGAAGAAGCATTGCGAGAGTGTAGCCCATGACGCTGAGCCCGACCGCAACGTTCCAATTGGCGTCTCTGATTGAAGCCCGCTCAAAGATGGCACACTGAACTCCGTTGATGATGGTTGCCCACATACCCAATTGACCCAGAACAACGTACAAAGGACGTTTTGAGACGAAATACTCTTCCCAAGTGTTGCACACACCGTAACAAGCTGCAGCCAAGATAACAAAGAGATCGCCTTTAACGGGATCACTGGCGGAGTAGTCTTTACCGGAGAGATGGTCGCTGACCACTAGAAGTGCCATACCCCCAATACACACGACGATGGAAATGTACTGAGTCCAGTGGTATCTGACCTTGAGGAAGATGAAGCTGAGAATAACGACTACAACAATGGCAAAGTTGTCCAAGAGAGCAGCACTCAGGATATTTGTGTATTCATAGGCCTTGACAATGAAGTAGTTCCCCTCGACATCTGCAAACGCAAGGAAGAAGAATTTCCAGCCGTCAAAGAGCACCAACTTTCCCCAAGCTTTCCATCCCAGTTTGTAGATGGTGTAGGGGGTAAAAATTAAAAACAGAACGTTGTAGACAAATAATGTCTGGAGGGCAGGAAAAGATGTGCCATTATTGTTGATCTCCGTGGTGAGACTGTTTGTGCAGGTGATGACCCAACTGAGGACCTGACCGTGCAAGACAATGAACCAGAACCTACGACTCCGAAGGTATGCAAAATATTTCTTTTTCTCAATTACAGGGACTGTTGAGGTCCGGCTGTTCACGCTCTGTGCCTCTGAGTTGACACTAGTAGAGTCCAATTCTGGGGACTCCACGGCGCGGTATGAGCGTCTGGGTGTGCTAGCGTTTAGCAATATGTTGGCTTCGTTTTCCATCGCAATCGAGAAGACAAGCTTGGCGAAGGCTATTTCACTGCTGGTTCCTTAAAGGAAAAATTTTAACCCTTCGCCCTAATGACTCGAAATGAATCGTCACCCTGACCCACTAATAGGCATATAGGACGGAGATGATATCGATAGAAGCACTAGAAAGTGCGTTCTCATCAGTGCATTTGGGAATTGCTCGAGCTGCTCAAGTCCTTGTGGGTTTTTACAACCTCAGCGGTTTCGCTTAGGCACACTGACGGCGTATGCCATGCATGTGAATTGAATACAGCTAGGCTGCATAAAAGCCTAACGAGGCGCTCGCCGTAGCTGACTGTGCTTTACACAAAACATGATGATGTGTTGGTACTTGAATCTATGATCATGTGGTGAAAACAGTGCCGCTCCTCGAACGAGGATGTGACTGGCTCATGGTGATACCTGCTTACGGCATCAAAGAACTTTCATGCCTCCTCGCTTCCCCAATCTGAAGAGCGTTCCGCTGCCTGGCGGGCCCAAGAATACGACTCACATTATTCGTGACAACTACAAGCGGCACATGTTCGCCGAGAACGAGGTCACTCGTAAGGCCCTCAAGTACTTGGCCCACAACACCACTCTGCCGGCAAAAACCAGGCTTGAGGCCCAAATACAGCTGCATTCTATGCCTCATTATACTCGTCCTACCCAGATCCACAACCGCTGCATTGAGTCTGGCTACGGGAGGTCAGTTATCAAGGAGTTTCGTGTGTGCCGCATCAAGTTCCGTGAAATGGCCCTGAATGGCGAGCTCCCCGGAGTTCGCAAAGCTTCGTGGTAGTTAGAATTATTTAATGTACATAGACGTGGAAGCATGAAAACGTTATAAGCACAAAGACCACAGCGAGCCAACTGCCACTCAAGAGCTTTGAGGGCTAAATTACCCGGTAAATAAATCGAGATGATCCCAAATCGCGGTAGCCTAAAAGCTGCAGCACTCGACATAGTGATCTAAGAGGTCATTGGTTGATCGCTGAGGGATCTGCGACAATCCGATGGCGTGCGCTACGGCGGCGCCAGATCTGGGCGAAAAACAGAGTGACGATTGCATAGATTGAGACGAATGATTCTATAAACAGAGACTAGCGTGTGCAGGGTTTACAAGCCGAGAGCCAGTGAGACATTGTTTTGTTTATTCCTAGTGTTTGTCGTAACTTCGCGAGGTAAGCAACAACAGGTAAACTATAGAGGTATGTGGTATGTAGATTGTCAGGTTGTTTGAGTTTAAGTGCGTCTGGTTCAGATTTGGTGTGATCTAATGCGTCCCTAATAGTCTATTTGATGAAATCTGTACAAGCCCAGACGAATTGAAACCAACCCTGACCCTTGAATTCCTTTGTCGCCGGCTCCTAGACGTCATATTACCTAGAGGGGCAAGTCGCGCCACAAACGCCCCCACATTCTCTTGGAGATGTCTGGAGCCGCCGCATGACCGAGCGGCAGGTGAGCCGGACAAGAGATTCTTGACGGTTGAAAGAGCACCAATTCGACTGCTCGCAGACGGTCTCATGTCCAAGAATGGATATTACCTGCTTGCGTTTGTGGGATTATCTGCATAAGACGATATATGACATTTTTAATAATTTTGATGGGTCTCATGCAAGTCATTGTGACTGTTTGGGTTTGGTGTTTCAAAGCGAAATCCAGGGGTGCAGCCCCTCTAGCATTCCCGGACAATAGATTCGCATACTACCCCACGCGGGGGAATTGACAACTTGTGTGATCTGCAGAAATACAAACTTAAACCTTAAAAATATCTGGTGCCCGTTGTGGAAGCTCGGTGCCATTGAACAACAGGTTCGTGCAGCTGCAGATCGCCCATGCATGGGACCTGCTTGTGATATGCATGGCGACATTCGGGGCATACAGTTATAAGAACTTCGCTGTGCATCACCCGTTTGTTTCGCCTAGAAATGAGAGCAAATTTTGTCAAACTCGCGGTGCTCTCGTTAGTTGCTGCCGACGACTGGTGGACTACTGGGTTGCCTGCTGATTATCAGTGCGCGCTGAGTTTTGTTCCTCGCACAATCCTCGAGCCTGCCTCAGCATACCAGCAAGCATTCAGGAATTCTTTGACCGCACATGAACCCGATTATTGGGGAAGCCTTTATGGTGGAGATGCCTACTCGACGCAGTGCCTCGGTGCAAGCTCGAGCGTGGCCGTAACCACTTCTGAAGAGCCTTCGTCCGCTCCCGTCACAACCAGCGCTGCCCCTTCTGCTGAAGCATCTGCTGGTGCTGTGAGCTCTGCAGCTCCTGCCTCGACTGTTTCTGAGGCCGTTCCATCACCTACGACATCGAGCAGCGCAGCTGATTCCGCAACCCCTGCAGTCTTGGCCGATGAGCCGAGCTCATCAGCGGCCCAGGAATCTCCTGCGGCAAGCTCGTCTGTTGAGGCTGCTCCTGCCGTTGTTTCCTCAGCCGTGGAAGTGTCTACTCCAGCGAGTTCTGAGCCCGCGTCCACACCAGTTTCTGTAGCCGCTGAAGTATCTGCTCCTGCAAGCTCTGCTCCAGCACCCGCTGAAGTATCAAGCGATCCCGTGTCTACTCCAGTTTCTGTAGCCGCCGAGGCGTCTGCTCCTGCGAGCTCTGCCCCAGCAGCCGCTGAAGTATCCATCGACACGGTGTCTTCTCCGGCAGCCGCTGAAACATCTGCTCCTGCCAGTTCTGACCCTGCAGCAGTCGTATCTACTACGCCCGCGTCTTCGCCTGCCCCAGTTTCCACTACTCCCAGTCCCGCAAGCTCTCCTGCTGTATCTTCTGTTATTGAGGGTCCTGGTTTTGTTAGCTCCGTTCCTGTGTCTTCTGTTATTGAGAGTCCTGGTTTTGTTAGCTCCGTTCCTGTGTCTTCTGTTATTGAGGGCCCTGGTTTTGCTAGCTCTGTGGAAGTGCCCGTTTCCTCCTCCGCTGTTCCAGAACCTGAATCGTCTGCTGTGGGTACTCCATCGCAAGAGCCCAGTTCCGCCGCCCCTGCCCAAGAATCCTCGGATCCTGCTCCTTCTAGCTCGATTTCCCCCGAGGCTCCATCTGCAGTGGAGACGACATCTGCAACTCCTGAGGCAACCAGCGCTGTTCCGGCTCCATCTGAGCCTGAAGCTGCTGCTACTCCTAGCACACAAGCTCCAGTTGAACCCACTACCACCCCCGCTGGTACCCCGACAACTACTCCAGCTCAACAAGCTGCGGATGTCGAGGTATCTCTGAGCACTGGTCAACAGGTCATTCACACCACAAACAGCGAGGGCGTTGAGACTGATATCACCATTTTTGTGACCCAGCCGGTCTACATTACCGTGACTCAAACAACGCCCACTGAAGCTGCTGTGGAGACATCTGTGAGTACTGGCCAGAAGGTTATCCACACTACCAATAGTGAAGGTGCAGAAACTGATATCACCGTATTCTTGACTCAACCCGTCTATATCACTGTGACCCGAACCACCTCCGGTGTTCCTGCTGCTGCTACCGGAGTTCAAGAGATTCAGCCAGATTCTGAAGAAGACACTGCGGTAATCGTAGCCAATGGAGCGTCTTCTTACGCGCCTACTCTGCTTCTTCTTCTTCCTGCTTTGCTTCTTCTGTGATAGTCACCATATACCCATGTACGATGCGCAATACCTGTATATTAATTAATTTACGAAACCTTGATAACTTTGAATATAGAGCTCTTTCATGGTCCAGCAAGATGACAATCTGGAAGCACCTAGTGAACTCCATTTCGAATAAATAGTTTAGCACCTGCTGGCATCGGAGATGGTGCTATTGGTAAGATTTGTTGAAACCGTATTCTCAGCTTTTTCCTTCTCTTCAAAATGGTGTGGAGCTTTCTCAGGATGGAAGGTGACTCGATATGCAGGCACCATCGCAATGACAGCAGCCAGTCCTCCACAACCGACCGCAAACCACAGTGCACCTCTGAACGCCGCAAGCGCGTCGAGGCCATGCTCTTGTAGATACACTTCCACGGTACCTCCGAAACCTAAAAATATAGACTGCGCGTAGCCAGTAAGAGTATTTACTAGGGAGCCAGCCATGCCTTGGCAGTCTGGAGGTAGAGTATCGCTCAGAACGATACTGGAAGCTGGATAGGACATATCCATACCGAAACCAATGATCATGCAAGCGCCTAGGGTTGTCCTGAACCAAGTCTGGTGGACTGGGGCCACAGCCAATAGTACGCAAGGAACAGTGAAAGCAACCATCGAAAACAGCAGAATATACTCCGTGCGAATTACTGAGAGGAGAAACCCGACCGTCATTGCAGCAGCTATTCCACTAACTAGTAGCGGCCACACGGTCCAGCCCATGTGTAGGGGCCCGTAACCCCTAAACTCTACCAGGAAGCGGAAGTAATAGAGTAACCAGACTCCAAACGACCCCCAACCAAACAACATCGCCAAAAGAACTGCATGAAGGTTCTTGTCGGCCTTTTTCAGGGAGTGAGGAATAAGAGGGTCACACGAGAATTTTGACTCCCAGACCATGAATGCCACGAATATAAGCACAGAAACGATCAGGAGCACAATGATATAGGGGCTGTCCCACCCGACCCCTGGGGCCTGATTCCAAACAAAATTGAACAACACCAGCGAGGTGACACCGAGAAGAGATCCCCACCAGTCCATTGAAACATTGTTAGCATTGATGGGCAAGTTATCTGGGATGATCCACCATGTAACGGTCAAGGTAACTGCCATTGCAATTGCGTGAGCGTACTGGGCCCAGTCCCAGCGCTCTGTGAAATTTGCAATGAGCCCGCTGAAGAATGCACCCATGCAGGCCCCAATAGGGGCACACCCTCCGATCAAAGCAAATACCATGTTTTTGCGTTGGGTTCGCGGAGTGTACACAGTTCCAGCGATTCCCATCATGTTTGGCATAATAAATGCGATTCCCAGTCCCTCGAAAGCCCTGGCAACAATATAAAAATCAACGGTACTATAGTAGGCAATTCCAGATAGCAGTGACCAGATGATGGTCCATATATAACCGCCGATCATCATTTTTTTCAAACCATATATATCGCCCAAACGGCCGCTAGATAGCACGCAAGTGGATGTAGCCAGGGGGAGCGATGCCATGAACCAGTTTTTTTCTGAGAAATCGGCACCATAGTGGTCACCGATTGCATCCATTGCACTCAGCGGCTGCGTGATGGCCGCTTGATAGTAGAGCTGGGTCAACATCAGTGAGCCCACAAATAAGTATTCCTGCCATAATTTCGGAAGGTACGACGGATCTGTGAACTTGTGATGTCCTGGCTTCGAGCTGCTCATAAATTTGGTACGAGGGGCGCGCGGGGTGAATGACTATATAATAGTACAATTATTTTGATTACTAAGAAGAGGACCGTGCAGGATTCATCGGCTGCAGGGAATTTATAGGTGATAGAGGGTGGATAATGCGGTAGCGTAGGGACAAGTTTTGCAGGTAATGCGTAATTCGGTGCCGATGTGGCTCGATCTCTCTTGGAAGGCGCTGCGCACTGCGGGGCTTACATATCCGGCCCACCGAGCGCACCGCTTATGCACGATCCTGCGCGTAGAATTTTGCGGCAACAGCCGCACAATGGCCCATTGTAATCATTTAATTAGGAAACTGTGAACAATTTGAATAAAAATGGTACAGAGAACTATATGGTCCAGCCAGAAGGGCCCTGAATTACCGGGTGACCTCAATTACCATATGATCGTTCAGCATCTGCTTGCATCGGAGATGATACTATTAGTGTGATTTGGTAAAATCGTATGCTCAGCTTTTTCCTTGTCGTCGAAGCGATGTGGGGCTTTCTTAGGATGGAAGGTGACGCGGTATGCAGGCACCAAGGCGATGACAGTAGCCAGTCCTCCACAAGCAACCGCAAACCACAGAGCACCTCTGAATGCCGCGAGCGAGTCGAGGCCGTGCTTTCCGAGGTACACCTCCACGGTAGTGCCAAAACCCAAAAATATGGACTGTGCATAGCCGGTGAGAGTGTTTACGAGCGAGCCCGCCATGCCTTGACAATCTGGAGGCAGCGTATCGCTCATGATAATACTTGACGCAGGGTATGATGTATCCATGCCAAAACCAATCATGATTCCAGCGCCCATAGTTGTCCTGAACCAAGTCTCGTTAACTGGGGCTACGGCCAATAATACACAAGGGACGGTAAACGCAACCATCGAGAATAGCAGCATGTACTCAGTACGTATAACTGAGAGGAAAAACCCAACCGTCAATGCGGCAGCTATTCCACTCGCCAGGAGCGTCCACACTGTCCAACCAGCATGCAGAGGCCCATATTCCCTGAATTCAATGAGGAAGCGAAAGTAGAAAAGTAACCAGATCCCGAACGATCCCCAGGCAAAAAACATCGCCAAAAGCACGGCATGAAGGTTCTTGTCGGCCTTTTTCAGGGAGTGAGGAATAAGAGGATCGCACGATAACTTTGTCTCCCAGATCATGAACGCGACAAATATAAGCACAGAAACGACCAAGAGCACAATGATATACGGGCTGTCCCAACCGACTGCCGGAGCTTGGTTCCAAACAAAGTTGAACAGAACCAGCGAGGTGACGCCGAGAAGAGACCCCCACCAGTCCATTGAGACGTTGTTGACATTTACAGGAAGGTCGTTTGGTACTATCCACCAGATAACGCACAGGGTGGCTGCCATCGCGATTGCGTGAGCGTACTGGGCCCAGTCCCAACGATCTGTGAAGTTCGCAATGAGCCCGCTGAAGAATGCGCCCAAACAGCCTCCGATTGGGGAACATCCTGCGATCAGAGCAAAAACCATATTCTTGCGCTGGGTCCGCGGGGTGTACACAGTCCCTGCAATTCCCATCATGTTTGGCATGATGAACGCAATCCCTAGTCCTTCGAAAGCCCTGGCAACGATAAAGAAATCAACGGTGCTATAGTAGGCTATTCCAGATAGCAGTGACCAGATGATGGTCCATATATATCCCCCGATCATCATCTTCTTCAAACCAAAGATATCACCCAAGCGACCACTGGACAGCATGCAAGTCGAGGTGGCCAGGGGAAGTGATGCCATGAACCAATTCGTCTCTGATAAACTAGCACCATAGTGGTTAGCGATGGGCTTCATTGCACTCAGCGGCTGGCACATTGCAGACTGATAATAGAGCTGGGTTAGCATTAGTGAGCCCACGAACAAATATTCCTGCCATAGTTTGGGCAGATAAGACGGATTCGTGAACTTGTGAGGCCTTTGGTTCGAGCTGCTCATATCTGCTGGAGCTCGAGGGAGAATGCCAATAAATGGATGGCGCCATCATCAGTTAATAGCTAAATTACTGCAATTATTGCAAATACCATTACTAAATCGATGGATGCTTATGAATTGGTATAATCGTCGCCATGCAGATCTGATCAGTTCGCACCCAGGGGCCACTGTGAGGCTGCTCATGGTGGCAATGGGTTTAGACAGAAACAAATTGATAGGTGACGCTTTTTTCCGCGCCAATTCGGCGCCGTCCCGCAGAAAGCGTGTTCGACATCCTGCAGAAAGCGCGTTGGAGCTGCAAGGATTACGCATTCGGCGCGCCGAGATTCTTGTTTAAGACCCAGGATCCCCAAGCTCAGTGAGCGCCAGGCAAGTAGCATAAGACAGCCGCTCGTAAGAACGTACCGATTTACTACTGTACTATGTATCTAGTCCTAGACATGTTTTGAGCCGGCACACCAGCACTAAATAAATTATGCGGTTCCCTTGATGAATTTGCGAACGAAATCGTCGGCGGGGCGATCGATCTTGACTGCGTTATAGTCATCAAAGTACTTGAGGACATGGCAGGGCTGCTTCCAGAAATTGACGGTCTCCTGGAACTCCATCTCGCCCTTGTTGAACAGGTGGTTACGCACGCCAATGTCCTGGACGAATCTGTTGCGCTCGAACTCTCTGCGGAAGACGGTGCGAACGAGACCGATGGGGACGTCCATCTCGTACATCTCGACGAAGTTCGGGGCACGGCGAATGAACTTGCGGTAGAGCGAGAGGACGCCGGTTTTGAGCTGGGCAGGATCCTTGAACGCACGAGTTGTGTGGGCGAAAGCCGTGGCAGTGGTAGGCATGACCAATGAGGAAGAGTTCAATCTTGGTAAGAAAAGGTGGCGATAGGGGAGCGAGGGTGGCGGGCAGCCACACTGTGGCGGCCGACGAGCAGCACTGCAGGCAACCTGCAAGGGTCACATGCCCGAAAGCACAAGGCACGGCATTTTGAAAACAATGCTCGAGGGCGACGGGTAGGCCAGCAATTTTTCACTGCTGGGTCGGGCCCAGCGATTGTGGGTGAAACTTTTCAGCGGCGTCACCCGAGCCCTGGCAGCAGTCCGGGGAATGGCACGGCGATCACGGAGCACGGTGGCCCGAACCGCTGGCGGCGGCCCCGTCAGGGTGCGAAAATGGCGGTGCCCAAATTGGCGGTCTGGGGTGTCGACAGATGCATGATCGAGGCAGATCCCGCCTGGGCTCGAGATAGGTGACTCGCCAGTCACCGATAAACCTAACCCGTAAACAAATATATACCGCTACTGATACACCTACACGGTTGCATAAACTCTAGCCGTCTAATAACCACGCCAGCCTCGACCCATTCGTTACTCAGCGATGTCTTGTCAAGCATACGAAGATGGGTCGCCATTTGACACCTACTTGGCGATCACTCTGGCGGTGGGGATCATTTTGAGCTACGTTCCACAGCAGGTATCGATTATTAAAAGACGCACCATTGAGGGCATCAGCCCGCTGTTTCTGATGCTAATGAACATCGGCTCGGCGCTGGTGCTGGGCAACATGCTGATTGAGAGCTCGCCAGTGCTGCGGTGCTGCCCCGAGCTGAGCTTCTACGAGTGTGCGAACTCGCTGCTGGGGCTCATCCAGGTTGCTGCTGCGTTCCTGGGCCCGCTGGGCATTCTGGTGCTCAGCTGGCAGTTCACGGGGTACGACTTCAGCGAGTACAACGAGCTAATGACGGTTGGCCAGTCGGTGGCGGCGGTCGACTTCGCCCTGCTGGTGGTGGTGGTGCTGTCGTGGCACTCGAGCCACAGCCGCATGGTGTCGAACGCTCTGGGGCTGTCTGGGGCCCTGCTCGGGGTCATCCAGTACCTGCCGCAGCTCCTGACCACGTACCGGCTCAAGCACACCGGCTCGCTCAGCAAGATGACGCTGCTGATCCAGATCCCCGGGGGGTACCTGTGGTGCTTCAGCCTCTACGTGCGGGAGGGCTCGGTGTGGTCGACCTGGATCACGATTTTCGTCGCTGCGACCCTGCAGAGCGTGCTGCTGATCCTGGCGATGTACTACTCGTTCGTCAATACCCAGCACGTAATTGCGGTGATCTCAAAGCCCGCGAGCCCGCGGCTGTCGCTGGTGTCGCGCGGGCGGTACGGGTCCCTGAGCCCGACGTCGCGGCTGTCTCCGCCGCACCGGTTGCCGTCGCCGCCAGTTTAGCCTATTTATTATTTATTGTATTATCTTAAATATTTACAGCAGTAATCCCAGCGACAGCAGCCCGAGCGTGAGGACAAACTTGGGATTGTGGGGGTCGTGGGCCTCGTTGGGCGACACCGGCGACGACCCCGTAGAGGTCGAGGCCTTGGACGACGTTGCCAGCAACATCTGCTTCGTGGTGTCTGTGGCGGTGTCGACGATGAACGTCGACCCGTTGTACGAAGTGAAGGTCTCGGTGATCGCGGCCGCGAGCTCGTACAGCACCGACGCCTCCCCGTCCCCGCTGTGGAGCGAGATCGCATGCTGGAGGAACTCGTTGTATGCGTCGAGAGCGGTGTTGTCTTGCCCAGGGCTCAGAGTGTGGGCCACGGCGATAGCAGCAGTTTGGTATGAATTTAGGAGTGCAAAGAGAGAGGTGGTGTCTGAGGGTACCTCTACAGTGGCGTGGGCTTGCGCAGTGGCACGGGGCAGGAGTGCGAACGAGAGAATGGTGGCAACCACTTGATACCTCATGTAGGCACGGGTTTCTCGTTACGACCGAATCGTTATATAGCCATCTGCACTGGGTATGCATCTGTAGCACGCAAAAAGGTCGACATTGATTGCCAGCCCTGGCGCGGTGCGGCGGCCGCCAAAAACCACGGGGTGGGCAGGACGGCTCTATGTGAATTGGTGCTCTCAAAAATGTTGTTCTGTGGCCAGCAGCTCGCTCACGACGGCGGAGAGTGTGCTCTCAGGTACATGGATAGCGCATTGCATATGCAAGCCTTTCATGGTATGTTGTTCCGAGTTCTGCAACATGTGAACGCGTTCGTGCGGGAGATGTCCGCACTAAATGCCGCAAAAGGGCCCCAGAATAAACACGCTGAACGCACGCACCGTTCACGCGGGCCAGAGCGGAGCATAATGCGTTCTTGCCACAACTGGGCTACGTGCATCAAAGGGTTGATGTTTCAGACACGCAGAAACACTCCCCTGTGTGCATGAACAAGAGTACTTGCCTGTTCTGGAGATTGGATATTGCGGATGAAAACCGTTATGCAGGATCCGATTGTGCAATTACTGACTCGTCCTCGGCCTTGCATGAGCTCGTGCTGCGTCCAACTGAAAACAAACAACGCCGTATCAAATAAAATAAGTATAGCCTACAATTCCATTATTCGAAAAGGAGCGACGCCGCTACATCGGCGTTGCCGCCCGCTCGCGTCAGGGCCTCTAGGACTTTGGCCTTTGGGAACCCGAAGTTCATCAGGTTCTGCACGTCGGACTCTGCGAACTGCGGCCGAGTTGGCAGCGATGGCACTCGTGACTGGCTCGGTTGCGACGGAGCTTGGTGCTGGGAAGAGGTAGAGGTAGAGCGCGACGGGGCAGCAAAGCGTTGGGAGGATGTCGAACCAGAGCGTGACGGGACAGCACTGTGCTGGGACGAGGTCGAGCTAGAGCGTGATGGCGTAGGATTAGCGGGAGTGGGGGCCGACGCCAGGGCCCTTGCCGACGCGGGCAGCTCAGACTCGGGCAGGAACTCCACCTCCTCGTCCCCAAGAACAAGCCTGTTGCGTTTGAGGTCGATGTTTGCCTGGTGGTGGCGGAGATTATCGAGTCCAAAGAGAAACTCCATGTTGGTGCCGCCAATGACGGTGAAAGAGCAGGGGAAGAATGAGTGCCCGATCTTGATCGGGGCCATGTGTATCCTGCCCACGATCTCGGCCTGGCCCACGCCGAAAGCCGTGCCCTTGTGTCGGCGGTCGATCAGGTGGCTGATCCCGCACTTCTCTGCGCACTCGGGCGAGATGATTGTTGCCTGCGCACCAGAGTCTACGAACGCCTTGACGGGCGTGCCATTGACCTCGAGGTTCACGTACAGCATCGTGACGGGGGCGAACATCTCGGGCATCTCTTCCATGGCGGCCGCCAGGTTCTCGTCCGTTTGCTGTCGCTGGAGGTACGCCTTTTTGAAATCCTCAGGATCGTGCAGAGCGTTCGCGAGCTCGGGGACCCTCTCGCTCAGGGCCTGGAACAGGTCGGGAGTGTAGAGGATCTGTTGGCGGACCTGCTCGATTCGCTCGTCGTCCGACATCTGGGCGGCGCCGGTGGACTGCTGCTGCGGCCGCTGCTCACGCTGCTGGCCCAGCGACTCTATCATAACCATGTCGCCCTCGTTTATGCCCGCCTGCTGCATAGTGTGTGATCCCGGGACGGCACGGTTGTTGTACACCAAAGCGGTGCCTGCCTCTGGGAATCCGGCCTCCTGCAGAGCGTACGCCTTGACGTCGTCGGCAGTCATGTCCTGGGCGATCTCAATTGCCAAAACAACGTCGCTGTTTCCGAATGCCACTGTGAGTTTCATTGCAACAAGTGTGGCTGACTTGGGAGCAAGAAGTGGCAACAGGTTCCAGAGGGAGTGGCGGGTGCGAGGAAGCTTCTCGAACGCCAGCCGCGAAAAAAACGCATTTCGACGCTCGCAGGCCACTTTTTCACCTAAATTTCATCTGGTGGCGTCCGGGTGCCGGCTCACCATATTACTAACCAGGTCGAGGTTGTCTTTATCACTCTGATAAATGGGCATGTTTGGACGATTAGTGCATTACAGTTTTGATGCGATTTTGCTGTCCGCAGTAATGGCGGGAGTCCGCCGAAGCACGGGGCTCACCCTCAAAACTGGCGATATCGAGAACAAAGACGCAAAGAGCATCGTGGGCAAGTACCTGGAGGTAGGCGAGTGGGTCCTGGACGCCAGCACTTCTGTCATGTCCTCAAGCGGCTACTTTGAGCGCCGGTTGCCATAATTATCTCTAGTCAAGTAATCAAGTATATGAACACGCATCAGGCCTATACGGGCAATTGACAGGGATTCGCGTCGCACACACAGATGATTAGTTTAATAAGCCGCGGTACACGCGCGAGCTCTAATGGTTCGTTTACATAAGAAGCATCTCCGACCGGGATAGTCCCAAGACGCCCAGAAAAAATCTTGTCGGTAGCGCGCGGGCGGGCGCCAGTCGCGTACGCGGTGCCCATTTAGTCAAGTATTTACCTATTCCCTAAACGGAAATGTCCATGCGGATTTGTCAGAACTGAGCCCCTTTGGCATGATCGCGGAGGGTGCATCGAGCATGGCCAAGGGGCATGCTGCGCCAAGTCGCTTGCGCGCAGACTAGTAGAAGCCAAGAGGCCCCACACGAAACGGCCTTAAATGTCAACGCTGGCGCCCACAAAACCCACGCACGCACCAACGTGATCCGTAGCCCGCAATACACCGTCTATTCTGGTTCCCCTGTAGTGCCGCAGCGTGCATATGCACGTCGCCATCATCTCGCCTTAATGCGTATATAAACATCTCGATCGCCGGTCACGATCCTGGTCAGCTAATATGAAGTTCAGCCTCGCTTCTGCACTAACTGTTCTCGGCTTGTGTGCCCAAGCCAAGGCCGACGATGGCGCTACCATTGAGATCGTGGGCAACCAGTTCTTTTACTCCAACAACGGTAGCCAGTTCTACATCAAAGGCATTGCGTACCAGCAAAACCCGGGCGAGTCTGGAAACGATAGTTTCATCGACCCCCTGGTCGACAAGTCTACTTGCGAGCGTGATCTGCCGTATCTGCTGGAGCTCAGCACCAACGTGCTCCGGGTGTACGCCGTGAATGCCTCGGCTAACCACGACGACTGTATGAACTTGTTCAAGGATGCCGGTATCTATGTGATCGCTGACTTGTCCGAGCCCGACCTCAGTATCAACCGTGCTGATCCCGAGTGGAACCTCGATTTGTACGACCGCTACACCTCGGTCGTGGACACTCTCGCTGGCTACGACAATGTGCTTGGCTTCTTTGCCGGAAACGAGGTCACTAATGCCGTCAACAACACCGATGCCGATGTGTTTGTCAAGGCCGCCGTCCGCGACATGAAGTCCTACATCTCCGACAAGGGCTATCGTAGCATCCCCGTGGGCTATTCTGCCTCCGACGATGCATCCATCCGTATTCCCGAAGCCAGCTACTTTTGCTGCGGTGACGAGTCCGAGAGGGCCGATTTCTACGGTATCAACATGTACGAGTGGTGCGGTGACTCTGACTACCAGACCTCTGGTTACAAGAACGCCACCGACAACTTCCAGGGTCTTGGTGTCCCCTTGTTCTTTTCCGAGTACGGCTGCAACGCCGTCAAGCCTCGCAAGTTCCAGGAGGTCGGTACTCTTTACGGTTCTGATATGGACAGTGTTTGGTCTGGTGGTATCGTCTACATGTACTTCCAGGAAGACAATGACTATGGTCTCGTTAGCATCGACGGCAACTCCGTCTCTACTCTCGAGGACTTTGGCTATCTGAGCTCTGCCCTTGCTACCATCTCCCCCAGCATCCGTCAGTCTTCTGACGTTACCGCTTCCACAACCACTCCTTCGTGCCCCTCGACCGGCTCTTACTGGGCCGCAAACACTAATCTGCCCCCCACTCCCGATCGCGGTATCTGTGAGTGCCTCAGCCCTGCCGCTGGCTGCGTTGTCTCTGATGACGTTGATGAGAGTGACTATGGCGACTTGTTTTCATCTCTGTGCGGTTCCGGACAGATCTCATGCGATGCCATCAATGCCAACGGCACTACTGGCGAGTATGGTGCATTTGAATTCTGCGACTCCAAGGACAAGCTGAACTACCTGTTGAACCTCTACTACCAGAAAGTCGGTGCGTCTTCTTCTAATTGCGACTGGGATGGCAGTGCCTCCGTCAACACCGCTACCTCTACTGCTGATGCTTGCAAGGCAGTATTCTCTCAGGTTGGCTCTGGTGGCTCTGGTTCCGTTACTGCGTCTGTTTCCGCTACTGGTTCTGGAACTGCTGGCAGTGACGCTTCTGCTGCTGCTGGTTCTGGCAGTTCCAAAGCCTCTGGTGGCTCTGGTAGTGGCTCTGCTGCAGCTGCTAGCGGCTCAGCCAGCTCCTCTGGAGGAAATAATGCTGCAGTGCGCGCATCTGGCCACTTGGCCCTCTGTGGTGCAGCCATCGCCGGCGTTGCCGTACTTTTCGCTGGTGTCTTGTAAGAGTGCTGAGAGTTTGACATTGTACGATAAAATAGTGCATCCTAATAAATTCATACGAGTTTAGATATTTAATCAACACACTGATCTAGTTATGATTCAAGCACATTAACTATAAGATACTGGCATTAGCACAATATATAGGCAGCTGGTAGCTAATAAATAATCAGCCAAGCATGAGGATTTCCCTTAGACCCTTTGCGTCCGAGGTCGCTTGGCGCTTCATGGCAATGAACTTGTTGCGAGTCGCACGAATGCCTCGAGGAGCAGGCGAGCTTTCTCTAGTACTTTCAGATACCTCCAGTTCTTTGGCCTTTTTGTCACTGGGTTGATCCTTCTTGGACTTCTTTTCTTTCTTGACTTTTTTGTCTTTCTTTTCATGCTTGTCCTTCCCACTCTTTGATTTTTTATCTTTTTTGTCTCGTTTCTCTTTCTTGGTCTTTTTATCTTTGTGTTTCTTTTCCTTCCCAGTTTTCAACTTTTTGGGTTTCTTCTCATCCTCTTGTTCGAGTGCACGTTTCTTCTTTTCTTGAGAAGCCAGCATGTGTTCGATGGTTCCCTCGAGGACGCCACCGTAAATAAAGTTTAGATATTCACCAGATTGAATCTTTTTCTCGGCCATTTGGCGCTCAACTTGAGCCTCATTGCCATTCAATTTGCCTAGCAGTGCTTGAAACGCATCAAGTCCATGAGGCTGGTCATATCCTTTAGGCTTTCCAAGTCCAACATTGTCCTTTTTGACCTTTACCTTGACATGATCGACTGATCCAATTCTGGAATAACCAAGACCCTTGCCAGGCTTCCACCCCATTCTCAGCATTTGCTGATGACCGAATCTATCTGTGTCATTTGCCCAGGCTGTGTTGCGCGGGTCTAGGCCTACTCTTACTTTATTTGACGGTGCTGCTAAGCCCATGATCCAAAAAAATATTACAAAAAAAAAACTTGTTATCTAGTAATCACGTGATCTATTTTCACAGGCCGACAGTCTAACTAGGTCCTCCCAAGTAGAATATGCAGTACAAAATTGAACTAAATAGAATTATTGTACCAAGAGCTGATTATGTCTGATATTGTCTCGTTGAGCCGCAGCGATACGACTACTTGGATCGATGCACCAAGTTACCATACTAGAGTAATAAATGATGCAGCTCATTCACCGATTTGTTTTATGCATGTACAGAGTCCTGCAAATCAGCGAAATAGAGCAGATATTGTGGGTTGATCTTCAGCAGGCAGTTGATGGAATAACTGCATCATCTGGTCCTGCGGAATTGCAGCCAAGAGATTTCTGGTCGCTTCAATGACACGACCAGCTGTCTTTCCGCCAATAGAGTTGTACACGAGTGCCTGCGCTACGCTGTGGAAAACATGGCCTACCTGAGAGGTAACCGCCGAGTGCTTTTTATCCATTAAATCTGCGAGGAAAAGGTAAGCGAAAGGAGCCACCTCAATATCCTCAATGATTGGGAGTGTTTTGACCCAGGCAGTAAGAGCCATATCAAGTTGATCGCCAAAGGCAGGGCCATGGTATCGCAAGACCTTTGCGATGGCAGTGCATGCATTCTCAGTAGCTGCGAGATTAATTTCATCTCTCGCCCTGGGGTCATTGCAGATCTGGAACATCGTCTCAACAGCCATGAGTACTGCCTGGCGGTACTGTTCTCCACCGTGTTGTGCGGCAACGCCGATGCCGTAGAGTGCAGCCTGGCGAATTCGGGGGTTCTCGTCGGTAAGAGAGCGCGTAATGACGCCGCCAAATATGTTCACATACTTGAACGAGGCAGGGCCAGTGAATTCGATGAGGTCATCGACTATCGCCAGTGCCATTTCGAGGCGCTCATTGTCTTGCTCCAAGAACCCCTGCAGCGTGGGGAGGTATGCTTCAAACGACGGGAGGAAGTCCTGACGAAGAGTCTTGAAAAGCACATGGATGAGTTTATTAATGGAGTCAATTAAGGTCTCATCCATCTCCTCTGCTTCTTCTTCATCTTCGCCTCCTTCGACGAAATCGTCATTGTAACCACGCGCTTCTCTGGCTAGCATTCTTGTGTTGAGATCATGTGTAGATGCCTTTACCGCACGAAGGATATTCTGTGCGAGCGGAGGAGGCACAGATTGGGGTCCAATAAGGCTGATACACTGATACATTGTAGTGTACATTTCGGCCATCATTGAAACTGTCTCTTCCTTAGAAAATAGATCGAGCATTTTCAGAATTGTCTCATCCCATATCTTTATGACCCTCTCGTCATACTTTGCCGCAGGGTCATCGTTACGGTCGCGAGCAGCAGCCAATTGAGCAGATGCAATAAGATGGGGAATCAATTGGCAAGCATTAATGCGAGATTCTTCATGGTAGAAGAAAGAGAGCGATGGGATAGCAATTTCTTGCACGATTCCTGGTACATAAGGATAAAAATCTGCGCCAAGTTCACTGGCATAGCCGCCAAGACGCTCAATGCAATTGGCCTTGTCCTCAAACCCAGAGTAGTTTACGCCAATGTACTGGCCATAGGCCTTGTGGACGTCCCACCCGGGTCTGTTGTAATAGTATGTAGCATCTTGCTCGTCCAAAATCTGGTAATCCGCCTCAGACTTTGCAACTTTGATAACGGGTGGCAAAACCTTGGAGAGGTAAGGCAGGAATTCGTGTCCCATGACCTTGCAAATGCGTGCCCAGGCTTGTACCAAATAGACCTGACAAGGGTCCTCCTCGCTAGTAGTGTCCTGAATGTGCACGAAGATGTTGACAACTTCTTGGAACTGAGGCTGGAATTTCTCCTTGCCAACTGCCACAGCAATTAAGGTGCAACATTCGATGGATCTAGCTTTCAGAAGCGCATACTCGCTGCCAGTGTTGGATTTAAGGACGTTGATCAACTGTGGCATAAGAACATCATAGTACTTGACAAACTTTGTTTGTGCAGAGCCAGCAACAATAGAGATAGTTGTCAAAGCTTGCTCTTGAATATACCGTTTGGGGCTTTGCAGAAGAAGCATCAAGCCAGTCAGTAGATCGTCCAAGTATGGATCCAGGGTCTCTTTCTTGGCTGATTCTGAGAAGTTGAATATTGCGGCGGCGGCGTGCACTTGAACGCGGTAGGTGGACTGATTATTGAGCTTGGAGATTAATGCAGGCAATACACGAGAGCCGTAACGTCTTTGCAGGATATCGGCAAAGTCTGTGCTCATTTGACCTAATGCATTGCAAGCGGCCCACTGGACACGGCTGTGAGGATCTTGTAGGTGAGGGAGCACCATGTCGAGGATGTTTCCCAGCTCATTGAGCATTATATCGCGACAGCCCTCGGCAACACTGCTGAGGGCCATGAGTGCTCCATGACGTTCTCTCCAATCCGGAGACTCGAGCATTTTTGGTATGTAGGCGAACAACGGCTTGATCATGGCTTCCGAGTCGATCCTCAGGGCCATTCTATCGAGTGCATCTTTAGCCATTCCGTGGATCTGTTCTTGTTCTTCTTGTAAGTCGTAGTCATCTTCATTATTCCACTCGGCGGTATTTTCATCACTGGGATCGAGCTCCACCAGCATTTTGAGGCACTGTACAACCATTTTCTCGACGTAATTAGGGTCATGGAGACACATGTTTGGTGCCTGGTCGGCGAAAGTGGTGACGAATTCAAAGGCGCTCAAGCGAGTGTCCTCGTCCGTGTCGCTGTCACCAGCGACCGTCAGGGCGAAGTCCACGACCTCGCCAAATACTGGCTGGAACATTTTCGGCGCGATGCCTGCCAGGGATGTGAGGTTTTGCAGCACCGCTGAGAGCTGGGTCGCCTGGTGCTTCTGCCGTAGGGGCTCCATCACACGCAAGAGATCAGGGAGCAATCCCTTGAACTTCACCCACTGGTCCCTCGGTAGTTTGTCGAAGAAAGACCCAAAGGCCTCTGTGGCGCTGACCTGGACGTGCTCGCTCGAGTCGGTAAATCCAGCGTTGAGGAGGGCCGGGCACTGGTCGATAAGGGCTACATCACGAGCGATGATCTCCGGTGTGGTGTAGAGGATGCGGAATACGGCCTCGCGGACGGTCTCCTCTGGGTTGTGTACGTTGGTGAAGAGTGCCTGCACGAGGTCAGGCCAGTCGGTGGCTCGAGCCATCTCGGCGACGACGTCGGAGATTTTCAGCCGAGTGTCACGGGTCTGCTCGCTGAGCAGCCCCCCCAGAAGCATCGACCGGAGCTGAGCTATCACAGGTTGTGGCAGGGAGTCGATCACCCGCTCCAGAGCGAGCTCCATACCTCGGGTTGAGACTTCTGTGGAAATTTTTATCGAGTAGCGACGCAGTAAAACCGCCGCGAAGCTACGACTGTCAGGTTCTCCAGACACCGCTAGCTGGGCCATACTCAAAAGTAGCTGGGACTGGTTGTCAATGCCCCCAGCGAAGGAATTATTGAGGGTGAGTTCGGCCTCTTCACGAATTTGATTATTAGGAGAGTTGAGTCGTCCAAGCAGCTCAGCCAACTGACTGACCTGCGCTCCGCTTGGGCTCGAGTTCATTGACTAAGATTTTAGAAGGGGGAGATTTATACAGTTTGTACATGTGAAAAATTGGGGAAAAAAAATTTTTTTAAGCAGAAAGAATAGTCAATCGAGGATTAGAGTTGTTTTGTGCAGCACAGGGGATTGTTCGGTGATGGCCATTGTAGTACTTACGTGCCGTTTGATAGCTTTGTCATGGATCGTCTGAGAGATTTTCAATGTTTGGAGACCTTGTCTGTGAACACTTTGAGTAAGTCGGCCCATTATCTCGGCACCATTGATGGACAAAGTGCCATTGTGTCGGTGCATCGGGCCCAGCTCCCCAAGATCACCGACAAGCTGCCAGTTGAGGAAGTAAACATTTTCGAAACAAACGGGATCTACTCGTGGGGCGTCGCTACCCTGCAGCATGATCCCGAGTCGAATCCTGATGTTAAGGTGGACGTCATCTACCCTGCTACCGAGACGCACATTGCAAAGTACCGCGAGCAGCCCCTGATGACGGTTATCGAGACCCCTCACATGTACGAGAAGATCGTCAAGCCGTACATCGAGACGATGAGGGGCTCTCGCATTGAGTGGGTGCGAGCGATCATTCACGAAGGCGTAGAGGCCGACCAGGTGCTGATTCGCGACGACCAGGCTGGGTACCTGCTGCTGCCGAACCAACGGTGGGATCGCAAGACAAAAGACTCACTCTACCTAATGGTTTTGGTGCTGCAGGACGACCTGGCCTCGATTCGAGATCTCAAGGCGGAGCACGTGCCATTCCTTCGAGGCATCAAGGCTGGGGTAGAGAAGGTTGTCGGGGAGAAATACGGCCTCTCGCCGCACGAGCTCAAGTTCTATTTCCACTACCAGCCCTCGTACTATCACATGCACATCCATGTCGCTAATGTAGCCCTGCAGCAGATGGACTTTGGCCGGTCAGTTCTGCTCGACAACGTAATTGACATGATCGAGGCCCGCCCTCAGGGCCTTCACAAGGCCACCATCAGCTACATCTTGGGCCAGGGACACAAACTGGCACCCAAGTTCATGCGTCACGCCGACCAATGATTTGAGTCTGTATTATAAAAATAGCTATTCTAATTATACCTCAGCACTCCACTCTTATTTCCACACCAGTGTCGTCCGTCTCACCTGCTGACATGAACGAGCACTTTGTGCCGCTGGTTGCCGTTTGTGGTACGGGAAACACCCAGAGCACCAGGCCCAAAACCCCATTTAAATTAGAAGCTATAGATTTAGAGCCGTCACGGCCCCTCGACGAAAAGGTGATTGCCATTTCGCGGCGGCTATCCTCGAGGTCAACCCAGCCTGGGCCGTGGATCCTCCCGTCCGAGTCGGGGCAGCTGCTCAATGTGGAGTTCTTTGACAAACTTGAGCTCCCCGTCAAGATTAGCCCGAGTCCACTGTCTCCTCGCAACCCAGACAGCCCGTTGTATCCCCATGGCATTTTGTGCAAAGAGTGGATCGAAAAGTACCTGTATTTCGTGCCCACGACGGTGATGCTGTGGGTGAACCTCGAGGAGTCCGACAAGGAGATTGTTGCCCGCGTGGAGCGACTGCGAGAGGCGTTGCGGTACGTGCGGTCCCAGCTGATCGTTGTAGCACTGCGTCCTCAGGGGATGGACGAGGCTGGACCTCGTCTGTCTGCTCTGCTGCGTGCTACTGGGCTCGCCCCCCGCACTGGATTGGTGTCTGTGGGGAGTGACAGCACCGAACGGGAGATCGAGGTGTTTTGCGACTCGATGTGGAGTCTGCTGCAAGCCCAGGCAGCGGACTTTTTTGCAGCCCGGTCCCGCGAGGTCAGACACAAACGGCACAACCTCGATACAGAGAACTCAGACCTCGATCTGTGGGAGGCCCGGTATACTGCGAAGCTAGCAGTGTTTGCCGAGCTCAAGTCGGACTTTGACGGCGCTTTGCGGCTGTACGAGAGCTCATACGACTGTGCTCTTACGTTTCTGAACTCATCTGAGGTGGATACAGTGGGCTGGACCCGCGCCCGCACCGTGATGGACATGATTGCACTCAAGCTGTGCCGGCTGTGTCTATACAAGAACCGATACGATGCCTGCTGGAGGAAGTTCCAGGTGCATCTCCAGAGCACTGTCGCCCTGCTCAAGTCCACTAATCGATCGTCCGACCCCAATTGGTTGGCCAGTCAGTATATGTGGTTGGCCGACTTGCTGGTTTTGTCGAAGCAAACCCACGGCGATCCTCAGTGGGCATTGGACATCAACTCTGATGCTGATGATTCTAAAATTGGGTCGTTCTTGCCGAGGGCAGGGTTCTTGTACCTCAAGGCGGCGAAATTGGGCGAGCCCAGTGGGTATAGAAAAGCAGTCGCGGACTTTAGCGCGTTTCCTCGCAGTAAAGCGCTGGCCCTCGTGGACTGGGCACACAATCTCAAAGGCGAGGAGGCGGTCGAGAAGTATCGTGAGGCTCTGGAGTGCGTAGACCCCAAGTGGGCCGCGCTTCGACGAGTGATCTCGTCAAAAATTCTAGAGCTGAGCGAAGACGACGACCTCATGGCAAAGTTTGAACTTTTCATGTTGGGAGATTCCAAGGAGATTCCCAAATCAGACTCTGACAAGACGCTACTGCCGCGAACTCTGCTGTTCCAGGTGGACGGGGCCTTTTTGTCAGAATCGGCATTTTTGGAGCGCCCATTGGAGTGCCAGATTACACTCACACCGAACTTTAAAGGCACGCTAACTCTGGATACGATCAAGATCCATCTCACCAGTGCATCGGTGACACTCACTCACGACCCAGATGCCGAGCCGACTCGGTTCTGTGATGCCAGCGGTCCCACGTCCCTGCAATTCGAAAGTGAGCCCCGCACATTCCAATTTTCGGTGCGTCCAAAGGAGATAGGGGAGCTCGAATTCGTCGAGGCAATAATTGCTGGGAAGGCTCCTCAGCTCACTCAAAAGTTGCAAGTCCAGACTGTGAACAAAATAGTGGATGAGACTGGCCATTCGCGGCATATGACGATCATCCCTGTGCGATTTCTAGATGTGAAGACTCGGCCAGCTCGGCTCGCGATCAACTCCGATGGAATTCCCGCGGTTGTGGCCACAGATGAGGAGCTTCGTCTGCCTTTCAGCATCACTAATGGGGAGAGGGAAGTTTCAAAGGTGTCGGTTCGGGTGAGCTCGCTGTTGCTGAATGTCAACACGAGCATGAACGAACGCACTGAAGTGTGGTCTGCGCAGGAATCGATTCCTCCGGGAGATACCCACTCGTTCATGATTGATAGCTTCAAAGCGCCGAAAAAGTCATTCAAGCTTGAGATTGTGACCGACTATACGACCGAAACAGACGTGTCTCCTGCGCGGCAGTCGCTTGCGGTGGAGATCGACGTTGCAAAGCCGTTCCGGTCGAGCTTTGACCTTGAGCCAGCGCTGCACAACGAGGCTTGGCCAAACACGTTTGTCCCGTCTGACCAGTGCCAGCCGTACCCCCTAATTCGGCGGCGGTGGTCTCTGAGTGCCAACATCCTGACTCTTGCCGACACTCCAGTGATCATACACTCGCGTGAGTTTAGCTTTAGTTCGCAGCAGGCTTCGATTGTGGCCTTGCAGACCAAGGGAACTGTGAACAAGGCGTTCCAGTATAATGAGCGGTACACGATGATGTCGCACTTTGAGGTCGTGCGCAAGGACAGGGACTCGCGAGTGTTTGATGCGGAGGCGAAACTGAAGATCGAGTGGTCGCGGGCGGAGACGCCAGACGTGCGCAATATCTTCGAGGCGTCTCCCGTGCGGTTGACACTTCCCAACCAGGAGCCCCGGGTGCTTGCGACTGCGGAGTGCGACTGGAGCTGTAATTTGGTCACTATTGAGTACTACATTGAGAATTCGACTGCGCACATTCTCACGTTCGCAGTGTCGATGGGCACGAGCCCGTTCTTCTTGATCCAGGGACCCAAGGCTTTCAACATGCGATTGCTTCCATTTTCGCGAAGGAAAGTCGTGTACAAGACGTATCCGCTAGATCCCGATTCCATAAACGAGCCTCTCCCTGAGCTGCGGGTGTTTGACACCGTCTACAAGCAGACACTGCGAGTGTTGTCTGGCAACCGAGACCATCTTCGAGTCAAGAACGGGTCGTTAATTCTGGTAACAGAGTGAGTACAATTATATATCTATATACGCATTGCATCTATGGATTGGGCAGGGCGGCGAATATCTGTACATTGGCATGTGGGTAGTCGGCAGCACTTGGCACAACCACCTCTAAGGACGGGGTTGCGGGCAGGGAGCTTGGCAGAGCAATTGGGTAGAATTTTGGCACGAAGAACCTGTTGTGGAGAAAAGACCCGACCTCGTGGAAATTAAGATCGCCAAGACAAGTTCTTGGCAAGATCCACAACCCAATGGTACGGCACAGAGTGCCCAGACAGTTATAACTTGCCATTTCCCGAGCGATCGCAGGTCCAGATGCTACACACCAGGGAAGTCCGTCACTCGGAGTTTCATTCTGCCTGGCTTGACTATGGAAGATGGATTATAGTGGCTGTGAGCGTAGTAGCGGTTGTGCTAATTGGGCTATTTGCGTGCGTAATTTACAGACGGCGGAGAACGCGGGTGTTCCACGACCTCGAGTGCCGGGAGGTGCAGCATTTCCGGGACGACTCGCTGAGCTATGTGGAGCCTCCGCAGACCGCTGCCCGGTCGCCGTTATTTATTCGAGACTAGTTTTTTAGCCCCCCCATGATTTATTAGACCCCTGTAACAAGTAGTGAAATTTCGGTTGGTAAGCAGTGAAATTTCAGAGATGCGGTTGTTTTCAACCTCAGCCGTGGCCTGTGGCCGGACGGCGTGTAATATTGTTCCTCCGGTTCACCACACGGTGAAGTTCAAAAAGAGCCAGCTCATGACCAAGTTCCCGAACCTGCTCAAGCCCAAGAGCGACATTGACTCGCCGTATTATCGCCCCCAGCGCTGGGGCCCTGATCGGCTCAAAGACCACTACAGCACGACTGTGCAGGACGATCTGCTGCTGATAAACTACCGGGACGGCGAGGAGCGGATTCCTGGCGAGAAGCCTCGCCCGCGGCCTGGCACGACGCCGTACCAGCTGTATCAGCCGCAGCGAAAGCCGCTCGGGGGCAGCCAGGCGACAAAGGACATCAAGCCTCGGGACTGGCGGAATATTCCTCGGCTGGAGGCGATCACGCTGAACTGCTTCGTCAAGCCTGCGACGCAGAACCACGATCTGGCGATTGCGGCGAAGCTGCAGCTGCAGCAGATCACTGGCCAGAAGCCTCGCACAGTGCACGCCCGCACGAACGTTCCTGCGTGGACGCTGCGGCCGGGGATGCCGATGGGGGCGAAGGTGCGGATCAGCGGCCAGCCGATGCACCAGTTTGTGTCGACGCTGACGGAGCTGGTGCTTCCCCGGTCCAAGACGTTCACTGGGATCTCGAACTCGAGCGGTGACCAGAACGGGAACATTGTGTTTTCGCTGACGGCTGACGACGTGCGGCTGTTCCCTGAGCTGGAGGGTAATCTGGAGCTGTGGCCGCAGACGTTTGGGGTCGATGTGTTTTTTCACACCTCCGCGCAGGTCGACCCTGAGGCCCGCACGCTGCTGAGTGCGTTTGGGTTTCCGTTCGAGGGCAAGGAGCGGTTCCCGCAAAAGTGGTAATGTACATAGACTGCTTAGTTGGTAGCAGGTCAGTAAAATGGTATAGTTGATACCGTAAATGTCTATAGCGGCACGCTCGATTGAGCGACTTGGTTCTGACGCTCGAGGCATACAGCTCACCAATCGAGGTACACAGCTCGTATACCATTGAGGCACACAGCATCGAGGTATACAGCTGTAATATAACATTGAGGTACACAGCTATATAATGTCGAGGTATACATCTGAGCATTCAATTTTTGTACTTGACTCAGTACAATTGAACATTGGTGTAATAACCGTCAATAGTCGCATCGATCTACCGAGCTGAATTATACGTTACACTGAGCACAGCGTCTTTCGTGCCATCCGTTCACATGCCGTGAGGCTCCATCACGTGAGCACTGAATCAAAACATTGTTGCACCAGGTCGCACGCATGCTCGTTCCCCCATTAACGATGAATTTTATCAGCAGCGTGCGCAGCTCGCCGCCCCCCGTGGGCCTGGAGAACCGCAGGCGGGTCGAGCGCGAGCAGCAGTGCGCCCGCGACCTCGAGCGGCTCAGGACGATCGGGTTCAACTACCTCAAGCCGCCCGGGATCAAGAAGACGATGGCGATGATGCTGGAGGAGGGCCAGGACGGGCAGAGCACGAACGTGACGCAACAGTCGCTCGAGGCCAGCAACGGCGAGTACGACCAGGCGTTCGTGATCGAGGAGATGCCGCTCCCCGACGCGAGCTTCCTGCCGCCGCGGGACGCGTCGGTGGCGTCGTGGCAGACGTACGAGGACAGCTACAACGACACCTACAACGACGAGCTGTACCAGCAGCAGGGGTTCATGCCGCGCAGCGACCCCCCGCTGGTCCCCCCGAGCCCCGTGCTGGATTTCGCGGCGCGGCGGCAGAGCGGGTTCGATTTATGACTATATTCTAGCGAGCTATTGCAGTAGTTAACGCTTGGGTTTCACCGGTTACGTACGCTGATCGCCGCTTCGTCAGACCAGCAAAATGACACTCGAGGACAAGTACATAGGCCTGGGCCTGGCAATCTCGTCGACTCTGGCGATTGGCACGTCGTTTATCATCACCAAAAAGGCGCTGATTCGCGCCCAGGGCGGCCCGAACGCGACGGGCGACTACGAGTACCTCAAGTCGCCGCTGTGGTGGGCCGGCACCGCGACGATGGCGGTGGGGGAGGTGGCGAACTTCCTGGCGTACACGTTTGCCCCGGCGATTTTGGTGACGCCGCTCGGGGCCCTGAGCGTGATCATCGGGGCGATTCTGGCGTCGTTCTTTCTGAAGGAGGAGCTCGGGGTGCTGGGCAAGCTGGGGTGCGCGATCTGCCTGATCGGGTCGCTGATCATCATTCTGCACGCTCCCCCGGACAAGGAGGTGACGACGGTGGACGAGATCCTGTCGTACGCCGAGCGGCCGGCGTTCATGTTCTACATCCTGGTCGTGAGCGGCTTCAGCATCTACATGATCTACAAGGTGAGCCCGAACTACGGCCCGCGGTACCCCATGGTGTACATCAGCATCTGCTCGACGGTGGGCTCGATCAGCGTGATGGCGATCAAGGCGTTTGGCATCGCGGTCAAGCTCACGGTCGCGGGCAACAACCAGTTCACGCACCCCAGCACGTACGTGTTTGGGCTCGTGGTGGTGGTGTGCATCATCACCCAGATGAACTACTTCAACAAGGCGCTGGAGCAGTTCGACACCAGCATCGTGAACCCCCTGTACTACGTGACGTTCACGAGCTGCACGCTGGTGGCGTCGTTCCTGCTGTTTGGCGGGTTCAACACCACCAACGCCGTCAACACGGTGTCGCTGCTGTGCGGGTTCATCATCATCTTCGTTGGGGTGTACATCCTCAATGTGTCGCGGGGCTCGGACATCCGGCACCTGTTCCCGTCCAAGGCGTTCGACGGGATCCCCATGGACAACATCGTGGCCGGCATGGGCACCAGACGCAGCATTCAGCTTCACAGACGATCCAACTCGTCCCGCCGCAACGACCTGGACGAGGAGTCCTTTGGACTGAGCTCGCTGGACGAGCCCCGAGAGGACCGCAACGCCCTCCTGCGAGAGCACTAATTATAGACTAAAACTTATATACTCTACAATCTAGCTGGTGCCGAGCACTGCACGATTCCCCACCTTACTCATGGGTTACCCGGCCTTGGGATAAAAGCTCCTGGGGCTACTCAGACTCAAAAATGGCCACCAGACCCAAACCGTGGGAAACTGGGCAAAGCCCGTCGACCAGCACAACCGCGGGCGCCCCCTCGAGCGCGGCGACGCAGCCGGCCACCTCCGCGGCGAGCGCCGCTCCTAATAACGACCTCTCGAGCCAGACGGGGGTCCCTCCCGTCCCTGCGCGCCCCACGGCGCTCTCTAACGTGGCCCCGGCGACGTCGTTCACGCCCGGCGGCTACAACAGCTACAACTCGGGCTACGGCTCGGGCTACTCGTCCGGCTACGGCTCGGGGTACGGCATGGGCGGCTACGGCAGCTACGGCGGCGGATACGGCTCGTACGGGGGCTACGGCGGCGGCTACGGCAGCTATGGCGGCTACGGCGGCGGCTACGGGATGGGCCGCTTCAACGGGATGGGCCAGGCACCCGGGGCGATGGAGAACTCGACCGCGGCGACGTTCCAGCTGATTGAGAGCATCGTTGGCGCGGTGGGCGGGTTCGCCCAGATGCTCGAGAGCACGTACATGGCGACGCACTCGTCGTTCTTCGCCATGATGAGCGTGGCAGAACAGTTTGGCCACCTCAAGCAGAGCCTGGGGTCCATTCTGGGCATCTTTGCGCTGCTGCGGTGGTCGCGGTCGCTGCTGGCGAAGATCACCGGCCGGGCCCAGCCGCCGAACCTGTCGGTGTCCGAGTTTGCAAAGTTCAGCGGCGGGGCCGGCGGCGGGGTGCCGCGACCGAACCGTCCGAGCTTCAAGCCGCTGCTGATCTTTCTCGCGGCCGCCGTGGGCTTCCCGCTCATGATCGGGCGCCTCGTGCGGTCGATGGCGAACCAGGCGCCGCACGGCGGCACAAACGCTCAGGGCGAGGTCGTGGACCCGTCGCAGCTCGAGTTCTGCCGGGCCCTGTACGACTTTGTGCCCGAGAACCCCCAGATCGAGCTGCAACTAAAAAACGGCGACCTACTGGCGATCCTCTCGACGCAGGATCCGTCCGGGAATCCCAGCCAGTGGTGGCGAGTGCGTAGTCGAGACGGCCGCACCGGCTACGTTCCCAGCACTTATGTGGAGGTGATTCCCAAACAGCAGGGCCTCCCGGCCCCCGCGGCCGAGACGACGAAAACTTAACTTTATGTATTTATCTAGACCCGAGTCTACTATCGCTGCACTGCGGTTTTTTCTGTGGCTCTCAGGCTCGGATTGGCCTCGCTGGGTTTATCGGTTTATTCAGCCAGCTGTGTACGGTGATCACACTCCACTAAGCATGAGTGTGGTGGACCAGGTAATTGAGCTCGTGCAAAAGAGCGAGTTTGTCCCCGAGCCGGTGGTGCTGAGCCTGTGCCGCAAGGCTCAAGAGATTCTGGTCGCCGAGTCCAACGTCCAGCTCGTTTCGACCCCCGTGACGGTGTGTGGAGATATCCACGGCCAGCTGCATGATTTGCTCACGCTGTTCAAGACCGGGGGCAAGTGCCCCGACACCAACTACCTTTTTTTAGGGGACTTTGTTGACCGAGGCTTCTACTCGGTCGAGTCGTTTCTGCTGTTGCTGGCCCTCAAGGTGCGGTACCCCGATCGCATGACGCTAATACGAGGGAACCACGAGAGCCGGCAGATCACAGCGTCGTACGGGTTCTACGACGAGTGCATGCGCAAGTACGGGACCAGCGTGGTGTGGCGGACGTGCTGCGATGTGTTTGACTACTTGAGTCTAGCGGCTCTGGTGGGCGGTCCTGGCGGGGTTTTCTGCGTACACGGGGGCCTGAGTCCCAAAATCAAAAAGATCAACGAGATCAGGTCGATCGACCGCAAGCAGGAGGTCCCCCACGACGGAGCGATGTGCGATCTTCTGTGGAGCGATCCCGACGACACTCTGATCGCTCCGGCCGAGAATCTCGAGGACGAGGACGCCCAGTGGGGAGTCTCGCCGCGGGGGGCGGGTTATTTATTCGGAGGCGGCCCAGTGGCCCAGTTCAACCGCCTCAACGACACCACCTTAATAGCCCGGGCACACCAGCTGGTGCTGGAGGGGTACCGGGAGATGTTTGACGGCCAGCTCGTGACGGTGTGGAGCGCCCCGAACTACTGCTACCGGTGCGGGAACGTGGCGGCCATTCTGACGATTGACGATAACTACGACCGCACCTACTCTGTGTTTGAGGCGGTAGAGCCCGAGGGCTCGGACCGGGTGATTCCGATGAAGCAGCCAGTGGCGGAGTATTTCTTATAATTTATTGTATACTAGCTTGGTCAAATCACTAGGTCAAGTCACCTAAAGTCACCCTATCAAGTCACCCTATCAAGTCAGAGTTCTAATTTATTGTCTAGCTAGATCAGGTAACGATAAGCACCTCAGGCTCTACCGAGTGATGAGTGCGAGTCTGTAATTTTATTTTATACTAGCCAGAGGCATCACTATATGTTGAAGTAGAGCTCACGCTCTACGAGTGACGGCGGTCTGTAATAATTTATTTATGAGCTAGACCAGGCCATTAGTGTTTACGCCTGCTAGCTGCTCTCTCGCTAGTATCCCTAGTCGTCTTTGCCCTTGTCTGAGCCCTTTTCCGAGCCTTTTTCCTGCACCGAGTCGTCCCGGTCTTCGTCGTCTTCCTCCTCGTCGTCCTCGAGCTCCTCGTCGTCGGTCGACACCATCTCGTCGTCCACAACGGTCTCGTCCTCAAACTCCTCGGGGGCCGGCTGCAGCGGCTTGCCATCGTCTGGCAGCCCCATTTCGGCCCGCTTTTTCTGCACAATTCCAAACGGAACCTGCCTCGGCACAACCTGGCTCAGGAACTGCAAATCGTCATTTTCGGCCACTACCTCGGCAAAGTCAGAGTACTGCAGGCGTTTGTGGCCGGTCTCGGTCGCGTGGGCCTGGGCCTGCTCGGCGAAGTATGCCACAAAAAGCTTCGTGGCGGTCCCGACCGCGCTCACGGTCGCCGCCTGCACCCCATGTATGTCGGTGTCCTGCTTGATGGCCCTGCGGACCCGGTTCAGCGGCAGACTAACCTCGTCCATGGATAAGTAAGCACTCGTCCTCGCCCCATCCCTGGGGCGCATTACCAAGCTCAAGCTTAGAACTCGCGCCCGCGGATCCGCCGCGCCAGCTGGATGTCGCTGGGCTGGAGCGTCACGCGCTTCGCGTGCAAGCCGCACAGGTTCGCGTGCTGCAGCAGCCCGACCAAGTAGCTCTCGGTGGCCTCCTGGAGCGCGAGCAACGCGGTGCTCTGCCACGGCTGCTCGACTTTGCCGTCGTAGAGCTCCTCGACGACGCTCTTGACGATTTTCGCGAACGGGATTTTCTTGATCAGCAGGTCCGAGCTGTGCTGGAAAAGCTTGATCTCGCGCGCGGCCTCCTGGTCCTCGGCCTTGCGGTCCTTGAACTTGCGCACCGACTTGCGCACGTAGCGGCGGTCGCGGGCTTGCTGTTTACCTGCCATGGTCGTTACGAGCGCGCTGGTGACTAAGACCCCATGGGGCCCCCACGGGACGTGGCGGTTGCCTCGGCCCTCCACTTTTCTGTCACGTGCTCTTGGGAGCTAAATTAGGGGCATGGGGAGCCGGCCCCAGATGTCCAACCTGCCTCGCCTGGCGTCGATCACCAAGCTCACGCCGTATGTCACACGGGTCCTGGGCCAGAACGCCGGCCCGTTCTGCCTGCAGGGCACCAACACCTACCTAATTGGGGCGCCCGGGACGCGGGACCGGATCCTCGTCGACACCGGCGAGGGAGTGCCCGAGTACCCTCCCGTGCTGGCGCAGGCCCTCGAGCAGGACTCGGCGCGGATAGTCGCGATAGTCATCACCCACTGGCACCGCGATCACGTGGGGGGCATCCCCAGTGTGCGCGCGCACCTTGGCCTCGACCCCGAGCTGCCGGTGTACAAGTTCCGCGACGAGCGCGACGAGGAGGACTACGCCCCGGTCACAGATGGCCAGACCATCAGCCACGCCGGCGTGTCGCTCACGGCGTTCCACACCCCCGGCCACGCCGAGGACCACCTCGTGCTCTGGCTCGAGGACGAGGACATTCTGTTCAGCGCCGACAACGTGCTGGGCCACGGGACGTCGAGCTACGCCAACTACCAGCAGTACCTCGACAGCCTTCGCCGCATGAAGGCGCTGCCGCGGCTGGCCCGCATCTTCCCCGGGCACGGCGAGTTCATCGAGGACGGCCCCGCCAAGATCCAGCAGTACATTGACCACCGCCTGGCGCGCGAGAAGCAGGTGCTCGACGTGGTGCAGGCCAAGGGCCCCGTGGACCTGCCGGGGATCGTGGCCACGATCTACCCCGACGTGCCCGAGTCGGTGCTGGTGGCGGCCGAGCGCGGGGTCGACCAGTTCCTCGAGAAGCTCGCGAGCGACGGGCTGGTGACGGCGCAGGACGGCAAGTTCCGCGCCAACCTGTGATAGCAGTTGATTTTTATATGAATATATATCCAAGGCACAGCGAGTGCGCACTTTATTAGTAAAAGACAATTAGAAACCCACACCTGAGCCGCCCGGCCAGCACACACCTCAATTGCTTTGGGTATCTTTGTTGAGCGGGCGCGGGCGCTTGAACAGCAGAATGTGCGGCTCCGGGGCATGGGTTTCGTAGTGTTCCCACCCCAGGCTCTGAGTGATGCCCAGGCCGCGCCACTCGTCCTCGGTGAGGATCCTCAATGTGCCGGTCGCGGGGTTGAAGTAGTCTTTGGGCGTGACCTTGAGCATATTCTTTGGTAGAAACACATGGCGGTACTCGAACAGGTCGTCGTGGTAGCGGGCAGAGTAGTGTATGTGATCCTGGAACTCCTCGAGCCGTGCTCGCTCGGCCACAGTGAGTTGGCGACCGGTTTGTTTGGCCATTGGAAAATGTTCTCGATCGCTGCTTAGTTATGACTAATTGGCGCGAATGGCCCCATCTGAGAACTGTGGCGTCGGGTGGCGCGGCTCGCCCGAGCTGGGGAATTATGTCACAACGCGCCGGACTCATGGACAGCGTGTTTGTGGGGATCAACCTGCCGAGCAAGCACTCGGACTCGTCGCTGGGCTCGACGCTCGACCTCGGCTACGACTTCGTCACTGCTCGCATCACCACCAGGGCCTACCGCCGCAGGGTCCAGGCCCTCTACCCGACTTCTGAGCCCGATTCGATGCAAGAATCGGTGCTGGTGCCGCAGCCGGCCGACGACGACTTGGCGTTCCCGCCAGACTCGAAGATTGCCGCCTCTACGGTGGCATTGGCCGCCCCCTGGGCCGAGCTCGACAGCCGAAACGACGTGATCGCCGACGCAAGCCTCCAGGTGCTGCAGCACGAGGTCACGTACGCCCGATTTTGCGGGATCTCGTTCGTTGTGATCCCCGGGCCCCGGCGACGCACCCACATCTCCCGCTACGCCCACGCCGTGGCCGGCCTGCTGCGAAGCGCCCCAAACCTCAAGCTGCTGGTGCACACTCCCTGCACCGAGGAGTTCTCGGCCGACGGCCAGCCCCCGCAGGACCTGCTCAGTATCTGGCAGGTGTGGGACGCGGTGCGAACCATCTGCGACTACCCCGAGAACCTGCGGCTGGCGCTCGAGCTCGGCCCCCACGTGCTGCCCGACACCCTCGTCGACCGGTGGTTCTGCGAGAACGTGGCGATGCTCATTCTGTCGGCCACGACGGTGTTTCTCCCCAATCAGAACGGCTACCCCGTGCTCGCCAAGCACACCCAGAGCCTGCTGCAGAAGTTCATTCAGGAGCCCAATACCTTCATCCTCATCAAGGACCTGTCGGAGCCCCAGAACGACGGCTGCCTGACGTACCTGCAGCACCTCGCCGCCGGCAAGCCGGAGCTCACCACGCAGCAGGCCTACAGCAAGGGCTACGACGACATTTTGGAAAAGCCGCTGCAGCCCCTGAGCGAGAACCTCGAGAACGACACATATGAGGTGTTTGAGCAGGACGCAGTTAAGTACAGGTTGTACGCCCAGGCGATCGACGACGCGATGCGGACAACGCTCAAGGACGTCCCTGAGCTGGTGGTGATTGTGGCTGGGGCAGGACGGGGCCCCCTAATTGACCGAGTGCTGGCAGCTGCATCGCGACTCGACCGCACCGTGCATGTCCACGCGGTGGAGAAGAACCCCGGCGCCGTGAGCCTCCTGAGGCACCGCCAGCGCACCCAGTGGGGCGACGCCGTCCACATCCACATGTCCGACATGCGAGAGTGGGCTGCCCCCTACCAGGCGCACCTGATTGTGTCGGAGCTGCTGGGGTCGTTCGGCGACAACGAGCTCGGCCCAGAGTGCCTCAAGGCGCTCGAGTCCGCGCTCCTCCAGGACGGCGTCATGATCCCCAACGCGTACGTGTCGTGGATCGAGCCCACCTACTCCCCGCGGCTGTACATGCAGGCCCGCAAGCTCAAGAGCTGTGAGTGCCCGCACGTCGTCAAGCCTCTCAAGGCGCAGTCGCTCGCCGAGACCCAGGCAGTGTGGGGATTCGTTCACCCCTACAATGTGTCTGGGCCCCGAGCCCTCAAGCGCAGCGCCCACATAACATTCACCATCCAGAAATCCGGTACTGTCCACGGGTTCACTGGATACTTTGAAGCCCAGCTCTTTGGAGACATCGAGCTGAGCACGCACCCCAGTTTCCAATCCGAGAAGTCACCTAATTTGCTGTCATGGTTTCCAATGTGGTTCCCCCTCTCAGTCCCCTTGGTGGTGTCCAAGAACTCTGAGGTGGAACTCAACATCTGGAGGCAGTGTGATCAGACCCGGGTTTGGTACGAGTGGAGTGTAGAAACATACCGACGAGAAAATTCACGGAGAACATTTCAGGGGGCTACTGCAATTCATAATCTTAATGGCAGTGCGTTCTCTGTAAGCAAAGTCATTTAGCGCTATAGTTTATTTATCTTTCTGCATAGGTGTGGATGTTCGGACTTGGATAGGGGCTAAAACCTGTCGGGCGGTCGAGAACGAGTTGGAGTCAAGATTGATTAGCGACGGCCCGTCAAGATCGATCAGCTGGGACATGGCAAAAGACTGTGTTCCCGCTCTGGATTGCTCTCTGCGAAGCACAGTACACTGTCGCTCCACCGAGTGCAGGCGCGCCTCCAGCTCGTTGATTCGCTCATACAGCTCGAACTTTCGATCACTATGGTGTTTAGCTTTATGATATAGATAGCGAAGCCGGTTCTGGATCCTCTGGGTCATCGAGGGTAGCATGCCGAATACAACAAACAATATCCCTGCACCACATTTTCGGCATGGCAACTTGTAGCTAATCAAGGTTATCAATCTAACTAGACAGCTATCAAGCACACTCATTTAGAATCCTCCATGGTTTCAACAAACCCCGGCAGTTTACATGCCTCGTGGGGGACTCCATTCTCAACGACACGATCCTGGACGGGATTGTTTCGTGGGCTGAGTGGTCCTTCTCCATCATCAACTTTCTATAGAGATCGACTCGACACTTTAGCATCTTCTCCCGCTTGCGGGCGAGGCTGTACTTCTCGAGAGGGTCGAGGTGGTCGGTCCTTTCGTAGGCGTCGACATCGATAATGAGCTTGTCGAGCTTGAGCAGTTTACGGCGCAGCCTCTCGACCTCCGCGGTCTTCAGTGCCCTCCCAATAAACAACATTCTAGGGTGCTACTTGCGGCGATGTGATAATTATAGATATTAAGTGGTATAGAGTATGGAATTGCGCCAGCGCAAATAAATAATAGGATTACAACGGAGGAGTGGGCCTGCGATCAGAAATATATGAATCCATGGAGTTGTCAGAACTGCCGGATATGCGATGGGGTCCCTCCAGAACAGATGCAGCCTGCTGCATCACACGAGTAATGCTTCGATTTAGCTCGTCATTTTCCATGTTCTTTTCCTCAACCGTGATCTTGAGATCGTGAACATTGGCCTCGAGGGCAGAGATTACTCGCTTTGCTCTCCTCGCGTCACGCTGCGCCATTACGAGCTGCTTCTCCAGGGTGCGCTGGCTGACCTGGAACCCGCCGACCTGGCGCTGCAAGTTGTCGCGGGAGGTGCGCACCGTGTCGAGCTCCTCGTGCAGGCTCTCGACCCGCTGGCTCTCCCACATTCGCAGCGACTCGGCCTGGGACAGCTTCTTTTGCAGGAGCTCCTTCTCGGCAGTGGCTGCTTTGGCGTCGGCGGCAGCGGCCTTTGCCTCGGCCTCGGCCCTCGCCAGCCGCTCCTCTCTGATTCGGAGCCTCTCCTCCTTCTCGCGCAGCCTCTCGGCCTCGCGCTCGATCTTGTCGTTGAACGCAGTGCGGACGCTGAACTGGGAGTTGCGGTGTTGTGACTTTCTGCTCTGCGAGTCGCGGCGACCCGACAGGGCGAACGACGCAGTGCCGTTGAGATTGGGCGTCGACCCGTTGCCGTGCGTGCCCGAGGCCGACCGTGAGTTGCTGGCTGACGACGGGGCGGTGGAGGCGGCTCCAGCACTGATCACAGACATTGTCGGGGAATTGGGGGTGAGGGGCTCGTTCTCGTGGATGCTCAGCTGGTCCTCGAGCTCTCTAATGCGGGCGGCCTGCTGGACGAGCAGCTCGCGATCGTGGCGGTTCTGCACCATCATCTGCTCGAGCTCAGACACTTTCTGCTTGAGCTCCTGGACGCGATGGTAGCCCTGCGTGCGGTGCCCGAGCGCCGACGATCTCCCCAGCGCGGTGGTGCGTCCCAACGCACTGGCTCTTCCCGCGGCAGGGCGGCGCACCTTTTTGTTTTCGGTTGCTGGGGACCCGTTCCTTGAGGGTTTTGGGCTGTTTCTAGCCGGAGCGGCCTTGGCAGGGCCCGCGGCCGTCGCAGTGGCCGTAGCCGTCGATACTGCGGTGGTAGCTGCAGCCGGGACTGCTCCTGCCTTGACGCCCAGACCGGGAGCCTTTGCAGAAAGGAGCGTCGCGGTGGTGCCGTTCGGCATTGTGGTGGTGGTGGTAGCGGTAGGGCGTCGTAAGCGAGATGCGAATATTTGCTCATTCTGCTCCGGCAAGATCGGACGCGAAATGTTTGGTCTGCCCTGGCTCGAAGGGGTATTAAAGTGCAGACGGGCAAAAATCGACGACTGCGGCTGGGCAGCGAGCGGATGAATGGTGGTCTGCGGCGAGTTCTCGAACGGCTTCCGCTTTGTCTGGGCGTTCGCCTTGGAGCGACTGCTGGCAGTGCTTGTTGTTAGCCTGGACAATAGTTCGGCAACATGGCTTTTACGGGGTGGTACTACCACAGGAGTAGGATTAGGAATTTTGCCCCGACGCCCGAATATCCCGGGTTCTGAGGCTGCTCGCATGTCTGTAGGCATACTGATGGGGGAATGTAAAGGTGCCTTTGTCTGCCTGGAGCTACAAGCGAGCTCACATGCATTGCTGAATAATGGGTTCATAGATTGAGTTTCCATGCTGCTGATAGCTCAGTACTAGATCAATTAACTGTTGTAGCTTGACGGTTGCTATTATAGCATTCAGTGTCTTAGGTGTGTTTTTGAAGCTGGCATATGGGTGCCCGTACTTGACTCGCATGCATATGTTGTGTCTGTTTCAATCACTCGATTCAGAGCACCCGGTGTAGAGGGGATAATCCTGATTTGGAGGAGTAATACCAGCAGCTAACTAAAGCCTCTGCCCCTCTGTTCGCCCAAGTTCACTGTTGATATCTGTTGCTTGCACAATTACTCAATTACAGTTGCCTAAGAAATTGGGACCTGCATGATCGCCACATTCCTGAGCCAACTGCGACTCAGATTATCTGCAGTCTGACAAGTAATTCGGGAATAAGTCGCGTGGATATCTGTCGATAGCCCTTCATTTTGCGGGTACGCGCAAAATCTTGCCGCTATCTGTTGTGGTGGCCAATTTTTGCTGAGCTGCCGTTGCTTGCCTTACATGTAGATCAGTAGTTTCCGCCCTGCACTGACAGGTTCCTGCATCTCGATATAATCACGGTCCTGTGACACAAAATTTATCGCCTGCATTGATTACGCATACTAAACGAGCTCCAGGCAAACAAGGGCCTCCCATGCCTATTCGACGCCCCTCCCCCTGGCTTCCGGGCGGTTCACCCCTTTCTTTACAGAGCCTTAATCCCTTGTGCTCAACCCGTACCCTTATTATGCATGCATCCACCAAAGACTTGCAGTCGCGTGGATGATTAACGCGTTTGTTTCAGGAATTCCTCCGCCCCGCTTTTCAATCTTTCCTTTTTCAGAGATCTGAGTACAAATAATTGTCGCACGTTGAGTACCCATGCCCAGCTCGTTATCTTTTGCAGAGCAATGTAGTAGCTCCCCCACATAGCCCATAGCCAATTAATGTATCCTTGAAGGTCTCGACTTCTGCATATAGGTTGCGCATGGGGGCCACTCAAGCCTGGAACCCACCTGCTCTAGAGCTTTGAGTTTGATTGAAAATGTTTCATACACTTATTACGTAGTTTGTATGTACAGATAGAGCTAGCCGATAAGACTGTGGACATTTGCCATTTGGCATCGTCAACACTGCTCTTCGTAAATTATGCATTCATATCTAGTGTCTTTCTAATTATGCTTCCTTGGTGATGTTGAGCTTCTTGTCCTTCACGCTGATGTTGACAATGTCGCCGTTTTGAACCTTGCCGTCGAGCAACATCAATGACAGAGGCTGGAGGATCTCCTTCTGGATGAGGCGGTTCAATGGACGGGCACCGTACCTCGAATCGTAGCCGTGATCCGTCAACCACTTGCGACCTTCTGCGTCAACATTAATCGTGATCTGGCGGTTATTGAGTCTATCCTGGAGCTCAACGAGACGCAGATCGACAATCTTCTCCAAAGAGTTCTTAGAGAGACGGTTGAACACCACAATGTCGTCCAATCTGTTGAGGAACTCCGGTGGGTATGATTTGCGGAGTGCGTCGATGCACAGCTCACGAGCGGCTTCAGAGATCTTGCCAGTGGTATCCTTATTGGCTTCGTTGATCAAGAACTCTTGACCAATGTTGGAAGTCATCACAATGATGGTATTGCGGAAGTCGACCTTGCGACCCTGGCTGTCGGTCAATTTACCTTCGTCAAGAACCTGCAAGAGAAGTTTGGCGATATCAGGGTGGGCCTTTTCCAGCTCATCAAACAGAACCACTGAGTAGGGCTTACGACGCACGGCTTCAGTGAGTTCGCCGCTCTCTTCGTAACCAACATATCCTGGAGGAGCACCAATCAGACGAGCAAGTGAGTGCTTCTCTTGGAACTCAGACATATCGAATCTGATGATAGAAGTCTCATCATCAAACAAGAACTGGGCAAGGCCCTTGACAAGCTCGGTCTTTCCGGTACCAGTAGGTCCCAAGAACATGAACGAGCCAACGGGGCGTTTCTCGTTTGTGAGGCCAGCTCTCTGCATTTGGACGGCATGGGTGACGGCTGAAATAGCCTCTTCTTGGCCAACAACGCGCTGGCTGAGCGACTTCTCCATCTGGAGCAAACGATCCTTCTCACCCTTGAGAAGATTGTCAGTGGGAATTCCAGTCATTCTTGAAACAACAAGAGCAATGTCCTCCGAAGACACCGACTCGTGGAGCAGACCGCTGTTGGAGCGATCATCCTCAGCCTTTGGAATCTGGGCTTGGAGGTTCGGAATAGTTGCATACTGCAGCTCAGATGCTTTGGCGAAATCGCCAAGCGCTCTGTACCTCTCTAGATCTTGCTTGGCCCTCTCGAGGTCTTCCTTGGCTTGTTTCACTTTTACAATCTCAGCCTTCTCGTCGAGCCACACGCTTGTGAGACGCTCGGCCTCTCCACGCTTGGCTTTGAGCTTAGCCTCGATCTCACCCCTGCGAGCGATGGAGATCGGGTCGGTCTCTTTCTTAAGGGATTCGAGCTCGATCTGCAGAGTGACGATCTGCCGATCCAGAGCATTAAGCTCGTCAGGCTTGGACTCGTGCTGGAGTCGCAAAGCAGAGCAAGCTTCATCGATCAAGTCAATTGCCTTGTCGGGAAGGAATCTATCTGTGATGTAGCGATTTGAGTACACAGCGGCAGTAACGAGAGCCTGGTCTGTAAGACGCACACCGTGATGCACCTCATATCGGTCCTTCAAACCACGGAGAATCGAGATAGTATCCTCGACAGTGGGTTCGTTAACCATAACAGGCTGGAATCTGCGAGCAAGTGCAGCATCCTTTTCAATATATTTGCGGTACTCATCCAAAGTTGTTGCGCCACAGCACTGCAACTTGCCACGGGCTAATGCAGGCTTGAGGAGGTTGGACGCATCTACGCTTCCCTCAGACTTGCCCAGTCCGAGCAAGATGTGAAGTTCATCAATGAAAAGAATGATCTTTCCCTCTTCTTTATTAATCTCGTCGAGGACAGCCTTGAGACGTTCTTCAAACTCTCCTCTGAACTTAGCACCAGAGATCAAAGCTCCCAGATCAAGACTAATAACCTTCTTGTCCTTGATACTGTCAGGTACACTACCACGTGCAATCTGTTGGGCAAGACCCTCCATGATAGCGGTCTTACCTGTACCAGCTTTACCAACCAGTGCAGGGTTATTCTTAGTTCTTCTACTAAGAATCTGGATGGTACGCTTGATTTCTTCATCACGTCCAATGACTGGATCCAATTTACCATCCTGTGCGAGTTGCGTAAGGTCGGTTCCATACTTCTTCAATGCACTCTCTTCTTCCTGGCCCTGTTGCGGGTTCATTTGAAAACCTTGCGGTCCCATAGCAAAGGAGGGCCTCGAAGTTCCAAAGTTTCTGATCTGGCTCATCATTGGCCGAGCCTGTGAAATGTTCGTCGAGGAGCCCCAATGCTGCTGGGTTGCGGAAATTTTGAAAACAGTGTTATCCGCCTTGATTACATTCTTAGATAGCAACGCCCTCTTTTGTGCGGACGTTATAATGTTTCTTCTTAGCATATCAATTTGCCGTTATTGTTCACTGCTATATAGTTCGGTACTGTGAGGGTTAGGGTGTATCTGCAGCAAGACAATTTGCTCCAGATGATTCTCTGTGATTCTAGCCGGCACGCATTGACCTGGTACGTTCTACTACGGTACGTGCGGCTTCAATCAACTCAATTTCATGATGAAATGTGATTTTCCGTTTGCAAATGTGGACCTTTCGTCAGAGAATCGGGGTTTGTAATGCAGGCGATCTTAATTAGCAAGGACTCGGAGCTAGCATCGCTGAACTGGGATTTAAATTGGTATTGTTTTGAAAAAAAGTCAATAATGAAATGCATGTAATGATTGTGCATTTATGCATGCAAGTATGTTCTGACTAGTCCGATGAATGCTCCACCGACGGGGTTGCTCGGAAATGAGGCAATTACGTCGTCAACAGTATTCTCCCTTGAGCACGCAATCCTTACTGTATTTATATCGCTCTTGTGCAGATTCATATTTTTCATACTCCCTCTAGGTAGATTAATTAATCGCCCTATATGGATTGGAGATGTGAAAAGTCTCAACCAACAATCGATAGCTTCGCATGCTGAAAGCACTATATATAGGTATAACTTCCCGTATTGTATAGTAATGGTCAAATTGTACAATGCAGACTGTGGGATTACCCACAATCATCCATGTGACAGATCGGCGCTGCAAGGCACGTTTACATAATCTCACAGGCTCTGGGGAGGTCCAGCATGCATACCGAGAGGACAGAACTAACGGATTAATTTATAACCAATATAAATAAGGTAACTACGAGAAAGCTCAGGACTGGTACTTGGAGACAGCACGGGTTCCATCAGCGACGGCGTGCTTGGCCAACTCACCAGGAAGCACGAGCTTGACGGCGGTCTGGATCTCACGAGAAGAGATAGTAGACTTCTTGTTGATCATGGCAAGAGTGGAGGCCTGGGAGGCGATACGCTCGAAAATATCGTTGACGAAAGAGTTCATGATAGACATGGCACGGGTAGAGATACCGGTGTCGGGGTGTGTTTGCTTCAAGACACGGTAGATGTAAGAAGAGTAAGTCTCCTTACGGGACTTGGCACGCTTCTTCTTGTCGCTAGAAGAGGTGGTCTTCTTAGCAGCCTCCTTCTTGTCAATAACGGGGGCTTTGCCAGCGGGAGCTTTAGAGGCAGGTTTTTTTTCAGCTGTCTTAGGGGCCATTGGTGATGAGTGCAAAACTAGGATGGCGACATTAACCCGTTTTATACCGGCACCCTGAGAGCGCTGCGGGTAAGGGTTGGCTTGTGGGATCACAATCCGGGGTTGATCCCATCACGGTATGACTAATCGCGTGTGATGGGATCACTAAATTACCAAGCAAGTGATGAGATCAGGGCCATGGCCCACCGCTTGTGGGTTAGGGACTTCAACGGGCAGGCATATTTATACTGGACGGTTTCCATCGTCTACTTTCCCCACTTACGACTTCTAGTCTCAAATCGATTGCAAAAAAAGATGTCTGGTGGTAAATCTGGTGGTAAATCCGGCGGCAAGTCCGCTGACGCTCAGCTCAAGGCTACTCAATCCCGTTCTTCCAAGGCCGGCTTGACCTTCCCCGTCGGTCGTGTCCATCGTTTCTTGCGTAAGGGTAACTACGCCCAGCGTGTAGGTGCCGGTGCCCCCGTGTACCTCGCGGCTGTTCTTGAATATTTGGTTGCCGAAATTCTCGAGTTGGCTGGTAACGCTGCTCGTGACAATCACAAGACCCGTATCATTCCCCGTCATATTCAGCTTGCTGTCCGCCACGACGAGGAGTTGAACAGACTGCTTGGTAACGTTACCATTGCCCAGGGTGGCGTCATGCCTCACATTGAGCATCAACTCATCCCCAAGAAGTCTGGCAAGTCCAAGAAGCAAAGCCAGGAGCTCTAAGTATTTAACTACACTTATACTCTAATTTATTATCAATTGTGATAGATGTACGAGCGGGTTGTGCGTTACATGATTCCTAATCTCGTGCATTAGCGAATGCGGAACGTCATTCTCGTCCCAAGAAATTGGGTTGCAGATGGATAGGGTTGGGACCGATCTCAGGGGAGTGTTGATTATATCATACAATACTCGTGCGACTAATTTCGTCAAGTATAGATTTGGAAGCGGCCTTCATCAGCAGCCGGCTGTATGGCGGTTAATACATAAAATTACTAAGTGCCGTGCAGATTTACTAAGAGCAAGAATTATGTGGATCCTCTGGGATCGGGATGAAACAATTATCGTAAGCAGGTTATTCAGGCGGAGTTTATGCATCCCAATAACAGAATCCTCAAAATCTCCACGATGTGCTATTTGGGGTGCTACACACATTAGATAGTGCGAGGTAATGCCATCGACATAAATTAACTTAGTTTTTAAAATTGACACGAAATCGATGGAGTGGACGGTCCGGAACCCAAAAGGCGCATTGGGAGCATGTATGCCCATGCATACTTTATGACTCAGCACCAGAACTACTGGATCTTTTCTTACACAAACTAACCGCGATAATTTTATGAACGGCTCAATGACGGCATATTCACATTCCCCGGAAAAGAGATGTACGGCTTGTCAGAATTGTCGGAGACTTAAGGTCAAATGCGAATTGTCAGATCCCTCAGACCCTACTTCACCATGCTTGCGATGCCTTAAACGCAAAAAAGAGTGCAACTACGAGTCACGGAAGCGCAAAATAGACGAAGTGGAATCGACCACTAACGGGGTTTCACCGTACAACATGGACACTTCCAACAGTGAGACTGCTACGGCGATTCAGACCCCCCAGAGCTCTTCGCACATTAAAGGCGCACAAATGTTTAAATTGTATCAGCTTGAGAGTATTCCTCGCCTCAATGTTTCATCAATTAGCATTAATCGCATTCGAGACAGCCTAATGATTATCTGGCAGGATCTGTCCAATACAGAGGCGAATCAGAACAAGCTGTTGGACGAGGCCGCGAAGCTGGGATCAATATCATATGAAAACAATGCCATGAAAATGGGACTTATTACCGAGGAGGATGCAGCCCGACGACTGTTTATATATAAAACCGAGCTGTCCCCAGTCTTCCCAGTAGTACCGATTCCACAGAGCACCACCGTGCAGGACTTTTTACGAGATGCTCCGTTGCTGTTTCACGTCGTCATGTCCGTTGCATCGGCACTCAGCACCCCCTCCTCACTCCCGAACTCTGCTAAACAGGTCGACAACAATTTTTTACTCCACAACGTGACGTATCAAACTTTAATCCAAGAGACCTTCATCAAAGGCCACAAGACGGTTGAACTGATAAAATGCTTCTTGATCATGCTTGCATGGTTCAACGACCCCCACTTCTACCACAAGAAGAAGGTGCAGCTGGTGTTTGCTACCACTCTTGCTCTAGCATACGACTGCGGCCTCGGAATCAAGCGCCCAGCGCCTTCTAGTGGTGGCATCATAAAGAACAACTTTTTGGAATCGATCGTTCAGCCTCATCTAGTAGAGGACAATACGACTCTGGAGTGTGCCAATCTTTGGGTCGGGCTTTACACCTACTCATTCAACACCGTGAGTTCGTTCACTACGAGAGTTCCGATGACGTGGTCGTCGTATTTAGAAGAGTGTGTCACAGTGCTGGAGAAGAGAGGTGACTTGCGCTTAGTGGTTGCAGCAAGGTATACGCATTTGCTGGAGAAAATCAACGAAGAGCTGACCAAGCGCAACAATCAGCCTACCGCGTTGGATATCGAGGATTCAAGTGTTCAGTATTTAATCACTCACATGGGAGAAGAGATTGAGAAGGTACACGACAGATACTTGAACAGCCAGTTCCAATTCGAAGATGTAATTTACAATGCTGCGAAAGCACACCTGCATCAAGTTGTATTGTACTGCTCCTTCAATCCAAAGCTGGGTAGAGCCTCTTTTTCGGTTCACAGTCTGAATATAGAGCGTGCCGAGCTCAGTCATTTTGCCATTCAGTCATTCAGAGCATGTTATGAGAGTGCCATGGCTTGCGTCAATTGCGTCCTTGGATACTCTAGCAAAAAAATCGTTTCATGCGTGCTTCCGCTTGTGCATCAAATATTTTATTGCGCAGTCACGATTGTCAAATGTCGTATACTATGCATTTTCAACAAGTACTACTACGATGCATACCCGGTATCTGAAGAAGCTACTGACACTGTAGCAAAGCTTACAGCATTCCTTGATAAATCAGTGCAGGAGTATCCCACTGCCAAAGGTCTAATCACGATAAGCTTTATCATCAAGGTGGTTCTTTGTAGATGCGATAGCATCGTGCAAAGTGCCCTCAAGGAGCGTAGTTATAACTCGCTGGACATTGAGAAATTCGTTCCGCAAGACAATAATGAGCCATCACCACAGCAGCCTAGTTTTGTGCAAAGAGCCCAAAAGATGACAGTTCCGGGCAATGGCACGCAAAAGATGCCACCTTTGCCAATCTACCCAAACAACTCTGCCTATCAACCAAACTCACAATACCCATTCTTACAGCAATCACCCAACAATTTCGTGCAAGATATGCCGATGAACTCTATGGGTCCACAGGTCATGCCAGTTCAGTCCGCTCCTGCGGGATCAATGAATAATTCACCACGATTTGACCATGAAGATCCAGTAATCGCCCCGAAAGCTGAGATATATCCTACAAACGAAAGAAAGTCTTCCTTAGATGCCTCTAATGAACTCTGGAATTTCGCAGAGGACTTCATTTGGAATGACACTGCCATACCTACTGATGGATTCTTAGGATTCGATTTCTAAATCGGTATTTATATCTTACTTATTATTCTAGACTCTAATTTTTCTTTTCCCTCTATGCTGCACCGCCGTTGATTTCCTGTTGAGGCTGCATGCAGGAGCCATACTTTGGGGTTGCCGGATTCGCCAGGTTACGTGGATTGTGATATCATATAAATATCAAAATCCAGATAATGAGGGTCATGATTGATGCTGAAAAATCAGTAGAAAATCTCGAGCCATCTGGCTCATCAACGCTATACAAGGAAATGACGAATTCGGCCCCATACAGACCGCGTCTTTTCTCTCTGAGTACAATTGATATCATTGAATACTTTGTCTGCATCCTGTGCGTGGCGACGTTTGGGATCAATGTGTCTTGTATGCCACTGGAGCCTAATAGGGTGCTAGCGCTCGTCACCGTAGGAATCTTCAGCGCTTTCAAACTATTTGAAATCATCTATACGAAATATTCGCATAGGCGAATGCCGCTATTAAACGTGTTCATCAATGTTTTCTTTGTGTACATGTTTATCTTCGTGGCACTACTCGAGCTTATGCTGCTCGAAGAAGCAAAATACCGTGCAAGAAGCTGTGCTAGTATATCCTTAATGCTTGCTTGTGCCACTTCACTACTTCTTGTTTGCATGTTATCTCTTCCGACGATTATCAAGGAGGCAGTTGAGATCAAGTGTGTATCTAAAGTGTGCGCAATAGTAGGAAAATCCCTACTGGCGTGTAGCTCAATAATATGCTTGTCGATTGATGCTATATGCTCCGAGCATCGGTCTCATTTTGTCTACTTTGCGTGGACATTTGGGTTTGTTGAGAGCACTGCTACAGCTGCAATAATGGGCACGCACCCTTCTTTGAGTGCAACTACGATTACAATTGCACTGGACCTAATAACCTCGTGTGTCCTTATAGCGGCAGCTGTTGTGACTGAGTACGTACACAGCACTAGCCTCGCGATTGCACTCGCTTTTGTCACCACTGGGCTGGGATTTGTGGTGACATTCTTCTCTGTTTCATGCTATAGGAGCAGGCTACGAAGGCACAACAGGCTCAAAGTTTTTGAGTTCAACGGCGTCTCGGAAATCCACTTGATATCAAAGCCTGCTGGTGCGACTATGAGGGTGCTCAATGTTTTAATGGGAAGTAGTGCCATCGCAATTGAGGTGGTGTCCATTCAGCGTCAGGGAACAAAGGTCAACGCGGTGGAAATATTCATGTTTAGTGCGGTTGGCGCCATTGTGCTGTATTCGTTCCCATCAATTCTCATGCTCTTCAACGGACTCAAATACGGGCTGGCACTCTGTATTCTTGATCTCCTCTCGGTACTCTTATTGGCTTGCACAGGGGGACTCGCAACGACATCCATTCTAGTTCTAGCCCCTACAACGAACATCTTCATCTGGATCATGCTGTGCTCGACCAGTACGTTCACGATAATTGAATCATATCACTACTTTACCTATAGAACTCACAGCTAGTATATAATGAATCTTCGATACTTTGTGGATCAGAAAAAAGAGACGTTCTATCGTAACAAGGAAGAAGCGAACGCCATCCTCAAAGCGCCACGCCCGGTCAAAGGACTCCAACTAAAAGCTGGGGGCAACTCAGGCTAACATATTTCATCATGTTCAACAAAACATTGAAGAATCATGAGGTTGCATCAGCGACTGCAAGTTTTTATCGCCCGTGGGTTAGGTTACACTCTGAGGGCCGCCGCTATCACGGTGACTGACTGGTTACTGGCGAGCTAATAGCGGGAACGAAGGTCAGAATAGACCAGAAAACGCTATAGCGAGAGTATATCCTCGAAATGCCGAGCAATCTTCGGATGAGTGAAACTCCGTGGTTTCTCGGCGAATGCTTAAAAAAGCGTCAATATGGCTATCTGAAATATTTAACCTTGTAACTCTTGCAATGTTTCAGGCTTGGCGACGCAGGATTCCCAATTTGAGCTCCTCGGCCGCGAGCTCATTTGTCATTATCAAATGGTCTTCTGCTGTTCTCCTAGACAAAAGATGATTGCATCCGAAAGAGTGCTTGTTGATGGCGAGTTGATACCTGCCACCATCTCCTTCGCTGAGGGTAAGATTAGCAAAATTTCCAAAGGTATTGACGCTGGGGCCAAGAACTATGGCGATTTTGTCATTTTGCCTGGTCTAGTCGACGCTCATGTGCACTTGAACGAGCCTGGACGTACCGATTGGGAAGGCTTCGAGAGTGGTACCAAGGCTGCTGCATCTGGAGGTGTGACTACTGTTATCGATATGCCCCTGAATGCAATTCCTCCTACAACTACGCCTGAGAACTTCGACATCAAGCTCGAGGCGGCTAAAGATCAATGCTGGGTTGACACTGGTTTCTGGGGTGGCTTGATTCCTGGAAACAATGCCGATCTGTTACCACTGGTCAAGAAGGGTGTTCGAGGATTCAAGGGATTCATGATGGAAAGCGGCGTCGACGAGTTCCCTGCAGTTGACCAGACAGACATTGAGAAGGCCATGCGCACCCTGGAGGGCCAGCCTACAATTCTCATGTTCCACGCCGAGCTCGACTGCGGCTGTTCTTCGTGCGGACATGCCAAGAAGCCCGATCCTGATCACTACAAGACTTATCTTGAGAGCCGCCCTGACCGCTTTGAGGTCGATGCTATCAAGAACATCCTCAAGCTGGCACCAGAATACCCTGCTTGCCCTCTGCATATCGTGCATTTGGCGTCTGCAGAGGCAGTCCCTGAGCTGCGCAAGGCCATGAACGCGGGAGTTGACATTACTGTTGAGACCTGCTTCCACTACCTCAGTCTCGATGCTGAGCACATTCCCGATGGCGATACTCTGTACAAGTGCGCACCTCCCATCCGCAACAAGAAGAATCAGGACGGTTTATGGGACGCTCTGAAAGAGGGTATCATTACTTCAATCGTCAGTGACCACTCGCCGTGCACTCCTAACCTCAAGAACCTGGACACTGGTGACTTCATGACCGCCTGGGGTGGCATTGCCAGCGTCGGACTTGGGCTGACAATCCTTTGGTCTGAGGCTCAAAAGCGCAACATCACGCTTGCAGAGATCTCCAAGTGGACATCTCTGAACACTGCCAAACAGGTTGGCCTGGGCTCCCGCAAAGGATCCATTGAGGTTGGCAAGGATGCAGACTTCTGCATCTTTGATCCTGATGCGATCTGGGAGTTTGACCAGTCCAAGATGTTCTTCAAGAACAAGTACAGCCCGTACAATGGCAAGAAGGTCCAGGGCAAGGTCATTGAGACGTTCGTTCGCGGCGAGTCTGTCTACAAGTTCGGCCACGAGTTTGGTCGTCCCACAGGTAGGCTGATTCTGGAGCCTCGCACGGTATAACACGATCGGTTTATACGTATATATATATGAGTACATAATTAAACATGGCGAAGTCTTCGTCCGCTCGCAGTTTTGCGCTCTTTTTCGACGTTTTCTGGTTTGGCCCTGTTGAGGACTTTGAGGAACTCCGAAGTGCGGTGGCGCATACGTGAGTGCACGTAGGCCTTCGAGCTCTTGATATGGTAGTGGAAGTAATCACGGAAAGTCTGGATATGGGAGATTGTCTGCTCACGGCGGCGGCTGGTAATGTGCGACGGGAACAGCACGAAGGTGATATATCCCACGTCAGAGGCAGTGCGCAGATTGAACTCCTTCAGCTCAAGAGGGGGCTCGCGGGTGAACAGCACCTGAGGAGCACTCTGGATTGCACGCTTGCGTGCGTCGACGAACTCCTGCAAAAAGACCTTGCCGAACGTCTGATCGGTCTCGTCCACGAAGACGGTGCTGAAGATAACGGTCACACGGTCAAAGTTGGGCTGAATGAAGATACTTTCTTGGTCACGATAGTGGATAGCCAACACCTCTCTGTCCTGGGCAGTGCCCTGATAGTAATCGAGCCCGTTCTCCTTCGCCTCCTTGGCCATCTTGTCGAAGCGAGAAAAAGCGAGCTCGAAGGGAGCGGCCATAGCATTGCGACGCATGAGACTCAGGTTCTGCACCAGCTCAGCCCGCTCGGTTGGACTGTCAGGTAAATTGTTCAGATCGATCAAAACCGAGAAATCGTAGCCTGGCTCGGGATCGACGATGTAGGGCCCATATTCTCGAGCCATGACCTTCTCGACTCCGTATTTCTTCAAGTCTGGCCAGGATTTTATACGCATACTCAAAACGATCTGTGTTTTGGAGTCTGGAGTGGAGATGTGGAACTTGACGGAGTCAAAGTCGCTCACAACCTGATTGACGTAACTAGGCTCATCTCCCTCGACAATCGCTTCGTTCAGAATGCTATACAGCAGAACATTGTGGTACTCGAGGATTTCGGTGGCCATTAGATAGCTGGGGGGCTAAGCGGGGAGTTGACGAGCCTGGTAGGACGGTCGGTGTGGCGCCGGTGGCGGGGAGCTGGCGCCGGTGGATTGCTACATGGTAATAGAATTAGGGAATACCCATACATTTATAGATACATCTATGCATTTTTAATCCTCAGCCTCGGTATCGGTGTCGATATCGCTCAGGTCGCTTTCGTCAATTTCATCTTCCTTTTCTTCTATTTCCTCCTCCTCTTCTTGCGCAAGCGGTTTGGGAGCCTTGATATCCACCGAAACTCGGTCGTAGATATCCACGCCGAAGTAGCCGGTGTTGAGCAGAGCCAGCTTGAAATTGACCTTGCCCAACTGAGGAGGCACTGGACGGCTCAGCATAATCTTGAAAGTGCCAACGACCACGCCCTCTCCAGCAGCGAACTGCTCGGGGCTGAGGGCCATATTGGACAAATCCACGTGGTCTAGGGACACAGGCTGGCTGACGATCATATGGTCACGATCACCATAAATAAATGCATTCCACTTGGGAATAAATCCCTCACTAACCGGGTAGTGAGAAGAGTGGACAGGTCCTAGCTTGGGATACTGATTATTGGTGATTAGGGGATTTGTGACCACTCTGAGGTTCTGGTGGCCGCTGAAATCATACTCTGAGTTATCAGTCAAGGCCTCTTCATCGATATCTGGCTTCCTGCTCGCGCCGGGAGGGGCGACAACGTATTTGATCACCAGGTGGGGTAGAGTTCCCGGAGTGACGTCGTCTTGCCCGGGAACCTTGAAGAAAGCCTTGAGCACAGCGATACGAGGGATGGGTGCCGTCTTCAGCGCCTTCTCGACAACCTTAGGATCTGTGCAGTCGATATCGAGCTGTAAGAGCGCTCCCTTGGACTGCTTCTCTAGAGGCACTGCCTGGACGAGGCACCTCTGAAGCTCGGCGAGCCGGCGGTTGAAGTCAAACACCTTGAACTCGCTGGAGATGTAGCTCAGGCCCTCGACCAGCTTGACGGTGGTGGCCACTACCTGGGTCCTCTGCAGCAGCTCAGCGTCTGACGCGGGCTTGCGCTCAAGGTGGTCCTTGATAAGCTGCAGGCGCTGGGCCGGGGTCAGGCTGTCATTGTAGTCGTCGCACTCGACCACGGTGTCGATCACGTCCTGGCACGAGGTGAACATGGGCTGCTGCTGGGAGCAGAGCTGGAAGAACTGAGAAGCGGTCGACTGGAGCAGACCGTTCTTGTTCTTCTGCGTCTGGGCGCTCCACCAGCGGGACAGGGACAGTGGGATCGTCACTCCGACCGCGAGGTAGAACAGCACCACGATTGCACTTCCACCCTCGACCAGGAACTTTGGCAGAGCAATGCCGAGGACCTGGGCCTGGGGGCCATCAGGGTGGCCGTACTTGAGGAAGTTCTCGCGGGTGATCTCGTCGGTGAGGGCCTTGTAGGCCTTGGTGATCTGCACGTAGCGCTCCTCGACCTGCTCCTTGGTGAATTCACCGAAATCACGGATCTTGTCCGGGTGGAACTTCTTGGACAGCTCCCTGTAGGCAGATTTGATCTCTTTTTCAGTAGCAGCCCGAGCAATTCCCAAAAGGTTCCATGGGTCGAATGCCTCTGTATTCTCTGAGGGGTCGGCGTTGCGGATAACCTGAACTAAGTAAGCCATAACTAGCCATCCAGCGACCAGAAACACCGCTCTTTTCGACAAAAGCTTGCGTTTCTGGTGCGTGGCATCGTACTTTTTCAGGACTGAAGGATATTTACTGGGGAGGATGACGCCGTGGTTGCTGCTACCAACTGACAGCAGATTGCTCACAGTGAGCGGCGTGAGAATACATCCCAACACGGTAGCGGCAAAGAAAGGCCACACCTCTTGGTTCTCGTCGTAGGAATACCGCGAGTCCATGACACGTATGTAAGCGAGATTCGTTAATATATGGGTAGGGTTCGAGCAGACGGGGCGAATCGTAAATTAACGAGGGTTTAAATTTAGAAATTAATGTAGCTAGTGGTGGGTGGTGAAATTTCACCCCGTGTTCTCGGAGGTGGGGTTGTGACCCTGCGGGGTGGCTCCAAGCAGGCCGCAAATTCAGCAGTAACCTAACCAGCGGCTATTTACGCAACACCCAAATCAGCGATGTATGATCGAGTAAGCTGAGATGTTTAGCCCTGCTGCTTACATTTCGCACCTCCGACTAGGCATGTCGAAATTTGCATCTAATAAGGTTCTCGTGAATGGAGAGCTTGCCCCATACACAATTACCGTCAAGGATGGCAAAATCGCCGAGATAACTCCGGGCGTCGATGGATCTGCCCGTAACTTTGGTGATCTCGCTATTCTGCCCGGCCTTATCGACACCCATGTCCATCTCAATGAGCCCGGCCGCACTGAGTGGGAAGGATTCGAGACCGGTACTAAAGCTGCGGCTGCCGGTGGAGTCACCACTGTAATCGACATGCCTCTCAATGCGATCCCCCCCACGACGACTCTGAAAAATTTTGAGATCAAGCTCGAGGCTGCAAAAGGCCAGTGCTGGGTTGATACTGGCTTCTGGGGAGGTGTAATTCCTGGAAACTGCCCAGAGCTTGTGCCAATGATCAAGAGAGGGGTGCTGGGATTCAAGTGTTTCCTGATCCAGGGTCTCGACCCCGACTTCCCCATGGTGTCTTTGGAAGATGTCGACAAGGCGATGGCCACGCTCGAGCACCAAAATACTACGCTCCTCTTTCATGCGGAGCTCGAGTCAGACTGCAGTTGCCACTCCCACGATGACCCCGAGGAGTACACGTCCTTCTTGGCTCTCAGGCCAGACAAATTTGAGACCGACGCCATTAGTGCGATCTGCGAGATCGCTCCTAGACACCCCGACCTCAAGTTGCACATTGTCCATCTAGGGAGTGCGAAAGCGCTGCCGATTATTCGCAACGCTCGCAAGAACGGCACCAAACTGAGCGTGGAGACATGCTTTCATTATTTGGCCTTCGAGGCCGAGACAATTCCCAGAGGAAGCGTACTGTACAAATGTGCTCCTCCTATTCGCTCAAAGGAGAACCAGAATGAGCTGTGGGAGGCGCTCAAGCAGGGCGACATTGAGTGTGTGGTGAGCGACCACAGCCCGTGCACGCCCAATCTAAAACAAGTTGAAGAGGGTAACTTCTTGACGTCGTGGGCCGGCATAACCAGCGTTGGTCTCGGCATCACTATTCTCTGGACCAAGGCACACGAACACAAAGTCAGCTTGGCCCAGATAGCAGACTGGACATCTGCCGGTCCCGCGAAGGAAGCGGGCTTGTTCAAGACCAAAGGTAGCATTGAGGTAGGCAAGGATGCAGACTTGTGCATATTCGATCCCGAGGCTGATTGGACCTTCGACGCATCCAAGATGCACTTCAAGAACAAGCTCACTGTCTACGATGGTAAAAAAGTAAAAGGTAAAGTTATGGAGACTATTTTGCGGGGCCACACTATATACAAATTCGATGAGGAATTTGGTAGCCCTCAAGGGAAGTTCATTTTAAGTAGGGATTAGGGACGCCCTTCAATCGATGGAATCCAGATTTTCCAGCATTGCACGTCTCCTTTCATTCGTAGTTCTGGTTGTATTATAGAATGGTAAGACACTTCCTGATAGCCGCGTGGCATATCTTCTATTGGCACTCTCCACTTCAGACTCTGAGAATACTGGGATCAGCTTGAGTCCCGTAAACAGCTTGTACACCGGCAGCACTGCAGACGCCACATAGGTACTCAACGGGAGCGGGAAGAACTGGTCAAATGCGAAAGAGTCGCTGGCGTCTCCCCGAATCAGGGGCTTGGACATCAGGCGAGTGCGACCTGGACCCATCTCGGGGAGCTCCTGGAAAAAGCGCAGGTAGACCCACGAGCACAAGAAGCCCATCACGAATTCGCCCAGATTATCGAACATTCTGCACATATCAAGGATGGGCAGCACACAGAGCAGTATCGCTGGAATCCATCTGATCTTGATGCGAATGCGTCCCTTCAGTAATATGATAATATGCTCTGAGACTAGCTGCTTCAACGCCACACACACAGCAGCTATATACCCAGCCATGCCATTGATCCTCCAGCTTCCATCACGGAACGATGACAGGACTAGGTACAGGAGAGCAGTGGAAAGAGTAGGCACATAGATGCAGATAGCACAAAACACAATATACTTTTTGCTCGACCAGATCTGTTCGCAGTAGTGACCGCCCGTCCACATCACGAGCATCGTCACCAGAAGAGGGATGACCTCGAGCTCAATGAACGGTGTGAACACCAGGGTCCACAGTGCCCAGAGCGGAGTCCTGCCAATGACGAGTACGAGCAAACTGGGGTCGCTATTTTTGGTGCTGAAATCATCCACGGCGATGTTATAAAGGCGGGCAAGAAAGGCCAAGGTACTAAAGATTAAATAAAGGCACAGAAGTCCTCTAGTGACCAATTTCATAAAAAAGGCTGACGAGGTCCAGTTAGGTTTGTTTTCTATAGGATAACAATTCAGGGGTGGAGGTGGCTACGAACGCCACAGGGACAGTTGATCTGCTAACATCATGATGTTATTACTGATAATCCTTTCTGTAACATTGATGGTATACAAGCTGATTCCTAAATTTCTACAGTTTTATCAGCATAGTCAGGTTCACAACGAGCGGAGTCAGGTCATTTCGGCTGTCAAAGGGCTTTTAGCCTACTCTCAAATCGCAAACGGTGTCATAAACCGCAAGAAACAGCTATTTTTTAGCATGGATGGTCACCAAAAAGACCTTGGTATCGATGTTCTAAGACGGTATCGCCGAGCCTCAATGTTGGCTAAAACAAACTCAATCCCGTTGCATGAAATTGCCCAAGAGGCAATCAAGCGGTACGATATTTCCAGTGTTGAGCTCGCCACGTCTGTGAATGCGTCAAACTATGGAGTCACTGAGACTTTCAACCATTTAATTCGAGACTGGTGCGACCTTGGAGACGAGAGTCGGACCGAACTATTCAAGCCTGTATTGGCTGAGCTGCCGAGGAATGGCAAGAGGGCACTGTTGCCCGGCTCTGGGCTTGGAAGGCTAGCTGCAGAGGTCTCAAATTACATGCATGTGGATGCTCTGGAGATCGACCCCTGCTTGCACATCGCGGCACAGTACGCAGTATCCTGCAAGAAGGCGATCACAGTAAACCCCTGGGTCCTAGATTTTAACTATCTACGCCAAGCCGCTGACCAGCTAGAGTCTGGTACCTTATTCTTCGGGGCTGAACCGAAATTCGAGTTGAACCTGAAGTATCAAAACTTTCTAACCTGGGACCCCCCTCAAAAGTACGATTGCATAGTGACGCTGTTCTTTATTGATACCGCAGAGAACGTGTTTGATTATCTAGACAAGATCGAAGACCTCCTTGCCCCTGGAGGAGTCTGGATTAACTACGGCCCATTGAAATGGGGGACAGCAGCCAAAATTGAGTTCGCACTAGACGAGCTCAAGGAAGTCATGAGATATAAGGGATGGGATATAAATAAGGAATGGAAGGGATTTAACCGCTACAACGGAAGCCCTAATAGTATGTGCGATGCTAAATATGAATTATCTGGATGGGCTGCGACTAGAGTCAATTCGCCTGCGAACCTCGACATCGAATGAGGCAATCACGGGCCGATGATCCGACTTGAGAACACGAACGGATTTGTACTGCACTGGAGAGGCTTTGCCCCTATACAGGATTCGGTCGCACCAAGCAGGAATACGTTTTTTATCAGAGGTGTCGTAAGAGTCTCTCCCCCTATCAAATTTGTAGGTCGGTTGGAAGGTAATCTCAGCCTCCCTGAACCCATTTAGGCAGAATGTTGGGTTCTTCTGCATTTGGCCGTGCAGCTGGTCATGCGAATAGAGTTTGGCCCAGTTCTGGTCCTTGATGTACTTAATTGCCTGTTCGCGGGCGGTATTTACTCGGTAGTTAGTATCCCCAAAGAAAAAGCACACGTCATGATCCATCGGTCTTGTTCCGTCACCGCCATTGAGAGCCATATCCCCCAGAGCAACGTTCGTTACAGGACTGGTAAGAATCTGCAGCGCATCTCGGTTCCGTTGGATCACCTGTGAATGGCCAGCAGCCAGATGGCAATTTATAAAGCAGAATGAGGTGTCGTAAACATCCATGCGTACGGAGATTCCTCCTTTGTTTCCGTGCAATCCACCCATGCCAGTTTTCACTAGTGCACTGTCGATGTTGGAGGTTTCTACTCCAGGTCTCACGAAAATGCACATGTACAATCCAACTAGCGCCTTGGAAAGCACCAAGTCGAAGGAACCAGATATGCAAGTGCACAGGTAAATTTTCCAGTTCTCATACTCTTGCGAGGTTGTAGGATCCGGCTTACTCGAGATGAGCTTCTTGGCTGTCTTGGTCTTATTATCGAGCTCCACTACTTCCTGAAAACCAAACACAAGTATATCCGTATCCAAATCACAGTTCTCCAAAATGAAATTAGAATTGAGACTCTGTGGGTTACACGAGTCCACATTCCAGCTTAGAATTTGGACCTTCACATTGTCTAAGGTAGAAGTTTGGTCGATAACATCCCTTAATGATTTTGTGGCCTGATCTTTCGAGAACTGCGGTTCCCATAAAGCCAGTTTACCTGATTCTGACAGAGTAGCGAGTACCTCGCCCCCATCAAGAGTGCCATCGGTTATATTCTTGACGAAACTACTGCTTCCAGTATTCCATTGCTTAATCAAATCGAAGCGGTCGTTCTCGACTTTGATCACCATTACGGCGCCAGTTTTTAATCCGATCCACCATTGATTAGTTTCCTGGCGGATGAACGCACAGGTAATCCCGTATATGCCCGTGTTTACACTGTACACTGGTGCAAGGGTGCTTGCATCGTAGAGTGAAAGTACTCCATTATTATGTCCGCAGAGCACTAGGCCCGAGTATGACGAGGGAGAGATGCAAGAAATGTCGCCCACGGTACTAGTAGCTGTTGTGTTAACCGGAGGTTTCCATTCTATTGGAACTGGTGTCAAAAGAAAGGGCAGGTTGAAAGGCTTGAATACACTTATAGCACGCCCTTTTGCTACCCATAGCTGGCCATTGACATAAGCGGCAGTCTTGAAGCCTATGATTGTGCGGTGAAGTGCGGTTGGACTTTCAGAGTTTTCCCAAATGGCAAGTTTGCCATCCGTCGATAGCGATAGCACTCTACTAAAATTGGAGTCATACCAAATACCATACACGGATCTCTGGTGACCTGAGATTGAATTAAACACGAGTTTCGAGCTTTTCATATCGATAACTGCCACAGATCCAGTAGAGCGGCCCACCCATAGAGCTTCGCCATTATGGGAAATTGTCATGCAGGTAACTTTATCGAGAGATATGTCCCAGAACGGGCTCATATCCGAAGATTTGAATGCGAGAACTTGTGAGTTTGATGCAAATATGATTAGATTTTCGGTGAATAGGACTGCGTTGATGCCTTTGGAGACCGTGCTTGGCAGAACAAAATCGCAACTGGGGGGTCTGTAGTTGACCTCTTGTGAGAAGAGACGTTTGACTGGTAGGTCTTCGAGCTTCCCGCTGGGTTTGGCCGACCCACGTATAGGCTCGACGATCCCACGAGGAGGAATTAGAGGAGGTCCGTGCGAAGATGGTGCCAAGACCGGGCTCCTAGCCGGAAGAGGGGGTGGGATTTGATCGAGGGAAAGACTGGAACTCGATGATGGAGGGCACCACTCGAAAGATTTTGTTCCTTTCGACAAAAGAGGAGAGTCTATGTCGCTTTCGTCTGACCTGAACTCCAAGGGTGGAATCTCATTGTCCAATATGGATACTTCAGCACTCTGGTTAGATTTAGTTCGTGGAATTTCGGGCAATGGAGTTGAGACTCTCTCGATCTTGGGGCGAGGAGAGATGACTCGACTAGCTGGAGGAGGGGGGGCTGGGCTCAAAGAAGTACCAATAGGTGGAATGTTAGAATCGCTTCGTTTGTGCGAGCTCTCGGATTCTTTGAATATAAAAGGCGTCTCTAGAGATACGCTTGATGCTGTGTTAACCGAGTTTGAGCTATTTGTGGACACAAGCTTGGGCTTTGGAGGTTTTAGATTGACAATTTTCGGTTTGGGAGGACGTTTGTGCGTTCCAGCTCCATCTGGCTCCTCAATTGGCATATCGAGCAATTGGCCGAGACCGTGTGTGTGTACTTGTTGTGGAAATTGGCCCCTGAGTGCTCTTCTTAGTCAAATGACGTAACCCCACCAAAGGGGCAGCGTAGCATACAGTAGAATCATTAGCATTAAAGTAAATAAATATCTAGCGATTGATTATAGTCCATTCGCCCAGGGTGCGTAAAAGCTTTGATACCTTGATTCGAGGAGCCCGCAAAGTTGTACACAGCTCGTCAAAGTGCAGGGGACACTCGAGGCAGGTCTTGATCAGCTCGATACACTCTTTGTCGTCAGGTATTTTCGCTGCCTTGAGTGCTCGGGCGATTTGCATATCGGTTGGGGGGCGAGCATTGCGATAGTCGAAAACGGGATAGGAGTAAACTCTGGAAATGAGCCCCTTGATGATGCCATACACCATGAACCGACGTATATCAAAGTCTTGGAGCGTTTCTTTGCGCTCGTTGTACCACGTGTACACACTTTGTCCTGTGCCGAATGCTGCGTACAACTCAAAGGCCTCGCGGGGTCCGAGCTTGGAGTTGGAGACTGCTTCTAAGCTGGAATTGAAACTTTTCGGGGTCTCTGCACTTTTGCTCAGTAACAGGCCGTTGGAGCTCGAGGAGGTATTGCTGTTGAAGCTGCTGCCGGAGTTTGGCTTTTGGGCGTGGTAGACGAACGCGATAAGCTCGTAGTACATTGCGACATCGCTAATAATAGAGGTTATTGCCGGGGTAGGAGCATAGATGTTCGAGAACTGGAAGATGCCAATGATAACCACGCAATCGTAGTGGATGAAGTGGGATATGCATTGTCTTGTGAGATCAAAATCTGCCTCCGCAAGATCAGCGATACGACGCACCGAGTTTATCCCATTGATGAATGGCACAATCCGCTCCATTGTCGGATCCCAGCTCTCGTCTAGCAGATTGTTCAGCCGTACAGTGGCGATCGGAACGTGGTGGCCCTTCACCTCGGGAGGTGCTTCCACTACTGGGAAAATCTTTAGATTGACCTTGTTATTGGGGCCCCAAGGTATCTGGCATTCGCTGAAGTTGTTGATATCCTGGAACAACTGCTCGACCATGGCATCGATGTCGTGAATGTTGTCCTTGTTGGAGATGTAGTGCAGCTGCTCCTCGAGGACTTTGGCCATTTTCCCTACTCGAGCGACCGCACTCTCGTAGCACAGAGCAGAAGCACTAGAGGAGACAATAACTACAATGTTGAATGTGAAAGAGTTACGCTCATACTCCTTTCCAACAATGTTGATTGGGTACCCGAGAATCCTGTGCTGTCCTACCCGAAGGGATAGCAGCTTGTTGCACAATGGAGGCTTTGGAATCACATAGTTTCGCACTTCATCGAAGTTGATGCACGATTCGACCTCGCTGGTGGCAGTTGGGATGACAATACCATCTGGCACCTGGCACATGACCTTTGAACCCTGCAATGGGTCGAAAATGCAGAAAAAGGCTCCAACTACCGGGGCCTCTACCATGGTGAATTTCGCCTCAGTTATGCAGTGTTTCGCCACTGTCGGTGCTGCAACGTTAGAAGAATGTGGCAAAAATGCGACAGCGCGCTTGCACATTCCATTCCACTCGTTTATTTCGTTCGCTCTCAATAAATGCACCCAACGTCCAAGTTATTCGAGGTAACTTGTGCCTTAACCTCCTCCATATTCAATCTTTACTTCTTTGGCACGCTAGCGATGTTTGGACTTTTCAAAACTATGGCTACCCCGAGGCCCAGGCACAAATCGCCGGACATGCCACTGTCGCGAGAGCAGAATAAGCTAGTATTCGACCTGGGATACTACGTAAACCTAGAAGGCTTTCGCCATGATGCATTCAAGGTGGTTACTTCAGATGGATACATTCTAGACTGCGCGCATATTAGCGAGTGGATACCTACGAACAACAAACCAAAGTACCCAGTTCTCCTGATTCCTGGCCTGATGCAGAGCTCCGCTGCGTATTGCACGTCTGGCCCCAACTCAATCGCCTACACTCTATGCCGCATGGGGTACGACGTATGGCTAGGCAACAACAGAGGCGGATTTCACGGTGAGCACGAAACCTATAGTCGTTGGAGGACCAACAAGATGTGGGACTGGGATATGAAGGACTTGGCAACCAAGGACGTGCCATCAATGATCAACTTTGTACTGAAAGAAACCGGCCATGAGCATCTGGCACTGGTAGGCCATTCTCAGGGAACTGCACAGACGTTCTTAGCACTTAGCAAGTTTTGCCATCCAGATCTCGGCAAGAAGATCAGCAGTTTCGTTGCTTTGGCACCAGCTGTCTATGCTGGGTCCCTTATCGACAGATGGTACCTCAAACTTCTGCGCAGGGGACGCCACGCATTCAGACTCATGATGGGTTTTGGCCCTTTTCTGGGGCCCATGGGAGTGTTGCACAAGATGCTCCCACTCGCCACCTCCACGTACTTTGGCTACGTGATGTTCAACTACCTACTAGGCTGGAATGACAGTCTGTGGGACCTCCGATACCGGGATCGCAACTTCATTTTCGCTCCCACATACGTTAGCAGTGAGCTTATGATGTGGTGGCTCGGTAAGGGAGGTTTTGCCGACACCAAATGTCTATTTGACGAATCCAAGCACTCGTGGTTCGACGAGCGGTTCCCCAAGCTCGCTTTGTTTGTATGCGGCAAGGACGAACTGTGCCTCGGGGAGAAATTGATTCATAGACTCCAAACACAAGAGACTATAGTAGATTTCACCAGCTTTGAGCTTCCCACCTACTCACATCTCGACGTCCTCTGGGCTCGGGATGCTGACGTTCAGGTGGCTCGTCCTCTAGGAAAATTTATCGCTCAAAACATCAAGTCTGCGGACCAGTGGAATCCGATTTCCTGAACTATGCTATTTATTCTATATATCCATAATAAACCCCTCAGAGCAAATTTGTTATCAGGACAGCAATGGCCTATAGAGATAGGCATTCCCCAAGCACATTGCCTCAATCGCAAATTATAGTCATCCCTGGGATTGCAGGTTACGTAGTTTTTCGACTAGGTATGGTTCGTGGGTTAGGGTGTGGACCTAGAGATTCATTCACGCCGTGTTGACTGCCCTCGAGCGAAATCGTCGGGACTAATAGCGCCTTTGTGTGCATTATGCTCTCAATTGGCATCTGTGATTGCCGCATCACCGCCGAACCACCCGCCGATAAGCAACTTGGTATTAGTCATGATATTCGCATGAGTTAGGGCTCAACCCTGATTACTGGCTGGCACCAAACAATACCCACTCAGCCCAGGGTTGAATTTCAATAACCGTCATGAGCAAAATCCAGTCCCCCAAATGGCGCCAAGTTGAGCTTGGTCGCGTTGTCCTCTTCGAGAGCGGTGTCAACGCCGGCAAGCTTGCCACTATTGTCGAGATCATTGACCACAAGCACGTCCTCGTAGATGGCCCCAATGTTCCTCGCCACGGTGCTAACCTCAACCACGTCACTCTTACCAACATTGTTATCCCCAAGATCAACCGTGGTTCTCGCACTGCTCAGGTCAAGAAGACCTGGGCCGCCAACGAGACCGACAAGAAGTGGGAGGCCACTTCCTGGGCCAAGAACATCGCTCGCCGCCAGCGCCGTGCTGACCTCTCTGACTTTGAGCGCTTCCAGGTTTTGGTCCTCAAGAAGCAGCGCCGCCATGGTGCCCGCAAGGCTGTTGCTAAGGCCTAAGCTTTTATTTAGCATAAAATATATATAAATAATGAACGAGGTTCACCTTTTACACTCACATCTGGATACGAGTTCTATGGAATTATGCAGTACCTTGCTTTTGGTATTCCTCGGGAGTCTTTGTTTTCATCTGGAGGGCGTGCACTCCGTTTTCCCGCTTGAGCTCCTGGTCGAGCAGTGAGTAGATCATCCGGTGTCTTTGTGGTAGTGATTTGCCCTCGAATTTGTCACTAACTACAACCAATCTAAAGTGAGACTCGGTGGTATTAGTGGAACCACGCATTGCTGCATGGTGTGCATGCTTGTGGCTGTCGTTGTTAATTTCCAGTACGGTCGGTGCTAATTCTCTGGTCAAGATTTCTTTGATCTTTTCGCCAACTGGTCCCGATGACATTGTCGACAAGAATCTTCGCATGACAAAGCCGTGCACGATGCGAGTGAACGCTTCTTAATGGTGCACTGGTGTGACAGGATAATTTTTGGAAATAGTTGAGTCTCGTGGTTAGTTTTTTGTGTATTATTATTTGATGTGCTTTTTGCTCGGCATCCAGCAATCTTACGGCTGCTTTGCAGTTCACCCCACTTACATCTATTACCACCCCTACCCCATGAAACTGTTTCTTCTAGCATGGTTTGTAGCTCTTGCGGCCGCTCAGAGGGTGAGTGAAATGTCCTTTTCACCACCATACATCAACCATGAGTACCACAATCAATACTATGAGATTGGCGGCACCGGGTTGATCACAAGATCTGGAGCCGAGCTGACTGGGGATTATCCCGGCCAACAGGGATGGATGGTCAGCAAATTTGCGACTTTGCCCGATAATTTCGAGCTCATTGTAAAATTTAGGCTTTCTGGGGAGTCAAAGGGCCTTTATGGTGACGGAATTGCCCTCAGGTTCTTGGAGGACGATACACCACTGGAGCAAGGGCCTGTCTTTGGAGTCCAAGATAAGTTGAAAGGGACTATGATTGCGATCGACACGTACCGTAATGGCCGTCCAGGTAAGGCCTTTCCTTACATTGTGCTTTCCCAAAATGACGGTAACCAGCCTTACGATGTGGATCATGATGGTAAAGCTAATGAGATTCGAGGATACTCCGCCCGAAAGCTGTACAACCCTTCGCAAGAATGGAGTTGGCTGTCCGTTCGATACCAGAAAGGGGGAAACCTACTGGTCAAAATAAACTATCGCAAGGATTGGGAAGAGGTATTCAACCTTCCCTTCAACTTGAATAATGCAAGACGATTCTCTATCTCTGGTTCTACCGGCCAGTTGAGCGAGAAGGCATTCGTGTCTACAATTGAGGTCACCAGAATCGATCCCATTTCAACCGCTGTAGGATCGGCTTCGGATGCATCCCAGCCCATTAGAAAAGACCCAGATCATAAGGCCGCCGGTGGCTCCTGGATTGGCTGGTTCTTCAGGTCAATCTTCAAGCTAGCCTTGATAGCTGCGTTGTGTATTGGCGCAAAGAAGGGCTTTGATTTCTACAAGCAGAGTCGTAAGCCGAAGAAGGGCTATCTAGATTAGATATTATTTCTGTACTTTTAGTGACTGTCGCTGATAATATGGTTTAACCAGATACCATGCAGCGCTTTCGAAATCCAAACACCTCGCTGAACGCTACTTAACATTGCTTGAGACGTTGTGTCATTCTTTAATTTCTTGGTGTCAATAGCCTGTATCTGATTATGATTCCACTGTTTGTCTGAGATCCTTCGAAGGGCTATACGAATCTTCGAAGAGGAAACGTCGAAGACAATACTTCGGTAATTGGAATCCATTTATGTGCTTTTGTACTTACGCTCCATCATATGCTACGCTTCGTAGGATCCTCTCTAGGTTTGTAGTTTGCCTGCATATGTGAGAAATCCCCAAGAACTACTACCATCGAAATACCAAAAAGTGTTAGAAAGGAATCATTCTCGTTTTGCACGATATTACGCTCGAACGTAACATAGTGCATTTATACTGTGTGCTTGAAGCATAACTTGCATGCATAAAGTCATAGGCGTCGGTCCTCTCTTGACGGATCATTCAGGCCAGATTTGGAATCGGGATATGTCGGGATATATTATAGAGCCTTGAAAGAATAGCCTCCAGTATATTGTTGTGAGAATACCTGAAATCCTCAAGCGGACCTTCTTGATGGGCTGCTCTTCTTACGGACATCTGACATGTAGGCTCCTGCTATCATATAGGAAGCACTCCGCACAGTAATATGATTGTTTGAGAGTTAGTGGTACATGACTTCGCACTTTTGGATATTTAGACCAAATTGTGCAATGAGGATCCATCTCCAAACCACCTTGTGCTCCTTTGGCCCATCCTCGAACCCCAACAGTGAATTCGGAGCACCTGAATTTACAATTCCAGCTTAAATTCAATAAAATTACTGTGTATCCCATTAATTTGCCCAACTAGCGTTATACAAGTACAAAGAGCACTGATCGTAGAATCATCGACTCGCGTCCAGAACATGCAGGCCGATACAAACACCGGGGAAAGGGAACGTTTCTTAGATATAGCGACCTGTATGAAGTGGATCGGGTCATTGCTGCAACAAGCTTCAGATATAACCCTCCACGGCTTTTGACAACTTTGTCCGTGACTTTCCGACTCGGACGAAGAAATGCACAGTTAGCGAGGTTTCTTAGAATGTCAGCCACGCTGCAGACAGTGCTAGTTTACTAATGGTTCCGTTGATGTTTCCATGGGGTTCATATTCACAGAGACAACCCACCAGTCGTGAATGATAGCTGCCTTTGAGATCAAAACCATATATATGAGTTACCCACAAGAAAGCACACACTCATAACTGATCAGCAGTTTCCAATCAGTGCGTGAATTCTGCCTTTGAGTGCATAATGCCGTTGCGTACATTTCGCTGTTGCGTGCGTTCAGCCCTCTTGCACAGAGAGCATTGCTACAACTATAAAAGGCCCGGTAGAACCACCGGTTATCATCATGCCTTGCTGCACTCACGAAAAGTCTGAGTTAACCTCTACCAACCAAAGTACCTGCGACAGCTCCTGTCATACCGCTTCATGCTCGTGCAATTCCAGCACAGAAAAATGTTCCTGTGGTGGCGCAAAGAGTGCTTGCACTTGTTGCAAATGTAATGCATGTGTTTGCGAAAATACTCCATGCTGCAAATGCGATCCGTGCGCTTAGACTTTGCGCTTTGGTTATGCGATTATATACATTCTTTCCATATGAAATATTAAGACCATTCCAACGAGCATGATATAGCTTAAGTTAGTTTGTGTAGAGCTGGCTGAGATTCCGTAAACAGCACTCCCTACTGCTTTCTATTGCAGTTCGACAAGAAATACAATTGCTATAAGAGCTTTCGTGAGCCAAAGAATGGATCTTTGGACTATACTCCGTAATTGACCTTTCCACGTCCCTCAAGCCCTAGTAGAAAGTTAACACTCAGGGTGAGGTGAGACCGCCATTACTCTACTTCAGTGTAAGGGAGCCTAATCAGCTGGGGAGGATCGAAATCTGGCTCACAGCCAATGTTATCGTATTTTTATGGGGAACGTTTCCTCGAGTTACTCTAATACCGAGCAAGCTGCCACTAACTGTAGTCTGAGCATCGTTGTAATGATTAGCGAGGTCCAGATAACACTCTAGGCTCCATTCCCCGTAATTGTTGATGAGTTCCACTAATTCTAATCCCAAACTCATACCAGATAAATTAAGCCAGTAACTCGTGAAATAGAGCACGACAGGTGCCATCTCCAATACCTATCAGATGAATATTTACATAGCTCGACAAAGGATTTAGGCGCTCTCGAGCGTCTCCACATCGGCTAGCTGCATTTGCGATCACGTGATGCGACGCAGTCACATTTCCCAACTTAACCATTGAAATTAATTGGATATTTTGAAGTATGGGCTTATCGTCTTATTCGGACTGAAATCCGTGCTCTTGTAACGAAAAATTGTCGAAATAAGAGTGGTCTAGATTGCGTCACGTGATGAGACGCAGTATGTGGTTGTATTGACAAGGCCTAAATAACAGTATACTTCATGGATTCATGCTTATCGAGCCGAGGGTATTTAGTGTTTGTTACGCTACAACGTATATTTCGTCGAGGAAATCATCAAAACTATGGTCACGTGATGAGACGCAGTGCCCGAAAACTGAACTTTGAGGTTTTAAACAATAAAAAACTCGGAAAAATCATTACATAGCGATTCCGTATGATTCTAGGAGCTCAATGCTCTCTTTTGACGGTCTTGCCGCGTTGCGAGGCGATCCCACATGACATCAAAAACCTGGATATAACGGCAAGATAACCGATAGAATATTCTGAATATCTACTCCGAATCTTTTTAACGGATTATAATGAACATTGGTGCACATATTTTGTGTTTTTCACGTTGTGCATATTTCGCCTTGAAGGGTTGCATTATCTTGCAGCAAAAATATTCAGTTCTTAAGTAGAGCGAATTTCCAAAGTTACCACAAAGTTACCACAATGACCACTACTTTAACAATTACTCCACTTGCGAATCGTGCCTTCGGTGCTACTGTTTATCTTCCTGATGGTGTCTCTGATCCTTCTCAACTCAATGAAA